>CP053466.1:21759047-22359047 GCA_022644695.1 Cenchrus purpureus
AGCTCCATCAAGTCTTGTTTCCAACCCATCAAGAATCACTAATTTTGGAGATCAGACGAAGAGTTATGAGGAAATCTTTCAACACTACGCGTTCTGAAATCAGCTCAGGATAGAACGTAGTGCCGGAGCAAAAAGGGCGTAACTCTCTCATCCGAAGTCCGTTTAAGAGGAATTCAGTGGAGAAGTTGCAGCTGCAAACAACAAGGAAGTGGAGATGACACAAGCGATCATGTCAAAAATCCTATTACTTTGGCTAGAGCAAGAACATGGATAAGGCACTTCATTAATGTCATGAACTCGCCGGTGACACAATAATTGTGACCTTGAAGCTAAAGGATGGGAGACATGATGCTCGAAGGACAACAAGACCAAGATCATCAACATCTCTGGATCAACCCGAAGGAAGTCAATGTTCTCATCAACATTCTGCACAACCTCAGAAATAAAAGGTGTAATATTTTTGGATATTCAAAAGCCCCATGAAGTTACAACTCCAACGAATCAAGAATCAAGGCAATCGGATGTTCCTACAAGCGGATATGACCGAATCATCGAAGGGTGCACGTTCTGAAATTTTCTGGACAGCATGCAAGAGCGGAAATAAAATGGCCATAGCTCCCTTATTTGGACTCCGTTTAAGACGAATGAGTACTCGTTGGAAAGGTAATTTTATAAACTTTTCAATAGAACAATATTTTGGTATATGTTCTGTTCTGTATACAGGGGTAAATCCACGTAGAAGAAGTAGCAGCAACATGACGAGGACGAGATAAAGGAGATGAGGGTGACAACAATGAAAAAGAGCTCGGGAAGTGCCTTCACCAAGCATACATGATAAGTTCAGAGATTTAGAGCAATTAAAGGACCCTTGAAGCATTAGTCAATGGAGACACAAGCAAGCAACATTCGACGCGTGAAGATTAGAAGTAAACCGTGATGGACTACGAAAGCTAGCGTCGAATGATGAGAAAGTTTTTGGGCTCTCACACAAGGAACCATTGTGTCGCAAGAACATAACCAAGATGTGAGTGTGCCAACAAATGAAGGAAGGGGTGAGTCCACACAAGTCAACCTTGCCGACGTGTGGTGCATAGAAGAATTGGAGAAACAAGGAGATGACATGACAACTACATGTCGCCATCGTGAGGTTGATTCAACTCCAAGAGACCACTCAAGATGAAATAGCTCCAAGGCTAAGGTACACAATAACCTCTCAAGCTACTACTACTTTTGATGAATTTATTTTAACATATCTTTGTCAATCTAGTAGTATGTTTTAATTCTATGCCTTGTTCCAATTAAGATCATGTTGAGAGGCTAGAATTTCTTGAGAATGATAAATAGGCTATGTTTGCGCTTGAACTTTGTTAATCCCATGCCTAAATAACCTTTGCCTAATGATGAGCCAAGTGCTTTGCAAGAAACATATGCTTCCTCTAATTGCACCTTGTTGCTTGTGACCGTATTTATGGATGTGTGTTTGCGATAAGTTTTGTAAATCTCGATCTTGCTTTGCACTTGGTCAAGCTAATGACCTTAAAGAAGCACATGTCGGGAGAAGCCCGAAGTTCACTAACCATGCAGGACAAGAAAATCGAATAAAGTGGATAGAGGTAATGCCCAAAGAGTTGCAAGCCTCATCGTCACCCTCTCCAAACAACGCTGTTCTTGTCAAGTTTTGAGGACATGGTCAGACATGTACGAGGGGATAAAAGTGGATATTCAGAAGCTCCATCAAGTCCTTGTTCCAACGCATCCAAGGCCGACAAATTTGAAGACCCGTGCAAGGAGATATGATAAAAACACTAGGTGCTGCACGTGCTGAAATCAACTCGGGACAGATTGCAACGCTGGGATAAAACAGGCATAACGCACTCGATCGGAATCAGATTGGAGCAAACAAAGACTCAATGGAAAGAAAATTTTATGCACCACGCATAGGAATGATTGTTGGATACATGTTCTGATCTGGACGAAGTAGAAAAATCTACGCAAGTGAGGCAGCGATGAAGCGCAAGAAGGAGGTGATATGACGCGAGATTGGGCAAGACTTGCTTGAGCACAAAAGATCAAGTCAAGCATATGAAGTGAATGAAAGCTGCATAGACACCTTCAACTCTTGCATGAAGGGTCATGGCTTCGCGACCATAAGAAGGTATGTGAGAAAGTCAAGCTCTATGACTTTAAATGAAGCGCTTTTAGAGGCAACCCGTTGTTTTGTGTTTTTATTTTCTTCCTTAGAGAGAATAAAGAATGATACCATCCTATGATGATTAACTTGTGGCTAATTAATCTAGTTTAATTTTCTTTTTTAGAACCACCATCATGATCATATTTATTTACTCGCATGCATTAGCATTTTTGTCATCAACGTGATGTTCGTTTCTTTGCATATACATGTTTTGCATATGGTTGGCTGGGTTGTTTTATGAGGCTTAATGATGAAAGCTTCATTTTCCATGTTAATGTTTCTAGGGCATTTCCCTTTTGTGATCTTGTGTAAACATGGTGTTTAAACATGATTGCGGACCATCATCGTTAAGATCATTAAACCTTGCCATCTTTTCATATGTTTTCATGTTGCATTTGTTGGTTTATAAACATTGCTTTGCGCTTAGTTTTTTTTGTGCTATAAGGAATTGTTAACCTTGAGATAAACATGGTGTTTTAACCTTGCTTAGTAAATCTTTATGGCTATGGAGAAATTTAGCAACCTAATTGCAAACATGGTGTTTGGAACTAGGTGAAAACTTTGTCTTTGTTTTTATGCCTTCCTCTCATGAGCATACACACTCTTTGCACCCACGTACACCCATTAGGTTTCATCATCTCTAGAATAATTATGCCACAAGTTAAGAGTCTTAGGAGATGTCATTGGTTTGTTGGCAAATTGTTTCTACTCCCGAACTTCACCTCGGGGGTAGTATGTGCGCTGAATTGTTTTGCGGCATGATGATGAGCTTTCATGAAAGGAAAGAGAAGAAGTGACAAAAGCGAAGACATAAAGACAAGTCCCGGACACGGAGAACAAGCCTCATCCTCTCCTTCCATGCCTAGCAAAATGATAAGCATGGGGGAGGACCCGACGAGAAGAGGATCACGGTCGCTAGAAGATGCTCGAGATTCTTCTTCCATGCTAAGCACAATGCTTAAGCATGGGGGAGGCCACACTACAACTCTTCACAAGCATTGAAGGACGGTAAATCTTTCCGACACATTCTCTTTGTCCATCTCTTTCTTATGCTTGTACATATATGCCATCAACCATAGGTTCAAAAACCTTGATTTATCTCTCTTGTTAATAACATGGCTACTAGGAGTACAACCTAGATTTGTTTTTGCTTTTAATAAATAGTAATCACCATTACCTTGAGCTCACCACGATGATATCTTGTATGCTCTCACTTGTGGATATATGATGATCATTGCCGCTTTGCTCATTCTTGTGCTTGTTTTATATGTGATTAAGCTAGTGCTCTCTTCAAAATGAATCTGAAACTCACCTAAATGCTAGCCTAATCTTTTGTGGAGGTTATGATAACTTGAGACCCATGGTATTTTTCGTGCTCTCATTTTTGAATGAATCAAGGATAACTTATTTTTGTGCTTAAAATGATGCTAGCCTTATCTCTAATGACCACTTGCATTTTGCTCTACCTATCCAAGGCCAAATATACATTGAGTGAGAAAACTTAGTATTTCAAGATTAATTTTTGGGTGCTTCAATTCAGATTTTGTTTCTTTGGTTCGAGTCTAAGAAGCTGGTCATTCCGTATTTTTGCGTATCGTTCTTTTTGCTTGCCTTTCTATCCGTGCATTGTGAGTTTCCACATTGGGAATTTCGCAAACCTCACGGATATCCACCATAAAACCCATATCATCTTTTGTGTTTACCTCCTTGACCAATCCAAACTTGAGTATGGATGAACATTTCAAGAAGACTACAAGAAGAAGGCGCATCAAGTAGAGATAATTTCGGAGACTTCCAAAAGGACCCGTAGAAGACTTGAGTATCTTTCTTCAAAGAAAATTTCAAAATTTCAGTACCACCTTGGCACTTTCTATCACCTCTTTTGCTCGAGGACGAGCAACGCGTCTAAGCATGGGGGGGTTGCCAAGGAAGTACTAGTGTAGCCTAGAGTTCAAGGGGAGTTGAAAAAAAAGAGAAGAGAAGAAGAAAAAAATGTGTGATGAAAGAAAAAAGAGAAAAGTATGATGAGAAAAAGAAAAAAATGATGATGTTAAGTGAAAGAAAAAATATATAAATAAAGCTCCCCGGTCCTCTAGTTACACTTGAAAGGTTCAAAGAGCTTCAAGATCAAGACCCATACTCTTTTCCAACCATGTGCAATCGATAACGAGGACTTCGCTTGTGCCTCGAGATCACCTTATGCCATTTGCACATGTCCACCTATCTAAAAGTGTGTGTTTTTTCTCTCCCCCTCCTTGAAACATTATTTTCCAATGACCTTTTTGACTAAACTCGGTAATTCCATGAGAAGCTTGTTTTGTTTTGTTTGCATTCCATTTATGAAATCTTGATAGGATTACCTTTCCCAAAGCTCCATATAAAGCCTTCCACCAAATACTTGACAGAGGAAAGGAGTAGTCCTAGTAGGCTTGAGTGACAAGATGAGATGAGAGTACATGAGCAAGATGCAAGGAGGTTTATTATTGATCTTGGTAAAGCAATTTTTCCTTCATCCCATGCTTTATTTCAAAATTTCTAAGATTTGTTTAAAATTTGAGAGCATGGTTAATTACTTGTGGAAAGAGCTTATTTGATGTCTACCCTCCATAGAGATGAAAGCTAGCTACATTATGAAACTTTAATAAATATAAACTTGAGAGCATTATGTTTTCTCATGTATGAACAAGTGCAGGTATGAACATTGAAGGGCAACACCGATATCCATTGATGGCTTACTCGAGACGAGCGAGGTTTAAGCATGGGGATGTTGGCGGTCGATTTCCGCCAACCTAGAGCACTTGTTACACTTTGGTTTGACCTTTGATTTATAACTAACCCGCCACTAGGCACACTAATGATGTAACAAGCTTGCACTTGCATGTGGTATTTGGAGTATGTTGTTTACGCAGGATTTACACACTTAAAGGAGGACTTCCGGGCAAGGTTCATGGAGCACTTTGTGAGAAGATTACGAAGCCCGGGACAAGCCAAGACTCGAAGTGAACATGACTCCGAATGGCCCAAGGACCAAAGCATGAAGCCGTGAAACTCCGGGGACTTAAACGGAAGGTGCGGGAGCTTGGACGACAAGTACCCTTATCTAAAACGCGGAGCAAACGACGTCAAGGGCCCACATGAAGATCGACAGAGACAAGGAACGACGCAAGAAGCTCACACGAGGAAGACCGGGCCGAGCCGGGCCAAAATGGGCCCAGGCCGATCGGCCTGGCCCATTCCGAGCCCGGTTCGGCCTCCCCTTTGACCTAGACGCTCCTCGGGCTATTTAAAGTCTCCACCCCGAAGCACCGCCAGATCCATTCATCAGAGAGCTGCCAAATCGAAGGAGACACGCCGAAGGGAGCCGACGGCCGCCGCTAGTCCTCGTGTTGCCTAGGAGATGGCTTAGGCCATGCCCTAGCCTCCATGGTTGGCCCTGCATGGTGAAGCCATGGTGGAGTTTCGGAGCCATGCCTTGAATCCTTCAAGGCATTTGTACCTTCAACATTCAACGGTGATATAATCTTATCTAGTCTTTACTTTGATCTACTACGAGTATGCTTCTTCATATGTGTAGCTACCATATGCCTTTAGTAGGAATAGATCTAATCGTGGTGATTAGTCTTTGTCTTGCGGATATCTCGTAGTGGTGCACGGACCGAGGATTGTCGCTCGGTGATGATTATCCCATCGTAGTGACAGTACGAGGAGGGAGAAAGCGGCGAGTGAACGTGTATCGGACCACTCCATATCGGGTTACTCCATATCGAGTGTACTCCTTATCATAAGTATCGGTATAGATTGGTTTTCACCTTTGGCTGGGGCTGCAACTGGGAGACGATAGGTTAGGGTTACCTTCGGTAGTGTTATCTTATGGCTTGAATGTGATCCATACATCCTTTGTGTTGTATGTTATCTCTTATGCAATCAACGCTTCATGTTAGGTTAGTTCGGTAGGTTAGATAGAGGACCTTAGGAGTTTGCTTACCGATCCTTGGATTGACAAATCTAGGGAGAACCCTCATTGGTGAAAAAGGCACCAAGTCACCCGTACGCTCGCGGTGAACTTGAACACGGTATCCAACCGTCAACAGGTGATCAAATAAGAGAGACAGGTGCAAGGCTTGTTGAGTTAATACGGCAAGTGGCAGAAGGAACTTTCGTGCCTGATCGAGAGAATGACGAGCTTACTATGGCACTAGGTACAAGAGAACACCCTGGATGTTGCAGAGGCAAAGGTGTTATTCCATGGAAATATGCATTTCAGGAGCACATTGATTCCTACAGAAGTCGTCAAAGAACTAAGGAACAACATGCACGACAGATACGAGAGCTGCAACAACGCGTCTTTATGAATGAGAAAGAAAATGGAAGACATCATCGACGAGCGTGTGGCGCTTGCTCTTAGCAAGCAATCAAGTCAGCAAGCACATGCAGCTTCAGGGCCGCATCATGATGAAGTCAGCCCATCCAACAAGCGTAAAAGTAGCATCGCTTCCACGAAGCATCTCCAACCGCCACAGGCGGTGCCCGTTAGAACAACGCCGCTACCCCGTGGACGACATCACTGCGAGGTCCGCATGTGACATTTTTTTTCAAGTCAGAAACAAGAGGATTCTGGTGGTGTACGGTGTGGTTGAGGTACCGCAGCCAGGGGAAATATTTTTGAACGTCGATTATTCCAGTCACGGGTGCGCCAAAGTCTTTCTGGATCAAGTGGTTGATACCTGGGATGACCTCGACTTGGAGTTCCCGGGAGTTGATGATGCAAATACTCTAGGGGAAGCATTGCACACTTGGATTTTGTGGCCCAAGGATCTCATAGAGATAACGGAAGAGAACACAACTGCAGTCCAAGATCGTGTACCACCTTCCCGGCTAGAAGGGAATCTGCAGCAGTCCGAACATGATGCTGGCCAGCGAGGGTAGTCCGGAACATGCTACTACTCCTCCTCCTTCTCCTCCAAAGAAGCAGGGTTCGAAACGAGGACATCCTTCGCCTCCTCCAAAGAAGCGAGTTCCAGACGAGGACATCCTCCTCCTCCTCCTCCAAAGAAGCGAGAGGATACCCAAGGAGAAGCCACCTCCGAAATTATCTTACGAGAAGGCAGAGGAACTAGATGCGTCGGTGCGAGGAGACGATGACAAATATTGAAAAGAAGACGCTGCACGAGAAACCATTTGACATGTACAAATTTTACCACTTCACGAAAAAAATGGAGGAAGAAAAGTGGAAAAAGCCGGAGCGACCTACGTTGTCTGACTATGATCGCACGATGCTCAAATTCCATAAAGCCAATAAGGCTCAGAAAGTTGGGAAAACTGTTCCACAACTAGGGACCCAATCAAAGCAATCTGTCCCGGACCTACAGGTGCTCTCAGATGCGGAGCGTGGATTGCTTGAATTCGGTTTGGATGCAAAGCGACACTGCTCAAATTCTAGGCATTGCTCAAATTGAAAAGCACCGTGGTCGTAGACGTGATTATGTGCCTGGGATGCCGCTTCTCTGGGAGCGGTTGTTGCAGGACCTTCCAACTAGGATGTATGCTCTGCACAAATGGCACATGCAAACGGCGGGACGAGGGGTTGAATTTATCGAAGTTAGAATTGAAGACCATCATTTTTTCCGAGGTCGCACCACTTTCCCTATTCCCATGAAGGAGTTCTGGTTCCTATTCAATATGGATGCAGTGGACGTCTCCTTCGTCACTTGTTGGGTTCTGTAAGTATTTGTTGTACCATAATCTTAGAATCACCGCTCTAGCCATTTTAGACCATACCTGAACTTCTTTATTTTGTATCATGCAGCATGGAGATGCAAGCTTGCCGGAGGCTTGGAGTGCACGACATCGGCTTCATGGATCCTCAAATGCTAAATGAGACGCTTGTCCGTGATTTCTCTCGCCCTCTTGTGGAGACCTTATTCACATTTCTGGACCTTCAACGCTTCAAGGACTGCATACTTATTCCATACAACTGCCAGTGAGCAACGTTTTTCTCAACTGTTTATCTTTTTCAAAATACATTCAATATTTCAATTAACTGATTCTTCCCTAAAATGTATTGTGACTTCCTTTGGATTCTCATTATTATTGTACATTTAAGTCTTGCCACGTCTTTGACTCTATTGGCGGATATAGTGAATGGTACGAACCTCTAGTAGTATTGTTGAATGCTGCATGAGATATGTTCCGTGTAAAGTGGGGGGTCCTTGAAAGAGAAACTTAAATTCTACCATGATTTCCCGGTACGTGTTTTCTTCACAGATCTCATGTCACATTTTTCAATACAAGTTAACAAATATATCTTAACTTTTATTTTCACATATGTGCAGTGCACAAACTTGACCACGGTACCAATCTATGCGATTCTATGTATGTGAGTTCATCCATCACTTTGCAAGTGGTAGCTTGGGCCCCTTCATTGAGAAGGTGCGTACACAAAATGCGCATAAACATATCCCTAGTTCTTATTGTTCATATTCTTTTTTCTAACAATTAATAACTTCTTTTGTAGATTTCTAACATAAAGGAAGGATTACTCGAGACAAAGAATCGGTTAATTCAAGAACAACTCTGTGGATTTATTCTAGACGAGGTGATTAATCCCGCATGAGAGTTTCATGCCGGTGACTCAATGGTAACATTGAGCAAAGAAGACACTGCTACCATTGCTAATGAAGCTCAGCAAAGTACCGACAAGAACAAGAACAAAGACGTCGATAAAGAAGGATCTTCTTCTAAGGACAAGGACAAAGACGTCGAGAAAGAAGCAACTTCTGCTAAGGACAATAAGAAGGAGGGCGAGAAAGAAGCAACTTCTTCTAAGGACAAGAAGAAGGAGGACGACAAAGAAGCAACTTCTTCTAAGGACAAGAAGAAAGACGTCGAGAAAGTAGGAGCTTCTTCTAGGGTCACTACGAGAGGACATCAGCGACGAGGAGGGGCTTAAAACGATGACGTTACACTTCTAACATTTGATTCCGTGTATGTATATATATGTATGATGTCACTTTATATATGCACAAACGACTTTATAACGCTGCGTATTTGATTAGTATAATAGAACCAAACAATTACGTCTAAATACGTTCAAATATGAAAAAAACTAAAAAGAAATGGAAATAGGAAATTAAGAAAAAGTACATTAGTACCGGTTGGCTATACCAACTGGTACTAATGCGGAGGCCGTCACGTCGCCGGGGGGAGGCCACATTAGTACCGGGTGGTCTCCCCAACCGGTACTAATGCGACATTAGTACCGGGTAAGGAGAACCGGTACTAATGTGGCCACATTAGTACCGGCTGGCCTGTACCGGTTCCAAAACCGGTACTATTAGGGTTTTGGAGATAGTTGTTTTTCCTGTAGTGGCGTTGTACGAAAAGGAAAAAAATTGATGTTGCAATTCTCGGGACCAACTTTAGCATTTACACTATAGGAAACCCGGAAGACGTCGAGTGCAAAGAACACTCGGCGAAGGTCCAAATACACTCGGCGACATACTCGCCGAGTGCACCACTCGGCGTCGCCCACTCGGCACAAAAAGACTCGGCGAACAAATAGTCGCTGAGTGCTGGACGCCGAACACTCGGCGTATTTATCTTTGAGTGTCGACATATACACCAGCCGATCACTGCCTGCAGACGGCGCCTCCCCCCTGAACTGCGGCGTCTGACGGCTGAAATTTCACCGAGTGTCGTATGGAAAACACTCGGCAACAATTTGACCTTTCCCCGAGTGTTGTTGACTGAAACACTCGGCGGCGAAGGAAATCGAGGCGGCGCGCGCGGATCTGAGACGCCGAGTGTCGCCTCTCGGCACTCGGTGACTGTTCCTGTGTAGGCCGAGTGGTTTTCCGCGGCCGTCGGTGAACAAGGTCCTGGACACCGAGTGTCTTGGTCAAAAACACTCGACGACCGTACGAGAAAACTGCCAGAATACAGCCCCTTTTGCCGAGTGTCTTGGTCAAAAACACTCGGCAAAGATACCTATCAGCCCCTAATTCGTTTACTCCATCATGTAAAAGCGTGAAAACTTCATCACGGGCATCATATATCGAATATCCATCACATGCATCATATTATCCATCACAGGCATTATATATCACAATAAAGCATCACAAGTAGTTTTTACATATGTATGATAGATCCACTAGCATCACAAAGAGTTTATACATATAGATAGATCCACAAGTTCGACTCCACAAACATCACAGGGAGTTCATATAGATAGATAGATCCACAAAGACACCACAAAGTCTGAAATCCACAAGAGGCGACACACATAGACACTCAAGGAGTAGGTAATGTGTCTGGTTGACAAGTCTGCGTCCTGAGTCGAATCACCAACACGTGATGATCTCGACTGATTCTACACAAAGGAGTGGTTGCATGTGTCAGATAGAAAATACGGCTGAAACATGCACGTTCAGTAACAAATTGAATCAATAAGTTTGTAAGTGACTCACAGGAGTAGTTATGGGTGGAGGTGGAGGCATTAGCACTAGTGGTGGCGATGGACCACCACGCCTGGGAGAGACTCATAAAGTACTCATGCCGCTGCATTTGTTGCGCATGTTGCTCCTTCTGCCGCCACCCTCTCCTCAAACTCCGTCAAGCCTCCTCTTCGTCGAGCATCCTACAACATTTCACCCCAAATGTAACAATAGAGACCAATGTATAAAAATGAATGAGCCATGAATAAATAGAAAATAACCAAGTGCACATCGACACGGTGAGCAGTCGGCCTTGGGCGTATGGGCGGTCGGCCTTGCTCGAATCACGGGAGAGAGGAACATCGGCCTCCGGAGTCGCTGTCGGCAACCATGTATCGCCCATGCTTCTTGCCTCGACCTCATGACACATTCTCCATCAATGGGCTCGTTGATCGGATCAAACTCGCGTGAACCTCCCTTGTCATATCCGAGTAAGCAATGAGGCGGGGATGGGAGTAGCATTGGTATACGTGGGGATCCTCGCTGTAGTCAATGTCAGCCTTGCCTTTGTGGGACAAAATGTATGCCTTCATCGGAGGACACGGCGGTTACCATGTGTGACAGAAAAACACCAATATGATTAGAAATTACTCCAGTTGAGCATCATAAATAAAGCAAATGATTGGCCATACCCATTTTTCGCGTCGAGGAGGGTGTCTGCCTTGATGGTGTCTGGACTGGCATCATCAAATGCTGCTCGGCTTGCTTCTCCACCACTCGGTGTGCACCACATACGCGCATAGTACCTGCACTGCGGATGGTGGCCCATCCACGAAGGAATCACCTACACAACAACAAAAGTGTATGACATATGAGAGGATGAAATTATAAGTACTTAATCTCAAAAATCACAATTACCTCTATGTATTGTTCCTCGATCATTCATGGTCCTTGCCTCGGTTTTGTCGTAACGCGAGTGGTTTGTACAAAGCGGTAGTCGATGATGGCACGGATGCGCCGACTCCATGTCCACCACGAGCTTGGTACATGCTTTGTTAATTTGCTCCTCGGCCTTAGCCTCATATCCCTGCTCACATTAGTAGAAATCCTGCATATAGACACGATGTACACAATCAATTACCTAAAATATTTGCAAGGAAAATGATGTATTGAGCAACATGGTGCGAGGAAAACTTACCCACAACTATCGAACCCTTCCCGCCTTGGTTTGGAATCCCTTCCTTCCGATCGGGAAAATCGGGAAGGAGGCATCTGCCTCCATGTGTCTCCTTCGGTCGCCTACCGAACCATGCCAGGAAGTGTGTCTTACAAAGACCCAAGATGTCATTGACGTTGAGCTTGTGATTACCACGAATGACAATCTTCCATCCCCCCACAAGTGATTAAGATGAAATTGTTAGTTTTATTATGATTTTCATGATATCAAATGAAAAGGTAGTGACAAAGGATATCAAATGAAAAGGTAGTGACAAAGCGTTACTTACTTTTTCCCAATGGGTCTAATCATCGGTTCCCAAACTCTATCGGCCGTGCGGGAGGGTAGAAGGACCTCAAACGCGTAGAGGAATCACCACCTCCAACTCTGCTCATCCTCCACCTCCTCCATCTCATGGTCCTCCTCCCATGGGGAACCTCTCCCTCCTCCAGACCACGACCTCTCTCTAGCGAGGACCCCAGCTCCATCGACCCTCCACCCCTGGAACCCCTCCCATGACCACTCTCGCGAGGACCCTCCAGCTCCATCGGACCCTCCACCTGGAACCCTCCCACGACCACCGGCTGCATGTGAGGACCCTCCACTCCATCCGTCCCTCCACCCCTACTAGAACCCCTCCCACGACCACCCTCTGCCTGCGACCCTCCACTCCATCGGACCCTCCACCCTGGAACCCCTCCCACGACCACCCCCACTGCGAGGACCCTCCACTTCGACCTCCACCCCGAACCCACGACCCTCCACGACTTGAGGACCCTCCACTTTTGCCGAACCCTCCCACGACCCTCCCTCGGACCCTTAGCGCATCGAGGCCTTTGGTAGATCGATTGCACATTCCTCATATCGCCCACCATCTTCGCAATCACCTGAAATTAAAAAAACTAGTGATTAAAAATGTGACAAGAAAGCGATGTAAAATAAATAATAAATATGCTACTATAGATGTAACTTGAAAGAGATGTAAAATGAATACTACATACTAAATAAATAATAAATATTGAAGCATACATGTCTTAGAAATATTCTTTTTGGATCCTAAGAGCTTGATCATAAGTCTCATCATCACTATCATGCATGTCAAAATCAGGCATGTGCTCTAAAGGAGGATTGTCGTGTCATCGAAATGTCTGGAATCACTCAAGCAACTCTATGTCGTTCCCATTATCAACCTCATCTCCATGTACTCGTCATCAACTATTTCATTGTCTACTTCCATTTCATTGTCTACTTCCATTCTAATGGCTTCGGTTAAGTCTATCACAAAACTCCTAGCCCTTCTTCTTGAAAGAACTCTCCTTCATATGTCACGGGTCTATGTTGTAATCTTCATTGTTTGGGACGGATAGTTTACCGCGTGGCGATACCTTGTACACAACATCCCAACCATTCGACGGTCTCGGTTTGCATGGGAGAGAAAATATACTTGTGGCTGTTGAGCCACAACATAACATCGCCTGGCATGACGGTTGATTGTTGAATTTCAACTAGCCCAAGGTTGGGCGTCTTTCTCCTACACTAGGATCGAACCAATGGCATTTGAATATGACGATTAAGAGGCATGGAACCATTAAATGATAGTTCATATATTTCTTCTAGTCTTCCATAAAACTCGCCCCATGGAGGCCTGGCGTAAAAACTCGTATTTATGGTTTTTGGATTGACCATCTGCCGTGCTTTGTTGTGCGAAAGCGATATCCGTTAACGTCATATGCGGTAAATGTCTTGACCCTATAGCCACAACCATCGGCCTGTCTCAACTCGGCACTCATCGACGATCGTTTTGGGCCCGCAAGTTCAAGCGGGATAGTTGGTTATATGATTCACACGCGACTAGTAGGGATACTCCTAGCGTGGATTATACCTTATGTTTAAACCAAGAAATGAAATCAGCAATCCATCTCCCTGCCATAAGGGTCACATTCCTCCGGGTAGGATCGCTAGATTCATGCGGAATAGATGATGAAATTCCTATGCCAAAAAGAAACAAGAGTGTTGGATGCATAATACTCATACTAGAGAACAAGTTTCTAGAGAACAAGTTTATTGAGCGTATGTAAGAACTTCCTCAAGGTTCGCAACACATATAGCATGATAGTGCGCCACTCTTTGGGTCTCAACCTCTTAACGGTCCCCTCACTTGCACTTCCTAGTTGCCCTCGGAAAATCGAGGTTTGATTCATTTACGCCAACATTGTAACGAGGGGTTGGATTATGCACGTTCGGAAGTTTCTCATAATAGTATTTTGATGTGAAGTTTGACACCTCTTCTGAATGGCTGCCTCGCCATGGAAGCTTCGATATGGCATTTGTTTTACATGTAGTTCGAACAACCTTTAGGCATCTCTCAATTGGATAGCACCAAGGGTTCTCGCAGACCCCCATTCGTACCTCATACGGAGGTGCAAAATCATATCTGCATCGGATTGAAGAAGCCGGTGGAAAGATCTTCTCAAACTTATAGAGCAACACGAGCCAATGCTTCCATTTCGCAACCACGGTCAGATACCTCCTTAGCACAAAGCTCACGGAAGAAATAGCTCAACTCTAGGCAACAATATAATCAGAACATAGCCCGTACCATCACCGGAAGAAGGCGTTGATCCATATATGGTAGTCATGACTCTTGAGCAGTTGATTCGCAAAGTAGATAAGTTCACACCCCTCTTTATGTTCACGCATACCCGTGAAACTTGCGTTGGACCCATTGTAGCACTTCCTTCCTTTGGTCTCATTGAGGACAAAGGGAGCCCTAGGCCTTCTCCATTTCTTGCGGCCATTGGGGAAGCATGTTTAGCTTTGGTCTATTGCATAATTTGTTTGATCCTCTAACAACCTTAAGTTATGAAATGTGAAAAATTTGAACTTTCATTTGTTGATGATGTGTCACCATATTTAAACCCTCTCATTCTTCCTAAATTCTAAATAAATAAAACCAAATATATAAAAATATATTTTAAATTATGCTAAAATATGTGATTTGGGTTTATGGATTTTATTTGGATTTTATTGAGTGTGTTTTGAATTTGAAACTATTCAAATTCAAACCTATAGTATAAACTAAATTCCAAAATATTTCAAAACCTCTTTACTAACAGCTAACCTCTTCTAAGTCCAGAAACCACCTTCATCTTCTAGCATGAACAAACCCCTCTTTCCACTCATCCGGTCAGCCCAAGGCGGATGACACTGTCTTCTCCTCCGAGCCGTCGGCCATCACCGCGAGATGTGTCTTGCGACGGAAGACATACGCACCACTTCCACATCGCCCACGGTCTTCCCTTTCGCTCATGGTGGCGTCTAGCGCCCACGCCCGAAGATCCACCACATCGAGTGTCGCAATGGGCGCCCGTGTGACCGTTTGCCCTCGCCTCATTGACTGCTAAACCTGGCGAGGCCCTCCTTGCAAGGCAACTCATTGGTCTTCCCCTTTGGTCCCTGATTCGAGAGGAAGGAGGGAAAGGAGAAGAGAAGGGAGGAGAGAGAAGAAGGGAGGCGTCACCATCGGCAGGAGCCAAATCCATAACTGAAGCTCGTGACAGGAATGTGCGAGCACGGTCACAACCAAGCGTCACCGCCGCCGTGTCGACAACACCTTCAGATGGCCTTCAACACGCCTCATCGGTGAGCCATGCTCTTCTCTTCCCTCGTGACGTGCCAGCCGTCGCCTTCCGTGCAGGCGAAACTCTGTTCGGCATGCGGCCGCCATCCATGAGTTCCCATCTCCTTTGCCGTCGTGCACCCACCGAGCCGGCCTAAACCACTAACTCATGGACCCTGTCGCGACATGCCTCAGAGTGCATCTTAAGCACCCGCTTGGGTTTGCGTGTCTTTGCGCAAGCTCACATGAGTTCTGCTACCCGATCAATCCCCAGCGCGTTGTGCCATCGTGGTCGAGGATCCCGCCTCTGCCACCGAGGCGTTGACAGGCGCCACAAGACTAGTGAGACGCCCATGTTGTAGTGCACGCTCGCCGCTCGTTGTTGTGTCGCTGCTCCGCCAGCGCCCGTATCTCATGAAACGCTGTCGCGCTCATACGCCCTAAGCACTCCCACAGATAATCACGTGCCCAAGAGATCATCGTTGCTCGGCAACATATTCGATCGCCGCCCGATCGCCCCGCTCTTGCAGGGTGTGCACCCCAAGGACCCTCACGGCTCGGTTGGAAGGTTTTGGGCACACCAAAACAACCGTCCGACCTTTAACCCTCTGCATTTTGTTCAAGGTGAACTTGGACTTTGCTCAAAAAGAATCTGTCATTTGGCCCACTAATCCTTTGACAAGGCCCAGGTGACATCGTCACTCCCGTCATCTATTTTCAAAATATAAAATCCTCTTTTTAAAAATGATTTTGGAAATTATTTATAAATCCTTTAATCTTTGAAAATCATAGCTAATTATTTATAACTCCGAAAAATATGAAACATCTATATTTTCTAAAATGAGCTCTGTTTGTAGGTAGTATGGTTCTGTTTGAATCTTCTAAAACTGGTTTCTTTGGATTTATTGCCTAGTTGTTTATCGGTATCTTAGTGTCTAAATATCTCGTGTCGGAGAGCTACAACCAAGGAGGCCTGACCACTACAACCCATCGACTTGACCGACCTGTCATGTCACTCCCAACTATATAGATCCCATGCTTGCTATAGTTGCTAGTGTATACTTTGATGCATGTTTTGAAATTGCAGACAATTGATTAGCGTGCCTTGGGTGTTTATCTTGTCCTTGGAATACCTACTTTTGGAACTAGCTGACTAGCTAGTTCCGGCACTCTCCATCCATATTTTACCCTTAGTTATGGATGGATCTATGAGGTTGGGATACCTCCTCGCGTGTGTTTTGGGTGAGTGTATCCTTGATATTCTCAGCGGGGAGCGCTGGTTAAGAATGCCTGAAGATCGACAGCCTCGCCCTAGCTGTCACGGATGGAGTTAGTGCTTGCTCCACAATTAACCGATCGCACATGTGTTGATCTTTGGGCTATTTTTAAAAAACCGTTGCCTTGTTATCTTTCAGAACTAGTAGGTGGATGGCATCATGTCATGTGGTCGTGTCTTATACAGTACTCGCCCGCTCCTCAGGGATGGTCTCACCTCAAGGCCATCAAGTTTCGCTTCACAGTCACTTAGGCAGGATGCCACTCTAGGTCTCGGTCGTTAGGTGATGTGGAGCAGGCATGGTTTAGCCCTATCTGGCGGTCGATTACAACCTGCTGTTAAACCTATAGCTATAGTCCGTGTCCGGTATGGGGCACGATCTCTCATGGCTAGACTCTTCTTGTCTTGCTTTCTCTCACATGCGAGCCCGGTTTCGTGGTTCAGATAGGAGTTAGTGACCCCCGTCGCAGATGAGGTGGGATTGCTTGGTTGAGATCCTTTGGTGCTTCTTTCCTTGTTGGTGTTGACGTTGTCTGAGGTGTGGATCTCTTAGATGGATACCTCTACTTCTGCTTTTTGATGTTGCTCGCTTGCTTAACCTTCTCATATAAAGGATTACTCATGCATAATAGAATTATTCTCTCTTGCTTATGCTCTTTGTTGGGAAGGCGACATGACCTGCTCTTATCGAGTAGATGGCACTACAGCCACTACGACTTTGAGGCAAACTCTACCTCAGTTATATGGAGCCCTGGCTACATGAGGCTGCGTGATGTCTCTTGTTTTGATCTGTTGGACTTTCACATGTGCCAAATGATGTACTCGATGCTTAATTATTACATTATATTATGGACCCTCATGTATTCATTCTTGTTGTGCTTGCTTTACATTCAGATTTGCGTGATAGCCTCGACTATCACAGGTGCGGATCTTCCGTCTTGAGCAGTTACGATCCACTCTAGCCTTGGCGTTGTCTTTGACTTATCGAAATGTCCATGATTGTACCAAAAGTGCCTCGACATTCTTTTCGGTGTGCATTACATCGATGTTATGTGGAAGGAGAATATCATCCATATGCTTCACAATCGACTTGAGTCCAAGAATGTTCCTCCGTATCACAAAACCACCTTCTTCATTGACAAGAGCCTCTAGCGAACGAATCTCTGCTGTCGGCATCTATGGGGTGTGGGACTATGACATCCTTAGTAAAGTTCTTGATGTCTCGTATGAATGGATGTTCAAGGGAGGAATAGTCGATGTTTTCGAGGAATACTTACCATTCTTCAACCAATTGAACTTAACTCGGTCTTGCATTTAGCAAAAACTTCCATGAACACAGTGGAAAATATCCCTTGAGTCATGCATTGAAATCGTACCAAACATACATCTTGAAGTTTGTCTTTAGCACGGTCATATGTTATATTCAAAAGCAAATCATCAATCGAGGCTCCATGTACACACATATTATTAGTGTCGGTTAACAAGTATGTTACGTTGGAAGATGACAGAGGAAGATTGAGGGGATAACGAACCTTGCCAACAAGTGTATGGGCAAAAAATTTCAATTGAACCCATCTGTTGTCAACAACAGATGGGTTCAATCTCAATTCAATTAAACGCCAACAACACGTACATTACGAGCCTCGATGCTTTGTCATCATGAATCTCATCAAATTTTCTCCATGATTGATCGATGGATGTACCACTTGTCGAGGATTGTATCGATGACCTTTTGTGCCATGTCATCATCTTCGTGGATTCTCGGTCTAAAAGTTGGATTCTCATGAAACGGAAGGTACCGAATGACTTTCCGGATTGTCGCCTCTTTTGACCATCATTAGCTCGACTCCGGTACCTAGAGGCCCACACTTTGCACGTAACCATCATTTGCATATTCTTTCCTAAACAAGAGGTATCCTTTAGGACAGAATGTATCGCTCATATGGCATCTTAAGCACATGAAGGAGTTTCTTTGCATGATACAAGATTTTTGGAGAATGTGCCCCGGAAGGAAATCCCCAATAATTGTCACCATCCATCGAAGCCATCTCGACTCAAACCAAACGGGATTTTAGGGCTAACAGGCGTCCAACATCCGGTTGAGAAATGTTTGTATGGTGAGCGGTTTGTGCCGCTTCAACATGTCATAATAATCCTTTGCTTGCCTCGGCTCATCCTCTTGTCGTTCTTCATTGAAGTGTGCTTCATGAAAGTCATTTAACATGTCTCCTACATCATCATCATAATCATCGATCGTTGTCTCATGACCTCGTCTCTCATGATCAACTTCACCATGCAAGACCTACTATAGCCTTCCATAAATCCATTCTTGCAAAGGTGTTGACCCATGGCCTCCCTTGTTTGTCTCTTAGCATTTGCAGACGGCAAGGACACCAAATCTGAGTTCCTCCTTTAACCCTACCAAAGGCTTGTTGCAAGAAAGCTTGGTCTTGTCAAGCCATTCATCGTAATCAAACTTTGACTTAGGCGGCTGTACATCCACTCACGGTCATTCATCTTTAATTGAACATATCAGACATAAACATTATTTGCATCTACACGATGTCTATAGTTCCTAATAGGTAAAGATAGGTCCTAATCCCACCCGAGGATGTGTAGATGGGGTTAGTTTCCATGGTCTCCTTCGATCCAAGTCAAAATTTTGGCAGCACCTCTGTTCTCCAAATACGTCTGGTAGGGAGATTGTGTCAGGAGAACAACAGTGATGCAAACTCGACCGGATCGAAGGAAACCATGAAAACTAACCCATCTACATCCTATCAAAAATGTGGACAATTCAAGCGGTCTGTTATAGATATGCAAATATCTTTTCTTGTATCTCACGAGCCTAACTAGGTTACATTATACAGACACATTACTAGGACATGACTTTTATGCCTCACCTTTGGTGATACGGTGGCGGTATGAGGCGGGTCAGGGTCAGTGATGGGGTCTAGCACATCCGATGTAACAAATACAAAAGCAACAAAAAATAACACAATTAAAATCAACTTGAAACAAATTTTAAAATAAAAAAGCAGCAAGACATCACTGACTACGGGGCTGTGGCGGAGGAGGAAGGAGGGTGGCAGCAGGCATGGTGGCGGTTCCTGAAAAAGATGAACATAATCATGTCAATTACATTTTGAAGCAATACAGAACAGAAACAAAATTCATTATCTTTAAACTGCCCATGCACCACATTTTGGCTAAGGTCAAAAGGTCACAAACAGATATGTTTATATGTACATCAACTAATTTTGGTTGTCACGAATTCACTATATTTAGACAAATTCACCTCATTTTGGTTAAGGTCATAAATTTACTAGGATTGCAGTTCTAGATTTCACTAGAATCGAAATGGATTGGCAAATCAGATTAATTCCCAAAGAGGTCACAAATTCTCAATTCACAAAGAATTCATGAGTAAGGCAGCAGTACTAGGAATTTACAAGGGCACAAATTCGCAAACTCACAATTCGTATCTGTCACATACATCTCTGTCATTGTAGCAATTGTTTGTCAACACCTAAAACTAAGATTCAATCTAAGTTGGGTTGTATGCTACAATTTCAATGCTTTGACTATTCTCAATCCTGTAAATTTCACCAAATTTATCTCAGTCATATACATTTCACCGTGTTGGACCATTCTGGAGGCGGGTGGGGGCAGGCCGGGGACGCCTACCACGAGAGGGAGAAGGGAGCCGAGGACGCCGGTCGTGAGAGGGACGGCAAGGGACGGTGACAGGCTGCTCGAGCAAGGACCGCACCTCGGCTAGGGATGGCGGCGGCTCGGCGGACCTCGGCGGGACGACGGCGTCGAGCAAGGACAACAAGGCGGCTCGGGGCCTGTGGGAGACGGCCCTTGGCGGCTCTGGGCGGCGGGGGCCGAGGCGGTGAGCGACGACGCCGGTGGGTGCTGGCCGGGCCGCTGGCGAGTGGCGGCGGGGTGGTGGCGTTGCTGGGTGGTGGTGGGGATCTGCGGTGCTTGGTGGAGGCGGGGTGGGCCGGCGGGGGGTGGCGGCGGGGTGCGGCGGCGCGGGTTGGTGACGGGGTAGTGCGGGCGCGGGTTGTTGGCGGGGAGCGGCGGTGCGGGGTGGTGGTGGTGCTGGGTACGGTGGAGGTGGCAGGGGATCTGCAGCGCGTGTGGGTTGGATTAGGACGCGTGGTATGGTGGTGGTGCCCAGCGTGTAATGGGAGGCTAGATGTCGAGTGTAAGCCGCGGGACACTCAGCGTCTTCCTAATCGTGGCGGACCGTCCGCTTTCTTGTGACCGTCCGTGCGTGTCGGCCGTAGGTGGACCAAGTCACCCCGCGGCCTTATTTGGATGGGGTCAATCCCCTTTCTTCTCCACCCCGGACACCTGACCGCGCCGGCCCCTCCTTTTTCTCTCCACCGTAGAAAGAGACCCCGGTCGGCCTCTCCTAGGGGATTTGGCGCTTCTCCGGATCGTCCGAGCTCATTCCCGGAATCATGTCCTCCGTATTTCATTGATTCCTCCTTTGGTTTTCTCGGATTCAGTCATGAACATGGTTAGGGTTTGATGTGAGGATCTCGATTTCGTACATGGTTTCTTGCAAATGGTTATGAGAATGTGTTGGATGTATCTAGAAGAGTATGTGCTATTGATGTAGTGAAGTTTTGTTGGCTACAGATCGATCAATAGATGAATAGGTGGTTATTGTCCTTGTTTGGGGCTGCACGATTGTCTGCGGATGGTCCATCTTGACAGACGGTCCGCACTCATGGCAGCTATAGGCGATCTTGTGACCTTTCTTTCTTTGAATCTCTTAACACTATACATCAATACTAATACTTGTGACATGTATTTGACAGAGGTGGAAGAGGCAGAGGCAGGGGAGGAGGTCGCAAAGCGGTGGCGAAGAACACCAAAAGGGCTAGACAAGAAAACTCTGATCTAGACTATGAAGAAAGTGAGGATGACTCAAGGGTTGAAACTGACATTGAAGAGGAGGAAAGTGAAGATGAACTTGTTGATGTTCATGCTCATAGTGGTGGGAGGAAGTGGACTCTCAACAATTATAAAAGAGATCGTGCTCCAGATCAATATGAGTTAGAGAGAGACACTGAGAATCTATTCTTCCACACTCAAGTCCAAGAGGATGCGTTCT
Organism: Cenchrus purpureus; assembly: GCA_022644695.1. Classification (NCBI taxonomy): domain Eukaryota; kingdom Viridiplantae; phylum Streptophyta; class Magnoliopsida; order Poales; family Poaceae; genus Cenchrus; species Cenchrus purpureus. The sequence continues at coordinate 21,780,916 of CP053466.1, forward strand.
ATGGGCACCTTCTTCGTAAAGTGGTGTTCCAGCAACAGAGGATTGATTTCTATCATATGGCTCAGTTTGATGTGATGTGTGGGCTTGTTCCAATATTTGAAGCCATTGGGCTTAGGACTTTTCTTGAGCGCAAGTGTGATTGGAATGACACGGTCATTCGTCAATTTTATGCCACCGTTGAAGTTGATATGATCGAGGAAAAACTCAAATGGATGATAGGAAAGCGAAGGTATGAAGCCACATTTAAAGAGTTTGGAACTGCTAATGAATTGAATTATGACTTCATAACCTCTGAGAGCTTTGAGATCATTGATGAGCTTCCACTAGGCCTTAATGACATCAAGCGGTACTATGAGCCAAATAGGACCGGAATTCATAGAGTGTTTGAAAAATCAATTGGTCTGAGGCATCATCCAGCTGTCATTCTAAAGATAGCTAGAACCACTGTGCTCCCGAAGAGTGAATTTAAAGAAGGGTTTGTTGGATGGCATAGAAACTTTGTGAAACATGTCATGAATCATGAAAAAGTGAATGTTGTGAGCTTGATTATGTATGAGATACAAGATAAGAAGACGGATTTTAACACAAATGTCTATTATGCTCAATACATCATGTCACTCATCTTAGAGACCAAGTTCAAAGGTCCATGTGATGTGAAGCATACATTCTACAGCCTTACAACAATGCTCCGCAATTTTTGAATAGACCATTGACCAGTACTTGGAGGCAGACTTGCATGAGGGATGGGAGATCCGGATGCTCAAGCGGCTCCGGCCGCTCAAGGAGGTGCTCAAGCACCTCGGGATGATCGTAATGCTATGCCACCACCTCCACCACAGGCACCTCGGTGGGTGCCTCAGCTATTTTGATTCATATTTTGCATCCATGCAGCAATCCATGAACATTCGGCCAAGATGCAGATGGGCTTCACCTCCCACTTGAGGCTTATGGGCAGCAAATGCATAACATCTTTCAATCCATGCAGCAGGTTTTCAGCAGATCGACTCTCGCTCCATGACTTTGGGCAGCACATACATCGAACACGTACACGCCCATAATGGAGAGATTGGAGCGTGTGAACACCGGTCTTCATGTTGACATTGCTGCTCTGAATGATCGCTTTGATGAGATGACCACTTATGAGGAGCACCAACAGTTAGTGACATGACGACTCGGAGAATGACTTCACGCCTTAGTGGTCACTTTTACTCGTATTTGCCTGCTCTAGTGCCACTGCGAGTTCTATCCTCATCCGCCATATTGTCCTCCTCCTCCGCCCGTCTCGGGAAGACTAGCTCCCTTTTCAAGCATTGATGACAAAGGGGAGAAGATTTGGAAGAGTGTGATTAAGTTCTCATGGATGGACCATGATCATGGATGAACCTTCATTTGCATGTTTATTTTATGGCATTCCATGAACTTTGGCTTGTAATAATTGTTGCACTTCTTTGCTTATGATGTGTGGTACTAGAACTTTGGTGTGGCTTGTATGTGATGAACTAAGTTTGCTTTGCTTATATATGTTTATCTTTGGTTTGTTCTAGTACTTCTGAAAAAATTGAGGCTAACATTGTCATATATATATAGTACCCTTGTTGCCTCGGTTTCAAGTGGTAGGGAAATTTGCCAAAACTTTCTATCCACCTATGTAAAATCAAATGCAAAATGGTATGCACATATATGTAGGGGGAGTTTTTCTCTACCTATTGGGTTTTGAATGCATTCACTCTATCTTATATTTCAAAATTCAATGAAATGAGTAAAGTGTTTTCAAAACTTAGAACCTTTTTTATATCACTCTTTTAAATTGTTGTCATCATTTAACAAAAAGAGGGAGATTGAACGCATCTAGGCCCGTAACAACGTTTGAGAAAGTGTAAAAGATAGTAAGAAAAATTGCTTTTGGAAAAAGCTAAAAGCTGTGCAGCGGACGGTCCGCAGGTATCGGTAGCGGACGGTCCGCCGGCCTCGAACGGTCCGCTGGTACCCCCGCGGACGGTCCGCATGACATTTAACTGAGCCCAAATTTGCGGTGAGGTTTGCCTACGGACCGTCCGGTCAGTGGCGGACCATCCGTTGGCTAATATCTTGAACAATGACCGTCGCGGACCGTTTAAACAGAGACGTCTTTTGGGGTTTATAGGCTACTTTTTAACAGCGGACGGTCCGCGGGCAATTTAGCTGCGCTGAAATTTTGCTAAGTCCCAGACCCTCTTGCCTGCACTTTTGCAAGCGGACCGTCCGCGGCCGGGTGGCGCATGGTCCGCAGGTACTTTTGGCTGTGCTGAAATTTTACCAAACCCCACACTCTTGCATCGAGTTCTGCAACCGTCCCTGCGGGGTGGCGTGGCGGATGGTCCACAGGCAAAACTGAATAATCTTTGTCAAACATAGAAAGGGTACATCATACTTAAGTTCACAACATAAGTTCGAATGCATAAACATAAGTTCACATCATACTTAAGTAGCAAGTCTTAACAAAGACAATAAGTTCGAATGCATAAAAATAAAAGGGTACATAAGTTCAAATACATCACAAGTTCACAACATTCCCAACTTAAGTTCACAATACAAGTTCACACAATAAGATCATAACATTCACATCTGAAGCTCGCAGCGTCTCCGGTGTTCTTTTCTTGAGTTCTTGGCCCTTGCAGCGTCTCCTCCTCATATTTCTTGAGACACCTGTAAAGGAGATGTGTTAGAAATAGGCGGTGGCATATTGTTTTAAATAATTCGGAGTTGTATACATAAGGATTGAAGTTCAACTAAATGTACCCTTCCATGTAGGTCAAGGCACTAGTAGCGACGACGCGTTGATCGTTGGTGCCATCAACATCATCAGATACTGCCACCATTACCTCGGTGGAAGTGGAACCTTCCAGCGTCTCAGAAGTAGTCATCGAACCATCGTTTGATGAATCGACGGGTGCTTCAATAAGGCAGTAACTTGATGCATGAGGATCCACATGAGGTAGTGCAATTTTTGGACTGTCTAGGTGCTCAAGTTTGTTGTTAGGGGGGCGATGTATAGGCGGTTGTAGCATACGCATCTTGCGACCATGTGCACCTCCTGTTCCGGAAGGCCCCGAACCCTCGCCAGCATAGTGTATAGCATATATTGAGTAGGAGAGTTTCCGGGCACGGGCATCTATAGTAAGAGAGACAATTGTTAGAGGGAACAATGTAACATTATCAGAGCAAGGTTATGTTGTAACTGCAGTTACCTTTGGGCCTAGGCATAGGGATTTTTACATCACACGCCTGTATTGGTTCTACATCAATCCAAATTGGCCATATGTTGACTAGGGCAACATTGTTCACTCTTCTGCAGATGCCTACTTGTGCCGTCCTAGGTATAGTTGATGCACGTGCATATGTCAACATATGGAATGAGATATCTTCACCTTTGAAATGGAAGGACTGAACATCACATATGTTCGTGAAGATTCTAGGTACTAGCTTGGTATCCTCCCAAAAGGGCGGTGGCAGTCCATATATGACAATGCTCAGTGGTTGGATAGGGTTAGTAATTTGTACTGGTTCGGCTTCTAGATCGATGCAGGGTATTGTGTCATCCAAGAGGAGTTCAGTGGAACCATACCCTAGTCATTGGTAAGACTTGAAGCGTTTGTCCATCAATCTCAAGGTTCTATTTACGCAGCAGCTTCCTGGACATCTCGTATGAGTGGCATGCCACCATATAATCAGAAAGGTACCACCAGACCTGGCGGACGTGAAGCGGCACACCCGCTTTGCACCTCTCACCGCTTTATCTTCGTGGGATTGATCACCTCTTGCGGCCGTGGAGCTCGGGCCTTCACAAGGACTATGATGCCATTGAACCTCGAATCACTGTAGTTGACCTCAGACTCATCAAAGAGCACAAAGTTTGAATGGTGGTAGTCCGCCATCTTCTCCTGCAAAATAAGATCGATGAGTAACTAGAATAAAATGTTCATAGGATCGAACATGAAAACTATCCACTTGAATATATTTCTATGTATACATGATAAATCATGACAAAAGCATATCAAACATTTATCAGGGGTGTATAACGATGATGCAAAGCTATGACAAAAGCATCAGTATGAATTGCGCAACACTTTGATTTAAACAAATCAAAAACAGAGACACTAGAAGATATCAAAATAAATTCATAACTACAGATCCATAAGAACTCAATTGGGAATTCATTGAACAACTAAGTTTGCTCAAATAAGTTGTTTGCTCAACCGAATTCAATTATCAACTAAGATGCATGGGTTTGAACTCACCTGTGGGGGCCGGTGGCGGCAGTAACCAGCGGAAGAAATTTTAATTTCAAATAGAAGCTCTCAGTAGACACTAGAGCCTAAAGATACGGTAGCCTAGACAGAAGAGCACCTGGCGTGCATCCAATCAATATAAGGCAAAGATATAATTAAGAACTAATTTTCTGATTGAATCCAATAAGGCAGTTGGATGAGCAGGAGGTACAAGGTAATAAAATATCAAAATCATGCGTGCAGCCGCAGATCATTACACTACTAGATTTGGAATCATGAGCATCCAATGAGAGAACTTGCAAATCATAAGAACCGTTCCTCCCAACTTCCTCTTTTTTTAAAAAAGGTCATAGAACCTGCTTTGTATTAAAGCAACCAGTTATACTGGGGTTACCAATTTTTACAGAGAAAGAACAGCAAGCTATCACAGATAGCCAACCCTCTACCAAATTCCCCCTAGAAACTACCCTGGCAGAGAAAAAGAAAGAAGGTGACAAAAGGCACGGGAAAACAATCACACTCTGCTAGCAGCACGAAGTGTCGGTGTTTTAACCCGGCAAACCTACCAAGGGGGTACCCGAGGTAGATGATTGTGGTGGGGATCGCCAGACCTGAAACTCGAAGGTATGCGCAAGGACACGGGACACAAGATTTATACAGGTTTGGGTCGCTAAGGTGGCGAACCCTACGTCCTGTTTGGGGTATCAAGTATGGCGCCCTGCGCTTGGTGTTGGTTGAGATGTCCTCCTAGGTACCCGGCCCTCCTTTATATAGTCCAGGGAGGCGGGTTCCTAATCGATTACAAGCCGGAGTCCTAGTAGGATTACATACAAGTCCTAGTAGGATTACAGGGGAATTCTAGTGGGAGTCCGTCTTCATCCTTCCTTGCATGAGTACCCGGGGTGTATGCCCGACAAGCCCCCGAGCACATTGGAGTCGAGAGTAGTAGTTCGAGTAGTCTTGAAGCCTCTTCGAGTAGTTCTTGAGCGTCCTCGAGTCGCTTGGAGAAGTCTTCAATAGTACTTGAATCGCCACGGTGGAAGGTGGTCCAGCTCATCAGTCTTGAAGTCGAGATTATATGGAAGTGCAATTGCAAAATCGCACTCCATATGGAGTAGCCCCCGAGCCTTAGGTTGAGTCGCGGACTCTAGCTGAGGGTCAATCTTGATTCTGAATCTTCTATCTTGAAAAAATTGAATGATGGGTGTAGCATAGCAGCCCCGAGCCTTGAAATGATTAGGTAATCAATCCAAGGGTCTTGTGTTCATGAAAGCCATCATCCGAGTACTCTTGCAGCGTGTAGCCCCCGAGATAAGAGAGCCGTATGAGCCACGTTAAGTAGTTGTTGGTGCGGAGCCCCCGAGCTTGAGAGCGAGCGAAGCATGCTGAAGTTATTCTCGAGTAGTATTTTGAGTGTAGCCCCCGAGTTGGAGAGATTCCGAGTAGTAATTTGGCATCAAGCCGTTGAGCTTGAGAAGTAGTCGTGCCGTCAGAGCAGACTTTAGATGTGACCAAAGTCGACTTTAGATACCGGCAGAGCGAACTTTAGAATGCGACTTGAAAACTGAAGTCAACTTTTGTTGTCGCACGGAGTCGACTTTGAGATGCGACTTTAGAAGTCGACTTTAGATTGCCGCGTAGAGCGGACTTTGATATGCGACTTTAGAAGTCGACTTTGTGCCACACGGGGTGGGCTTAAGATGCAAAAAACAAAACGCACTTTCAGAAGGCAAAATCGAACGAAAAATTAGAAAAACGAATAGTTGTGCCACGGAGCGCTTGAGCACCTAAGTCATGGATTTCGGACCCAAAGGTATGTTGCCACGGAGCGGTCTTGAAGGTGCGACCGAAGTCGACTTGAGTACTTGGGCCATGGATTTCAGACCCAAGGTATAGTTACCGCCGGAATGGGCTTAAGATTGCCTCCTTGGGATACAACCATTGTGACCTCCGAAACTCGGTACACCCAAAGCCGTGGCGAGAGCCCCCGGGATGTAATGTACCGAACTCGTGGTGGAGCTTCTGAAACTTAGTATACCAAATTCGTGGCTAGAGCCCCCGAGATTGAGTGTTGTAAGCCCGTGGCGGTTTGGTCGGTATACCCTAAGAGTAGTTGGCAGAGTGTAGCTCTCGTGAAAACCCGCCGAGGAGCGTACACGAATGAGTAGTCGGCATGTTGTCCTGCATGATGAGGAGAACAAGCCAAGGAAAGAAAACAATAATCATTTAAATCAAATGACTTAGCTGTTGCTGCCTGGGCAGACTGTTGATGTGACCATTGGAATCGAGTTGTGCCGCTGGGGCGGACTTTAGATTGCGACCATTAACGTCGACTTGTGCCGCCGTAGCGGACTTGAGAGTGCGACCGTTGACGTCGACTTGTGCCGCCGTAGAGGACTTGAAGTGCGACGCCGATTGGCGTCGGTGGTAGTCCCATGTAGAAGCGTGCACAAATGAGTAGTCTTTGGCATGTTTGTCCTGCGCACGGAAAACAAACCAAAGTAGAAAAAAAGCAATCATTTGAATAAATGACTTAGTTGTTGCCACCAGGGCGGTCTTGTAGATGAAGCCGTGGCGGTCGGTGATGGAGCCACGACGGTTGTTGCTGAAGTTGACTAGTCAGAGTTGATTTCGACTAGTTGTTGGGCGTGGTGCGTTCTCGACTAGTTTGGAAAACTAGTCGAGATGAGTAGTCAACGCAATGCGGCCGGAAGACGATGTCGTGGCGGCGAATGGCGTAGTCGAGGTAGAGCCGGTGTTGCCGTGAGACAAGTAGTCGCGGCGCATGGCGTGGCTGAAGTAGAGCCAGTGCGACCGGACAACAAGTTGAGCGGCGGCGATCGAGCAGCGAGGAGTGACAGCGCCTGGCGAGCCGATGTGACCGACCGACCGACAAGAAGTCGAGCGGCGAGATGGCGCGTCCGGATGCACGACATAGCGCAGGGACGGTGCAACCGAGCGGCAAGTCGAGCGCGAGCAGCAGCGTCGGATGCAACGCCATAGGCGCGGTGGGCCGGTGCCGGCGACGAGTAGTCGAGCAGCGAGAGCCGCGATGGCCGGCGCCGCGGCGAGAGCCAGTGCGACCGACCGACGAGAAGTCTAGCGGCGAGACGGCGCACGACAAGGTTGTGGTAGAGCCGTCGGGTAGGGTGAGTAGTCGCGGGCGCAAGGTTGAGTAGGTGAGTACTCCAAGTGAAAATCTTGAAGCTTCCGGGTGTATCTCTTATGTGCGTCCAGCAATAAATCTTGAGGTCTTGGGGCAGCCATCGTGTGCATATAGCATAATTCCTCAAAATTTATTGCATGGCCGCATAAAACATATGCTGTGCTTTATTTTGATCGTAAGTTGAGCTTGGTTGCTGTAGCCTTCAGATCCCGTCGATGGTACTCGAGCAGCAGCGATTGAATTAAGGATGGAGAAGGGTCAGAGCCGTAGTTTTAGTCCGTATGTAAAAATTGGATTATTGCTTCCTCTGAACTGTTGGCGTGTAGCCATTTGCTGCTGTCTTGTCGTGATTCGAACCCGAATAGGAAATCGATTCCTATGCGGCTCTGAGATTTGACGCCATATCCACCGTGAAGTTGCCATCCAAAACTTCTTGTCGGATTTAATTTGGCTAACCGAGACTGTGCTGAGATGGTCCCTCCTGGGCAGCTTCGAATTGGCAGTCGACGGCTTCAGCGAAATAAAAAATTTCCATCTGGAGCTTGGATGCAGAGAGTTGAGTTGATGATTCCGGGTAGGCCTCTGTTGCTGCCCCGGTCTTGATATGGAGGGCTGTAGCTGGATGTCGGTTTCGGACTTAATTATGGACTTGCTTCACGGAGCCGTGCAGCAGAGTAGTCAGACTCGGCTTCGGACTCCGTACCGGACCCGAGCTCATTGTTGCAGATTGCTGGAGAACGGGTTGGACTCCGTAATATCGATGTGAACAGCATTGGTCTCGATGCTCAGCTTCAGAATACAACTCGACGAGATCTTCTGGCGTGTAGACCGGAAGGAAATTGATTCCGTAGCAATAGCGAGTTGCGAATTGGAACTTCGACGAGACGCCGAGTAGATTGATTTTGCTGATGAGGTCCTTCGAATTCGCTGGTGATCATGACGATCACCCCTACCTGGCGCGCCAGCTGTCGGTGTTTTAACCCGACAAACCTACCAAGGGGTACCCGAGGTAGATGATTGTGGTGGGGATCGCCAGACCTGAAACTCGAAGGTATGCACAAGGACACGGGACACAAGATTTATATGAGTTCTGGCCTAAGGTGGCGACCTCGTCTGTTTGGGGTATCAAGTATGGCGCCCTGCGCTTGGTGTTGGTTGAGATGTCCTCCTAGGTACCCGGCCCTCCTTTATATAGTCCAGGGGGCGGGTTCTAGATTACTAAGCCGTGAGTCCTAGTAGGATTACATGGTACAAGTCCTAATAGGATTACAGGGGAATTCTAGTAGGATTATAGGGGAATTCTAGTAGGAGTCCGTCTTCATCCTTCCTTGCATGAGTACCCAGGGTGTATGCCCGACATGAAGACTAGAAGAAACACTACTAATGAGCTGCACTAGGCCCAAATTTCTCTTGCCCAAGGCCAATCAGTGTAGTATGCAATTTTTCCGTTTCTAAGTACTATACTATCACATGAAGCATATTTGCATTGGAAAATCACATGAAGCTTCGGAAAATGACCATGAATGGGACGAACTCACCGGAAACCAGGGGGTGGCGCAGGGGGCGGCGAGGTCGCGCGTTCGTGGTGTGGATGGAGCCGGCGGATGGTGCCGGGCGCGTTTGATGGCGCGTGGCGGTGGCGTGGCGCGGTCCCCGTGGTGGCGGTGGCGTCGGCGGCGCGATCCCGTGGCGGCGAGGTAGGAGGCGGCGGAGTGAGGAGGTGGTGGAGGGAGGGAGGAGGTGGCGGAGGGAGGCGGTGGCGGCATGGTCCCCGTTGGCGGCGGAGGGCGGTGGCGGCGGAGGAACCGACGGTGTGTGTGGTGAGTTTGTATGCGTGTGGTGCGTGTGTGTGGGTGGCGGCGGCGTGGGCGTATATAAGGTAATGGATCCATTCGCCGAGTGTCAGATCCAGGACACTCGTAACGACCGCACTCTTTGCGGAACCCTAAAGGGACATGTGGTATGTACCAGTGTTGGACAAATAACACTCGGCGATATAAGGTAGATACCGAGTGTTGGGCCCTCGACACTCGGCGTACATTTACGCCGTCTCTCCCTTCTAACGGCGCGCGGCGCGGCGGTTGCGAGGCCACGTGGCCCTCTTTGCCGAAAGTGTTTCTTTTGCCGAGTGTTGCATTGGTTTTGCCGAGTGTTTCTTTCCGCACTCGGTAAAGAAATCGGTTGTCGCCAGTGTTTATTTATCGCCGAGTGTTTTATTTTTACACTCGGTAAAAAGTAGTTCGCCGAGTGTTCGACATAAAACACCCGGCGTATATTAATACACTCGGCGTCTTCCGGGTTTCGGTAGTGTTTGCTTGTGTGGGCACTCATATTATTCAAAATCATTTAAATACAGGAAGCAGCTACACAGTTTGTGCGAACCACGTGTCGTGCTAGTTTATCACTTTATTGTACTACACACGAAGCAGCACACGACACCGACGGAGTCGCCAGCCGGCTCGTGCTGCTGTTTGTAAGTCTGTTTTTAAGTCGAGCAACAAGCGTATGTACAGTAGGCACGGAGATGTTGTAAGCCAAAAATGCCAAATGCCGACGCGAAGAAGCAACGAGGAAAGCACACAGTTTCTCGGAAACGAAGAAGAAGACAGGAGTCCCAGGCACCCAGCACCAGCAGCATCATATCCATGTACTTTTCCAAGGAAGGAAGAACGTAAAGCGAGCAAGCAAACCATGTTGTTCCGATCCATTTCTGGGAGCTCCATCATCGCAGTTCCCATCCATGGCACGCCACGCCCTGTCGATCTGCTTCTTCGCTTCTACTCCAGCCCAGTCCGCCGCTATAAAGTGCAGCGTGTGCTGTTCCGCTGTGGGCCGTGTGGGACACGAGGCAGAGACGGACAGAGCCCGCCGCTCTACTCCAGCCAGGGATGGCCACCGACGATGAGCTCGTCCGGTCGCCGCTCCTCCCACCACCACCGCCGCCTCCAGCAGCAGCGCCGACGACGAGTCGCCAGCACCGCGGCGGCCCTGATGATCGCGCTCTCCGTCGCGGCAGCGCTCGCGCTCCTCCTCCTGGTCGCCGCCGGCCCTCTCCCCAACACCAGCCGCCGCGGGCACCTCCGTTCCTCCTCGCCGGACCCGGTGGAGCTCACCCTCTTGGCCGCCGCTCACGACAAGGGCGCCGGTACGCCGCCTCGTGCCACATCTCATCACCATCATCTACTCTCCCTTCCGAATTTTTCCGATCGGTTGTCGCAATGTCGCGTGACGACGATGCGATTGCAGTGTGCCTGGACGGGAGCCCGCCGGGGTACCACCTGCAGCCGGGCTCCGGCGCCGGATCGCGCAGCTGGCTCATCCATCTCGAGGGGGGAGGCTGGTGCGACACCGCGCGCAGCTGCGCCAACCGCAGCATGTCTCGCCTCGGTTCGTCCAAGCTCATGGAGAAGCAGATCAACTTCGCGGGGATTCTCAGCAACGACCCGGCACTGAACCCCGGTACGCGCGCGCGTGCACACATGTTTGTTTGTTGGTCTTCTTATATATAAATATACAAGGATTCCTTCTGCCAGCGTACAGATATGTTTATATATTTATAAATATATATGTATGTGTGATCCATTTGGTCTCGAATCATTACCAGATTTCTACAGCTGGAACAGAGTGTTTGTTCGGTACTGCGACGGCGCATCGTTCGCTGGGGATTCCCAGCACGATGACGGGAACGGCACGACGCTCTTCTTCAGAGGCCGGCGCATCTGGGAGGCCGTCCTCGACGAGCTCATGCAGAGAGGGCTCGCCCATTCCGAACAGGTCAGTGGCCGGTCGCTCTCAGGCTATTCGTCACCGTCCTTGATGTACTCAACTGAACTGAACTGAAGTGATCCGTCGTCGCCTTCCAGGCCTTGCTGACGGGATGCTCTGCCGGTGGGCTGGCCACGCTGCTGCACTGCGACGATTTCCGGGTGCGGTTTCCTCCGGAGGTTACCGTGAAATGCGTCCCGGATGCCAGATTCTTCGTTGACGCGTGAGTTCATCCATCAACTCTGCTGTTGGATTCGTTTACAGAAAGAAATCCTTCTCACATGTACCCAATGCTTCTACTGCGGCGTGCGTGCAGAAAGGATTTGTCAGGGCAGAGGCACATGAGATCTTTTTACAATGGAGTCGTTCACCTTCAGGTTAGTGTCTGTCGTTGATGTCAGTGTCACATGAATAACATGGTTCGACTCAAGTTCATGCTGCTCAAGAAAGAAACTCCAGCAATGTGGTGGTTCGTGCTAACGGCGTTCTTCTGTTACCTTCTCTTCTTCCTCCTACAGAATGTTACTGAAGTTCTGCCCAAGGACTGCCTCCTCGCGAACAAGGATCCGACAGAGGTATGGTGGTAGTTACATTACTCTGTAAAAAAATCGATCTGCTCGCTTGGTAAGTTCATTCATTCATTAGTAATTTTTTTGCTCCCATGCCATCATCCAGTGTTTCTTTCCTGCGGAGATTATCAAGAGCATCACCACGCCCACGTTCATCGTGAACTCTGCTTACGACTCTTGGCAGGTAGTAATCCTACCATTTCAACTCCTTCCAATTCCTACCTCAAAGGTAGATTTAAGAGCTCAAACAAAGAATCCTGACTGCTACACACCCATGCTTGCATCGGCTTGATCCCTCTTCAGGTACAGAATGTTGTCGCGACAGAAAGCTCCTCTCCTGACGAGTCATGGCGCCGCTGCAGAGCTGACGTTCGCAGCTGCAACTCCTCACAGATACAAGTGCTCAACGGTATAGGCTTACAAATCTCTCTGTTTTCTTTTCCTCGTATTCCATCTGGTCCGGTGGTGTGGCTACTCTTGATTTGTGACCTGAAGCACGCGGAACAAAACATGTTTCAAATTTGTCCGGGCATTTGCTTGCAGAATTCAGGAAGGAAATGGTGGGTGGCCTCACGGCCGTCGAGGACAACACCAACTGCAGCTGGTTCATCGATTCGTGCTTCACCCACTGCCAGGCATGGTTCGATAACTCACAATGGAACCATCCAGTCTCCCCAAGGCTAGGAAACAAGGTGAGGCTGCTGAATGACTGAAGCGATGACAGATGAAGTGTCATTTCAGTGTAGATATGAATATATGATGTTCTTCTTGCCTCTTTTCTGGTGTGTTACTTGGATTGAAACTTCTTGATTTCCTTGGAGCAGACACTGGTGGAGGCTGTTGGGGACTGGTACTTTGGTAGGAGCCAGAACAAGGTGATGAGAGAGATTGGCTGCGAGTATCCTTGCAACCCCACATGCAACAGCTACAAGTTGCCAACTTAGTTTATGATGGAAGCTGTGTACTTCGGTCTGCAGGAAAGCAAAGCAAAGCTTAATCATCTAGTAATACTAACACCTCAAGTTATACAGTCATATTCTTGTATTGGAATGGAAATAAAGGAAATGGAAAAATTATATTCTTTGGATACAACACAAAGCATGTGCCTCAGTTTTCGTGATAACCTGGGCCTCATTGACATGCGTGATTTTGTCAGGTGTGTACACAAATTTCGATCGTTGCCTGTCTAGCTCTGAAGTGTGCACCTTCACGCAACACTCGTAGTCTTGCTTTTACCAATTGGAAAACTTTTTTTTTTTGGCCTTCGGTGAAGCTATCTAGAATCCTAGGTGGACAATCTAGAAAAAGATTAAAAAATTCTAGAAATTCTCAAAAAAAAGTAATACATCTAACCATAAATTGGTAGACTCAAATCATCATAGCCATTCAATATATTATATTCTTCAAAAATTATCCACGAATATCATTATAAAAATAGCCTAAGTAACACTAAATTGCCCCACTCCTGCTATTATATAAAATAAACTAAAGTAACCCTCTAATCTTCATCAAAACTACCCACTTATACTATTATAAAAATAATTTAAAATAATCCTTTAAATTTGCAATTAAATAGTCCACCACTATAATACCAAAACAATAATTTAAAGTAACTCCTTAAATTTGCATCTATATTACCATATTACCCACATTATTCAAAATAATTTGATGTAACTCTAAAGTTTAATCTAAATCACCTTAGTTAAAAAATGTACACCAATACATGATTCTAAATCGTCTATTTCTTACCATACTCGTATATAATATAATAATTAAGGTACTTCCTCCATCTCAAAAAACATGTTATTTTAGGATTGTTCTAAGTTAATTTTTTTAAGCTTGACCAAAATTGGAAAACTACATAAATAAATATATTTCTGGTTTGAAATCCATTTTTATAATATACCTATTTGATGTGATAAATATTAACAGTTTTGTCTATAAATTTGGTCAAAGTTGAGAAAGTTTAACTTAGGACAAACCTCGAATATGATGATGTGTGCCATAATTTATAAATATATAAAGGAAGTGATGATAATATACATTCCTATATTATAATTGTAACTTAAACTTAGGTACATTAAACAAATTCAAATGCATACCTATGCAAAGAGAATAAACAAAGATTATAAAATATGGATGAGAAGATTATAAAATATGGATGAAAACGTTAAAGGATGATTACTAACTAAGATCTATCAAAAATTGGATGAAGATGATAAATATATATCTATATAAGTATTGCATTCGCATATTTAAAAAATGAGAGGTAACTCAAGGTAATAGTTTTATGGCAATGTGTTCTGATTTTTTCATTGGAGACTCCGTATTAGTTCTCACGAGACATGCTAGAAAAAAGATAAATCCTAAAAAATCTCACAAAATTAAATCAGAAAATTCAAACATCAATCATGTAAAATATAATAATCATAGTCATTGGTTTATTATATTTTCTAAAAATCTACCCACCACTATCATTATGGAAATATTATAAAATAAACCATAAAACTATATATAAATGACCAAGCTCGGTCATTATAAAAATATTCTAAAGTAACCTCATAACCTTCATCAAATTTAATTACTCATCCATATCATTATAAATTATAACTTAAAATGTCATTCTAAATTTGTCTATAAGTTACCCATGTATGTTATTGTTAAAAATAACCTAAAGTCAACATCTAAATCTTAATCTAATTATCTTTTATATGTTCCATACATAAATGTACAAAAGTAAACTAATATACAATTCCAAATTACCTATTTATGTTATTGTTAATATAGAAATACTAAGTTAAGGTATAGACGTATGATGACCATCTAGAATATTTATACATGTATGTGAGGAAGGGATGAAAATATCGATTTTGTGCTTAACACAATGTATGGAGGTGCGATACAAAATTTTTTAAAAAATGTAAATGTAGATTTAAAGTGTATAGATTAATTACTATCACTGTCGAACAAACATAAGTATACATCTATATGGGCATTATATCGAAGTACTAAAAAATGAAAGGGTAACAGGTAAACAATTTTGATTATTAGATCCGAGTTTAATTTCTAAATAATTTTCAAATTCAATAGCTTATAAATGGACTACTTTCATGAGAATTTATGTGGAGGTCTAAAACACCTCTAATTAGTTATAGTAAGATGTGTTCGGTGTTGAGAGTTCTATTTTACATAACATCAATTTTGGGTGTTGTTCCCGAACCCCTCTGCAAAGGACTGTTGTTTTCTAAATTATTTCCCCTAAAAATTATGTGCAGAGCGTACTTACTGCGAAAAAATCTTGTTAAAGTCCACATTACGTTAAGCCGACATAACATAACAACGTGCACGTGCATGTGGGCAAATTCGGTTGACGTCAGTTTCTAGGAAATTAAAGAAAAGGAGAATCACCATAAATGGCACTGTTCCTGATCGCCTAAATATTACTACAGTATTATTTTTGGGTGTGAGACTAGAACCAGTAGCTAGAATAATCAACAACCGTTTGCACACTTAATTGCCCCCGCGAGATTAGCCTCGAGCGCAGCATAGATTATTGCAAGATAGCAAGGTAATGTGCAACCAAACGCCAGCTTCAGAAGCAAGCTAGCTAGCCAGTAGCCAGCAGGTACACAGAGCGGAGCGCGGCGGCAGCATGCAGAAGGAAGCTGCCATGCGCAGCGGCGAGGTGAAGCCCGGGAAGAGCCAAAAGAGCTCGGCGCAGAAGCACCTCAACACCGGCTTCGTCGTCGCCGGCCTCCTCATGCTCCTCATCTATCTCGTCGCCCAGCATTTCGCGGTCAGCGCCCCCCATGGTAATGAATCCTTCAATCCATACCTCACCACGGTCGTGGTTTCATTCTCACCACAAGGCTTGTTCATATGAGTTCTTCCATCAATGTTTACCATCAATCTAGCTTTCATGTTTTTTTATGAGAATTATAGCTTTCATGATAGTGAGCAATGGTTGTTTCTTATACAGTTCTGTACTTCTATGACCAATGTGGTTGAACGGTTATGCTAACTTCAAACATGTAGTTCATGACCTGAAGATCATACCCAACTTAGCTTCTTGCTTAATTTGCAGTTGTCATCACGGAGGCGCAAGAGATCATGGATAATATCAAAGCTCCTAGTGAAACAGGTGAGCATCTCTTCTGTTTTGATCGTAATTTTTTTTTTCTTGCTTATCTTCTTGCAGTCGATCACATCTTGATTATTTTCTTGTTTGATTTGTAGTTGCCATCGCAGAGCCCCAAGAGATCAAGGATAATATCAAAGCTCCCAGTGAAACAGGTGAGCACTTTTGTTGTTTTGATCTTTTAGTATTTGCTTGGTTATCTGTTTCAGATTAAGAACCCAATGTGTTCATAAAAAAAGGTAAAATAAAACGAAAATGACCGTGGTAAATTAAATGGATCGAAGTCAACATGTGGGGAAGAGTGAACCCTGTCTCCGATGTCTCCCGATATTATATTTGATTATTATTCTTCTGATCTTGATCATGGCTAAACAATTGACGGGCAAAATTTGAGATCTGGGGATCAAATATTGGAGAAGAAAGCATGGTGAATCTTTTTTCATTTTTCACGGCGTGCAGCAGAGAATGGCAAGGTGGAGTGCAAGATGGAGGGCATCTCCGACACCTGCGAAGTCGACGGCGACGTCCGCACCAACGGCACGGCCCTGTCGGTGACCCTCGTCCCGTCGACCCGATCGTCATCGGAGCGCCGGGAGTGGATGATCCGGCCGTACTCGCGCCGGTTCGCCAGCCTCAGGAAGGTCGCCGTGACACAGCTGCAGGACCCGGCCGCCGCGCCGCCGTGCACGGTGACCCACGACACGCCGGCCGTCCTGTTCGCCATCGGCGGGTACGCCGGCAACTACTGGCACGACTACGCCGACATCCTCGTGCCGCTGTTCGTGGCGTCGCGGCGGTACGGCGGCGAGGTCATGTTCCTGATCAGCAACATCCAGTTCAAGCCGCGGTGGCTGGTCAAGTACAAGGCCTTCCTGCAGGGGCTTTCCGAGTACGACTACGTCGACATGGACGCCGACGAGCAGGTCCGGTGCTTCCCGCACGTCACGGTGGGGCTACGCCTCGACAAGGAGTTCAGCATCGTCCCCGAGCTGGTCCCCGGTGACCGCCGCCTCGGTATGCCCGACTTCACCCAGTTCCTGCGCGACACCTACGCGCTCCCGCGCGACGCGGCGACGACAAGCCCTGCCAGTGATCCGGGGACGACGAAGAAGCCGCGCCTGATGCTGATCCACCGGAGCCACTACCGCCGCATCCTGAACGAGCCGGAGGTGGCGCGCGCGGCGGAGGCGGCGGGGTTCGAGGTCGCCGTGGCGGAGCTCCGCGGCGACACGCCGGAGGCGGAGCAGGCGCGTGCGGTGAACTCGTTCGACGTGGTGGTGGGCCTGCACGGCGCCGGGCTGACGAACGCGGTGTTCCTGCCGCCGGGAGGGGTGGTGGTGCAGGTGGTGCCGTACGGGAAGATGGAGCACATCGCGCGGGCGGAGTTCGCGGGGCCCGTGGCCGACATGGGTCTGCGGTACCTCGACTACAGCGTGAGCGCGGAGGAGAGCTCGCTGATGGAGACGCTGGGGCCGGAGCACCCGGCGGTGAAGGACCCGGACTCCGTCCACCGCAGCGGGTGGACGCAGGTCTTCGAGCTCTACCTCGCCAAGCAGAACGTCCGCATCAACGTCACGCGCTTCGCGCCGACGCTCGAGCAGGCGCTCAACCACCTGCGCCAGCAGTAGGGGGATCGGAAGCCATTGGCAGTTGCATATAGGTTAGCTTCTTCATGAAGTGGCTCGTTAATTTCTTCTCTTATCCCTTCAAATCGAATTCGTCCGGGATTCTGAGGGGAAAACAAAATCGAATACGTTCAGATTTCCTCAAACATGTGGCATGCGGCTATGAAGTGATTCTTTGCCTGGTATAAGTACCACCATTTTAATAGTTCCCAAAAAAAGTACAATCTGCCATTTTAATGGCAACATGCCAACATGAGATCAAGATGCAAGTGTCATCTGCAATTCTGCTAAAAAAAAAGGTCATATGCAAGTGTCGAAACAGCAACAAGGTCCACCTGGCCCAAAAAAAAGGAATGGAGTTTTCTGGGCTGCACGCATGTCGAAATCAGCAATAATAATAGGAAAAAGTCCGTTTTACCTCCCTGGACATAGGGTCGAGTTCACGATTCCTCCCTAGATTTGCAAACCGGATGAACTACCTCCCTCGAATTTCAAAACTGTTTAAATTACATCCTTGCACTAGTTATAAGTAGTTTTCAAAAACGGTTTTGTCATTTTCAATTAAAAATAAATCATGCAAATAATTAGTGAGGTTATTAAACTAAAAAATATTTCTAACCTTCTAAAATTATGAGAAAAATTCTAAAGATGGATTGAGTTGCAAGAAATCTAAATAAAATATTTAAAACATGTAATGTCTATAAAAATTTCAAAAATTTAAATTTAGCTCTATAAAAATGAAAAGTATATCCAAAAAATAAACCATCATAAAATTTCCAATTGATCTGAAATACTTTTTGTAATAAAATCATGAAAAGATGTCGACATGAATACATTCATCATAAATATAGTCAACCATCATAAATGTAACATATATTAATGTTTAATGCATTTATGCATTTTTGATGAATGTATACATATCGGTTTCATTTTAAGCTTTTATTATGAAAATATTCAATATTTATTATATGTTAATATATGTTTTAAAAAATTTTGCTATATTTTCCATTTTTCTAGAGAAAATCTAAAGTTTACAAAATTTTATAGATATTTGCACTAGTTTTAAAATCTTTAATTTTGATTTTTTGCGTGTCATTTTCATCTCTAGGATTTATCTCAAAATTTTAAGAATCTTAGGAATATTTTTCATGGTTGGATAACTTCATTAAGTATTTATTTTTAATTACAAATGACAAAACCACCTTTGAAAACCGCTTATAACCAGAATAGGGAGGTAAACTGAATGGTTTTAAAAGTTGAGGGAGGTAGTTTACCCGGTTTTCAAGTCTAGGGAGAAAACTTGAACTCAACCTTGTCTCCAAAGGGGCTAAACAGACTTTTTCCATAATAATAAGGCACAGTATCAAGCCCCAGTGGGCCAACAACATGGTCTGCTCCTTAGTGATTGAAATTTGGGCCCAACTCACATTCCTCCCTCCGTTCGTTGTTCGCCGACTTGATGAAAATGGGGCTCAACTCACATGCCTGTACTAGAATTTTTTTTACTTCTACATTATTTTTGTACGATTTTGCAAAATAAATGCTCGTTTGAAGCTTTTGCAAAACTATATCGATACTGCCGTTTCAAATGGTGGTATCCTAAAAGCCGTCATTTGAACCGGCGGGAGGGTGATATAGTGCACCTACCGCCATTTGATACGGCGGGTGCTGTACATCCCTACCGCCATTTCAAACGGCAGTAGGTGTCAGTTCATCTTCTAAAAATCATAACTTTTTAATATAAATTTAGATAAAGATGAAATTTATACAAAATATGTAGCTTTTGTCGAGACCTACAACTTTGTAGTTCAAAATTTTTCATTTTAAATCATCTCGATGCTCAAATAATCGACACTATATTAAGATCTAAAATTTGAGTTTTAAATCTAAACTTTGTGTCAATCATTTGAGCACGAAAATGATTTCAAATGGACATCGTTTGAACTACAAAGCTGTAGAACTCGCCGAGATGTATAATTTTGGTGTAGATTTTACCTCTATCCGAATTTATATGAAAAGGTTAAGATTTTTGGAAGATAGGTTATCGAGGGAAAAAATTCAGTGAATTTTAGATCTGAAAATAGTGTCGATTATTTGAGCATCAAGAATTCAAGATGATTTCAAATGCAAAGGTTTGAACTACATAGTTGGAGATCTCGACGAAAGCTAACCAGTTTAGTATAATATTTATCTCCGTTCGAGTTCATATGAAAGAACTATGATTTTTTTAAGATATGTTGTCAAGAGAAGAAAATATTATCTCGATTATTTGAGCATCAAGATGATTTCAAATAAAAATAATTTGAATTACAAAGTTGTAGGTCTCGACGAAAGCTACAATTTTCATATAAATTTCATCTTCATTTGAGTTCATATGAAAAAATTACGATTTTTTGAAGATGAACTAACACCAACCGCCGTTTGAACTAGCGGTAGGTGTAGCAATCGCCGTATCAAACGGCGGTGGGTGCACTGTAGCACTCTACCGCCGGTTCAATGACTGTTTTTAGAGTAGCGTCGTTTGAACCGGCGGTATATGTATAATTTTGTAAAATTTTCAAATAGGCATTTATTTTTGTAAAATCAGAAAAAATATAAACATAAAAAATTCCCTGCACTAGTCTACAACAATTCTGGAAAATCTGCAACCAACAGGTTCCCGCAGGGATGCAGCCGTTGGCCTACCTCAGGTTTGCTTGAAGTCTCCCACGGCCACCCGTGCTCGCAGTCCCATCGCCGCCGGCCGCCGGCCGCCGTTGCGGCATTGACGTGTCTGCTGGCCTGGCCTGCCAAGCGCCGTGACGTAGTCGAATCGTTATGGTCGCACGGCCGGCCGTCGTCGTTGGCTCGTTGCTCGTTCAGCAGCTCAGCTCCATGATCCATCATATGAGGTGACGGGAACCGACGCAACCGAACCGGCTGCCGGCCAGATCGACCGCCGCCGATAGATAGCAGCCAACACCTGAGGGCGATGGATGGCAGCCTGCACCTGTGCCTGCAATCTCGTTGAGGGACTGTTCTTTTGGGTGAAAAGTAATATTGAAGTTGCAAATGAATTGGTAAAAAGGAATATTGAAGTTACAAATGAATTGTGCTGGAATAATATTTCTTGTGAGAGAAGATGTGATGGATGTGATAGGTGAATAATGCTATTCACTACTCCCTCCGTCTCATAAAAGAGTGCAATTTTAGTTTTTTTAGACAGATTAGTAGAGGAATGAATACTCCCTCCGTTCCATAATAAGTGCAATTCTAGCTTTTGAAAAAAATCCCACAAAGAATGCAATTGTAGAAAATAGATCTAATTTACTTCCTAATTAAGTGGTCAGATCAGATTTGCATAGCAAAACTTACTATATTTGGCAAACAAATGAGGGTATTAGAGTCTTTTCATTTCTCTACTAATCTGTCTAAAAAAACTAAAATTGCACTCTTTATGAGACGGAGGGAGTAGACTCTAATACCTTCATTTGTTTGCCAAATGCAATACGTTTTGCCATGCAAATCAGATCTGATCACTTAATTAGGAAGGTAATTAGATCTATTTTCTAGAATTGCATTCTTTGTGAGATTTTTTTCTAAAAACTAGAATTGTACTTTTTATGAGACGGAATGAGTATTCATTTCGAAGCAAAAGAACAGACCCTCAAACAGATTTGTAGCGGCTCATTCCAAAATTAGGCCGCCTAATGTTACCGACCAAACGACTCTTCTACACTACACAACCTCGAGTGAACTCCAACCATTAGACCATGATGACGTTGTTTGTTGCCTTTTATGACAGTAGAAAAGTTGGAAACCAAGAATGAGAGATTTGTCGTACGCAACGCATGCATCACCGGTCAAGCGTTCCAAGATCCCCGGCTGACTTTGTATGTGTTTGTTGGCTGGGGCACCAAGTACGCGTGCCGTTTTCGTATGCACTTGTCCTTGTCTGTTCGGTAGTAGATTTGTTATGAGAGAAAATAAAAATCGAAATAAGACGAGTCGAATGGAGAGAAGAGAACAGAGCAAGAGTCAAATTTGAAAAAAAAGAAAAGAAAAAAAAGAGCAGGAGTCATCATTAGCTGCCAGGCTGTAACGGACTACCTGAAGACTGATAGCAAGACTCTGTTTGGATCAGGTACAACTGTTTTTCATCAGCTTTCAGAATCTATCCAAACATGAGTAACTGAATGCTGCAGCACTCTGATATAGCTTCTTTTTTTTAAAAAAAAATGGCAGATACTCCTGGTAAGGAGAGTTGGTGGACGGTTGAAAGGATGTACACTACGTGCAGTGTCAGTAATCAACTGATCATACAGTTGGAGATCAGTGCTTGCCGGGATTACGAAGAAGAAAAAGGAGCCTGACCAATCCTCCCTGTACTTTGGAATTGGCCAATCGCCCCTCCCCACATAGACATCAGACAGATAGTCCACCTTGCCATGCCCCATGAGCAACCCTACAAAAACCCACAAACGATTCCAGTCCTTAATTAACAACACTAGTTGGATCCAAAAGGAGGTAAACCACAGGGCCGATCTACAGACACCTAGCGTTAAACTATTATGGTCACGACAGATTTTGATGCGCACGATCATGCGAATACAAGTGCTACTGCACCCTTTTAGCGCTGGGGTTGGTAGGGTGCCAGATATGCTGCGACATGCCTGCATCCACATATGTTTTTTTCTTCCCCCACACCACCGCTAGGCTACTGCTACTATATACAGTACTACTACGCATAAACTAGTTTAGTCTAAACATTAACAATGGAGGGAGTAGCAAGTACAATGAGTGAATATGACACCTAGAACATACGAAAATTTGCCTAAGCATAGTTCATGCATTGGCGCTAACAAGTGTTGGATGCTCAAAATTTTCAAATTCAATACAAAAACGCCGCTGATTCTCTATTTCTTTCTTTATTCTTTGCATTATTGAAAATTTGGTCCACGATTTCAGGTACATACATCTGATGGAAGTACTCTCCTTAATTTCTATCTACTCACTTTTCATTTCATCCGTCAACGATGTTCTAGATCTTTCTTAATTATGTTCTAGGGACAGGTGTGCTCTGGTGAATATCATATCGTTACTCTTCTATATATGGGCGGCGACGCAAAAAAAAATAGCTTGGAATGCATCATTTATAAACTAGTTCATTTTGAACTAATTTTCTTGTCGTAAACGTCATATATTTAAGAACGGAGAGAGTACTTTATCCCAGGTATAGTAGGAGTGTACTTAAGTAGAAAGTGATCATACATACATATAAACTAGGTGAATTCTCCGCGCTTTGCTGCGGGATATATTGCTTAATTTTATTATTATTATTCGAAGCACTTGGCAAATGTAAAATTTTGAGGTTTTTTAATGATTACTATTTGATTCATTCGGGAAAAAGTGAAGATTTGAGCTCTTTTGTACATGAGAATAAATTATATTTTACTTAATAGATAATTGAGGACTAGACGATAGAATATTTAATTGATAAAATAAAAATGTTATCAAGAGAAATTACAAATATGATGTTCATGATGAACCGAGAGAACCGACGGACTTGTTCTCCTTTTAGTGTTGCTCTTGTGCCTAGTACTTTTTAACCGTTCCGTAACAAAATCCGCCGACTATCGTTGTTGCACCTAGAGTCCTGCATACGCAAAAGTTTGGATAGAGCATGGGATAAGAAAAGGATATAAACGTGGGATAAGATCATAAGAGTACTGGGTTATGGATTGGAAAACTATATTTCAAACCCAATCTGTTGTTTGCCTCTTCCTGAGTTGGGGAATGGGTTATAGGTGGGACCCATGTGATTTGTTAAATAAAAAAAAGAAAATACCACAACTATCAGCCACGAAGCTTCCTTATCCACCCTCATCCTTTGCGCTCGGCTGCTCGCTTTCTGCTCCGTGACTTCGTGAGACGAATCTCTCTTCTACTCCATCCGCGTGCCGCGCGCGAGATCTCGCCGCTGGAGCCCGCGATTTTCCTCGCCGTCGGCGGGAGAGGCCTGGTGGAGGCAGCAATGTGTTCCTTCCTCTCTCACTTCCTTGTCCTTCCTCCTTTCCCCTGCAGATGGAGCATGGCGGCGGGGTCGAGCCTGGTGAGGACAGAGGAGGCACGACGCGGGCAGGTGGTGTTGTGGCGGCCTCCTCCTCCCGGCAATCTTACTCATTGGCGGCAGCCTCCCCTCAGGCCGGATCTAGTAGGGGATCGAGACCAAGCGAGTAGGCGCGAGCTGGTGGCGGCCTCCTCATCCCGGCGGTGGCCTTCTCCTTTGGGTCCGATCCGACGGCGGCGTTGAGGAGGCGGCGGCAGGGTCGAGGCCGGGCGAGGCAGCCTCCGCCCTTTGATGTGGCAGGCCCGGGCGCCCGGCCTCCACGATGTGCGACCTCCTCCACCAGCGCGGGCTGCGCATCATGTCTCGCCGACCAGGTGCGGCCTCCTCCTCCACTAGCACCAGGCACGGCCTCCCCTCCCCTCGTGGTGCGTGCGCTGCTTTATGGATGCTACGGTGGGGAGGCGAGGTGGGAGCAGTGGGGAAGCAAGGCGGCGGGAAGGCGAGGGGCGATGGTGGGGAGGTGAGGGAGCGACGGCCGACGGGCGGCGGTGGGTTGGCGTGAATCACGCAAGGGCCGAGGAGGTGAGTGGATGACGTGGCAGCTTGAGGTTTGAGAGAAATCCTGCTGAGACTTGTAGTGGGTACCAAAAATATAGTTGTCTATGATATATAAATGCTTAAGATTTGGTTGCATTGCACTTGCACACGATGAGTTGTTGCCACCATATTGGTCGTCAAATCGAAATGATTAGATATGGGGACGAACATGCCTGGCGAGAGGTGCTCACGTCCGGGGCTTCATTGACTCTAGAAGCTATAGATAGCATCACTGATGAAACCGATCGATCGGCTGGCTGTTTCTGATGGTACATGGAGAAATGAAGCACCACCATCTGAGCTGTTCAGATCTGATCTGCGCCTAGCTGCTTGTTGGGCGGAATCGACGTGTTTGCGTTGATGAGGACAGCCTGACACGAGATCGACTTGATAGCGATACCATGTCTCGCTAAAAAATATATATAGTCCGGACCGTGTGTTTTATTTTCTTTCGAAAGTCCTTTCAGCACCAGCCATGGGCGGCTGGGCGTGTCAATATATATATTCCTTGTTATACATTTATGCATTGGCAATATAATTTTTTATACAGTTACTCTCTATTTCAAATTATTGTCGTTTTGACTTTTCTAGATATATTCTTTTGTTATGCATCTAGATATATATTTATGTCTACATACACAACAAAATGAATGTATTTAGAAAAGTCAAAATGATAAATAATTTAAGAGGGGAGTAGTAGAAAATATAATTTATTCGAAAGGAAATATAATTTATTCGTGTCAGAAAATATAATTAATATGACACGAGATCGATTTGATAGAAATAATATAATCTGGATATATTCCTTGCTGTACATTTATGCGTTGGCAATATAATTTTTTTTACAAAGATAGTAGTAGAACTTTGTCGCATTTGTGTCGTCCGATCGGCCTGATGTTAAAAACTTTATATTAGTCTATTGCAAGAAAAATGACATTCTGTAGCGAACATGGCCTCATATGTCATTAGTTTGAGTATGATTTTGGTGATTCATGACAACATGATCAATGGGACTAATCATATTGTCTAACATGTCCTTATAGGCATTTATAGGTCTCATGGATGTAACCACAATTAAAGCTAAAATACCACATGCCAAATTCAGAAGATAGTCTATTCTTCAAGGTTATAAAACAGTGGTAAGATGGCTCCAAGAGGTGGCAAGTTGAACCAAAGTCAAAGACGCAAGAAAATAGGAAATGGCACCGTCGGATGAACCGACGGTACCCTAGAGGCGAGCGTCGGTGTACTTGGTACACTGCGCAGAAGGCCAACTGAATTGGCACCGTCGGATGAACCGACGCCCACCCACATTCTAGTTGCGCCGGATGAGTTGCGTGAGCCGCGAAGACAAGAAGCGACGGATGAACCGACGGTCCATTGGACCGAACCGTCGGTCTATCCGATGACCAAGTTTGAACAAGACAGAGACGCGCCAAGACGAACCCTTCAGCACCGGATGAACCGATGCCTTGGTCAAGTGGAAGCATCGGTCTATCCGACGGTCACGAAGCAGCATACAGAGACGTTTTGGCCGCGAGGTCTTCAGCACCGGATGAACCGACGCACCGTCGGTGTATAGCGTCGGAACAGTTGTGTCAGCTGAGCTGCAATGGCTAAGTGACGTGGAGGGCATCGGATGAACCGACGCCCTGGAAAAGCATAGCATCGGTTCATCCGACGCTACCTTTTTCAGTGGCCGTTAGTCAACGGCTAGCTGAGTGCCTTGGGCTATTTATACCTCCTCCACTCACCCATTTGAGGTTGTTGGATTGTGTGGAAGTGCAGAGGAGTGCAAGACACCTAGAAGATCATATCCAATCCATCCAAGTGCTTAATTACTCATACATAGACTTGCATATGCTTAGTGTATGTGCTTAGTGCTAGGCTTAGCTTAGAACTGAGTGAGTGCAAGGTTGTGCCAACCTTGTGAGGTGATTCTTGAGTGAATCAAGGTGTATAAGGTTCGCCGGAAGCCTTGGGGCCTAAGTGGCTCACCGGCAATCGTCATCGACCCTCCGGCTTGGTGTGGAGTGGCGAGGACACTTTGTGCGGGGGACGTGGAGACCCCCTTCCTTGGTGGAGAAGCTCCTTAGTGGAGGCAGCATCAAAGTGACCAAGGGAGCTTGGCGAGTGCCTAAGTGGCGAGCCTTTGTGGCGAGTCAAGTGGTGCTCTTGAGAGAGACTTGGTGACCGGGAAGCAATACTCTTGTGTGAGTGCTTCAACAACGTGGACTAGGGGTGGCTTAGTGCCTACCGATACCACGGGATAAATCGCGTGTCAAGAGTTTGCTTCCTCTCACCCCCTTTACGTTTCCGCATTTACTCTATTGCAATCTTTGTTTGCCTTCACTTTCCTAGAGTAGTATCATGCTAGGATTAGCTATAGGTTGCAAACCTTGTTTTGGGATGGGAGTTTCACACTAGAACAACCCTAGTTGCACATCTAGATAGTATGTTCTAGTTTATCTTTATGCAAAAGTAGTGAAGTCATAGGTTAAGATTTTTTAGATTGCCTAATTCACCCCCGCCCCCTCTTAGACTACGAGCATCCGATTCCTTACACATTCAACATTTGTAATTGTTAGTAATGCTCCATTCAAAAAAAACCTAAGACATTTTAGTTTTGTCGTAATCAATTTTGTTTAGCTTTGATCAATTTTGTAGCAGAATATATTAACACTGACAATATCAAAATAAATGCACAATCAAGTAAAGTTTAGATTTTTTGTTGACGACGGTGCATTTTAACGTTATTTTCTCAAATAGAGAGGTTTGGATTATAATAAAACGAATACCTTTTGAGGACTTATACCTTTTTACTTATCTGTCCATAATTTTCATAAAGTTTATTTGGAATAGTCGCGTGCATATAGTGTCATGGCATTGATCCTGAAAAAATGTTTCATAAATATAGGCCTTTTATAATTTTCCCTTACCATTTTCATCAAAAAGTAACAACTATATTTAACGGTGTTTGTGCTTTCGATGGTAGGCGGCGTTCCGTGAGCGGCGCCTGTGGTGACTTCGTCAATCTTGAGGATTTACCGGCTCAGTCCTCGAAGATGCTCCTAGAGGTAGGGTTTGCGCACGTGTGTTGATAGGGATGAGTGTGCGTGCGTTGTGAGTGTCTCCGATGTACTGTGTAATTCGAAAAAAAAACTAAAGGCATGTAGCCATGTACTGAAGAGTGAAGAACATGTCAACATCCAAAATGACAGATTTTCGAAGGGAGAAAATATAGCGCAAGATGAAACTAGCACAATGGGTGCGCTCCGACATGAGAGAAAAATGGGAAAGCACGAGCACGACTCTCTCTCGCCCACGACCCAATTGCAAGCCGAACCGATGGAAATTGTCGGGGTGGTCGCTTGAGACCTGGTCCAAGCCGATGTTCGCCAACCTCGACGACGCGTATGCGCTTGCGTTGCGTGAGCATGCAAATTTCGATCGCCATCACTTGTGGGAAAAACATGGGAAAGTTGCATGCCCACAGCTGTTTCCTCTCTACCAGCTTAAACGATGTGCGTGTTGCCAGATCAATTACCGAGACCTGATCAACACAACACGCGGCACTGCTCGCAGCAGTCAACGACATTTTCTCTTGGTTTTTGTTTGGGAGAAACCTGATTATCCTTCCAGATTAGCGTGATCCCGCCGCCTGGCACGAGAAAAAAAAACAGCTTGATTATCCAGTGACGAGTAGTATATTAGCGCGGAAAGAGAGGGGGACCCGTGTTGCGCTAGGCAATTCAGGAAAGCGCAAGGCGATTGATCGATGTCGCCCACGCCACGCACAGGCACAGCCTAGCCAAGCTACAAAAGCCACGAAAGCTAGCCGGCAGCTTTGACGACGAGGCCAACTAGCACACCACCACAACGCCTCGCTCTCTCGCCTCCCGTGTAAGCAAGGAATCGGCGGAGGAGGTAAAGGAAAAGCTCGTGGGGATTCTTTGTCGATCGAGCTCGCCGCAGAAGGCCTTGGACGATTCAGACCGCGGGTTCAGAGGAATAATTCAGCGGGTTCAGAGGAACACTACTCGTGAGTAGTGAGAGGGGCGGGTAGGGGAGTAGCAGAGCCAGGCGATGGGCGGCGAGGCGAAGCCCGGAGGATCAAGAGTTGGGCGCAGCGGCACCTCAACGCCGCCTTCGCCGCCGGGTTCGTCATCGTGCTCCTCACATACCTCGTCGTCTCGCAGCAGTTCGCCGTCACCGCGCCCAACGGTGAGAGAATTCTCCGTTCCCGCTTCATGAAAGCTTCTTCCTGCAGCCTTCATGGCCGTCAACCACTGTTTCATCCACGAATTCCTGGCTCCATGAACCGATTGTCATCAGCCCTTGTGTTCTTGCCCGTGTGATCTGCAGCTGTCACAACGAAGGGTTCACGGGTTGCGGATAAGCAGGTGATCGGAGCTGCCGGCAACGATGCAGGTGAACCTTTCTATCATCTTTTCGACCATATCCGTAGTTCCGTACCCCTTGCGTGCTCTGTTTTTTTTTTCCTGGGGTTGGGTCTCTGAAATCCGTCGTGGAAAGGAGGGGGAACTGGGGATGAATTCGGTGCCAGCGACACTGAATTTGAGCGAAATTCAGTGCCCGTCAACCACCACGATTTGAAAACGGAATTCGTGGTAGATTCTGTATTTGGATTGGCTCCAAGCTTCCTTTTCCTGAGTGGAAGTTGGTGTGTTCTTTTGCCGGACGCAGGGCTCGAGAAGAAAAGTGAGCAGGAACGGCAGCCGAAAGCGGCGAAGGAGGAGCCCGACAACAAGGATACGTCTGGTGCCGTTCCAACCCGGGAGTCTCCGAAAAGAGACGACGCAGACGCCAAACCGTTCGGTACGTCCAAATTTTAACTTCCCAAAACAAAACGATCGATCGTTTCCTACTGCTACTGCTACTTGCTTTCTTCTGAAAAATTGACAAGATTTTGGAGGAAAAAAAAACAGAATCCACAATTCAAATGTGGAAATTTTTGAATTTTGAGGAATTTTTAGAAACCTTCTGAATGTGAGCCCCGCACGAATTCAATTACCATTTTGGCGTGCAACAGAGACAGACGGGGACAGGGTGGTGTGCAACACGGACGGCCCCGTCTCCGAGACCTGCGACCTCGACGGCGACGTCCGCACCAACGGCAGCGCCCTGTCGGTGACCTTCGTCCCGTCGACCCTTCGGAGCTCCGGGAGTGGAGGATCCGGCCGTACTCGCGCCGGACCATGGTGGGCGTCGAGAAGGTCACCGTGACGCAGCTGGACGCCCCGCAGGACCCGGAGGCGCCGGCGTGCGCGGTGACCCACGACGCCGGCCGTGCTGTTCGCGCTCGGCGGGCTCACGGGCAACTACTGGCACGACTTCAGCGACGTGCTGGTGCCGCTGTTCGCGGCGTCGCGGCGGTACGGCGGGGAGGTCCTGTTCCTCGTCAGCAACATCCAGCCGTGGTGGCTCGGCAAGTACGAGGCCGTCGTGCGCCGCCTCTCGAGGTTCGACGCCGTCGACCTCGACCGCGACACGCAGGTCCGGTGCTTCAAGCACCTCACCGTCGGCCTGCGCCTGCACAAGGAGCTCAGCATCGTGCCGGAGCTGGCGCCGGGTGGCCAGCGCCTGACCATGGCCGACTTCACCGCGTTCCTGCGCGAGACCTACGCGCTCCCTCGCGCCGCGCCGGTGAGCCTGGCGCGGGAGCCCGGCCGGAAGCCGCGGCTGATGCTGATCCAGCGCCCGCACTACCGGCGGTTCGAGAACGTGCCGGAGATCAAAAAGGCGGCGGAGGCGGCGGGGTTCGAGGTCACCGTGGCGAGCCCGCGCGCGGACGCGCCTCTGGGGGAGACGGCGCGGGCGGTGAACTCGCACGACGTGCTGCTGGGCGTGCACGGCGCCGGGCTGACGAACGCGGTGTTCCTGCCGCCCGGCGGCGTGGTGATCCAGGTGGTGCCGTACGGGAAGCTGGAGCGCATGGCGCGGACGGACTTCGGGGAGCCCGTGGCGGACATGGGGCTCAGGTACGTGGAGTACAGCGTGGCCGCGGAGGAGAGCACGCTGCTGGCGATGCTGGGGCCGGAGCACCCGGTGATCAAGGACCCAGAGGCCGTGCACCGGAGCGGGTGGGACAAGGTCGCCGAGTACTACCTCGGCAAGCAGGACGTGCGCATCGACGTCGACCGGTTCGCGCCCACGCTCGCGCAGGCGCTCGACCACCTCCGGCAGCAGCGGTAAAGGCCGCTGCCTGGGGGACGACGGTACGTTCGTGTCCGGCGACGGCCGTTGGAGAAAGAAAAGGACAGGGATCACGAACAGGAATATACATGCTGTATGCACATGCATTTGCATATAGGGTAGCTTCGAAATTGAAGTGATTTGGTACAGAATTCAAGCGGCGCATTCTTTTGTTGTCTAGAGTTTGTAGAAGATGTATTGTTGGCTTATCGATCGATTTTCCAGAGCAGCCATAAAAATGAAGTTGTTTGAGTTGATCTTTGGCTTTTTGTGGCTAGCGTCCGTTCTGACAGCTTTCGCTTAACGGTCGATAGATTGTACTGCTAGTATCGTCTAGGCGGCCTTTGATTTTGGCATTCTGAATTTCTGATCACGATTGAAGATGAACCGTGAACCAAACAGTATTCCTCAGCGCAGCATGTCGTACATTATCGAGTGTTCCAGTGCTCTCTCTCTCAAAAAAAATTAAATAAAATAATCTGGCTTCAGAATTGACAGGAGCCATCCCATCCCATGTTTTAGAGGCTAATGGCAAGAGAGTCCAGTGGGACGCTACCCACAAGAGTTCAAATCCTAGTGCTTGCACTCGCACTTTTTTCTGAGATTTTCTCAGGATTTAACAGCGTTATGCGTTAAGTGGTAAGCGATGTTCTTATCGACAACGAGGGGTTAATGGTGAATCTCCAAATCTGTCGGGTGCTCAGTGTTGATACCGTTTTTTTACACGTGTCACAGAAGAGCCGAAGGGACATCAGGAAGACACGTGTCACAGAAGAGCCGAAGGGACATCAGGAAGATCTCAAAGCCGATAAAGAAAGGGAAGAAATAACCAGCCGATCTAGGATCGGCCGATTGATGAAGGAGAGACATGACAAAGCCGAAGGAAAGGAGATGGAGGCGGGTCAATAATAAAATTGACATCGGGTCAAAGTCAGTTTAGAGAGTCCGATTCCTATGAGAATCGTTAAGTTTTTGGTAGTTTTTTATTCTTTAGATCCAAGTAAGCTTTGTCGTCATCGACTAGGAGTCAAGTTGTCCTCAGGACATAAATAGTGACCCTGTGTGGTCAGAGAAATTTTGTAGACACCAATATACACAAAACCCTTTACTTTTCAAGTCGGCGACTTCGCCACCCTTTTTTACTTCTTATTTTCTTGTTTCTTCAAACGTCGTTCTTCTAGCTCGTCAGGCTGCATCAATCGACCTCCGGCAAGCTTGTAAGTACCGTTTTATCGAATATTAACTAGGCTTTAACCTCCGGGCGCATCGTTGTGGTTTCGTCTAGTTCTATTCATAATTTATCGATATCAGCTAGGTTTGCAAATCTTTTCTTATTTATTTAGCTTTTATCACCAATTTATCCAGCTCGTGATCACATCGTATCGGCTATCTCTGCTCCTGCATTGATTCACAACAATACAACCGATCTAGATTGATTCGAGTGTTGTCTCGTAGTGCTTAGCTTGCTCTGCTTTCGGTTGCGCTTTGCCTACGTCATCAAATCGGCTGATCTAGCCGCTTTGAACATACGTGCACTTCGGCTGCTATCAGCTAGCCGATCCGCTCCACAGTAGTATCGGCCGATCGGGTTGTTACTTATTGAAGATCCACATCGGTTCTCTAGCCGATCTAACCCACATCTAACATTTCCTATCTTTCCGTGCCGATCAACAGGTCAGGTCGGCTGGCACGCCTTGTTACATCCCGGGGATCCGTTACGTGTTGCCGTTGAAGAACTTGATTCCGTTTTTTGCGTCAACACATCTTGGCACGCCCGATGGGACACGAAGAATTATTCAACAATGTCAGGACCAAAACTTCCTAAAGAAGTCGGCATGACAAGACCCAAGCTATCACATTAGAACAACTTCGTGAAGAAGACAAAGCTGAGTTCGATGAGCGCATGGCGGAATATGGTCAGCTATTGATGGGCAGTTTCGGTTTAACCAAGCAAGGAGCTATCAAGAAAACTCCTCTTCCAAGACCTCATGAGTTGATAATACAAGCCGATCCTGGGAAGCTGCAAGATATGATGACAAAAGCTATGCACGAATCTCTGATTGATCAATCTTCTATTTTCAACAACACAGTGCAGAATTCTGTGAGAGAAGTACTCAGAGATGAACTCGCAAGTGGATAGAAAGGACCGGTATATTATCAACCTGGTACAACAATTCCAACTTTTGCTGCCATGAGATTTAGTCATGAAAAATCGGCTTTTCAGCCGAGACAGTCAACTTCAGATGGTATTTCTCATACAACACCGATTCTGTCAGCAACCATAACTGGAATTGTTGATCCTTCAGGTTCTCTGAGTCACACACCTGTTATCCCTAATGCACCAATGTCTCCTTCAAAGAAAGAAACAAGTGGGAAAGGTGTTGCAACGGAAACAACTCAAAAAGTAGAAGAAACTCCTACTGGTCCACATGCAGCAAGGTTTGGAGAGTTAATTGGAACTGCAGTGCAGCATGACAAAGGAATCACATTTGCTTTCATTGAACCAAAGACTCTCAAAGCGCAGCATTATGACATTCAGCCGTTTCATATGCACATGGTCAAGCCTATTCAATCGGCTCAAGAAAATTCTAGCATGCAGAAACCTCCACCACAGATGACTTCCAGTGGAGCAGCAGCTGGTCAACCCGTCATAAGTCATCCATCGA
Organism: Cenchrus purpureus; assembly: GCA_022644695.1. Lineage (NCBI taxonomy): Eukaryota > Viridiplantae > Streptophyta > Magnoliopsida > Poales > Poaceae > Cenchrus > Cenchrus purpureus. Next base: position 21,813,975 of record CP053466.1, read on the forward strand.
CACCAGAACATATGAGCCCATCTGATCAAGCTTATGCAGTTAGAGCCTATGCTGCGAATTTACAAGAGGAATACAACAAAACCATGTATTAGGCGACGATATGGGATCAAATGGCTCAACCTGTGAATTCATTATATCAATCGCATGAACAACATATACAAGGTACTCCAAACAGACAATATATACAACAAGGAATTCAGCATAAATCACCTTATTCAGTTGGGATTCCTCAATATACGGCTTTACATACACCTTTGGCTTCACAGCCAATCATGCATGAACAACCAGTTGAGTTATAGAATCACCAAATCCTTGCAGTAATCAAGATTGATCAGAAATTTATGGCTGAGATTACAAACATGATTCAAAATCAATTTGGGATAAAGCCAAAGCAGCAAACCAACATGTATCGGACACCATACCCTACTTATTTCGATCAAATTCCATTCCCTCAGAGATATAAAGTGCCCGACTTCACCAAGTTTACTGGTCAAGATGACACCTCCACCATCGAGCATATCAGCCGATTCATTATTCAATGTGGAGATGCAGGATCAAATGAGTTGTTGAGAGTGCGCTTATTTTCATCTTCTCTATCAGGGCCGGCTTTTGCTTGGTTTACATCACTACCGGCTGATTCTATTCAAAGTTGGGAAGATCTTGAGAAGAAGTTCCATGGTTATTTCTTCTCTGGAATACATGAAATGAAAATTACGGATCTAACTAGCTTGAAGCAGAGGAACGATGAGTCAGTGGTAAATTTCATTCAAAGATTCAGAGAGATGAGGCACAAATATTTCAGCCTATCTTTGACTGATAAACAACTGGCAGAATTGGCTTTTCAAGGACTCTTGCCTTCAATCAAAGAGAAGTATGCTTCACAGGAGTTCGAGAGCATTAGCCAGTTGGTACACCGACTAAGTCATGAAAGATCTTCACAGCCTTATGAACCTCGAAGGAATTATCAGAAGAAAATAGCTTATGTGGAAGATTCTGATTCAAAGGAAGAGGCTGAGACTAATTTAGCTGAGTGGGTGTCAAACAGGAAGCCGATTGCATGTCCCTTCGGCAAGAAGGAACCTGAGAAATTCGGTTTTGATATACCTAAAGCTGACAAGATATTTGATCTCCTTCTTCAGCAGGGTCAGATTAAACTCTCTCAGAATCACACTATTCCAAGTGTTGAAGAGCTTAAGAAGATCAAGTATTACAAGTGGCATAATGCTACATCCCATAACATTGACGAATGCAAGGTGTTTTGTCAACATATTCAAAATGCAATAGATCAAGGGAAGCTTAAATTTGAGACACCTTCCAAGTCAGGAAAGCCGATGAAGATTGATCAACGTCCTTTCCCTACTAATATGGTGGAAGTTACAGAATCAACTTCACAAGCAAAGGTGTTGACATCTGAATCGACTCAAAATAAAAAGGTCACTGATCCCAAGGCTCAGATAACAAAAGAAGAAGCAAAAGGCAAAGGACTACTTGAAGAAAATAATTCAAAAGCACCAAGGAAATTTACTCAATCCCAGTTTCTTCTGAGCAAGTATCAACGCCATCAACAAAGGATCAGAGAAGGAGAAGAGTGGGCAAGGCGCAATTCAAACCATTGGAGATGCTCGTTCTTCAGATACTGTTGGGAGGAAGGAATTGAACTTCCAACAATGGATAATTGTCCAGAGTGCAATGATTTTTATTCTGAAGGACAATCTTCCAAAAATGCCTGTTCTGATAATAGTGACAGAAAGCCCGCCAATCAAGATCAGCCAGAGCATCATAAACAACACGTCTCAGTACATGATCGGCTGGGGGGCAAGGCCAGCGTGCATGATCAGCTTGGGGGCAAAGCTAACATACATGATCGGCTGGGAGGCAAGCACCAAGATAGCCGACCTAATTGGCTAGAGGACATGGCTGACAGCAGAGTCCCTGATGAAGATGTGTTGGCAAGAAATCCAGAACGGCGTAATGCTACATACGAAGACAAAAGCCAACATGAAGCTCGTCAACCTAGGTGGTGCCCAGAAGGTTTGACCAAATCTCAGAAAAGGAGGGTCCAGCGCTTGCGACAATTGGAACAACAAGAAGAGATTGAGAAGCAAGTATTTGACAAGAAGAAGGTCCGATCCCAAATCTGGCGACCTAAACCCAAACTTGATAACAAGGGAGAAGGTCAACTAGTGGCAGATGTTAACATGGTCTTCATGCTACCCAAGGAGTTCATAACTCTTCAAGACAACTCGAATGAAGAAAGTTCGGATGAGGAGATAGGATCAGCTCAGTTAACCTTGGATCGAATGCTGGCCAATTTTGAGAAACTAGATGAGGAAAAGCGTCAACATATGAAAGCTTTGTTTCTCAAAGGACTTGTTAATGGGAAGCCAGTCACAAGGCTCCTGGTAGATGGTGGTGCATCGGTCAATCTCATGCCCTACTCAATGCTTCGAAGATTTGGGAAAAGTGAGCAAGACTTAACCAAGACCGACATCATGCTACTTGATTTCGAAGGAAATGCATCATCCGTGATGGGTGCTATATGTGTGGATCTGACAATCGGCAGCAAGACCCTTCCAACTACCTTTTTCGTCATCAAGGGGAAGGGATCATACAATTTATTACTTAGAAGAGATTGGATTCATGCCAATTGCTGCATTCCGTCTACTATGCATCAATGCGTGATCCAATGGATCGGAGATTCGGTAGAAGTAGTCAACGCCGATTCCTCTTTCCATATTGCAGCAACCGATGCGCACTGGAATTTTGATAAAGTGATTTGCATATCAGGAAAAGTATGGGAGACAGATTTCCTCAGGTTGTCTGACTTCGAGCTTCAACCGATCCGGGCGATCAGTTCTCAAATATAAAAGAAAAGATAGCAAGCTGCATCGGCCGATTAAGAAAATTGGACTTCAAGGCCGATGTTCTTCAAAATAAAAAGCAAGTTGAAAAAATTGGATTAACTACTTAGCCGATTACTATTCTGGCTTCTTAGCCGATTTAGATTTCGGGTGATAGCCGATACTGAGAGCATCTCCAAGAGTTTGCTAAATTTTAGTTGACAAATCTTGTATTTTGCCAACTTCTAAAAAGATATGCCAAGTAAAAAAAGGGCTCGTCTCCAACAGTTTGGCATAATTCACTTGCCAAATCCAGATCTAATTTGTATCATGAACCTTGAAAGAGAAACAAAATTATGTTTATGTCCTTCCACCTCTTTAAAACTTACATCAGGAACCCTTCTCCATTCTTTATTTCTTTTTTCACCCTCCCACCTGGCTTTGCGCAGCGGATGGCAACGGCGTCGCGGCGCGGATATATGCGCGTGGGGAGGAGAATTTTGCCAAGTTGGTTTGCCAAACTGTTGGAGACCAATTTTTCTTGTTTTGCCAAAATTAGATGGATGGCAAGTTGATTTACCAAACTGTTGTAGATGCTCTGAGTTATCGCCTTTAGTAGGAAAAATTGTAAAAATAAAAAAAAGTGTTCAAACACTTATAGCCGATTTAAGATTCGGATAATGGTCGATGTAACAATCACCCTTAGAACAAAAATATGAGCATATATATATATACATACATACATACATATATATATATATATATATATCTCATATTTCAGTACATCGTGTTTACATCTTCATGGAAGAGCAATGGAGTACATAATTTAGAAGATAATTATCCTATCTCTCATATGATGAGGATATTGAATCGATGAACACCAGAGAGAGATGGGGTGCCACAAAGAGGAAGGAGAAGATTAAGATCTTCCCCAGAATCTGTGATCTTCCGCCAAAGGCTTCACGAGTTGATGACTAAGATGGTCGTCCCCTTGGCACGCTCCTCTTCCGACATCGGTGCAGCGAGACATTCTACCTTGCTCCTTCCCTTCAGCCGTTGAACCCAAGCTTTTTCACAAAGATTCTTCTAGCTGTTGTACCTCCTGGCTTCGCAAGAAGAGTCGGAGAAGGCGAGGTGACGCTGCACTACTTCACAAGGATTCTTCTAGCCATGGTGTGAAAGGGGAAAAAAGGAACAATCAAACAACAAAAGCCTACATCCTATCGGATCTAGCATTTGTGCCATGGTGGAAGGTGCAGAGAACCGATTAACATTCAGTTGCTATTTATAGCCCAAACCAGAGGGAATGGAAGTTGAAGAAGATAAGAAGGAATCAAAAAGATACCAGATCCGATCAAATTGGAAACAGTCCTTCCATGGATAGCTCAGTTTTCAGAGGCTGACATTGATTTCAGTGATCCGTTTCCCCAAAAAAGGGAGGAGCACTCAGGAGCTATTAGAGGGAAAAAACTCTGTACTCCAGAAGAAGAGAAAGAGAAAAGGGTACTCTTCAATGTTACTGAAGACATCAACAAGCTTACTGGCAGCGACATGAAGCAAAACTATTTCAAGAAGGCGCTTGTTGCAGCAAACAAAGCTTTAAATCTCCCTGAACACACTCCAAGAGGAAGATGCCTCCCATCCCTAAGAGCAACAAGCCGATCCAGAAATTTTCGGCTAAAAGAAAAGGGGGAGCCTACGAAAGGGAACAAGTGAAGAACCATTGGATTACGAGCTGAGTTTTATGGGAGGGACGCATGGAAAAGACAGTTCAGAGCCACATGTTGACATTAAAGGATTGATGGCATTCAAGAATAGATGAGAAGCATTCATCGGCCATGATTCAGGGAGATCACGGGGCAAATAGTGCATGCTGTCAGAAGAAAGAAATCATTCGGAAAAGGTGCGATCCATACAGACGATTATCTTCTAGATAAAACACAATAAAGCGAAAGCTGATTACACCGGCTAAAATTTACTGAAAAAAGCCGATCACATCGGCTAAAGGAAAATTACATCAAGATTTCCCTAAATCTTTAGCCTTCTCTAATTGCATCTTTGTGGTGTCTATTTCACCCTCTACTTTATTTAATTCCTCAAGAAGAAGTGCCCGCCTAGTTTCCAAAGCCTCTAAGTTTTTCTCATTTGTGGAGATAACAAGTTGAAGACCTCGCTTCTGCCTCGATATCAGCACTTGTTGATTCGTACCATGAGCATTGATGTTCGTCAGGATCCTTTCTACGTCCTCACGGTTGGGAGACTGAGAAGAAGAGATGGACAATTATCATACAAAATCCATAGAGAGATGCAAAGATGGTAAAAACCCGATTCATGTAAGAGGAAGACATCACAACAGAGGTACAAGGAAAGAGACAGAGATGGTTCATTTTATAGGCCGATCAAAGTCTTCAGTCAAAGGGGAACATACACCATGTGAATGACTCGGCCTTCAAGAAACTGACATTGATTCAGAGATACGTTCCCCAAGAAACAAAGCCGGCACCAATAAGTTAAGAATAGGGATCCTCCACGTCGACAAACTGCAGAGCCTAAAGTAAAAAAAATCAGCCATTTTTGGAATTATCGGCTAAGGAAGTGAAGTATCCTAAAGGAGTTGATATCCATCAAGTTAAGGTTGGTTTTTATAGAAGCAATGCAAGGTGGTAGGATCGGAAACCATGTGATAGTAACAATGACAACTGTCATACAAGGAGAATCAATGGTGTATAACCGGATGTGTTTGAGTTGGTGGGAAGCTAATGTCATTAATGACGAAAGATCACTCAAAAGATGTCATGCAGATTCATTTTTCATCAAGAAAGATCACAAGGAATCCTTAAGGATTGAAATGGAGAAGATAAGAATTTCAGAGCAAAAGATATAATTACTCCGAAACTGGGGGGCATGTGTTGACACCGTTTTTTGACACGTGTCAGAGAAGAGCCGAAGGGACATCAGGAGGATCTCAAAGCCGATAAAGAAAGGGAAGAAATAACCGCCGATTGATGAAGGAGAGACGTGGCAAAGGAAGAATACACCGAAGGAAAGAAGATGGAGGCGGGTTAACAATCAAGTTGCCATCGGGTCAAAGTCAGTTTAGAGAGTCCGATTCCTATTAGAATCGTTAAGTTTTTGGTAGTTTTTTATTCTTTAGATCCAAGTAAGCTTTGTCGTCATCGACTAGGAGTCAAGTTGTCCTCAGGACATAAATAGTGACCCTGCGTGGTCAGAGAAAGTTTGTACACACCAATATACACAAAACCCTTTACTTTTCAAGTTGGCGACTTCGCCACCCTTTTTCACTTCTTCTTATTTTTCTTGTTTCTTTAAACGTCGTTCTTCTAGCTTGTCGGGCTGCATCAATCAACCTCCGGCAAGCTTGTAAGTACCGTTTTATCAAATATTAACTAGACTTTAACCTCCGGGTGCATCACTGTGGTTTCGTCTAGTTTTATTCACAATTTATCGATATCAGCTAGGTTTGCAAGTCTTTTCATGTTTATTTAGCTTTTATCACCAATTTATCCAGCTCGTGATCACATCGTATCGCCTATCTCTGCTCGTGCATTGATTCACAACAATACAGCCGATCTAGATTGATTCGAGTGTTGTCTCGTAGTGCTTAGCTTGCTCTGCTTTTGCTTGCGCTTTGCCTACGTCATCAAATCGGCTGATCTAGCCGCTTTGAACATACGTGCACTTTGGCTATCGCCAGCCGATCCGCTCATGAGTATCTACCGATCAGTCGTTACTTATTGAAGATCCACATCGGTTCTCTAGCCGATCCAACCCACATCTAATGTTTCCTATCTTTCCGTGCCGATCAATAGGTCAGGTCGGCACCTTGTTACATCCCGGGGATCCGTTACGTGTTGTCGTTGAAGAACTTGATTCCGTTTTTTGCGTCAACACTCAGTCCTTCGGAGGTGCTCATAGGGGTAAGGTTTGCGTACGTGTATTCATATGGGTGAGTGTGCGTGTGTGTTGTGAGCGTCTGTGTTCTACTATGTAATTCTAAAAAAATATTGTTGGTGTTTCTTAACCTCAACGCTAGGCGCCGTAATAGCGTGAGCGTGTAAGAGACTCCCGGGTACACTGACGAGTGCGAACGAATCTGCAAGTGCACGGATACACTGTTGTAGCACTTCCCCTTCGGAGAATCAGTATTCCCGTCAGGTTTCGTTCCTAGGACGGAGGAGTTCTGGGTTGAACCTAGCTGGTGGTCTAAAGACACAACACTGATTGATAGGATATGTAGAAAGGATATGCCTTGACCGAGAGCAGAGTCTAGCACGGTCTCTCAGGCACTGGTGGAGCTATTCATTGGCCAAGGTGGGCCGTGGCCCCCCCTTGGTCCAAACGAAATTGTGACAACCCGCCCAGGAAAATACCGTACTATCGCCTAAACCAATCCACTTTGGCCATTAAGCGACAGTAAAGTACCATCCCGTCGTTAGTTGCCGGGTTAACGCCCGGTAAATCACTTGGAATTCACACAGCGGATCGAACATATGCATTAAAACTCACACGAAGGCGAGTCCAGAGTACAAACACAAATTAAGTCTCAATTGTACCCCGAAGGGTTAATTATTACAAACCATTGTTCATGACATGATAAGTAAAAGTTCAGAGTTCGAAAACAGCGGAATAAAATAAACTAGCGCAACGATAAGCATCACAGGAGGCCGTCCGTGATGCAATCACTCGTCGTCATCCACCCATTCCAGCTCCCAGCCTGGTGGAATCTTCCAGGCCAAACAACACCTGCAACAACATATTTAAAGCAAGGCTGAGTATACTAATACTCAGCAAGACTTAACCGTCGGGTGATAACTACATCACCAAACTCTAGACATGAGAAGCTTTTTGGCCGGTGGAATTCTTTTGCTGAAAAGCAACAAAGAGTATGTCCTTACTTTTAATATTTTAGCTCAAATTCTAGTTAATTAGCATTTCTACGTGAGCCATCTATTGCAATCAAAAGTTGTACAGTACAATTAAATCAAGCCATAATATTCACCAAGTTCCATCATTAATGGATATCATGGCCAGTTGATTAAGCAGTCTCAGATAACGGTGAGAGGCCGACAATCGATTGATTAATAACCTTGCAAGGTAAACCTAAACACACGGAGGGTGCCCCCACATGGACAACCACCAGGCGGTTCCCGTCGATCTTCAGCTCGGGATCGGAACCTACATCCCTTGGTACAAGGCTTACTGGATCGCTCCCACACGAACGTCCAGACTCACACAGTACCACGTTAAAGCGGGGACACATCCTTGTGCCCTGTAGTAGGGAAAGGTTCCTTGCGCCAATCGGGTACTAGGCTTACCGGTCCCATTCCCGACAAGTGTTTAGTACGTTCAAAAGCTTAGCCCACGAAAGCCACTAGACCGGAGGCCAAATCCCATGCTCTTACCACATGAGCAATCCATTTATAAAGATCTTATGATTCCAACATAAGAACCTATTCTCGCGAAAGTGACGATCATCACTCGACTTGTATCCTATAGCATAGCAGCTATCGACCTAGCATACTAGTAAAAGAGCATAGGTACCCAGGGATCATGCATCTAGGGTTTCATTCAACTCCTGAAACGTAAATGCACAAACATAGCAAAGGTAATTGCATAATTTTAAAAGAGGGTTAATGATCCGGGGCTTGCCTTCGCTGGCAAGGTTGGCCTTGGGCCCTTCTGGACTTTGGTCCAGGTCTTGCTCTGACGACGTAGTGCACGTCTCCGTCAGCTCCTCCGTCTCCTCCTTCCGGCACAAGCGTACAACTACCGTCGGGAAGATCTACACGAGGATGCAAATACAAGATTTAAGTTACAGTTTTCATTTAATTAATTACCAAACAACATATGACAACCATGAAGAGTATGGTTGGCCATATTCACCTTGACAAACACACATTTGGTATATTCTTCCTATTAAAGTAATGTTAGGTGGTGATTTATCATTTATTCCTTTCAATAGTGACTGTGTACACATTTATGCAAATAATTTAATTTAATCAACACAAACAGCAAGGGGTGGTGTCATTTAGTCTTTAACATGATTTACCACACAAACATGAGGTCATTAGGTGAGTGTTGGTGATTTTCCCAATTTAAGTTAATATTAAGCTTAAAGGGGCTTCCATTGCTTTTATTCACAAATAAATTAATAAAATTCAGTGGAAGTGTTTATGAAGCACTACAAACCTATACAAAGCCACTGAACAAGATTTCATATTTTCATGAGCTATAAATTTAATTATATCACAAAAGACAAAATCTAGTTACCAAAACAAGATAAATGCATATAAAAATAAATAAGCATCCAATGGATCCCAACTTTCTCACACATGGCCTCTGGTCCAAATCTAAACTATGCATGCAACACATACACCTAGAGCTACTATAGATCTTGAGTTATGCAATTACACTTAAAACTAAGCATATTTCAAGAATAACTATTTATGACAGACATAAAATTGTGATTAATTCACCAGAGGTGAATTTAGACATACAAAGATGACATGCAGAAGTTGAGCACAGAAACCTAATTATTTTTAGCTACAAAAATCATTTAGACAGATTCAGAATAAATACAAAACAATTCATAACAAAAGATCTACATAGTAACTTTATGCAATTTTTGGTACAGAATCTAGGGATGACATAACACACAACATATCGAAAATTCAGCTACATAAAACTTGTAGATTTTGAGATACAACAGATCTAGGTTTAACAGTTTTCTATTTTTCATGCAAAAACTATCAGGCAAAAGTATGGTCATACTTTACAGAAGTTGTAGGGTTATTCACCAGGAAACCAACAAAATTGAGATTGCATTTTTCGGAATTTTCTACGAGTTTCTATGAATTTTCTAAGAATCAGCCAAAACCATAAACTATTTAAGAAACTAGTTTTCAAACAGGCCCCTGAAAGTTTTCAAAGCCTCACAGATATACCCTTACTTTGCATCTAAGACCCTCGAAAGATCGCTGACCTTGCAATGCGGTCCTTGACCATGGCCGGCGGCGCGGGCGGCCGAATTCCGGCGAGCTCGCCGCCGTGCTTGGCCGGGGAAGTGGCTGGGGAGGAGCTAGGGTTCGCTAGGGGTCGATTTGAGCCGGAGTTGAAGGTCGGGAGGACCGGCGGCGAGCGCGGCCGGCGGAGGTGGACGGCGGCGGCCGCTGCGGCTGGACATCCGGTGAAATGACGGCGCGTCCAGGGCAAGGCGCGGCACGGGTAGCTCCAGGGGATAAAGGGAAAGAGCCTAGGGGGTTTGGTCGGCACTGGGCGCGAGCGGGCGAGGGAGTTCGTCGACGGCGGATGCCATGGCGGCCACGGCGAACGGTGGCGTTGGCGTGTGCGCGCGGGGAGGAACAGATGGCGACCTTTTATAGCCCAGGGGAGCGAACGAGCGTTCCCTGCCTTTGCCGCGACGGACAAGCGGCGCGGTGGGGGATCGGCACGGCCGGCAGACGTGCGGCGTCGCGGCGTCTCGGCATGCGGCGCGCTATGGCGCGTGTCACGCCGGAGCTGATCCGGCCACAGGGACGGGTCGCCACGACGCGAGCGGGGGGGCACGATCGTGAGGGAGCCACGTGGTCCCCGCCGGTGGCTCGGCGTCCGCCCCGGGCGCAGGTCGCAACGCGGGTGGCTGGAACGCCGGGGCGCAAGGCGCTCAAGGCACCATTTTATTCCACGTGGACTGGTTTGACCGACTTTTGCTCCAAAAATTTGAACTGGGCAAGGAAAAATTTGAATACCAAACTTGTAGAGGGCCTATAGGAGAACATTTTTCGTAAAGGCTGACCTAGGTTTTGAGCAACCGTTTGAGCATGAACTGCAGGCAAAGTTGTTGCCTTTCATGGTGCCAGTGAATAGTGTTTAACTGCAGTTGACCAAGTTTTTCACCCTTTTCCACTCAAAATTTGAAATGTCACCCAAAAGCAAAGTTGTGTCCCTCAAAAAACTGGACAACTTTTATATTACGAGATTTTGAAGTGTTTAGGTGAAATTTGGAGAACGTGGCAAAAGTTCTAGAGAAGGTTCAAAGACATAGGGGTTTGACCTGGATTTGACCATGCCTTTGACTGAGATTTGACCACAAGTGAGTGTTGACTTGATTAACAAGGTCATTAGGGGTTGCTGGATAGGTTTTCGAGGTGATGACCCAGGTTGTCCACGGTTTGACTAGAGTCAACGTGCTTGACTCGGTCATTAGCATTAATGATGCTAATTAAAAACCTGGGGCGTCACAGAAATCACCCCTATATAGTAGAAATACAGCCCAAAGCCCCACAATCGCCCCACTCGAAGCCCGGCCTAGGCGATCCGCCTCCTCCTTCCTGGCCTCATACGCAGTGACGGACTGATGGCCCCTATCGTCGTGTGTGAGGCGCAGCTACGCGCCTGCGCGAGGTCGCGAGCACGGAGCACCAGCCCCTCGCCGTCGCTCCTAGGACCAGGAGCCACCGCTCGCCGGATTGGCGACCTCCGCTTGTCAGCCTGTCCGACGCTCGCCGGCCTGGTCTTTGCCTCCACTCATCCGCGACTCAGGTGCTCTGTCTCCACCCATTCGCCGATTCGCTTGTTCCCCATCCAACCCTAATCTTCGTTCTTGGTCAGAGATTCTCTAATAGCTATTTGCCTTATTGATAATGACAGGTATCAATGGTTAAAGAGAAACCCATTTATGAATTTTTCAAAAGGAAAAGAGATGATTCAGTTGGGGAGCAAGAGCAAGAGGGACCTCCAGTTCCTTCCCCTTTAATTGAGTTGGAACAGATACAACATGAAGAACGGCCATCAGTTGTATTTCGAGGAATTGAATTCTTAGAACGAGATCCAGCGTTGCGTCCACAAATTTGGGAATATCCAAGCAACCAGCAAGATGAAGTACGTCGTGCATACTTGAAGTTAGGCCCAATGCAACCAAAACTGCAGAATTACAAGGCTTATGGACCAAAAGGGCACCAAAGGCTGCTTTTTATTTTCAGTTGGTTCAGTGATTTTCCTTCTTGGTTGGAGTATTCAGAGAGCAGCCATCATGCATATTGTCTCTTTTGCTTTGTTGCCAGCAAGAATATAAACAGAAGAAGTGGTTATGATACCTTCACAGTATAAGGTTTTGACACCTGGAAGAAAGTTCATAATGGCAAAAATTGTGCTTTCTTAGTTCATGTTGGGTCAGATCCTTGCTCACAACACAACAATGCAGTGACAGAATGCCAATACCTGTTAAACAACCCAAATCATATAGATAATGTTGTGGAGGTGACAGACAACCAGAAGAAAAAAAAGAAATCATCTGCGACTGAAAACATCCATTGCAGCTGTTAAGTGGTTAACATTGCAGTCTTGTTCCTTTAGGGGCCATGATGAGACAGCTCAGTCTGATAATAAAGGAAACTTTATAGAACTTTTAAGCCTTCTTGGTGAATTCAATCCTGAAGTTAATAGTGTTATTTTAGAGAATGCTCCAAAAAATGCCAAGTACACATCACCTGATATTCAAAAGGAGATCTTGAGTATTTTTGCAATGAAAATCAGGAAGCATATACGAGAGGAAATAGGGGATGCAAAGTTCTCTATCCTTGTGGATGAAACATGTGATGTAGCAAAACGAGAGCAAATGGCACTCGTTTTCAGATTTGTTGATGAATATGGTGTTTTACAAGAATGTTTCTTTGACTTGATACATGTAAAGGACACCAAAGCATTAACCCTAAAGAAGGAATTGTCTCATGTACTGTCCACATATGGCTTTGATGTTCAGAACCTTTGAGGCCAAGGGTATGATGGTGCTAGCAACATGAAGGGAGAGTTCAATGGATTGCAAGCACTTTTCCTCAAAGAATGCCCTTATGCATACTATGTTCATTGCTATGCCCATCGTTCTGACTTGCTCTGTTCTTGTTGCAAAGGCGATGTGGTTCTGTTACCCAATTTTTCAGCATCTTCTCTTCATTGTGAACACAGTTGACTCATCATCAAAGCGCCATGATGAGCTCCATGATGCTCAAATGGTTGAACTTGCACGCTTGCTAGCTATTGATGAATTTGAGACATGTCAATGAGAAGGTGTAGGGTCTTTTATCCATCAGTGTTACATTGGTACCAAAACATGGATTTGCATCATTCCAAGCTACTGAGATCTGTAGAATGGTTGAAAAGTACTACCCAGCAGATTTTATTAAACGAGAATTGGCTTCATTAGAGAGACAATTGAAACATTTTGTTGTTCATGTTTCCCAGAGTGAGGATCTGAAAAACATTGGCACAATTGGCGACCTTTGTTGACATCTTGTTATCACAGGACGCGATAAGACATTTACCTTGATTGATAGATTGCTTCGGTTGCTTCTTACTCTACCGGTTTCAACAGCTACCGCTGAGCGCGTTTTTTCTATCTTAAAGATCACAAAAACAAGGCTGCGCAATAAGATGGAAGATGAATTTCTTGCTAATAGCTTGCTGATACATATAGAAGGGGACGTTGTGGAGCACTACACGTATGAAGATATAATTGATGAGTTCAGAGATCTGAAGGATAGAAGAGTGGAGTTTTAACCGTGTTGGTCCTATGATTTCTTTATTTTGTAAATGGCTTAGTCTGACTATATGCTAGCCATCATGGTCACTTGTATTTTGTGATATGTGATCAAAATATTATTAACCATATAATATGTATGTAATGCCATCTTTAGTGCTAAAATGGCCCCCCCTATGTATCATTCCTAGCTCCGCCACTGCTCTCAGGTATAACACTCGCCTTGGGCGCCAACCCACCCTAGCTATTTAAGGCTAGGCAATATGTTCGCAACGGGCCCTACTCAGGTACAGTAGCGGAGGGTTCCAAAGGGTCCAACAGTTGTCACCATCGCTGGCCTACCTCTATCGTTACGCGAATGTACTTGGTATTCGCATGATAACCTATGGTCCAGACACCACGTCTACACCCCTTAAGATCCTGAAGAGAGTATCCGAACACAGATCAGTGCTTCTCTAGGACGGAGATGAGCCTCCTGGATTCCTCATCAGAAAGATCATCGTTAATGATCACTGGGGACTCAGTGTCCCCATGGAGAAAAACATATCGAAGGCCGGTGGGCAGAGGTTGGAGTTTGATAGGGGGCTTAGGTGGAGCCTAGAATTGAGATATATCTATAGGCTCGGTAGACTCTTCAGTCTCCTCTATGAACGCAGGTGCCCATACGTCGAGGAGGGATTTCGGCGAATCTCCCGGAATAATTGCCTTGACCTCCTCAACTTGTGTAGAGTCATCAGGAGGATCGGTTCTTGCTTTTTCGCTCTTGAAACTTCTACAGAGAAGACCTTCCTTCCAAGGTAAACACTGAGCTTACCTTGGGTAGGGTCCTCTACGAGAAATTTCTCGAGGGGCAATCCTATCATGAGGTCGAAGCTAAGGACATCATAAGTATGAAAGTCAAGGGCAAAGTCGGCCTCTTTGTACATGACAGGGATAGCCTTCAGGATCCCTACTCCTTCTAGGATTTCTCCTTCAGGAGTCTTGATAGACGTCTGGGTAGGAGTCAGAGGTTCATCCATGAAGTTTCCCAAAGCATAGGCACTGGACATGATGTTGACTCCTACCAGGGGGTTGTAGAGAACCTTCACTACCTTTCCATGCATAACACAAGAGAGGGTCGACCAAGGTGGAAGGAGCTGAAAAGTTCCAGCCGTTGATTCCGACTCTCTCGACCATTCTTGGGTCATGATGGCCGTTAACTCCCGATCGTTGTCCCTAAGGGAGGCAATTTCCACAGGATCTGGGAGAGACACGGGAGATGGTGGTTTTCTCTCGCAACAATAGTTTGAGGTATTTCCAAAGTCGCCAATTGTATCATCCTCAAACTTTGAGAGAGACTCCGGAGGTTGAATTGCCTCTTCCTCCGGTGTCGTGGTCTCCTGAACTGGTCTTATGGATTTGGATGATGAAGGTTCAGACTCAGGTCCAGGAGTGATCTCTTCTTCAGGTACGCATTCCTCTTTGGGGTCTTCCGGCTCGGCCGTGAAGGAGGCATTAGCTGCTATACGATCAAGAATCTGCCTTCCCTCACTTGGAGTCTTATCCGGAAAGGATCCTCCCAAGGCATCGTCAAGGTGCCCGGCGGACTTAACGTCCAATCCCGCATAAAAGTGCTGATAGAGCACATGATCGGGTATCGACAGCGTGGGTCCAGAGTTTACTAAACGTAAGAGTCTTTCCCACGCCGCACCCAATGTTTCCTTGTCATTTTGCTTAAATCCGAGCACATCCTTTCGTAAAGCGATGAGACGGGCAAGTGGGAAAAACTGTCGACAGAAATTACCGACAAGTTCCGACCATCTGCCGCCAACAAGGCCTACGTGTTTGTTGTACCATTGTCCCGCGCTTCCCGTGAGGGAAAAAGGAAACAATTTCCAGCGACGATTAAGTGTGTCATGCCAGCAAAGGCATAGCATGAACACAACTGCTCAAACTCTCGCAAATGCTCATAGGGGTTTTGACTGTCCCCAGAAAAGGAATACAATTCCTTAATCAAAGAGATAAGATCGGTACTGAGTTGATAGCCAGGTGTGGTAATTGGATGTTCCGATGACGGTGGCTCTAACAACTCAGGTTTGGGAGCAGAAAGGTTTTGGATAGAAGTTTGCTCCATGGTAACTGGGGTAAAGGTAGATTAAAAGGAAAAGATAAAATAATACGAAGACCACTAGGCTCGAAGATAGAAACAGCAACCGTCCCCGTCAACGGCGCCAGAAATGCTTGTTAGCATTTCTTAACCTCAACGCTAGGCGCCGTAATAGCGTGAGCGTGTAAGAGACTCCCAGGTACACTGACAAGTGCGAACGAATCTGCAAGCGCACGGATACACTGTTGTAGCACTTCTCCTTTGGAGAATGAGTATTCCCGTCAGGTTTCGTTCCTAGGACGGAGGAGTTCTGGGTTGAACCTAGCTGGTGGTCTAAGGACACAACACTGATTGATAGGATAGGTAGAAAGGATCTGCCTTGACCGAGCGCAGAGTCTAACACGGTCCTCGTATAACACTGCCTTGGTGCCAACCCACCCTAGCTGTTTAAGGCTAGGCAATATGTTCTGGCAACGGGGCCCTACTCGGTACACAAGCGCGGAGGGTTCCAAAGGGTCCAACAGGTTGTCACCACTGCGGCCTACCTCTATCGTTACGCGAATGTACTTGGTATTCGCAGGATAACCTATGGTCCAGACACCACGTCTACACCACTGACTACTACTATAGCCGGACACCGTCTGACGTCCTGATAGCCCGACTATAGCACTCTGTATAAATACGGAACTACAGAATCCGCGAGGAGATCGGCACTAGCTCAAGGTATACTCTATCACTCATGCAAGATCATGAATGCACTTTGATCTAATTAGAGATATGCAGGAGCATCAACTTTACTCTAATAGACAAGCTAGCAAACAAGATGCAAACTTATGAGTCAGCTCTACTAGATCGAAAGGGTTGTGTTCGAAGAACACAAGCCTCTAAATCAAGAACGAACAAAGAACACAAGAACAAAGCAACTATGCATGCATAAAACTTTAGTCTAAATAGAAAATGTCAAAATACTCACTTTAGTCTAAATGAAGAACAAAGGCACCGCTGAGGATCGTTCTTGAGGAAGATGTCATGAACATGACATGGCCCCAAGTCTCCCACCTCATTTCCTAGCACTAATCCTATACAAAGAGCTCTCCTCTCCTAAAGAGAGAGGCTCCAAGACCAAAATGAAGAGGAGGAGGAGAAGTGTGTGTCCAAGAATGAGGCCCCTCCCCTTCTATTTATAGGCAAGGGGGAGGCTTGCTCCGGGGCTCAAAGTGCTCCAAAACGCCCGGGATCGCAGCAATGGACCAATCAGGGGATGACACGTGGAGGGCCGAGATCAGCCGAACCAATGTCGGTTCGACCGATCTTGGGTTCGGCCGAACCCTAGGGGCCACGTGTCTGTTTGAGGAGAAAAATCACACGGGGATTTCTCTGCCTGGAAAAGTAACTGCGGGCGTGCCAATGTACTAAGTACACAAAAGAAAGAGAGGAACAAGTACTTTATTAATCTTTACAGAAAAATAAATACAAGTCCCTATGATATGCGCTCCATAGCCTGCTGACGGCGATCTTGTCTTGGGCGATGTGGTCTTCTGGTTCCTAGGGCCTCGCAAAGCTCCTAGTTAATTATCTCCGCAAGTCTAGCTTGCTGGAGCACCTCCGATTCCGCCGCCGTGGTCGTCTTCTTCGATCTTCGCTTCTTGTTCTCCATGCATGTGTCGTGTTGGTGTGGGTGTGGCGTCGGCGTCATCCATGACCTCGTCACTCCATGAGCCTAGCGCAGTAGGGGACATCAGCTCCGCCCGCCTGCGTCGTCCGTCCTCGTCGGCATTGAACGGCGCGTAGTCGTGGTAGTGGTGACCGTAGATGCATAGGTCGTTGTAGTTGGGACCGAAGAGTCGTCACGGCAGGGACGGGAGTCGAGGCGGTGTGACGGCCTCCGGGTCTTGATCTTTCGTGACTCCTGGTCGACTTCATGTAGAGCCTGCATGTACATGCATGCACGTGCCTACATAGTGCACACGTAAGTGCATGGCCTCCTAGAATGCTTCTTCCTCTTGGCTTCCTTCTTACACATGCAT
Organism: Cenchrus purpureus; assembly: GCA_022644695.1. Taxonomy (NCBI): domain Eukaryota; kingdom Viridiplantae; phylum Streptophyta; class Magnoliopsida; order Poales; family Poaceae; genus Cenchrus; species Cenchrus purpureus. The sequence continues at coordinate 21,831,483 of CP053466.1, forward strand.
GCGCGCATATGAGTTTGCACAGCTGCACGAAAGGGGTACGTCCTGCTGCTTGTACGTCAGGCGACGTCGAGACGGCCTCCGGGTCTTGATCTTCCCTGGCTTCTAATTGACTTCACGTGTAGAGTCCCTACATGCACATGCACGTATGCACGCGCAATAGCCTCTAGGACTGCTTGCTTGCATCTCGGTGGACATGCATGCACGCGCAGTAGCGTGCAAAGCAGCACGAGAGCAGCGCGTCGCCTGCGCGCCCGTGACCATCGGCTGCCTCCTTCTTCATGGCCGCATGGACGAGTGCTCCGGGGCACCGGCCGTTTGCCACGGCCGTCGCGACGCTGCCGTCTTCATACTCCTTCCTCCACCGGCTTCCGGTGACGCCGTACGCTACGGCCGTCACGGCGTCGTCGTCTTCGTGCTCCTGTTCCTGGCACTTCTCCTCAGCTCCTCTGCCGATGAGACGAGCGGACGGCGGGACGAGCGGACGACCTTGCCGAGCCGTGCATATGCATCTGTGAAGGGAAAGGAAAAGGGAACCCGATGTCAACCTGCGACGCCGAAGATGAACAGAGGGGCCATGTCGCCTTGCTCCTCGACGCGCTCGTCACCGGCTTCGCGCTCTCTCCGGCGAGGTTTACGGCCTTGATGCGACGGCGAACGGCGAGGGTGTCGTCGACCTGCGCTCGATGGACGAAAAGGGCGTCGGCTCCTGTTCTCCTCCTGGCGGCCTGGGAGGCTGGGAGTGCTGCGACAGGAGCAGATGAAGCCTGCCTTCTACTCCCGACGGCGACTCTCCAGTAGACGACGGAAGCTGCGGCTCCCTGGCGGCGGCTCTGGTGGATCGGAAAAATTAGCCCTTTCACTTTGGAAGGCCGCCGGTTGTTTATATAGGCAGCAACTAGGTTACGTGCGGGGGTTTAGGAACTCCCCTCGGCACCGCGTTTGTTAGCGCAAAATCTGCTGGTTGTTGATTTGCTTGGCGGCTAAGTTGATCAGCCCTTATCCAAGCTCGACTCTATCTCTTCCCAGCTTGATCGCACGCCTAATAAGGATCCTCGTGTCGTTTAGCTTCTGGATTCTTGAGAGGACGTTGCGGCGAGAGCTCGATCTTGGGCTCTCGGCCAGCAGAACATTCTAGATATGCTTCTAGCGCTAGCTGTCTTGTGGGGCCGCCGTACGTTTGTTCGACGCAGCGAGATATCTGCAAGTCGTTGTATTTGCTTGTGATCCAAGTTGATCGTATCCTGTTGTGTTACTAATCCACAAGACGTTAGCCGACCGCCCGCGATAAGGGGCCTCCACTGCCTCTAGAAGCTTCCCAGCCGTATAGCAACGTGTATTCGTAGGGATGTCAAATACACGTGGGCGCCATGCATAAACCGGCTGCCATGTGCACGATGACTAGGCACTAAAGTTAATTAGCTGCACTTGCATTTCTTAACGCGCGCACACAAACTTGCATGTACGTGCATGCTGGACGCTGCACCTAGACTGCGTTCCTTTTCTCTATTCTTTTATTTTCTTGCTTGGAGATAGTAAATGTGATCCATATCAAAAATATATAGTTCACGATGCTAATATTTCTGAAAAACTTGCACAAAATCTCGTCAAACAGTGTCACTCTGTGTTTTCTCCAGGTGGTTGACAAGTGGGCCATGAGGTCACTCCTCCGTGCATGTCAAGTTTCCTAGCGGTTTGGGTGCTAAGTGGGCCCTTGAATCCATGTGATGTCCATGTGGTGATATGTGATTCGTCGGGCTTGCTTCTCTTGGATTGATGACGTCAGTGATCCAGGGGAATCTTATGTGGCACCCTCTTATTGGCTGAGCTTGAAGTACTTGGATCAAAGACTTGTGCTTTTGCTCCTCTGTCTAGTGCTAATTACCTGTATTTGCATAATAACCAACACTTATGGAAATGATTAGTTTAAGCCCTATTCTAGTGTTGGTGATCATTTCTCATGCCAAAATGTACATGTTGACGGGTATGAAATGAGTGGATAACAACCGTCAACAAATATCCACTACAAATTCATCACATCGAACTATTCACCTATCACATCCAGTCATATTTTCTCTCACAGCATGCGCTCCAATACACATTTTTTCATAACTTTCCACCCGATGCACTATTTTAACACTATTTATTCACGTAAATTTGACGAACTAAACACCACCTAAATCTTCGCGGTTACGACGCACCCCTAGCACGGTGAGGCGGCCGCATGTTTGGCGGCCCAACGAGAGCCGAGGTGACCACGAGCGACGACCGGGTGCGAGGTGCGATTGGCGCACGTGGCTCGACGCAACGACTGCAGACATGGCTTGCTGTGGCTGGGCTGCGTGCGTCAACGGCAGTCAGCGGCTCTCCGGCAGGCACTGGGAGAGGATGAGGCTCGAGGTGGTAGAACCGTTGGAGCGGGCCACGGCGAAGCCCGAGGCCTCTGGTGCTGCGGCAATTGAGGGCGTTGTGGTGCAAGAGACTGCACGACTGTTGCTCCTGCGAGTAGTTATGTTCGCCTTCGAGTGGGGCACGGTGGTGCACCACTCGTGAAGCTGGCTAGCGGCTGGGCCGAGGGGAGCCTAATTGCTCACCCCTCTGCAGCTTGCACTTCCTGGGATGCACCATTGTGCCCAGTGTGTGTTTCAGCGTCTCATCAGATGTCAGTTCCTTAGGTGATGTTTCAGTCGTGTAGAAGCTTCGGAAGAAAGACTTACCCGATTGTTGTGTCGGTGTTAGCAGCGATGGTGTTGATAGACGTCGCTAACCTCTCTTGAGGCGTTTGTTGTGATGCTTTCTGGTAGATCAATGACTTTGTAGGTGAAAATTTTATTCCGGTTCGTCGGATGGGCGAAGACAACGTCTTCGACGTTGTTTTTCTTTTTGGAGGCGTTGCATGAAAGTCTTGTTGGCCTCACACTCATTACCTAAGGTGAAGTTGCTATGCGAGTGATAGAAGACAAGCGTTCAAGTCCGAAGTCAAGTTAGTAGACCAAAGGTGGGTGAATTGACGCTGCAAGAACATCACAAGTTTGAAGAAGTATGGATGGAGAAGAAGAATGAAGCTTAGCCTTTTAATTTTTTTTTTTTGACTTAGAGCTCTCTTTCTTGTTGTTTCGAATTCCTTATTGTGGAGGATTAGAGTCTAAGAAATCTTTGTAACCCGTTGTCCATATATATCCATCATGTGCATATAGAGGCTTGATTTTAATCCTTAATCTAAAAAGTTAATAAATCTTGGCTGAAATTCAATACTCTACGTCATGTATGTGTTGAATTTTTTATCAGCGACAATCTCTCCATTGAGTGCTAGACTCTACTCTTTAGTTTAACACTATTAGCTTCTCTTGGATTCCATTTGAAGCTTTGCCACGAACAATCCTAGTTTTATTCCGGTCTTGCCACTGGATATTTCTTTTTGAAGAGCATTAGTTGAGATAAATTGATTGTCTGACACAACCTAGTATCTAAAATAGCAAACCACCAACTTTCACAAAGTAGAAATATTTTCACTTGGGATCTACATCAACATAGACGTTTTTCATTTCCATCTATGAGTATTTGATAAACTAATGTGTGCCATTCAATAATAAATTCATATGGAAGCTAAAGATTCCTCTAAACATAAAGATTTTTCTTTGGTACTTACAGTAAGGTGTCATTTTAACAAAGAACAATTTAACTAAGAGGAATTGAGTTGGGAGTCAAAAGTGTTTTTTATTGTAATGAAACAATCATACATCCCGTTTTTAATTGTCAACATGCTAAATACATCTGAAGAGTTGTTGAGATAGCTACTAGGTTAACCCCACCTAGCAGATCAATAACACATATGCTTGGAAATGGGTTAACATGCATTGCAAATAAAAGATAAAATTTTAATCTTTGTGGATGAAGGCAATTTTTACATGGGTTATTTGGTGTACACGTAATTTGGCGTTTCAGAATAAACGTTTCAATTTGTTTATGCACGTCATATTGTTTGCGTTTTTGGTCCTTGCTGCAGCATGAGGACACAATAAAAACCATTTATTCGGCAAGTAAGGCATTAGAGATCTTCGTTTTGTATATAGCTACTGGGTTAATTCCACCTAGATCAACAACACATATGCTTGTAAATGGGTTAATATGCATTGCAAAAAAAGATCTGTATGTACTCGGCAAGTAAGGCATTCGAGATAGTCGTTTTGGATATATTTGTCAAGAACGGAAGAAGAAGAAATAGTAGACTATGCTTTTGATTAATTATCCATGATCTGTATGTACTCGTTTTCCTATTTTGTATTCAGCTTTTAAGCTTAGCATAATGTGGCCCTGTTTGGAACCACACTCAAAAAAGTGCTTCTCAGTTAAGCTGCATAAATATTGAGATAACACTTATTTGAGAAGTGGATCTGAACCAACTTCTATGTTTTAGTACAAATGGAGTTGGTGGAGAGAAACGCGGCCAAAAAATTAGACTGTCTAGCTTTTAGCTTAAACTTATTTTGCCCATAAGTTGGATATAACTGTTTCAAACATGCTCTAAGAATTTAGCTATGTGCGATCGCAGAGACCATAACTATTGACTTTATTTTAAAAATACCGTACATTATCGAGTGTCCTATTGCTAAAAAAAAGTTTGGCTTTAGAGTTGAGATGGGCTATCACCTACCACTCACTTTTTTTAACGAAGCCACAATACTACTATGTATGAGCTATGTAGAAAAGGCGGCTCACAAAAAAGTCAAAGCGTGAATGGTGCTACACTTTCCTCTCTAATTTAATATTGCTGGGTCCTCCTGGATTCCATTTGAAGCTTTGTCACTGCAAGTCTGTTCCCTTGGCTGGTGGTTGGTGGCCTATGCTAACTTCTGGTTGGTGGCTGATGTTAACTTGTGGTTGGTGACTTATGCTGACTTGTAGTTGGTGGCTGGTGCTAATTTAATATGAGAGAAATGTACTGCTGATTGGTTTGTGAATTGAAGCGAGTCCGGAGTCCGAACTCCGGAGATTAGCGATAGGCGATGCAAATGGAGAGCTCACCGCGGTCTCAGCTCAAGCCTATGGATCAGGAAGGTGATGTTGAGAAGGCAAGTAGCAACAAGGGAGGATGGATCACTCTCCCCTTCATTGCAGGTACGTACGAGGCACTGGAAGTATCCACCTCCCCTTGCGTCCCTTCTCATTCTCATGAAATGCATGCATGGTAAGGGAGCGTGCTGGGGCTCGGGATGGCCACCCAGGGCACCATCACCAACCTGGCTGTGTATGTCCTCAAGGAGTACAACATCGAGAGCATCGACGCGACTCAGGTCGCGAACATCGTTGAAGGCTCCCTCAACCTCGTGCCTGTCGCTGCCGCCGTCGTCTCCGACTCCTACTCCGGCTACTTCCCGGTCATGATCGCCGGCACTGCCGTCAGTGTTCTGGTCGGTGCATCCATGGAAGCAAGCTCGATGGACAGTTTCTTCTTGTTACAACCTCCCTGGGCGGTCGATAACATGAATTTTGCATGTCCAGTCGTTCGTGTTGTTCACGCTCTCGGCGGCGCTGCCATCCCTCCGGCCGCCTCACTGCGCCAGCGCTGCGTCGTGCCAGCAAGCGTGCCCCGGGCAGCTCGCCGTGCTCTACGCTGCGGTGTGCGTGCTCGTTGTTGGAGTTCGTCGCCGGAGACGCGCTGTCTTCCTCAGCGCCGGCGAGAACACTGCAGCTCACACACAAACTCACGCGAGATGGGAACACAGGGAACACAAGCACACGGTCTCGTTTGTGCAGCACCTGACTGCGTTTTTCATTGACTCGATTGATATATAAAGGAAAGAATTACATCCACTCGAGGTCCAAGACCTCCGACATGCGCGGCACGCCCGTCATCGACGAGTGCCATCCCAAACGCCTGGAACGTGCCGCACAACGCGCTCCCTCGCGAACTCAGCGCGAGTCAGAGCTCCACACCGCGCACAGCCCGCGAATCAAGCCATGCGCCTAACTGATTCCAACGGAAAACTAACAGAAACATACTTGCACTAGAATTATTCAACAAATCTCCTCCTAAGTCTAGTGCAACTACTTACAGTATTGAAGGCCGATCTTGTGAACAAGCTCCAGGAACTTGACCTTGCTCAATGGCTTTGTAAGAACATCACCAAGTTGTTCATCAGTCCTGACAAACTCCACTTCAATCAGCCTCTTCTGCACCAGGTCCCGGATCAGATGAAACCTCACATCGATATGCTTGCTCCGGTCATGGTGCACAGGATTCTTGATCAGAGAAATTGCAGACTTGTTGTCAACCTTCAACAGAGGGCTGCTCACATTAGAATTCATCAACTCTGCTAGCAGTCTTGCCAACCAAACCCCCTGACAGGCGGCTGTTGCAGCTGCAATATATTCAGCTTCACAGCTAGACAAAGCCACTACCTTCTGCTTGATTGACTGCCAACAAATTGCTTTGTCCCCCAGGAAGAAAATCACACCAGAGGTACTCTTCCTGCTATCCACATCACCAGCCAGATCACTATCACTATAACCCAGCAGTGATGAGACTCCTCCATCTCCTCTAGGATACCAGAGCCCCCAATCACTAGTACCAGCTATGAATCTCAGTATGTGTTTCACTGCTAGATGTTCTTCATGAGGCTCCTCCATAAATCTGCTCACATATCCAACGAGAAAGCTAAGTCTTGTGTGGATCAGATACCTTAAGCTTCCAACCAAGCTTCTATACTCAGTTGCATCAACTCTTGCACTGTTGCTCTCTCTACTCAACTTCAGATTTGCTTGCATAGGTACTTGACAAGGATTGCATTCCAGCAGCCCTCCTTTTTCCAGATCTTCTTAGCATAGCTTCCCGAGACAGAGCAATACCAGCTGCACTCGCTTTACTTCAATTCCCGGATAGTATGTGAGCAATCCTAGATCACTCATTTTGAACACTTCATCATCGCCCCTTGAACTCCGGGATGTTGTTACTGTCGCTCTAGTAATCACCAAATCATTAACATAGACACCCACTATAAGTCTATCTGCACCAACACCTCTGCAGTACATGGCATGCTCACTAGGACACTTAACAAATCCCAGATTTACCAGTTCATCATCTAGCTTTTGATTCCGAGCACGAGGAGCTTGATGTAAACCATACAAAGCTTTGTTGAGTTTCGACCTTATGTTCTTGACCCTTCATGGTGAACCCTACCTGCTCCACAAACACCTCTTCCTGCAGTTCTCCATTCGAACGCTGTCTTCATGTCCATGTGATGGACCTCCCGGCCTTTCTCTCGCCGCCGCCGCCAGCACGATAGCCTCCATTCGGCCACCGGCGCAAACACTTCGTCGTAGTCGATGCCTTGCCACTGTGCGTACCCCTTGACCACGAGCCTCGCCTTGTACCGCACCACCACGCCATTCTCGTCCTTCTTGACCTTGAACACCCACTTGAGCCCAATGGCACACCGGCCTTAGGGCAAATCAGTGAGCGTCCAAGTCCCGTTGTCCTCAATAGCCTGCAGCTCCTCCTCCATGGCCCTGCGCCAAGATGCCTCCCTTGACTGGGCGGTGGTGGCTCCTGCGCTGATTGCCAGAAGACGATTTTCCCCCAAGTCGCGTTCCACAGGACCGGGAGGCGTTCCTGGTCCCACAACGTCGTCCACTGGGCGGAAACGGAGTGGAGCATCCTCATCATGGTCAGCATCGAGTCCTTCATCTAGGTTGGTGGCGGCGACTGGCGGATGTCTGCGGATATTCGCGAGGCCCTCGGATAGTGTCCCTCGCTCGGTTGATATTGCCGCAGGGGCCGATGCTTTGGTGTTCTTGGTGTAGATGAGGTGCTTGATGCAGCGCCGGGATCTTGAGTCTGTCCCCTGTAGCCGATCGTCGTCATCTCCACACGAAAGATGTCGTCGCCGTGTGCATCCGCCGTGTGCTCCTCCGGGCTTCCTGCCCAGTCCCACTGGGCGTCCTCGTCGAACACCACGTCCCTGGTGATGTGAACGCGGCGCCACGGGTCGTCGCAGCGCCTTGGTGCCGCTCGTCAGCGAAGATCATCTTCCTTCCGCGGTCATCGAGCTTATGCAGGTGCGGCCCCGTGTTTTTCACATACACGATGCAGCCGAACGTCTTCAGGTGGTGTACTGCCGGCTTCTTCCCGTACCAAGCCTCGAATGGCGTCATCCCCGTCACGCTCTTGGTCGGACACCGGTTGAGGATATAGACTGCGGTGTTCACAGCTTCCCCCAGAACCAACCCGGCAGTCCCTTGGCCTTGAGCATGCTGCGTGCCGTCGCCACCACCGTGCCGTTGCGCCGCTTAACGACGCCGTTCTGCTGCGGGCTGTAGGGGGCAGTGAGCTGCTGTCGAACCCCCTCGCCCGCGCAGTACTCTGCAAACTCAACCGAGGTGAATTCACCACCTCGGTCAGTCCTAAGCACGCCCAGCTTCTTCTCGGACTCAGCCTCGACACGCGCCTGGAACTCCTTGATCGCAGCGGCCGCTAGGTTCTTCCTCGCCAACACCTTCAGCCACATGAAGCGGCTCTTGTCATCCACCAGCAGCAGGAAGTACTTGTCGCCGCTCGGTGTCTCCGGCGTGATGGGCCCACACAGATCACCATGTACGAGCTCCGTAGCGCTCGGCCCGTATTAGCCGCGAACAATTTCTCCTCTGCTTGCCGGCGAGACACGCGTCGCACAGTTGATCCACTTGTTCGATCGACGGCAGGCCGCGCACCATCTCTTCCCGCGCCATCTTCCGCAGCGCGCTCATGTTGATGTGGCCCATCCGAGCATGCCAGCGCCAGGCATCCTCCTTGCCGCGCGCCACGAGACACACCGAGCGCGCGACGTCGAGCTCCAGCACGTACAGTCGGTCAGGCCGGCACGACACCCGCGCCAGCAGCTTCCGGCTTTGCTCGCGGATCCTCAGCATGCCATCTTCGATGTTCACCTTGTACCCCGCCTCATCCAGTTGCCTGATGCTGATGATGTTCGAGGTGAGGCGGGGTATGTAGTAGACACCGGCGAATGAGCGGTGCTCACCGTTCTTGCAGTTGAACAGCACCGTGCCGTAGCCCTCGATATTCGCCACCGAGCCGTCCCCGAAGCTCACGGTGCCGCGCACCGCCGTGTTCAGCTCCGCGAATGCCAGGCGAGCGCCGGACATGTGGTTCGTCGCGCCGGTGTCGAGCACCCACGACTTGGTGTCGCGGTTCTTCTCCTCCTCGCTGAGGTGCACGAGCACCTTGTGCTCGACGAGCCGTACCTCGAGCCGGTGCGCCGCCCGCGTCGCGGGCAGGACAACCGACTGCCGCGATCCGAATCAGCGCCCCCTCGGTATTGTTGATGTAGCAACCAGGAGGGTTTCCGCGGCCGCCGCCTGGGATTCCGCCATGGGCCTCCCGCCCGAGGGCACGGCCGTCGTGTCCACCGCCGCCGCATCAGCCGCCGCGGCGGCGGCGGATTGGATTGGCGAGGGAGGGGGTGAGTGGCGTTGACCTCACCAGGAGCAACGATGCCTCCTCCTCATCTTGGACGAAGTGGGCCGCCTCTTTCTTGGGCTTGCGGACACTCACGAGCCCGGTGGCGATTTGCCCTATGGCCGACATTGATCCCGGCCCACCTTGCGGAGCTCGCCCGGCCACGGACGGCCGATCCGAATTCCCCGCCTCGCCCGTCCTCATGAACACCCGCCACGCCGCGCCCGAGCTCCCCGCTCCGCCCGTCCGGCACGTTCGCCGTCTCCTTTCTTCCTTCCGACTCAACAAGTCCTCCGGCGCCTTGAGCCTCCCTGTCACTTCAACCACCGAGGCGTGGAGATGTCCAGAGGGTGCGGATGGCGACGACCATCTCCTGGTACCGGCGGGCGCTGCGCGAGATCTTCAAGACGAGTGTTTGTCCTCCGGCTCCACAGAGGGTCTGCAGGAGGCCTGCATACCCGTCAGCGCAGCCGAAATCCTCCACCGTCTCGCCGTCCTTGAACGTGGCGAGCTCGAACTCCCGGCGAAGTTGCTGCGCCTTTGTTCTCCTTGACACGTTAAATCGCCGGCCGCGCATGGTGGCGATGGCCTTCCACGCCGCCATGCCGCGTTTCATGTCGGAGATCGCCCTCGCCATCTCCGGAGGGACCGCCGAGCACAGCGCGTTGAGCGCCATCATGTCTTCCTGATCGTCGACGTCGGCGACGTCGATCGCCCGCCATAGCCCGCGAGCCTTGAGCTTCACCTTCATTAGCCGCGCCCAGTCGGAGTAGTTCGTTTTGGTGAGTACGGGGTAGCTACTCCCGACCCCCACCTCCCGAACCAACCATTGGAACACCGCGGCGCCGTCCTTGGTGTTGCTGCCGCCCGCGCCATCGCCGACCTTCTTGTCGTCCTTCTTCTTCGGTGACAGCGGCGGTGTGCCCGCCATCGCCCACTCGATCGCGCGGTCGCGGTTCCAGCGACGGTAGCGCGTGACGATCGATTCCCGGAACGACACCGGCTCTGATACCACTTGTTGGAGTTCGTCGCCGGAGGCGCTGTCTTCCTCGGCACCGGCGAGAACCACGCAGCTCACACAAACTCACGCGAGATGGGAACACAAGCACACGGTCTCATTTGTGCAGCAACTGACTGCGTTTTTCATTGACTCGATTGATATATAAAGGAAAGAATTGCATCCACTCGAGGTCCAAGACCTCCGACATGCGCGGCACGCCCGTCATCGACGAGTGCCATCCCAAACGCCTGAACGTGCGCGCACGACGCGCCTCCTCGCGAACTCAGCGCGAGTCGAGCTCCACACCGCACAGCCCGTGAATCAAGCCATGCGCCTAACTGATTCCAACGGAAAACTAACAGAAACATACTTGCACTAGAATTACGTCATCGGCGGCAGCGGTTCCGCCCGCGGACGCTGGGCGTCGGACCAGTTCGGCAGCGCGCGCGACCAGGACGCCTTCTTCAACTGGTACTTCGTGTTCCTCTACGGGTCCTTCCTCCTCGGCGACACGGCCATCGCCTACCTCCAGGACAGCGTGTCCTGGGCCTTGGCCGGGATCTGCCTCGCGGCGGCGGCGGTGGCGAGCCTGGCCATGTTGCTCCTCGGGCCCGGTACTACGGATGCCCGCGCGAGGGCAACAACCCCTACACCGAGCTCGCGTCGTCGTGGCTGCCGTTCGCAAGGCCCGCGTTGATGTCGGCGTGCTTGGACGGGTGCAGTATCACGCCGGAGATGGCGCCGCCGCGGACTACGGCACCGATGGTGCTCCGAGCAACACGTTGCGGTATTTTCTAGCGTTCCCAACATTTGGTACATGTACAAACTGACAGTCTGACAGTAAAGTTACTGACGTTTTTTCCCCTTGTGACCAATCAAGCAGATTTCTGAACCTTGCTGCCATGATCACTGCAAGCGACAGATCACAGGATGCATCGGGTGGCCGGCGTGACAATGGCTGGCGGCTGTGCACAGTGCAGCAGGTTGAGGACCTCAAGACCCTCCTCGGAGTCTTGCCGGTATGGTCGTCCGGCATATTCCTCAGGACGTCGGTCGGCGTGAAGATAGGGATGGTCCTCCTGCAAGCCCTCGCCACGGACCGGTCCCTTGGCCCACGGTTTAAGATCCCGGCGGGCTCCATGGCCGTCTTCACCTTAGTTGCGTTCATCGCCGCCACCCCGGTCCTCGAGCGGGCCGTGTTCCCGCTCTGGCGCAGTGTCAGGGGCGGCGCGCTGCCGCCGACGCCGCTGCAGCGCGTCGGGCTCGGGCACGCCGTGAACATCTCCAGCATGGTGGCCGCTGCGCTGGTGGAGCGCCGGCGGTTGGGCGTCGTCGCCGGCGGGGCGGCCGGGCAGGTTGTGGCTTCCATGTCCTTCCTGTGGCTGCTCATCCCCCTGGGTCTTGGGGGCGTCGGTGAGGCACTGTACTTCCCGGGGGGGACGGCGTTCTACTACCAGGAGTTCCCCAGGACGCTGCGGGGCATGGCGACGGCCATGTCGCCGCTGGTCATCGCGCTGGGGTTCTACCTCAGCACCGTGTTCGTGGGCGTGGTGAGGCGGGTCACCGCGTGGCTGCCGGCGGACATAAATCAGGGCAGGATTGACAACGTTTACTGGGCAGTGGCCGTGGCGGCGACGGTAAATTTGGTAAATCATATGTGTCGCTTCAGCGATAGTTTCACCTACCGTCACGCCATGGCGCCAGGCAACGTGGGCTGTGCGAGTGGGTCAGATACGTAGGCCGTGCAAGTGGGTAAACTGACGCACATCGTTTTCCGTGAGGAGCAATAGGTAGTCAGGTACGTAGGTAAGTTCCTACCTTTCCTTTTCCTTTTTTTATTTAGTTTTTTTTTATTATTTAGTTTTTATTTTTAATTATGTTATACTATTTCTCTCAGGTTTCTCATTTCTTTTCTCATTTTATTTTTCTTTCCTTCCACGTATTTCCATTTCCATTTTTTTGTTTCTTTATTTTTTTTATTCTTTGTCGTACCATTTTTTCTACCGTCTTTTTTCTTCTACTCATTCTTACGGTTTTTTTCTTTCTCTATTCTTTATTTTTATTACATCTTTTATTCTCTTTTATTTATTTATTTTCATCTCTTCTATTTTCTCATATTTTAATTTTTGTATATATTTTATCTCTTTTCTTTACAATTTTTGTGTTACAATCTTTTGTTTCTCATTCTTTTTTCATCATGTATATTTTTTGATGTTTATATTTTAATATTTGTTCCACCCAACGAATATTTGTTCATTTAAGTGAATATTTGTTTCTCCTCAGTTCCTTCCACGTATTTTCATTTTTCTTATTTCTTTATTTTTTTCTCTATTCTTTTTGCTACCATTTTTTCTACCGTTTTTTTTCTTTTACTCATTCTTACGGTTCTTTTTCCTTTCTCTATTCTTTATTTTTATTACATCTTTTATTCTCTTTTATTTATTTATTTTCATCTCTTCTATTTTCTCATATTTTTTAATATTTTATCCTTTTTCTTTAAATTTTTGTGATACATCTTTTGTTTCTCATTCTTTTTTCATCATGTATATTTTTTGATGTTTATATTTTAATATTTGTTCCACTCAGCGAATATTTGTTCATTTAAGTGAATATTTGTTTCTCCTCAGTGAATATTTGTCATTCCTCAGTTAATATTTGTTCCACATTAGGAAATATTTATTCTGATACTTTATTTGTTTGTTCAAGATAGCATATAAATTTGTTGTGTTAGTTCATATAATTTGTTAGGTACGTACAAATTTTTTATTTCGAGAGTTCGTATAATTTGTTCGGTACCTACAAATGTTTTGTTCTAATAGTTTGTATAATTTGTTCGACAAGTATACATATTTGTTCGTGAGTTCATATAATTTGTTCTACCTACAAATGTTTTGTTCTGGCTATAATAATAATATGTTCTGTCTGTAATAATAATAACTTGTTCCGATCTTTGTTCTGGCACTATATTTGTTTTGTTAGAGATGACATACGAATTTGTTCTGGCTATAATAGAATCTTGTTTCTACTCTTGTTCTGATACTACATTTGTTTTGTTCGGGACGACATACAAACTTGTTCTAGTTATAATAGGATCTTGTTCTGACAATTGTTCTCGTTTGTTTTGACACTTTATTTGTTTTGTTCTGACTATAATAGAATATAACCTTAATTTAAAAAATACGAATAAAAAAAGTTTGTCAAAATATAGTCAAGTGGGATATTGTTTTGAAGATCTCAGTACAAGAAATCCGTTTTTGAAATCGAAATTTAATTTAGACGCAAGATTTATGATTTATAACTTTTTTAGTTTTGAGATTAGTTTGTAGAATTTATTCGAGGACTATACATATTTTGTTCCGTCACTTTATACAGTTTGTTCGGTGGGTATAATTTTTTGTTCCCGGTAGTTTGTAGAATTTGTTCCGCGGTAATATATTATCCAGAATATACAACTTTAATTAAAAAATACTAATAAAAAAAGTTCGTCAAAATATAGTCAAGTGAGATCTTATTTTTGAAGTTTTTATTGTCAGGAATTCAATAGTGAAATCAGAATTTAATTTTGATACTCGGTTTAACATTTATAGCTTTTTAAGTTTCAAACAACTCTTTAGACGAGGATGACATCAGCAACTTTGACTATATACTATTCGCATGCGGAGACTGTATGTACGCGCACAAACAGTCTAAGGAATCTCATTAGCCCTAGGACTCTGATTTACTTCTATCTTTTCCAGCGACCCGCGCCCACGTGGCCTAAATGCAGCGTGACGTTTGGTTTTTTTTGTCGCTACTGCGACGACTAGACGCGTCCGTAAATTTTGGGTATTTTCTTGTCTGTGCCTCCTGTACAAGAATCGAAAATGATCGAGAGTTCGAGACTGGAGGTGGAAATATGATTAATGGGTGCAGCCTCTGAAATAAAAGGTGGATTATATGCTGGTTTAATTTGTGTAAGACGTAGACATGGTGACATGCTAATCAAGTAATCATGCATGATTCCGTCTTAGTATTTTTATGGACATAATTTCCTATTTGACACTAAGAAAATGATTGGTCCTTGCTTAGAGCATCTCGAGTGGCAAATTCTACTTGGCAAATCTTGTTTTTTGACAACTTATAAAAAGATATGCTAAGTAAAAAAAGATCTCATCTCCAACTTTGCCAACGGATGCGCCGCGGATAAAGCGCGCATATATGCGGCACGGAGGCTCTTTTTCCGAACTTTGGATAAATTACAATCTGGGATGGGGAACTGTTAGAGAAGGTTTTTCTGTTTTTACCAGAAAAATAAGAATGACAACCTGGGATGGAGAACTGTTGGAGATGCTCTTAGCTTTGGAAAAAAAATCATTCTCTATTTGACATTGAGTGCATCCTCCACACCCTCCCATCCCTCGCTGCCATCCTCTGTGCCCTCCCAAACTCTATCCGTTGTCGTCGCCCTCCGACCTCACGCCGCCGTTGTCGGCCGTACTCCACTAAGCCGCTACTTCCATCCAACCACGCCGTTGCCGCCACCCTCTCACACCACCGCTATAGAGCTCTTTTACGGTGGACCATACCACCTCATACCATTATTAGAAAAGGACCAGTATGAAAGGATCCGACGGTTGAGATTAATTGTATACCACCACAGCTAGCACTAGTGGTATGGGGTGGTATACATAGGTGGTATGGTGGTATGGGGGTATTGTTGGTAGTTTTTTCTCGGTGATATAAACGAAATATATGATTTCTTTATTTCAAATTTTTTTTCATTTCCCTCTCATGGTATGGTCAATTTTTTTTTTCAAATTTCAAACAAAAAATTTCATTTCAGATTTCAAAAATGATTTTTTTCAATTTTTTCAAAAATAAAAATTTCATTTCAAATTTCAAAAATGATTTTTGAAATTTCATTTCAAATTGTTTTCAAATTTCAAAAATGAAAATTTTCATTTCAAATTTCAAAAATGATTTTTTTTTCAAAATTATTCATTTCACTCTTGTGGTATGGCCAAATGTTTTTCAAATTTCAAAAAAAAAATCAAATTTCAAAAATGATTTTTTTTAAAAAATCATTTCAAATTATTCTTGGTGGCATAAACGAAATTTGTTTCTTGTCCCGATGTAGTAAAAATTACTTATTTACCCTTACCAAAAATAGTCATATACTGCATACCTCACCCGTAAAAGACATGTGCCCTCACCCGTTTCGCTTGACTCAGTGCGCCACCGTCCATCTTCAGTGTCGTTCTGCCGCGAGCGCTACCCGTCGGAGCAGGCGGTGAGTTTCGACAGTGGTCCGTCGCTGGAGCACGCCTCCGTGAAGACTGGAGCCGCCGACCAGAATCCGGCCACCTCTGCCCGTCCCTACCACTGGTGAGCCGTCCCACGAGATCCCAATGAAACCGGTGCTCGTGAAGCACATCGTCGGCGTCATGGCCAACCTCGACTTCTACATCCGAGAGGAGGTGTGAACGTGGTCCCGCACCAGCAGCACGTACATCCTTAGCTACCCCATCCACAATGGCCAGGTGGGTGTTGCACGCTGCGCGATTCTTTGCTATTTTTGTTTCCGCACAACCTTTGTGAGATTGATTTGGGCTGGAATGGACTCTGCAGGTGAAGAATTAGGATTCTATGGAGAGTTTCTGACATTAGTGCATCTTCAATTGCCTGTGTTGTGATCTGGAAGATCTTTACTTTCTTAACCGGAGCCGATTGTTGCTCTATTTGATCGATTGTTGTTTCCATGTCTTGATGTTGAACGATCATAACATTCTTGATATTTATAAGAAACTGGATGCTTTGTTTTCAGTGTGAAATTACAGGTGTTGTAGTTGATGTGGGTGATGGTCTGATGGAGATACCCACATTGTACCTATTGGGAGCGATGTCGGATCTATTCACGCTATGTGCAAGGATGTGACCCAGTTTATTCAGCAGATGGTGAAGGTATTTGGCTGGGGTCATCAAATATTGGCACAATGCTGACTAATGCAATTTAGGATTTGCACTTCTCAATTTAGCAGGTCTAATGTGGAAGGAGTTTGTTCGCACCTAAAATTGGCACAAAGCCGATCAGGCTGTCGCCACCGGTCAGACCGGTGTCCCTCAACGGTCTGACCGGTCGGGCGTCTTGTAGCCGATCGATCCAGCCACCGGCCACACCGGTGGGCACGGCCGTCTGACCGGTGGACCCCAGTCCGGCGTAATTGAGGAGTCCTAGCGAATTTCGACTTGTAAAAGGATTCCTTGCGGGGCAAGACCTCCCCACCCTATAAATATAAGGGGCCACGGCTGTTTGAGGTGGAATCACCCAATCGATTATTATTTTCTACAACTTTTATCTCTCAAACCATAGCTTTTCCAACCTCGTGCTTTCCTTGCTTGTCTCGACGACGATCAGGGACGTTCTGAGTGGCCTTGCCGACCTCAGAACAACCCTAGGCGCGCCACTTCCGATGGGGTCCCTCCCGAGGCGGCAATCTTAGGTTTTCACCGTGCCTCTGACCATCGGTCGATCGGTGCCCTCGACCCGGTCGACGGTCCGGGCAGGAACTCGGCGAGTTCAGCGTTTCGACGTTCCGCGCAAAGGAGGAAGCTTCAACGCCAGAGGTTTCAAGAGAAGAGGGAGATGGTGCTAGAGAAGCAAAGGGACGAAGCTTTCAACCAGTACAGGCCCATGGTACCTCAATGGAAAGAGTGGAGAGTCAAGACCAGCTCCCAGCCAGCACCGGTCAGACCGGTGGAGGGGTCGGTCAGACCGGTCACACCGGTCAGACCGGTGGAGGTCGACGGTCAGACCGATGACCCAGAGACGCTGCCCAGTTTCTTTTCTTCAGTTCCCATGATTTGTGATGATAAGTCCGCATCGGATCCTGCACGAGAAGACGATGAGGAGCTTGTTGACTCTGATTCTTCGCCCGAGCGCATGAATTTGGACATCAACGTGATCCATATGTCTATGGATGGTTATGTGCTCTCGGAGGAGGACGTCGCACATCTCGACTTTGGGCCAAAGGAAGCTATTTTCCAGAAGCCTAAAGCTACTGAAAATCATCTGAAGGCTTTGTACATGAAGGGACACATCAATGGGAAGCCTATCTCTCACATGCTGGTGGACGGAGGAGCGATCGTCAACTTGATGCCGTATTCTTTGTTCAAGAAGCTGGGAGGTTCAGATAATGAGTTGATCAAGACCAACGGTGTGGGAGGAGGCGAGCCGATGGGAGCTAAAGGCGTCGTTTCTATGGAGCTCACCGTTGGGAGCAAGACGTTTACGGCATTCTTCGTCGAGACACAAGGTAACCAGTCTCATCCTTGGTCGTGATTGGATTCATGCAAATCAGTGTGTGCCTTCTACTTTGCATCAATTCTTAATCCAATGGGTAGGCGATGAGGTAGAGATTGTTCATGGTGATACATCGACGTTGTGTTGCGATCCGATAGTCCTACTATGGATAATCATGAGAATCTTAAGTGCTTAACTGGTTTAGATTTATCTAATTTAAGGCTTATTGATTCTACCAAAGATGGCTTAGCTACTGTTGTCATGAAGCCGATCGTTGATGATCGCTAGAACTTCTGTCGATTTGATGGATGCAACCGGAGTGGTTGCAACAAAGGCGAGAGCACTATCGCATAAGAACGATATGTGTGAGGCCATCAAAGACTTTGATGATTTGAGCAAGTTAGAACAAGGGTTTACGTCAGCTGATCCTTTAGAGGAGGTTGATATTGGTGATGGCACTATACCTAGGCCGACATTTGTAAACAAGAATCTTGATCCTTTGTTTACGAGTTAATAAAGCTAAAGGAGTATGTTGATTGCTTTGCATGGAACTACAATGAAATGCCTGGTTTAAGTCGTGATCTAGTTGAGCATCGTTTACCTATTAAACCTGGTTTAGGCCTCATAAATAACCTCGTAGAAACTTTAATCCTGATATTTATGACCGAGTGAAAGAGGAAATCAATCGGTTACTTGATGCAAAGTTTATTAGGCCTTGTCGTTATGCTGATTGGATCTCTAATATTGTTCCTGTTGAGAAAAAAGGAACAAAAAAGCTTCGTGTTTGCATTGATTTTAGAGATCTTAATAGAGCTACTCCTAAAGATGAATATCCTATGCCTATAGCCGATTTTCTTGTTAATGCTGCATCCGGACATAGAATTCTTAGCTTTCTTGATGGTAATGCTGGTTACAATCAAATCTTTATGGTCAAGAGGATATATCCAAAACGGCTTTCATATGTCCGGGTTTTGTTGGCTTATTTGAGTGGGTTGTTATGACTTTTGGATTGAAAAATACGAGTGCTACTTATCAAAGGGCTATGAATTTAATCTTTCATGATTTGCTTGGCATCATAGTAGAGGTTTATATCGATGATATTGTTGTCAAATCGGCTGGAGATGATTCTCATTTAGCTGATTTAAGACTTGCATTTGAAGAAATGCGTCGGTATAAATTAAAGATGAACCCACTCAAATGTGCTTTTGGTGTATCGGCTGGGAAGTTTTTGGGCTTCATTGTGCATGAGAGAGGCATAGAGATAGATCCTAAAAAGATTGAGGCAATCCGGAATGTTAAAGCGCCTACTTGTAAAAAGGATTTGCAAAAGTTCTTGGGCAAGGTAAATTACTTGAGGAGGTTCATTTGTAACTTGTCTGGGAAGGTGAATGCTTTTACTCCTTTACTTCGGTTAAAAAATGATGTTGACTTCACTTGGGGGGCAAAGCAACAAGAGGCATTTGATGAGATTAAGAGCTATTTGACTTCGCCACCCGTTCTTCAAGCGCCAAAGAGTGGTATTCCTTTCAAGTTGTATGTAGCGGCTGAGAAGGATGTCATTGGAGGTGTTTTGACTCAAGAGACCGAAGGCAAGGAGTACATTATTGCATATGAGAGTAGAAGATTATTGGACGCAGAAACAAGGTACACTTTCATTGAAAAGTTGTGTTTATCGCTATATCATACTTGTACCAAGTTGAGGCATTATTTATTACCTAGTACTTGCATAATAGCATGTCAAACCGACATAATCAAATACATGTTGCATAAACCAATTTTAAGTGGTAGAGTCGGCAAATGGGCTTATGCTTTAGTTGAGTATGATTTGCATTGTGAACAATTAAGCTCCATGAAAGGTTAAATTGTTGCCGACTTTATTGTTGGACATAGAGTAGATAAGCAACTTGATTTGAATGTCGGTTATGTTACTTTTACTCCATGGAAGTTGCATTTTGATGGATCGGTTTGCAAAGATGGTTGTGGTGTTGGAGTTGTTATTATTTCACTAAGTGGAGCTGTTTTTGAAGCTCTTAACCGATTGAATCATGATTGTACTAACAACCAAACCGAATATGAGGCTCTTCTGTTTGGATTAGAAATTTTGCATGACATGGGAGTAAAACATGTGGAAGCATATGGAGATTCTTTATTGGTGGTGTAGCAAGTATCCAAGGTATGTCAATGTCTAAATGGTTTCTTAAATACGTATCTTGATAAATGTTTAGACATCATATCTTGTATGGATGAATTTGTTATATATCATGTGCCACGAGAGGAAAATCCTAGAGCTAATGCTCAGCCCGCAAACATCCGGTTATAATGTTCGAAAAGAAATTTTCAAGAACACAAACTTTGCGGCCGAAAGTGTTTTGCTCGAGGCACCGGTCAGGCCGATGCAGCCGACCGGTCTAACCGGTGACACCGGTCTAACCGATGTCACCTACGGGTCTGACCGGTCCCCTGATTCTGGGTCGGCTAATGGCACCGGTCTGACCGATGCTCATGACCGGTCTGACCGGTCCTCGTAAAAGTTCCTCCTCGGTTTTCGTGACAAAGATGAGATGGAGGATTGGAGAAAGCCTCTGGTTGATTATTTGCATAATCCTAGCAGTTCAGTTGATAGAAAAGTCCGACGATGGGCTCTTAAGTTTGTTCTTGATGATGGTGAATTGTATCGTCGGACCACGGATGATTTGCTCTTAAAGTGTTTGGGTCCTGATCAAGCTAGGTTGGCTATGGCAGAGGTTCATGAAGGTATTTGTGGTACTCATCAATCGGCTCCCAAGATGAAGTGGCTCCTCAGGCGGGCTTGCTTTTATTGGCCTAGCATGATAACTGATTGTTTTAGGTACTACAAGGGGTGTGAAGAGTGTCAAAAACATGGAGATGTTCAGTTGGTGCCTGCTGCGTTGATGCATCAGATTATCAAGCCTTGGCCTTTCAGAGGATGGGGTCTGGATTTTATTGGCAAGATTCATCCTCCGTCGTCAAAGGGGCATTGTTTTGTGATCGTACCGACTACTTCACCAAGTGGACTGAAGCTATTCCTTTGAAGAATATGACACATAGAGAGGTGATTGAGTTAATCGGGCACATCATACATAGGTTTGGCATTCCGCAGACTTTGACTACGGATCAAGGGACTTCGTTCGTATCCAAAGAGGTGCGTGATTTTGTTTATTCCTATGGTATTAAATTGCTCAATTCATCTCCATATTATGCTCAAGCCAATGGTCAAGCCGAGTCTAGCAACAAGACATTGATGAAGCTCATCAAGAAGAAGATAGAAGACAATCCTAGAGATGGCATGAGGTATTATCTGAAGCTTTATGGGCTCATTGTATTTCTAGACATGGTGCTACTAAGGTTACTCCTTTTGAGCTTGTGTATGGTCAAGAGGCCGTTTTGCCGTTGAGGTGAATCTAGGCGCATATAAACTTGCAAAGCGAGAATAATCTTGATGTTGAGTCATATTATGCTTTGATGATGGACAATATTGATGAAGTGACAAGCGTATGGAAGCTTTGGAGGAAATTGAAAAGGACAAGAGGAGAGTTGCTAGAGCATACAACAAGAAGGTAAAAGCCAAATCTTTTCGGTAGGTGACTTGGTTTGGAAGACGATTTTACCTATTGGATCTAAGAGTAACAAGTTACAAGTGGTCTCCAAGTTGGGAAGGTCCGTACAAGGTTGTCAAGGTTTGTTCGGGAATTCTTACATGGTGAAGACTTTGCAAGGACAAGTGGCTCGAGGGCTCTCAACGGAAGTACTTGAAGAAATTTCATCCAAGTGTCCGCAAGATGCTTGATAGGATATGGCCGATTTAAAGCAAAAATCGCCTTAGACCAAAAAATGGCGTGAAGTGTCACATCGACCTTAGAATTATTTTTTAGACAACAAGCTTTACTAAAAAACAAGGGGGCATATGTTCGCACCCAAAATTGGCACAAAGCCGATCAGTCGCTGCCACCGGTCAGGGTGTCCTCAACGGCCAGGTCGAGCGTCTTGTAGCCGATCAAGCACCCCGACGGTGGGCACCCGTCTGACCGGTGGACCCCGAGTCCGAGCATTGAGGAGTCCTAGCGAATTTCGACTTGTAAAAGGATTCCTTGCGGGGCAAGACCTCCCCACCCTATAAATATAAGGGGCCACGGCCGTTTGAGGTGGGATCACCCAATCGATTATTATTTTCTACAACTTTTATCTCTCAAACCCTAGCTTTTCCAACCTCGTACTTTCCTTGCTTGTCTCGACGACGATCGTGGACGCGTCGAGTGGCCTTGCCGACCTCGAACAACCCTAGGCGCCACCTCCGACGGGGTCTCTCCCGAGGTGGCAATCTTAGGTTTTCACCTGCAGCCACCGGTCAGGGTGCCCTGACCGGTCTGACCGGTCCGGGCAGGAGCTCGACGAGTTCAGCGTTTCGTCGTTCCGCGCAATCTAGCGCTCGTGTGTGTTGACCAGAAAAGCGTCAACAGAGTTAATTTAATATAGACAAATTTACTGCTTCCATTTATCTTTGTTTACATTTAACATAAATAAGGTATGCTGAGTATTGAACAAGTGTTGTTTTATCTGTCTTTCGAGTAATCATTCTTGACAGGTTGGGTCAGCTTTGGCATGTGGCTGCACAGTTGTTGTCAAGCCATCGGAGTTCACACCTGACAACATTATATTAGCTGCAGTAGACCTTGCTCTTCAAGCCAGAATACCAACGATAATCATCTCAAGTTCTCTATCACTCAAAATCTTATTTGAGTATTTTTGTTTAACTTTTAATTAATGCATTACTAAAAAGTAAATGTTACTAATTTTGGAGTAGAAACCAAAGAAGTTGGTGTTTTTCATGTAAAGTATGCCATCACCTATACCAAATGTAAATGCTCTACCATTGTTTTGAAAAGAAAATCATCACATCTAATCACAGGACCTAATGCAAGAAATTCATGGCTGCTATCCTAAATCTAATCTCAATCTTTTCATTTATTGCAACTGCAAATCTTCTAAGCTATTGAGGTCAAAATGTTCAGTGGGTGTCTCTATGTCATCAGTTGAACCTGTCTATTCATACTCAATTGATGCAAATCTTCTGTAGGTTGGGAGCATGGTTGCTCGTGTTTTGTGCTCAAATCATGTGAAATGGTCAGTAACAAGCTACTCTGTGCAGGGAGACTTTGAGGACGAGCAGTTACACTCACAACCGAGAGGTGGTTGAAAGCGGAAGGCATTGATAATGGAGACATTGGCGCGCAAGCAGAAGACATTGATAATGGAGTCATCGTTGGAGGGGTATCTATGCTGGCTGCTATCTGGTGCTGATGATTCAGGGCAAGCTCAGTAGTGATGGCATGTGTGCCATGCTGTTCTGTACATGAGTATATATTCTATAGGCTACGCAAGCTGGTTTAGTTAGCAAAGAATGGTGTGTGTTGTGTGATGCAGTTAATACAATCTTATAGTACAGTTATGTCTCTATTGTAATGTCCTCATCTTGTTAGTGCTGACAATGGCACTTTTAAATGGAAATCTGATCTGGACCATGTTTTTTGGAAGAATGTTGGGCAATGTTGCTTCAATTTAGCTAACATTTCTTGGATTATAATGCCAGTCAGTCACCGTGGGGCAAAGCCCCCCGCAACAAAAATTATATTACAACAGAGAGAGTTAGGAAACTTACACACAAACAAACAAAAACCCGACCCAGTGAGAGTTAGGGAAACTTACACACAACAAACAAAAACCCAACAACCCAACCAAAAATTGGGAAGGAAGCGAACTAGAGCAAAGGCAAACGCACACACTAAACTAGAGCAAAGGCAAACACACACACTAAACAAGAGCAGGAACAGAAAGGCTAAGGAGCAGCAAGGGGAGCTAACAATCTGGGGGAAAACTACAAAGAATCAAGCCAAGAAATAATTGATCAGTGAAACTCTCCATTGATTCTGATGAGATGCTCCAAGACTTCAACTCTGAAGGAGGCTTTCCAGGTCACCGAGCTTGGGGGTGTGAGATTGAAAATTAAATCATTCCTTTTCTTCCAAAGGCACCAGACACCAATCATTAAGATCTCCATGAAATATGGTTGAGAGAAATGATGCTTTGCAATGTAAAACTTGTGGTGGACATTAGAGTTTTCATCCCAAGAGGTACCAAGGGAGAACCACCTACTGATAGCCGAGGGGCAGTCAAAGAAAAGATGCTCCATGGTTTCCTCAATATCCAAATGGCAAAGAGCACAATTATATCCTTCCTCCAGAACTTTATTTCTTCTTTTTAAGATGTTTTTTGGAAGAATGTTGGGCAATGTTGCCTCAATTCAGCTAACATTTCTTGGATTATAATGTCAGTCAGTCACTTGTAGTTGGTTGATCTACGTCCTTAGACTAATTGCTGACTTTGGATTGAGCTGATAATTGCAGATTTCATAGAATAATTGTTGCCTTTGTATTGAGTTGATAATTGCAGATTCATATTGCTCAATACAGTGCAATATAAATGTTTGTTACAGTATATATTATAATATCATTTATTGGCATTGCTTTCGTGATATATAATTTAATGTTTTGTGTATTGCATTTTACAAATTTGGATGCCCATAGCAACACACGAGCACTAAACTAGTTAGTCTTAATGAATTCATCTCGCGATTTCCCGACCATCAGTGTAATTAGTTTTATAATTAATCTACATTTAATACTCATAATAAGTCTTGAAAGAGGGCTCCAAAAATTTCTACGAAACTAAACATGACCATATATATGTAGAAACAGCGGCCCACCAAAGGCCACTTTTGCGCCATGCTTTTAGATGGCTAGCTAGGGAAGTGAAGGGAATAAATTGCTGGCCAACTAGTTAATAAATCTTCGCTGAAATTCGATACTCTGCGTCATGTATGTGTTTATAAGTGACAATTTCTCCATTAAGTGCTACACTTTACAATTTAGTTTAACGATGTTGGCTTCTCTTGGATTGCATTTGAAACTTTGCCACTACCAGGCTTATTTTATTCTGGCCTAGACAGCGAATATTTCTTTTCGAAGAGTATTAATTGAGACAAATTGATTGTCTGGCACAACCTAGTAGCTAAAATAGCAAACCACCAATTTTCACAAGGTAGAGATATTTCCACCTGGGATCATCGACATGGATACTTTTCATTTTGATTTATGTATTAGTATTTTATAAACCAAGGTGTCCGTTCAATAATAAATTCATATGTAGCTAAAGATTCTTCTAAAGATAAAGATTTTTCTTTAGTACTTACAACGAGGTGTCATTTTAACAAAGAACAATTTAACTAAGAGGAACTGAGTTAGGAGTCAAAAGTGTTTTTTATTGTAATGAAACAATTAAACATCTTGTTTTCAATTGTCAGCAAGCTAAAGACATCTGGAGAGTTGTTCAAATAGCTACTGAGTTAACCCCACCTAGATCAATAAGACATGATTGAAAATTTGTTAACATGCATTGCAAAAATAGATAAAACTTTAATATTTGTGGAGGTGGTAGCTCTTATGTGAACTATTTGGTGCACTCATAACGATTTGGTGTTTAACAAAAAATATTTCAATTCGTTTATGCAGATCATAATCAAGGGAGCATATTGTTTGCGTCTTTTTATCTCTACTGCAGCATGAGGATACAATGGAGACCATCTATTCGGCAAGCAAAGAATTAGAGATCATCGCTTTGAATATATTTGTCAAGAACAGAAGAACGAAGAAAAAAGAATATGCTTTTGATTAATTATTTGTGCTCTCTATGTCCTCGTTTTCCTATTTTGTGTTTGGTTTTTAAGTTGAGCATAATGTCACGGTCCTATTTGGAACCGCGCTTTTAGAAAAAAACGCTTCTCAAATAAGCTATGTAGATATTGAGATAGCACTTATTTGGGAAGTGGGTCTGAACTAACTTATGCGTTTTAGTGCAAATGGAGGTGGTGAAGAGAAGCGCGGCCAAAAAATGAAAAAAAAATCAGATTGTTTGGCTTTTAGTTTCAGTTTATTTTGGCCATAAGCTGGAAATAATTAAGCTGCTCCAAACAGGCTGGTAGAATTTGGCTATGTGCGATCGCAAAGGTCGGAACTATTAACTTTATTTAAAAAATGCTGTACATTATCGAGTGTTCCATTGCTAAAAAAAAGTTTGGCTTCAGAATTGAGAGGGGCCATCGCCTACCACTCTCTTTTTTTAGCGAAGGCTACAATACTACTACTGTACTACGTTCTAGCTATGTAGAAACGCCGGCCAAAAAATGCTAAGCGTGAACGGTGCTAGATTTCCTTCTTTAATTTAACACTGCTGTTGGGTCCTCTTGGATTCCATTGAAACTTTGCCACTGCCAGGCCTAGTTTTATTCTGGCCTAGCTTCCTGAATGAAGCGAGTCCGGACTCCGGAGACCAGCGACAGGCGATGGAAATGGAGAGCTCACCAGGGTCTCAGCTCAAGCCTATGGATCAGGAAGGCGATGTTGAGAAGGCGAGTAGCAACAAGGGAGGATGGATCACTCTCCCCTTCATTGCAGGTACGGGGCACTGGAAATATCCACCTCCCCCTGCGTCCCTTCTCATTCTCATGAAACGCATGCATGGTAAGGAGCGTGCTCGGGCTCGGGATGGCCATCCAGGGCACCATCACCAACCTGGTCGTGTACCTCCTCAAGGAGTACAACTTCGAGAGCATCGACGCGACGCAGATCGCCAACATCGTTCAAGGCTCCCTCAACCTCGTGCCCGTCGCTGCCGCCGTCGTCTCCGACTCCTACTCCGGCTGCTTCCCGGTCATGATCACCGGCACCGCCGTCAGCGTCCTGGTGGGTGCATCCATGGAAGCAAGCTCGATCGATAGTTTCTTCTTGTTAAAACCTCTCTGCTGGCCGATCGATAACATAAATTTTCCATGTCTCCAGTCGTTCGTGATGTTCACGCTCTCGGCGGCGCTGCCGTCCCTCCGGCCGCCTCGCTGCGCCAGCGCGGTGGCGCTGCCTGCGGCGTGCCAGCAAGCAGCTTCCCCCGGCCAGCTCGCCGTGCTCTACGCCGCGGTGTGCGTGATGGTCATCGGCGGCGGCGCGACGCGGTTTACCGCCGCGACGCTGGGCGCGGACCAGTTCGGCAGCGCGCGCGACCAGGACTCCTTCTTCAACTGGTACTTCGTGTCCCTCTACGGGTCCTTCCTCCTCGGCGACACGGCCATCGTCTACCTCCAGGACAGCGTGTCCTGGGCCCTGGGCTTCGGGGTCTGCCTCGCGGCGACGGTGGCGAGCCTGGCCATGCTGCTCCTCGGAGCCCGGTACTACCGGATGCCCGCGCCCGAGGGCAACAACCCCTACACCGAGCTCGCGCGCGTCGTCGTGGCTTCCGTTCGCAAGGCCCGCGTTGATGTCGGCGCGCTTGGACGGGTGCAGTATCACGCCGGAGATGGCGCCGCCGCGGACTACGGCACCGATGGTGCTCCGAGCAACAAGTTGCGGTATTTTCTTGCGTTCCCAACATTTTGAGACATGATACCACACATACAAAGTGACAGTAAAGTTACTGACGATTTTTTTCTTGTGACCAATCAAGCAGATTTCTGAACCGTGCTGCCATGATCACTGCAAGCGACAGATCGCAGGATGCATCGGGTGGCCGGCGTGGCAACGGCTGGCGGCTGTGCACGGTGCAGCAGGTCGAGGACCTCAAGACCCTCCTCGGAATCTTGCCGGTATGGTCGTCCGGCATATTCCTCAGCACATCGGTCGGCGTGAAGATAGGGATGGTCATCCTGCAAGCTCTCGTCATGGACCGGTCCCTCGGGCCGCGGTTCAAGATCCCGGCGGGCTCCATGGCCGTCTTCACCTTAGTTGCGTTCATCGCCGCCACTCCGGTCCTCGAGCGGGCCGTGTTCCCGCTCTGGCGCAGGGTCAGGGGCGGCGCGCTGCCGCCGACGCCGCTGCAGCGCGTCGGGCTCGGGCACGCCGTGAACATCTCCGGCGTGGTGGCCGCGGCGCTGGTGGAGCGCCGGCGGCTGGGCGTCGTCGCCGGCGGGGCGGCCGGGCAGGTGGTGGCTTCCATGTCCGTCCTGTGGCTGCTCATCCCCCTGGGTCTTGTGGGCGTCGGTGAGGCACTGCACTTCCCGGGGGGGACGGCGTTCTTCTACCAGGAGTTCCCCAGGACGCTACGGGGCATGGCGACGGCCATGTCGCCGCTGGTCATCGCGATGGGGTTCTACCTCAGCACCGTGTTCGTGGGCGTGGTAAGGCGGGTCACCGCGTGGCTGCCGGCGGACATAAACCAGGGCAGGGTTGACAACGTTTACTGGGCCGTGGCCGTGACGGCGACGGTAAATTTTGGGTATTTTCTTGTGTGTGCCTGCCTGTACAAGAATAGGAAATGATCGAGACTACTGGAGGTGGAAAGAAGACCAGTGGATGCAGCTTCTGAAATAAAAGGTGGAGTATATGTTGGTTTAATTTGTGTAAGACGCAGACAGGCTAATCAAGTAATCATGCATGATTCCGTCTTAGTAGTATTTTTATGGGTGCAAGACCTAGATTTTTAACGCGTGACTATCTTTCGTATTATTTATGTGACAATTATACTTGTATGGACATATGTGGAAACATGTACGTACTCTTCTTGTTTCATGCCAACAATGGAGGTACATTCACCAACTTTGGAGGTACATTCACCAACTTTGGGGGTGACCTCCATCCGTCGGTCCAAATGTCCAATACGATCACTTCATTTCAAATTATTTGTCATTTTGACTATTGTAGATACAATTCTTTTGTTATGCACATAGATGTATATTTATGTCTAGACGCATAACAAAAAAATGTATCTAAAAAACTCAAAATGATAAGTAATTTTGGACAGAGGGAGTATCATATCCATAAGTTATTCAATATATTGAACAAAGAAAAACTAAAATTTCCCAAGTAAATCAGTGAATACATAGATGGTTATATCCCATTCCCCTCCCATCTTGTATCATTATTGTCCACACCAATACTCTCCCATCCCAAATTATTAGTCGTAATATTTATGTAATAACAATTATACTTGTATGGATATACGCAAAAAATTGTACTCTTGTTGTTTCATGCCAACAAAGAAGGTGAATTTAACGAGCCTAATTATGTCATGATTAGACAACATCGTGCTACAGTAATGCTCAATACTCCTAACAGACCTTTGAAAGAGAGCTCAAAAGTTTTACCTCACGAACTAAACGGGCCAAAGGAGGTGACCATATCTAGGTTGTTGATCACCCTCTCACATACTCCCTTGCTCCCATGATTCAAAGTCCATAAAAAAGTGCATGAAAAAATCAACCAAAAATATGAATAGGTACATGATGCAATGAACTATGTTCATGCAAAGTTTCAGATTCAGCAAAAAATTGTGCATGGAGAAACAAAAAAGACAAATCCATATATGAATAGATGCGGGTTTGCCGATCCTGATGAATAGTGCATCCGACCCGATAACATGCTAAATTTGTCTTTCTTATTTCTCTTCACACAATTTTTGTTCAACTTGAAACTTTGCATGAACAAGAATCAATGTATCCTTCATTGACTCATATTTTTCATTGTATTTTTCATGAAATGTTTTGTGAGTTATGAATCATGGGAGTAAGGGAGTATGTGAGAGGGTAGGAGTACCTGATACATTCTCCTTCTGGTAGGTCTCGTTTATTTTTTTACATTTTACATTTATTTATTTATTTATAATTATTTTTTGTGAGAGGAGCATCACCCTTCAAATATGCGGAGTGATGGGAGAGTTTATAGATCCAGGTATTTTTGTAGATAGAATAGGGGAGATGTTCTTTTGGCAACTGCTAACAAGGTTCTTCCTTCTTGCTGAAGTGTTCTATATAGAGCTCAGTATTGCTGACAGAACATGTTATAAAGTGCAAGTACATAACAAAATTAGCCACCCTTCGTTCTAGCATTGCTTTTGATTATTTTTTTTTGAAGTAAAAGCATTGCTTTTGATCAGGTACGGTGCAGCAAGCATATATTCCAGCAACTTTGTTTGGATGGCAGTCTGGCACCCTTCATGCGACCTTGCATATAAGTTCCGGTGGTCTTGGTTGATTGCCACAAGATTATTCGCGTGCTTTTTTCAAAAGCGATTGCAATCAGTTATGTTTACTTGTTGGAAATGTCAAGTAAAAATGATCAGCGGTAGTATCAATTTCACATTACTAGCAAGATGTTTGTACGTTGCTACGGTGAAAAACTAATTATATAATTGGAATTCATATTTTTTTCCTACCACTATATCTTCATTGTACTAAACTAATCTCTACACATTTTCTAGGAAACCAACTAAATTTTGACTAAATAAGTTTCCTTCTACCCAGGTATTCATTACATTTCTATCTTTTTATTTAATCAAGGTACAAAAAATAGATACAAGTGTTTGTTCGCTATAATCAAATCTAATATTTTATATCAACAATATATTTTTAAATTATCTGAACATAGTCGAGTCTTGTTTTGAAGTTCTTGTCCTAAGAAATACATCAGCGGAATCAACATTAATTTTAGATGTTCGATTTATGATTTACGACTTTTTGAATTTCGAAAACTATATGCATGTGGGTGATGTCATCAACCTTATTCTCTTTGCATGCACTCAACTGATTTTTTTCCTTCTTCTCTACCTGTTGTTATTTTGATAAGACCCTGGGTTTGGTACCCTGGTGGGGTAAAAATAGATGGCAGCACATGTGATAATTTTTATCCAATGATTTTAGAATTTTCAGGACGGTGCGAGACTGCGAGCGAGCACAGGGACAAAGAGAAAAGTTGCGTAATAACCATGTCCATGTTTCTCCGGTTCAAGTTGTCACTGGAAGGAAAATGGTATCAAATCGTCAATGGGCGAAAAAAAAATTTATATTTAATTTTTGACGATTTTCCGAAAATAAATAGGCGTTTCAAACTTTGTCAAAAGTAGTCTCGAACCGCCGGTTGAACTGGCGGCAGGAACCTGCCGCCTTTTCAAACGGTGGCAAGCCCTCAGAACCGCTGCTTGAACGGCGAAGGACTTGCCGCCAGTTCAAGTGGCGGCAACCCTAACCGCCAAACAACGAGGCGGTTCCTCTTAAGGTAGCGGGCGGCAGGTCGGCTGGGGCTGGCGGCTGGGGTTGGCGGTCAACCGCCATGTCACCCGGCGCTAGCCACCCACTTGCAAACGGTAGGTTTTTTATAAAATGGAAATGACATCATCTAAATTAAAGATAAAGCACCGACGAAATTGCAATGGCATGCACGACACAACTCTAATCCTAACATGCCTTAGGAATTTAGATATCTTGGATTACATTCGAAAACTAGTTGTACGAGAACTGGCCAGAGAGCAAGGAGTCGGCGCCTGAGGACTGCTGAGACGGCATGTAGTACCCCGGTGGTGGTGGTGGAGGTGAAGGAAGAGGAGACCAATCTCTCATCTTCGCGTGGCATTCACAAGTGCAAGTCGCAAAGGGCAAAGATCGGTTGTCACGGACGATCCGGGAAGCAAGTGCTTCCCAGCGCCAGCAGTTGTAGATGACGATGTCGTGGAGGTAGTTGATGTAATCGATAGGGGTCAATCGGGGATCCACCCATTGTAGAAGCCACGAGTCATCATCGTCGGAGAACTGAAAAATTCCCAAAAAAATGTTAACAAACCAAGCATGGTTGATGAACAAATATCATTTCCATAGCTTACCCTTGCTAGTGGGCGCGTGGAAGCGACGACCGTAGTTGCCCCCCCTCGTAGACTTGCATCACGCAACGCCACCGTGTGAACATGCGTAGCTTCTAACTTCACGCATGGAACGGAAGTCCTCTTTGCAGGATTGGAAATTCCCCCTTGAACTCTGGATCTTGCTCCTCCCAGAACTCAGGACCACACCAATTGCTTCATCCCCTCTTGTTCTTCCTCTGCACCACCATCTTCCTCCCCACCCTCTTCCTCCTGTCCTCCTCTTCCTCCCGTCCCACCATCTTCCCCTCTCCCCATGATGGCTACTCGGTCTTGACCTCCGCTTCCTCATTCGGTTGTACATTATCTTGCATAAACTGGACAAGCAAAACCACCGAAGCACCAATTGTGCATGCACTCCTGACATAACGCATCCAATTTTCAGTACCTTCTAAGTGCATAAGCTCCCAAAACACTGGTTGACTTCGCTGAACCTGACCATCATCGGCGCTTTCATTGCTCTTCATCTTTCCTGAATGCCTTGTACAGCTAGTTGGTTATGACCCCCCAAGGTCTTTCTTCAGCTCTTGTAAGATCTCTTGTCACTGTTTGTAAACTATTTTCCGAATTTCTACGCTATTTTCTGAATTAATACGCTAATTATACTATTTGTAAACTATTTTCCGAATTTCTACACTAATTCGACTATTTCTAAACTATTTTCTGAATTTCTAAACTATTTTATAAATTTCTACGCTAATTCTACTATTTATAAACTATTTTTTGAATTTCTAAACTATTTTCTAAATTTCTACACTAATTCAACGATTTCTAAACTATTTTCTGAATTTCTACACTATTTTCTGAATTTCTACGCTAATTCTAGTATTTCTAAACTATTTTCTAAATTTCTAATATATTTCTAGTATTTCTAAACTATTTTCTAAATTTCTAATATATTTTCAGAAGTTCTAGAAATATTACCGTGAACGGAAGAGCTTCACGGGATGCTCCTTTCTCTTACGTCGAATGACGAATGAGCTGAGGAGTGAGCACCTACCGCCTTCTGATTTGGCGGTAGGCCGTCGCTACCGCCGAATGAACTGGCGGTTAGACCTACCGCCCGTTCACACGGTGGTTGGTCGGTCAACCGCCATTTCCTTTGGCTGCTGCTCCAACCGCCGAACCACCTGGCGGCTGGTTCACGCGCTCTGCCACGTCACTACCGCCCGTTTCAAGCGGTGATTCTGGCTTCGCTGTTTGAAACCTGCCGCCAGTTCAACCGGCGGTTCAAGGCTACTTTTGACAAAGTTTTAAACGGCTATTTATTTTCGGAAAATCGTCGAAAATTAAATATAAAAAAAATTCTCAATGGGCTATGCATATACCTAGAAGGCAAACTGGCCCAATATGAAGCGAATGAGGCTGTCTGTTTGCATATCTGTCTGAGTGGTGGGCCTTTTTACTTGCTGATGCTAAACGGGCCTTGTATTAGATTTTTTTTTAGAACACCGTTTTTTGAACCTCCCTTTTCTTTGTTTATAATTTCCTCTGATTTTATGATTACACTAACTATACCAGTAAGAAAAATGCTGATCTCTGTGGCTATTGTCACACAAAACTAGATCATTGCTACCACATTGATACGCAGTTACGGGTTCTGTTCGGCAAATCTTATTCTGATTTATATGACATATTTGTTCTAAGAAAATAGTATTACGCAAGAAGCCGAACAGAGCCACGCACACATTGGTTAAAAATCTCATTCAACCAGCTAGTCACACCTAATGTGCAGTACTAGGCTTCTACTAGCCAACATTATATTGTGGGTGGTCAATCGAATGGGCTAAATTAACTAAGCAACTGACGACCGGGATGGCATGCAATCTCTGGCAGACGACGTCGGTGTCACTTACCCTGCAATCTATCTGTTAGAGCAGGTGCAAAGACTGTAGCAAACGACTCAGATCAGCAAGAAAGGTGATGTGGAGGAGGAAAGTAAAGAGAGAGAAGGTAGCTTGGCGCCAGAACCAGCGCCGAGCTGGGCACGTTCGCCTAGGTGCTCTGCTGCCGAATAGACCTGGGCAAAATACCTGATACCCATTACCCGTACCCGAAATAGCCGAACTCGAAACCGAATTACTTGAACCCGAGATACCTGATCCCAAGTTCGGATAGTGATTGTAATTACCCGAAATTAGTTTGGGTAATTCGGGTAATACACTTCGGTACCCGAACTACCCAAAATTTGCCTTTGTCTTTGTGTTTATCACGAATTGTTAGTTGAACACTTAAAATTGTCACTTTATTGTAATATAATTCTCTTGGTTTGAACAAGTGACTATAATATATTATTCTTCTCAACTTGTTGTTGAAATTTTACACAAATTACTAGTGATTTCTTTTGTTAAAATTCTACTAAATTTTTGTGCAGTTTGTCATTTTCTGTAGATTGGGTAGATTGGGTAATACCCGAACCCGAATTATCGGGTACCCGAAATTTCGGGTAGTGTTTTTTCGGGGCTAATATCGGGTAGCCGTTTTCATTACCCGAATTTTGAATTACCCGACCCGAACTAATCGGGTAACCCGAACGCCTAGGCCTACTGCCGAAGGGGGCTCTCCTCTTTCTATGCAAATGGGTCCCAGATGAATTTAAAAATATATTTAGAGGAAAGAAATAGACTAACTAGTGTACAACTTGTCTCCTGTGCTTTTTTTAAGACGTGCAAAGCACGTTTTTCATTAAGAGGAGAGAGAGTTACAAAACGCTGCAGTGAGAGAACCCCCAAAGAGCAAGGAAACAAGAACGTTACAACAGAGAAAAGAAAAGAACCCACACACCACCACAAGGCGGACCACCACAAGGAAGCAGAGAAGGGTACAAAAGGAGAGGAGAGGCCCTCGACAACTGTGGTCAAGATGATGAACACCGAGAAGACCCGCACATCACCGCTTGCCAAACAACTTGCTGAAGCGGCGGCCGAAGTGGAGGTTCCGCAGACAGAAGGAGGCGACGACGACGCCGCCATCGTCCGCCCACCCGCAAAGGGGCAGGCCAGGTCTTCACTTGGCAAACCAAGGCGCATGGAGGCCGCGACAATGCCCCCAGCAAGGTAAGTTACGTAAGGAGCGCAACCATTGTCGGCCTAGCAGAAGCTAGGCAAGGTTTTCACCCAGGCCTCGAAAGCCAATCCACCCAACCGGCCACAGCGAACAAGTTGAGAGCAAGGCGATGGAGAGCACTGCAGGAATCCTTGGTGATGGCAGTGAAGGGCAGGTGCAGGGAACCCTAGAACTGAGACAACGGCGACAACACCCCCGGGACCAAACGGAGCCGCCCGAACCACCTCGCCGCCTAGGCGCCGACTACAACCCGACGGAGGATCCAAGTCGTCCGACCACGGACCCCGAGAAGAGGGAGGAGTTGGGGCCACCAGCGGGAGGAAGGGCGGCACCGAGGGCGGCCGAACCACGCAAGACGGGAGGGGCATCGCCCGGGAGAAGGGCGCCGGCAGGGGGAAGCCGACCACCTGGGAGGGGCCGCGTGGGACGACGGGGAGCATTCATCGAGGCGGATAACGGGGGTCGGTGGGAGGGTGCACGACGCTTGTGCGAGGAGGAGTCGAGGCCGTCGTCGAGGAGGCCGGAACGGAGAGGCCGCCGGCCATGCACCGACGGGCGACGATCCGCCCCACACCTTAGCACCGCAACGAGGAGGAGCGGTCAGGCCGAGGTGCGGGGGTTCCCGCTGGCGACGAGGGAGTGCTGCGGACGATCGGTGCAGATCCGGGATGACCGGGGGTAGGAAGCCGGGAAGAAGACGGTTCAGGCGACGAGGTGGAGACGGATGTTAAGGTCGGTGGCGCCGACACCCTCCTCCCCACGTCGACGGCGGCGGCGGCGCAGGAGGAGGGGCCGCGGCCACCGGAAGCCGACGAGGAAGAACGGCAGATAACGCCAGGGGAGGTGCGAGGCGTCCGGGCGTCACAGGAGGCGTGCGGTCGGGTGCAGGGGCGGGACACGATGATGACGACATGAGAGAGAGACCGACACCTCCGGGCCCACCCCACCCAGATCTAGGGTTGCACGGCCCACCAGCCGCGCGTGGCGCGGCGTGCAGCGCGGCGACGTGAAGGCGGTGGCGGATGGGCGGCACACCCCGGCGGCCGGAACGGGTCCAACCCTCCCCGACGCAGTCCAGGCAAGAGGAGCGGTCTTCACTTGCCCTGGAGCAGCACCACGGAAGACCAATCCGCAGCAACAAAGCAGCTCCGGCCGCAGGACGATGGCTCCATCCCATCCTCCACCTCCACTGCCACCTCCGGTGGAGAAGGCTCGAGCCCCCGTGACCGCGTGAAGCTCGGTCCTTGACAAGGCCGGCGCGAGTGGCTGGGCAGTGACGCCGCCCCGAGGCGCCACGACCGAAGTGGGCCGCCACAAGGCGTCGGCGGCGCCCGGGCCGGGAGGGAGGCGCGCAGACCAAGGCGGGCCGACCCCGGCCCGCGGCCGGAGGTCGCGGCACCTGTGGCGGTGAGGAGAGGAGGTGGCGAGATCCGCCGCCGGACACCACTGGCACCGCCGTGACGGGAGAAGGGAGGCGACCAACCACGCGAAGCGTGGTGGGTGGAGGAGGGAGAAGAGGGGAGGAGGTGGGGAGGAAGAGAGGGCCGCCGCCGCCGGAGGTGGTGGCGCGGCCAGCGGTGGCGGGGCTTGGGCGGGGTTCGGCGGGGCGCCGCGGCTCATGAGGACTGGCTGCACTCGTTTACACTCCTTGTGGGGTAACTTGTCTCCTGTGTTGTCTATTCATTTGAGAGTTTGTCTGGTAGACAAGCCTATTAGCCATGCTCTTACCCGATTGCAACACTCACAGCATCGTCATGATGACCATTTATAGATTTTAGTACTGGAGTTCAATTCCCTGTTTGGATGCATGTTACAAGCAGAGAATGGATTACTGCTGGATTTGATGGTTTGCATTATTCCCGCCAACTGAATTAGGTGCCCATGAGTAGCATGCATCATGCATGCATGTGCACGGACTGGACGTGTGCTTTGCCTATTGGCGCCCATGCATGAGTTCCCTCCATCTTGCTGCTCACAGGACACAGGCTGACAGACAGGCGCCCTGGCTCCCTCCAAATTGTCTTTCCTTCACCTTCAGGTTGCAACTGCCAACTGCACACCAACATATGGCACGGCGCACATGCATGAGACCGGACGTGATTGTTAGCTCCCAACTGCGATCTCCCCACATGTTTGTGAAGTTGTGATTCCCATCACCATTTGCAACACCGATCTCTTTAGATTTCGTTCCCAAAGGAAAACAAAAATTAACAATTAACGTGTACATATGATGATGGTATACGTGTCGGCGCAAATTAAACTTTTCTAGCCACAGAAAGATGATTTTTTTTTTCAAAAATAGGCTAGACCGGAACAGTATGTATAGAAAAAAAAAGGTGTGGAGCAAGTACGCCATCACTGTCCCGTTTTACGTCTCCTAGCCGACCGCCTTGGTAGCTGCTACGCATGGGCGAACACGTAACAAGATTCCTTAGCTATTTCGCCGACGGCGACGCCCGAGATGCCGAAACCGCCGACTAGCTTTAAGTTTAGCCTCCAGCATCGCCTGTGTGTCGGTGTGTACACGCATGCATGTGTTGTTAGCCCAACGGCACAACACAACCACCACGCGACGGCATCGGATCACGCGCAGCTGAACCACCGCCACTGGCCGTCCGTCCGATGCCGAAGAATGTCCCTGGTGCTCGATCTCGACAGAAAAAGTTTCAGTTCGTCCCCGATCCCTGTTCGGAGACTCATCGTCTTTCAGAGTTCAGACTCCCCTACAACCGTGTGTTTCCATTGAAGAGTGGGGTTAATTAATCCAGAGAATTCCTGATTACTCTATCATCCTTCTTCTAATGGTCCTTGATTTGCAGTATATTGTTCTAGGCATAATCGTCCTTGATTGTTCGCCACACCAAACACCATATCTGCGACCTTCAGTTTATTCCGAGCAAGCAGTTATCTTTGCTGATCGGTTAGAGGGTACCTTCTGTGACACTGCAATACGTGTTGCATCCGGTACCAGTTTAATTGGTTGATCCGCAGCCGTACTATACGCCGACAGTGACTCGTTGAATGATTGAACGATTGCTATGCTTTGCCGAACGAGCGATGATCGGTGCAATCCAAAACCCGTGAACAAAACTTATTAGCATATAGTCTCAAAACAAGAATCAGCGTAGTAGATAAAAAGATACATCGTAATTTTTACTGTTTTTAAATTTAATTATATATGGAGACAGCACCGTGACATCGTTCCGTTGTGGTAGTCGATCAGGTAGCTAAGCTAACTGCTAACTGAAGTGGAGGCTGCCTGCCTACTCCCAAATTAATCGCGATTCGGAATTGCCACCAGCAAGAGGAATCTCGAACCAGTACAGGTACTAGAAACAAGAGGTGGCGGCTAATCAGGAACAAGTTCTTGCATTGATCCAAAGAACCTACAAAGAGAAGCTGATTATGTATCTTTGCAACGAAAAAGAAATGTACTAATTAAGCATTTGTACATTGAACGTTGATTTTGATAAAGGATGGAAATCCGGTCTCTATATACATGAAACTTTGATGGTTTGATATATTTTTTTTCCCGAAGAAAATTGAGCTGAATCTGACACGGTTCACCAGCATGAACATCCATGATATATGCTCTATGGGTTGGAGGGGTTTGGTGTATAACTGTCTTGCAGTAGGCGATCGCTAATCACAAGCAGAGGGAAAAACAGGTGACAATAAGCCTCCTCTCCCTCTCTCGTCCTCTCCGCCCTCCTTTGTCGGGCTCCTCTCTTCCTCCCTGCCGGCGTCCTCGCCGGCGGCGAGAGGGGTAGGGAGCCCCTAGTCATTAGATTCGGAGGTCCTGCTCCTTTTAGTTTTAGGTTTTTTCTTCTTTGTGCCTGTATGGCTTTTGCCCCCAGTGGTATGAGCTATCGGAGTTGTGCCGCCGCCGGAATCGTCGCCGTCCTTTGTGGCTTCCTCGCCGTCGTCACCGATGCAACTCAGGTTAGTACGAATAAAACAAATCCGCCCCTCCAGCAGTTTCCTCTCCGCTCAATCCCGCCCCCTACTGCTGGTGGATCCACACCGCCAGCCCCGATCTAGTCTGTGTTGAGGTTGTTTCGCAAGAGGCGCTTGTAGATCGGTACTCTCCTCGGTGGATCTGGTCTCTGGGTTCCTCTCCAGGCATCTCTCTCGCTTGGTCGCGATCCCCCTCTCGACTCCGCCTTCATGCCACAGCGGTCCCTAGTCCTGGACTTTGCTTCTTCAACTTGGTGGATCAGATCTGGTGCTTGATTGATGCAGCCTCCCCCGGGACCCTGGTGCAAGTCGATTCAACTATCTCCGGCGACGTATTCTACCACATCTACAGGTCGTCGGTGTGCTCCTTCGACGGCTTCATCGGGCCACTTTCAACCGACGCACAGCGCGGTCACCGCCTGGGTGCATGTGTCGTCCCCGCACTACTAGGGAAAGAGGCTTTCGTCGCAGGGCAAAAATAACATTAGTACCGGTTCTGTTTGCCCCCCGGTACTAATGTTGCAAGAACAGGTACTAATGTCCCATGCCAAGAAGGAGGCGGGCGGAGCCATCCCGTGGCAAACATTAGTACCGGCTCTTATTGAGTACCGGTACTAATGTCCCACATTAGTACTGTGCTCACACGTACTGATTAATGTGGGGATTAGTACGCCCGTATAAGAGCCGGTACTAATGTGGCTACATTAGTACCGCTCGTAATAAGGCCCTACTAATGTCCAACATATATCTCAGCTTCTTTCTCCTCCAGCCCGAGCCTCCCACCTTCTTTCTCCACTTCGAGCTCCTTCTTCTCCATGGCGCTCTAGAGGAGCTTTTGCCGGATTTGCGACCATTTCACGATTTCACTGCTGAAGTGGTCTAGAGGTTAGTTGCTTCATCCTCCCTTGATTCATGCTTATTTTGTTGAGTTTCATTGGTTGAAATAGGAGTATTTTAGCACTTCAAAATGAACTAAGAATAGGGGATTTTAGCACTTTGAAATAGGAGTATGTTCTAATAGAATTGATTGAAATGGATGTGCCGTGTTAGTTGGATGAGATGTTCTATATGATGATACAAATTAATTTTTCTGCATTATTTTTTATAGAAATAAATATATTAAATGCTTTAGATGTACTTACTAAGAGAAACGACTAGAATATTAATATTAGAATTAGAGAAATAATTTATTAGTCAAAAAAATAGTTTGCTTATAATAATAATAATTTAAATTGAAATATAGTTTTCTCATTATAAATTAGGAAAAAGTTTCTTAAGAAAAACATTTTCTTAAGAAAAAAAAGTTTCTTTATTAGGAAAAAGTTTTCTTCAATACCATCAAAATGGTTTTTTCTCATTAGAAAATTAGGAATAAGTTTATACTTGATGTGGAATATGGATTTAATTGATGTGGAATATGGATTTAAGTAGTTTGAATTTGTGTAACATAGTCTTCCATTCATTATTTAAACACTAGTACCGAGTCAAAAATGGTTTTCTCATTACAATAGTTGTTTCTTAGTTAGAAAAATAGTTTCCTCAATAGAAAAATAGTTTTCTTCATTAGAAAAATTGTTTGCTCATTAGAAAATTAGTAAAAAGTTTATATTTCATGTGGAATATGGATTTGAACAGATTGGATTTATGTAACATAATCACTTGCCTTCATTTAAACACTAGTATGTACTCATTAGAAAAATAGTTTCCTCATTACAATAATACTTTCTTAGTTAGAAAACAGTCACCTCAAGATAATCTTGTTTATATTTCATGTGGAATATGGATTTGAACACTATGAATTAGTGTAACACATATAATCTTGAACTTGTTACATGATAATAATATATTTTGTTCGGTTATATCTTCTTTATTTGTAGATGGACCGCAATGGATGTACACGACAAGAGAATATCCAATGAATTCTTTAATGGGCTTCGTGGATTTCTAGAAGTAGTAGAATCGAACAAGCCCCCGTCCGGTTTCATTATTTGTCCATGCAGAAAGTGCAGGAATTTGAAGGATTTCAATGACAAAGACTCTTCACGATCACCTATACAAATGGGGATTCATGCCAAACTATTTTGTTTGGACAAAACATGGGGAGAGAGGGGTTATAATGGAAGATGAGAAGAAGATGACAATATTCTGATTGGACTCAAGAAGGTGCCTTTGCAATGGGAGATGATCCAATGGGTGAGGATGATGTTGCAATAATTGAGGGAGAGCCTGAACAAGGAGAAGATGAGCCGCTTGATGATCTAGGTCGTGTTGCGAGAGCGAAGGAAGATTGTGAAAAGGTGAAGGAGGCAAAGAAGTTTGACCGTATGTTAGAAGATCACAAGAAACCATTGTACCCAAATTGCAAAGAGGGGCACAAGAAGTTGGGTAGCACATTGGAAATGCTGCAATGGAAGGCTAAACATGGAGTTTCCGATAAGGGCTTGATGAGTTAATGATGATCGTAGCGACATGCTTCCAGAGGAGAACGAATTGCGAGTCAACGCATTAAAAAGGTCGTTTGTCCTCCGGGTTTGGAGGTTCAAAAGATACATGCGTTCTAATGACTGTATCCTTTACCGAGGAAAAGAATATGAGAAATTGGAGGCTTGTCCTGTGTGCGGAGCGCAGCGTTATAAGATCCCACGAGATGACCCTTACGATGTTGAGGGGGAGAAGAAGAAGAAGAAGAAGAAAATTCCTACTAAGGTAATGTGGTACTTCAGGATACCACCTGAAGCATTTATTCAGTGTAAGGCTAATGTAAAGTTAATGCGTTGGCACAAAGAAGATCGTAAAGCAGATGACAAGATCAGACATCCCGCTGATGGGTCGCAGTGGAGACTAATTGATAGAGAATTCGAGTTTGCGTAACACGCAAGGAACATTCGGTTTGGTTTAAGTACACGGATGGATTCAATCTATTCGGTGAGTTCTGAGTGGTCATAGCACTTGGCCCGTGACCTTATGCATATTCAACCTTCCGCCATGGTGTGCATGAAAAAAGTTCATCATGATGCCAATAATCATCCAAGGCCCAAAGCAGCCAGCAATGACATCGATGTTTATCCGAGACCGTTGGTTGAGGATCTTAAAACGTTATGGAAGAAAGAAGGTGTACCGTGTGGGATGAGGACAAACAGAGACCTTCAATCTACGAGTGTTGCCGCTTTGTCACCATCAATGATTGGTCGGCACTTGGTAATCTATCGTGACAAACAAACAAGGGATACCGAGCATGCACGCACTGCTTAGATAATACTTGCGGTGTATCTAAAACACAAGAAAAGATTGTGTATTTGGGCCATCACGATTTCTTCCTCCTAAGCACCCGTTAAGAGAAGAAGGAAAAAGCATTTTGAAGGTGTTGGAGAAAACGTAAGAAGCTGCAATCGTGATGGTAAACTTGTATTTTCTATGGTGAAAGATTTGAAGGTAGTGTTCGAAAGGCTTCGGTGCCAAATCTGCTCCAAACGACAAGGATGGACGTGCACCCATGTGGAAGAAGATGTCGATATTTTGGGAGCTTCCTTATTGGGAAATCCTTGAGGTTCGAATGCAATTGATGTGATGCATGTGATGAAGAATTTTATGAACTTTCTTGGCCACCTACGTGTATACGGAAAGCCAAAAGATCTGATTGAAGCTCGTCGGGATCTTAAATTTATGAAACAAATGAAAAGCCTGCATCCGAAAAGAGAGATAAGGGAAATTGGTTGGCCCCTCGCTAGTTACACCCTCACAAGGAAGAGAAGAAGATGATGTTTGATTGTTTGAACAGATCAAGGTCCCGATCGCTACTCCTCAAATATACAACGAATAATAAATTACAAAGAGAAAAAATTCATAAATCAAGGCTCATGACCCACGTGTTGATGACACAATTGCACTGTTGCACTAAGGGTATTCTACCGAGAATGTGAGATTGTGATCGTCAAGGTTTGTTCATTCCTCAACCAGATCTCTCGAAGGCAATCCATCCAAAGAATCTAGTGCTTGCAGAAAGATGTCGGCAATGCCTCGGTCAGTTTGAGATGATCTTTCCACCCTCTTTCTTTACTATCATGACCCACCTTCTAGTGCACCTAGTTGAAGAGATTTTTATCCTCGGGCCCGTGTATTTACACAACATGTTCCCTTTGAGCGGTTGATGTCTAGTTACAAGAAGTATGTCCAGAATCGTGTTTCGTCCCAAGGAAGCATCGCAAAGGGATATGCTACTGAGGAGGTGATTGAGTTTTGTGTCGACTTTATTGATGAGCTTGTTCGATTGGACTCTCAGATCACGCCATGAGGGGAGACTGTGGGAAAGGGCACACTAGGGAAGAAAACTTGATGGATATGGACGAAAACGTTATTTCAGACAAGACATTCCTTTGTCTGCAACAATCATCCCTAGTGGCTCCATTGGAGGAGCACAAGTTCATTACATGTGCCTCAAACAAAGGGAAGTCGAGGCTGGATTACACGTCATCACAATGATAATTTTGCATCATGGTTATGGAGAAAACTTATGGGTGATAACACTATTGGAGAGCAACCAATGGTTGGCTAGAAGTCCATCTATCTCGGTACTTATGTTCCAAGGATACGAGATAAAGCGGATACACATTCTACACGAGCCCAAGACCAAAAGAGCACAAACCAAAATAGCGGTGTTCGTATAGATGTAATAGACAACGAAGGAAATGTATAAACATACTATGGTGTCATTGAAGAGATATGGGAATTGGACTACTAACCTTTAAAATCCATTTTTTAAGTGTCGGTTAAAAACCCTACAGGAGGTATAACAATGTACACATTTGGGATGACAATAGTGGATCTCAACAAGATTGGATACAAAGATGAACCGTTCGTCTAGCGAATGATGTGACTCAAGTTTTCTATGTGAAAGACATGTCGAGCAAACCAATAATAAAGAAAGGTGATGATAAGGGTGTTGTTAATAATGAGCCAAAGCGTCACATAGTTCTACCGGAAAAAGAAAAATTGTTGGAGTTGAGGACAAGATGACATTTCAAGATTATGATCAATTGATGGTCTTCCACCATTTTCGAAAGATTGACTCAAGCATCCTGTTAGTCAAGAGGACACTCCATACCTACGCCGTGATCACAACCAAGGGACATTCGTGAAGAGGAAGATTGTTAATGTTGCATTAGATGATGATGTATAATATGTTATATTAATTTGTGATCATGTACCAAAGTATTGTAATATTTTAATGAACTAGTATTTTGCTACTTTATTAACAAAATTTTCAATTATTTCACTTTTTATAGCATTATCGGATATTAAATAATAAATTTATGTAAAAAC
This sequence comes from Cenchrus purpureus, assembly GCA_022644695.1. Lineage (NCBI taxonomy): Eukaryota > Viridiplantae > Streptophyta > Magnoliopsida > Poales > Poaceae > Cenchrus > Cenchrus purpureus. The sequence continues at coordinate 21,875,301 of CP053466.1, forward strand.
ATACATGAGCAAGACTAAATCATGATTTTTATATTAATTACACTAGATGTACTATTTAAGAAAGATTTTGCATGAAAAAATAAAATTATTTCCGTTTGTTAAAGTAAAGAACAAAAAAAGACAATTTAGAAGATATTAGTAGCTTATTGATAAGAAAATTTTAATTTTGATTGTTAAATTTAGAATGTCATAGTATCTATGTAAAGAAAATTAAATAAACTTGTTCCACTATTTTATGCGTTGTATATGATTTACCATAAATAAACTGCAATATAGAAAATAAAAACGAAAAATAAATGGCAAACAAGGCAACAAAATGAAGACCACATTAGTACCGGTGCTAAACTAGCAGCGGTACTAATGTGCTTCTCCATTTGACGGCAAATGAAAACATAGCACCGGTACTAATGTGGATTAGTGCGTCAAGCTACAGTACTAATGTCCATTAGTACGGTGCTTGTTTAGCCCCGTACTAATGTGGGTAGGTATAAGGCGCCTTTCTTCCCAACACTTAGCCCCGATCCATCCTCCCTCGCTCCTCGTTTACACGCTGTGCCGCCGCCTTCTCGTCTCGCCACTGCGCCGCCGCTGCCCGCTGCCGCTGCTCCCCGGCCGCCCGCTGCCCTCGCGACGCGTCAAGGCCTCCGTGTTGCCGCTGCGTCCTTCCCGGCCAAGCCGAAGCGCTGCCGTTGCCGAACATCATTGCCCCCACGCCGCTGCTGTCGTCCTCGCGGCGTTGCCCTCGCCCGCTGCCGCCGCCGCTGCCGCTGCGCTGCCGCTGCAAGCCTCGCTGCCGCCGCCGCCTCGCCGCCCGCCCGCTGCTTCAGCTGCCTGCCCGCTGTCGCGGACGCCCGCTGCCCCGCCCGCTCGCCGACGGTCGCGCGCCAGGCGCGCCGGCCGGGCAACATGACTGCAGTTTGGGTGATGTCACTTGGTAGCCACTTTTTTTAAGAATTTATTTACATTTAATTATTGTTTTAGAATTTATATTATTTAGAAATAAAGATTTAGATTTAGAAACTTAGATTTAGAAATATAGATTTATAATTCTTAGATTTAGAAATATAGATTTATAATTTTAGATTTAGAATTACAAATATATAGTTTTAGATTTAGAATTTAGAATTATGGATGTAAATACTATTTAAATTTGGATGTAAATGCTATCTAAATTTGGATGTAAATGCTATCTAAATGTGGATGTAAATGCTATTTAAATTTCAGTTGCTCGACTCGCTCCCGCCACGCTCTTGAATCGCTCGACTAGCTCGCTCCCGCCACGCCTCCCGACCCTCCCCCGCCACACTCCCGACTCCCCACCACGCCTCCCGACCTCCCCGCCACGCTCCCGACTCCCCAGCCACATTATTATTTTTTGTCCTCCTATTAATTGTCTCATCATTAGAATAGATGGTCCTCATATTTTTTTTGTTACATTATTTTAGTTACAATGGTGCGAACCGAAGAGGACCGAGAAGCAGAGCAAATGATCATGGATTTAATTGCTCGCAATACTATGAATGATGCAATCGAATGAACAAGAACAGGATCACAGAGAGGCCGATACTACCGAACATGTTTGTGATGGCAACGAGAGGGAGCAACCAATTGCTCAAGGAAGCAATGATGGAGAACCATCCGAGGTATAATTAATAAAAACCAATACCTTGTCATGATTTTCGAGGAACCTACTAATTATAGAAAATGAGTTAATAGTTCTTAAATTTCCGAGCCGCCAGATCGAAAAGAAGAAGAAGCGGGTGGGAAACACGGCCCAAAGAAGAAGCTAGGCAGGCGTTTCATCATCACGGAAGTATCTCCGATGGGAGACCGTTAGCTCCACATGAAAATGTTGTCAAGTTGATAAATCACATTGGGGCTCTTGTTCGGGACAACATCCCAATAAGCTTTCGGTTTTGCCGAGGGCCATTGACGCACCTGACTTGCTACCCGAAGAAGGTGATCGTGCCGAGCACAAAGATCAAGATCGTGACGAAGGGCAACATGAAGAGAATGAACCCCAGACTGCTCGCCAAATGTTGTCCCGGTCACGAGAAGAACATGATTTGGGCCGAGGTGAAAGCACACTTGGGATTTCCCGAAGACACATGTTTGAAAGATGTGCGACTTGGGCCCCGCAAGGGTGCAATTGCCTTTCAGACGCATAAGAAGCGGCCGACCAAGGAGTTCATCAAGGAGGGCTTACACCGATTTTAAGATGTCGGATATGCCAAGTTAAGAGATCATTGGGATGCATTTGTGTGGCAAGCAATCGGAAGATGCGCCAAGTTGATTGCAACCAACACAGCCAATGCACATAAAAAGAAAGAATTCCATCATCTTGGCCCTGGAGGTTACGCGATGGCCCTGCCCAAATGGGATCGGATGGAGTAAGAGATAATGGCACGTGGAATCGCATCGCAACTCCGAGTTGCCCGAGCGAGCGCCGAATTACTATTATGCACATGGTGGCACGCTCAATCCGAAGATGGATCATTAATACCGGGTGAGCAACTAAGATGCAAATGCAAGACTTATTGATTTGATCTGGCTGCACAAGGAACATTCATAGTCGATCGAGAGAAGGACGAGTCAGCTGCAATAGGCACTAGAGAACATGGTGGACGTTGCCGAGGCAAAGGTGTGATTCCATGGAAAGTCGCATGGCATGAGCACATTGACTCGTATAAGAAGCGCAAAAGGAACAAGGACGAACAAGATAGGAAAATCAAACAATTGCAAGAGCGCGTAGAAATGACTGAGGCAAGAATAGAGGCCATCATTAACGAGTGTGTGGCCCTTGCTCTTAACAAATAATCGTCTCAGCAAGGGCCCATAGATGAAATGAGCCCGCCATCTACTAAGGGGAAAAGTAGTGTCGCTTCAACGGATGCAGCACCAGCAAACACGGAAACACCGGTCAAGGAAGCAGAAGCACCCCTAGCCTCACATGAAGCACCGGTTGCCTCACCAGAAGCACCCCAAGCCTTAGCAAAAGCAGCCGAGGTCTGCCACGAACGGTTCCCCGTGGATGACATCAGAGGTCGCTGTGAGCTTCACGCCAACTCAGAAACAAGATGTTACCGGTGGCTTATGGTGTTGCTAAGGTCCCGGAACCGGGGGGAAACATTCATGGGTGTGGAACTCAGTAAATCATTTTACCATAAAGTTGTTGCCGACCGAAAGTGGTCCCCGGTTGGGAAGACCTCGAACTGAGTTACCGGACCGGGAAGAGGTGCTTGGAGATACCGTGCACGGTTGGGTATTGTGGGCCAAGGCTCACATAAAGATTACGGAACCGGTCAAAGAAGCACCCCTAGCCTCACCAGATGCACCTCTTCCTGATGCCTCATCTACACCCTCCGTGCCTGAAGGCGAAGATCATCAGCTACCGTCATATCCAACAGGAAGCATGAGTCCTCTAGTTGATCGGGACCCAAGCGAGAGTCCGCCCCCTCAGCATGATGAGTCTGTTAAGGGCAAGGGTACCAAATGACGAGCTACGCATCATCCTCCGCCCCCTCCTCCAAAGAAGCGAAGCCCAGGCCGAAGAAGCCTCAACCGAAATTATCTTACGAGAAGACTCAGGAGGAGCTAGATGCTTCAGTACGGGCTGAGCTTGATAGACAAATATTCAAAGCGAAAAAGCCACCTATTGAGAAACCAATTGATCGGGTCAAATTTCATCGCTTCATGAAAAAAATAGAGGAGGAGAAACGAATAAATGCCTAGGCACCTCCTTTGAGTGACTATGACCGACAAGCACTCAAGATGGACAAACAGAAGAAGCTCGTGAATAGAGCTAAATCTACAATTCCACAACTAGGCACCGGTCAAAGCAACTGTCTCCCCATCAAGGTGCTTTGCTGAAAGATATGCTCAGATTCAATAAGGATTCAAGTCTGACTCCTGGTCAAATCCGAGGGGACGAACCAATCCCAAAGTATGAAGGGGCAAATAGACCGAAGTATGAGTGGGTAAACCTCTTGTGTGGCACAGTTGGTGCCGTTTCTTCCAACGAGAATGCATGAACCGCACGATTGGTACATGGTCGTCGCCTAACGGTGTAACCTATGTGGAAATTACCATAGAAGATCGACATTATTTCCATGGCCGAGAAACTTTTGGTGTGGAATTTGACCAATTTTGGTACTTATTCAATCAAGATGCAATTGACTCAGACTCATCGCTATCGGACTCAGTAAGTCTCGAAAACAATGATCTAGACATTCTACCTTATCTTAACTTGTGTTTAATTTGAATTTAATTTCAATCATGCAGCTTTTGAGATGCGGTCTTTGGAGGAGAGGAATAAGGGACGTCGGCTTCATGGATTCCACTAATGATAAATCAGACTTGTGTCGAAAAATGGAGCGCCACATTGGACTATATATATTTGTATCTAGAAAACACCATGAGAAGGGTATCATACGCCATACAACTTCGGTGAGCAACGTGTATCTCATCTATTTTATCTTTTTCAAATGACATTGCATATATATTTCAAGAAACTAATACTTCTACACATATGCACAGCTTCCACTGCATTCTTTTTGCATTCTGTCCGTCTCTAAGCAAGGTCTTCATCTTCGACTCTTTGAGGGCAAGTATAGACAAAAGTGCATACCAAGATGTCGTAGAGATGATCAAACTTGCATGGACTCACCTGTAGAGCACCCGGAAGATACAAAGAGAACCTTTATTTCCACTATGATTTCACAGATGTGTATTCTCGCTAGTCCGCATATCTCATGTCTTCCAATATAATTAAACATATTTCATAACCTTGTTTTCCACATGTGCAAAGTGCTTGACACAACCTTCGTGTGCCAATCAGGCGGATACTATGTATGCGAGTTCATGCATACCTTTTCAAGCATCGCACAAGGTACCAACCTTGAAGACATGGTTCCACTAAACCGAACGACACATGCATGTAGTTCTTATTTGTCCATGTTCTTTTTGTACTAGTTCTTATTCTTTGTTCATATTCTTTGTAGATTGATGACATCAAGCAGAGTTCCTCGAGTCGGAAAGAATCCGGTTAATTCAAGAACAACTATGGATTTCTTCTAGATGAGGTGATTACATCAGGTGGAGAATTCTACTCAGGCTTATCATCTGTGATTGTAACGGGGAAGTCCACGGAAGAAACATCGGGAAGTCCACCGCAAAAGAATCGGGAAGTCGACGGAACAAGCACATCGACTGCGGTGGAGCAAGAGAGGAAAAAGCTCAAAAGGACCAATCGCCAGAAGCAAAAACTAATATTAAACCTTGCTAACCTTTGATGCAATGTATTATATACACTAATATATATTTTTCGTATTTCTGTATGCACAATATTATATATGTTCTTGCATTGGATCAACTACCAGATTTGAGATAATACATGCATACGAATATATGTACTAGTATAATATTAGATATTATACTAATACATATATACGTATGCATGTATAGTATTATCTCAAATATTTTATATGGCACACGAATATATATTATAGCGTATCAGGCATTAGGATTAGTATACGTAAATACGATAGAATTAATAAACCAGAAAACAATAAAGAAAAAGAAAACAAAAAAAATAGTACCGGTTGGAAACAAGAACCGGTACTAATGTGGACCGTGCCACGTCGCCGGGGCCGGGCACATTAGTACCGGCCCTCAATACCAGCCGGTACTAATGCCCACATTAGTACCGGTTTCCAAAACCGGTACTAATGTGACTTCACATTAGTACCGATCGAACAATACCGGTTTGAAAACCGGTACTAATGAGGATTATAAACCGGTACAGATGTTCGTTTCTCTAGTAGTGCCGACGCCTCTGCGACCCTCCGACGGCAGCTCCGTCGTCCTCGCCACCGTCGTTCGCTCCGCCTTGTTCTTCTTTAGATTCAGGACCTTTGTTCTTTTTGGTCTTCTTCCGAGGACCATTCTATAATATGACTGTTGTAATTCCCTAATATATATATATATATGTGTGTGTGTTGTCAAAAAAAAACGCATCAAGCTGAGTCCCAAACCATCTCTCTCAGGGCTGAAGACCCTTGCTCTGCGGCACAAGCAACAACAAACAAGTATCTTTCAGTTCGCAAGACAAAAAAACAGGCCTCTCATTGAACCATGAGAAAGAAACGGCGACATGTCACAGGTCTTCCCTTCAGCTGGATGCTTTCTCTCCCAGACGACAAATTTATCTGCCCGTCAGAATGCGATTGAGAGCCAACCTGCACACTATTATCCAAAATAAAACATTGTATGGCCAAGCTGACAAAATCCAAATGCTCCTACGTGTAATGTAAGCCCTAGAACGGCCATGCCATCCATCCAGACACAAAAGCTGACCTCACCCAAAACATGAACAGATGAACCTATGGATGGAGCCAAAGAATTAGGGTCTGTTCTTTTGGGTGAAAATAAATAGTGAAGTTACAAATAAATAGTGCTGGAATAGTGTTTCTTGTGAGAGAAGATGTGATAGATGTGACAAGTGAATAGTACTTTTCACTGTTCATTTGTGAGGAAAAGAACAGACCCTTAATCAAAGATTGGTGTAGGTTCTGAATTAGGCAGGGCCGCAGGGGTGCTGGCCTGCTAGGCCCCATGGTGACATAACATGGATCCTGACAGCTCATGACCTCAAACCCAAACATTCACATTCCAATCAAATATTCCACGCGTTTGACCTCCCAGCATCTACCACCACATGACACACATGAATCCATGATAGATCAATCAATCAACCAACCCTTCTCAAAACAATTTTCTACCCTACACCATGCCCCCACACCCAATCATACGCACCACACAGCTCGCGCAACAATTTAAAATCCTTCGTGCCAAACCGCTTCAAAACTAGTCAAAACATTGCAAATTCCAAATCCCCGATACAATAGTCAAAACATTGCAAATTCCAAATCCCCGATACAATAGTACGTTCGATTCAGGAACACGCTTTATGCTAACTACTGATTCATTAGCACACGTAATTATACGGCTAGGTGTAGTTTATAGACGTAGCCATCACGAGGAAGAAGTTGGCGTTTGGCCAGGTCCTCCCTCCTCGTCATGGCAGGCCAGGGAAGCAGCCATAGCCCATAAAGCACATGAAAGCATCGCCCGAGCAAAGAACTGGTCCGTTGAAGAGTTCCCGGAAGGTTCAGGGTCTCCTCTCCCATGTCAGCGTAGTTGGTGGTGTGTCCCGGCCGGGATCGGAGATACCTGCACACGCGGCGGGGCGGGTATTTATTACAAGGGAGGAATTGAAGCCGGCGGCGAGGTGAGAGGGGAGGAGAGAAGACGCGCCGGAGACGAGGGAGATGATGGGGGGCGATCCGGTGAAGCTCGTCAAGAGCGTCAAGGGTGCGGCGCAGAAGTACCTCGGCGTTGGGTTCCTGCTGGGGTTCTTCCTCGTGCTCCTCACCTACTTCACCGTCTCCGAGCAGTTCGCCATCTCGGCGCCCAACGGTGAGTCATCAGTTCTCTGGTCGTTGGATTGCTATGCATGGCGCCGCCCAACGGGGTTTCGTATGCTTGCAGCTTGCTTGCAAGAATAATTCAGCACGGAAGTTTAGGTTTTCTTCTCTCTGTGTTTTTTTTATTGTGAATGAATTCTTGTGTGGAGATTTTGTTCTTCAATTGCTTCTTGTTGACTGAATCCTTCCGTGAACTTCGGGATTATGTCATGGTTCATTTCGATCCTTTTACTCATAATTGTTCCTAGTTCTGATTAAAGACTAAAGAGTAACCAAAACATGCAATTGTTTTCATGCCGGCCTTTTCTCCTTTTTAAAAAAAAATTAACTAGCCTGTTGATTCGCCATCATCATCAAGCCGAATCCATCAGGCTCTTAAATTTCCGAACTCTTTCAACTGACGGCAATTGAGCTCGTGTCCACAGCTATCCGGAGGTCATCGCCGGGGCACGCGCACCACTCGCCGTCGCCGATCACCCCGGCCGTGGAAGAGAAGAGGCAGCAGCACCCTGTCATAGGTAAACCAATCAACCCTTCTCCTTCCTCCAACCGATTAATCAATTCCCCTTAAAAATAATTCAGTTCAACAAAAATTCAGTCCTTTTTTTTGGCTCATTTCTGTTTCTCTTGCCATGGGCAGAGGAGAAGCCACCCAAGGCAGAGCATCATGCAGCAGAGGAGAAGCCTCCCAAGGCAGAGCATCAGGCAGCTGAAGAGAAGCCTCCATCCGTTGACGTCGAAGAAGAGGCCCACACCGAAACAGAGGAGGACCAGAAGCCTGTCGCAGGTACTTGCCAATGCATATGGATCTCTATTCCTTTATCTTCTTCATAATAAAGTTGAAGAAAAGTACACACAAGATTGTTCGGCTCGCTTTGCTTTCCGATCAGTCTCAAACTTTGTTCTTGTCACAGCCACTTTTTTCCAACGAAAAGTGGCCGTCCAGAGACGTGTTGGATACAGATTCTTCGTCATCAGAATGCTACCAAACCTGACCACCAAAAAGTTCAGTGATTCACATTCATGCATCCATGCCATGCAGATGGTGGTCGGAGTAGCATCGGCGGCGACGGCGCGACGAAGGAGGAGGGCGCTCCGGCGAAGAAGCCGGCGTGCGACATCCAGGGCCCGTGGGCGTCGGACGTCTGCGACGTCACCGGCGACGTGCGCATCCGGGGCTCGGCGGGCACCATCCTGATCGCACCGTCCATCGAGAGCGGCGGCAATCCGAACCCGCAGGAGTGGCAGATCCGGCCCTACTCCCGGAAGCACCAGGCCGGGATCAACGAGGTGACGGTGCGCGAGCTGGCCTCCGCCGCCGACGCGCCGGCGTGCGACGTCCGGTCGCCCGTGCCGGCAATGGTGTTCGCCATGGGCGGGCTCACGGGCAACTACTGGCACGACTTCAGCGACGTGCTGATCCCGCTCTACCTCCAGGCCGTCCGGTTCAAGGGCGAGGTGCAGCTCGTCGCCGAGAACTTCCAGCCGTGGTACGCCGGCAAGTACCGGACCATCCTGAAGCGGCTGTCGCGGTACGACGTCGTGGACATGGACAAGGACGACAAGGTCCGGTGCTTCCTGGCGCCGTGGTGGGGATCCGCATGCACAAGGAGTTCAGCATCGACCCGGCGCGGGAACCCGTCGGGCACACCATGCCAGAGTTCACCAAGTTCCTCCGCGAGACCTTCTCCCTCCCGCGCGACGCGCCGGTTAAGCTCACCGCCGGCGCCGACGGCGGCGAGGGGAACGAGAAGGTGGTGCGGCCGCGCATGATGATCATCTCGCGGCGGCACCCGCGGAAGCTGGTGAACGTGGACGCGGTGGTGGCGCTGGCGGAGCGGGTGGGGTTCGAGGTGGTGATCGGGGACCCGCCCTTCAACGTCGACGTCGGGGAGTTCGCCAAGGAGGTGAACGCCGTCGACGCGCTGGTGGGTGTGCACGGCGCCGGGCTCACCAACTCGGTGTTCCTCCCCACGGGCGCCGTGTTCATCCAGGTGGTGCCGTACGGGAAGATGGAGCACATCGGGGAGGTGGACTTCGGGATCCCCGCCGTCGACATGGGGCTCAAGTACATCGCCTACTCCGCCGGCGTGGAGGAGAGCACGCTGGTGGACACGCTGGGGAGGGACCACCCCGCCGTGAAGGACCCGGAGTCCATCCACCGGAGCGGGTGGGGGAAGGTCGCCGAGTTCTACCTCGGCAGGCAGGACATTCGGCTCGACCTCGAGCGCTTCGAGCCCGTGCTACGCAAGGCCATGCAGATGCTCACGGAGCAGCAGCAGTAGCGGACTAGCGGTGGCCACGTACAGCTTGTTTTCACACACGACCTTCTTTAGGAAACTAGGCTTTGCGATCTTATTCGATTTCTCTATTCTTTTCCATTTTTTGGTGTTCATTTAAAGGGGAAAAAAGATACAGATCAAAGGTTCACATGTCGCTGCATTGCTTGAGATGAATTTACCATGCACACAGAACATGCTTGGCATTACATCTGCACTGCATTTTGTGCGAGCATATGGGGAACAAGCAGACATTCTTTCAATTGCCTAAATTTAGCTGAAGGCGAAAACCAAAAAAGAAAAAAAAACGAAAAGAAAAGGAGTAAGCCGAAGAACTGCTAGTCTGGACTCTGGAGGCCCAGTACGAGGAGCAATCGAGCGGATTTGAATTGAAATGGGCCACGCGGTTGGGCTGGTAGGTTAGCTGTCAGTCGCCGCCAGCGTTGACCAACTCAGATTGGGTTGGGAGGTGATCTGCTCATAACGGCAATGCAATGCAAGCGAGCGGGAGGGGAGGCGGCAGATACGTGCAAGCAACAAGATACTGTACATGACAACGATGCTGCTAGGAAATGGCACAAGAGGAGCAATGTGGCACAACAGTGGAGGGCATGTTCACCGACGCCCGGCGCCGGCGGCGACGGAGTCCAAGTGAGGCGCACACTCTACCTGTAAAGTGGCGTTTGGGTCCTGACAATTTCAGAGTGTGGCTACATATTCAAGCAAATTTTGTTTCAAATTTATTTAGCAACTTTACTCAAAAAAATTTATTTAGCAACCACTGAACCAATGCAAACAATACTTGTGGAAAAAAAATCAAAAAAAAAACTTGTTGGCATGGATACATGCCTGACTGCGCCTAATACTGGACCAGCAAGCTTTAGCAGCCATGCATGTGAACGGCTTGATTCAGTGGCGGAGCTACAGGGTATGCACCGGCATACCCTGCAATTCCTGCAACTACGAGTATACATATACGTATTTACGGAAAAAATAGTAAAACATACGCACACATGTGCTCCATACCCTAAGTCAAGCCCAACCAAGCCAGCATTCGACAGCAGGCAGGCCGAGCGAGCGTCAGGCCCATGTGGCCGCGTGCACGCGGCCTATGCGATGCTGACGACGGACAGATTCACGGACGAAAACTCAGAAAACGCGTCGTCGTGCTGCCGCCAATTCACAGATTGCATCTTCATCACGCCTCCTGCGTCTCGGTGTCCGACAGAGATCACCTGATCACCAAACGCATGCGCCATCCCTGCTGGATTCGCTCCGTTGTCCGTCGACTGTCGTTCTCGTCCCGTTTGGCTTGTTCGGGTGAGGTTCAATTATTCTTTACTTTTTAAAAAAAATTCATGTGTTCTTTAATTGATAATTGCTATTTGCTAATTAGCATTAAAATTTTGAAATCATCTATCACACAATGAGGGTGAAGATTTGTCATTTTGTCCCAACATCACAGTAGACCGAGATTGATTTTTTTGCAACACTCATATCATGTGAGTGATCCATAATTGAATGTTCGAATGTGATCATTTGAAACTATTTATATTAGATGGTTTTACTTATTCCATAAATTTAAGTATTATTATGCTACTTAGTACATATATACCGAATTACGTTATCAATTTTACAATATATACCAAATTTGTAAAATAAGTTTACGAATTGTATATGATTTTTTTTGAGCGGCATACCCTAAACTAAAATCCTAGATTCGCCGCTGGGCTTGAAAACACACGATGAAAGTTTCTTTTCACCCATTTTTGTGGTTGCGGTCTCGAGGGAGAAAGCTAAGGCACATGGCTTTGGACATTCCTGCCCGACGGAAATTAGGAGGAAACCATTTCGCTACCACAGAATCTTTTTGCTTCAACGAAAATTTCATTGGGAGTACAACAAGTACAACGAAGAACGAAGGAAAAAATGAGGCAAACAACATGCATTTTATTTTCTATTTTCGAAGTAAAATAATGCCAAAAAACTAATAATAACAAAAGTAAATTATTCATGGATACAGCTTCACGAAACTTCTTTCTATGCAGAAAGGAAACATTGAAAGGCCTAAGTTTTAAATTCGAAAAAAAGAAAGCCCTAAGTTTTAGGGAGGTGTACAGCTGCATCTCATCTGCAAGAAAAAGGGCCTGAAACAAAAGATCAGGGATGTACTTGCAAGGCCGAAGTTGCATACGGGGACTGGAACGTGAATGAGTAGTCCAAAACTGCAGGCTGAGGGTGCATTTGCAAGTAGAAGGTAGCACCCAGGGGTGGTGCGTGAATACGCCAAACATTCTGGATCTGGTTGTAGGGCAGCGAAAGTTCCAAGGGCCCGAAAAGAATATCTCAGGGGCACATCTGCAAGGAAAACACGCACCCCAGGGGCGTATCCGTGAGGGGAAAACTCACGACCAGGGACCAGTGCGCAAATTCTCAAAAAAATTTGGACCATTTCTCGATTTGTGCGTGTCATCCTTGCGCAGGGGCCATGCTAATCTTCTCTGTATCGTTCCAATTTTATTGGATGTCTCCGAAGAGACAATGTGGTGGTGGCGGCCAAGTTTATAAGCTGATCTTTGCGTTGCTCGCTAGCCGGTATGGGACTAAACGCTGGTTCCGTCCTTCGCTCCCCGTAATCGCAACGACGGCAGAGCGCAACCCCCGCGTGGGCTGAATCTTTAAATACGGCCCATATATAGCGGGAAAGAGCAAGGTGGGTGGGTGGGCTTTTCGTGTTTCCCCGGCGTGTGGGCTGGGATGTTTTTATACAGCCCAGCTAACAATAGGATTTACTCCGTACTATACTATCCGGCTGCACAATGAGCGGTACTGTACATTACATTCACTCTAAGAAATAAAAAATATTAATTCTAGAAAGAAATAAAAAATATTACACACCTTTTCACTAAAAAAATTAACAGATACATATTCCTCGAAATCAACAAGAAAAGTCTGTCACCAACCTCGCAAGAAAATCTTTTTTTTTCTTTGAGAAGGAAAACCAGTGCAGCTAGCTCGATCTCATGACTGACGACTCTGTTCCGTGAATCCGTGATGAGTACTTGCAATTGTTCATTTGGCATGCTCGGTTCCAACAACTGTTCAGAGCAGCACTTGCACGATGGAGGGTGTGTTTGGCAAGGTTCCCGGTTGCGATCATGGTAGAGAATAATCTGTGAGATTAAACTGCTTTTAAAAACGTTTGGCAAAACAGATTCTCTTGACAGTGTGAGGTGGACGTGAGGGTGAATTGTTCATAATGTCCTTCCCTTTTCTTTTCTATTTTCTATTTTCCCTCTAATTTTTTTCCTTTTCCTTTTATTTCTTTACTTTTTTCCCTTCTCATTTTTATTTCTTTACTTTTTTCCCTTCTCATTTTTTATTTCTCCATTATCCCTACCCTTATCTCCACCGCTGCCTACCGGCTCGCGTCCCTTATCCACTCGGCGGCCCAAAAATCTCATGCACGCCCACCGGCTCGCGTCCTCTCCCTCCTTCTCCACCGCACCTCCACCACGCCGCCTTCCGCATCCGCTGTGCCGCGCCGAGCAAGCTCCTCCGCCCCGGATCGAGGTCCCCGCGCCCTGGATCGAGGTCCCCACACCCCGGATCGAGGTCCCCGCGCCCGGATCGAGGATCGAGCTCCCCGCGGCCCGGATCGAGCCCTCTCGCCGGCAATGGAGGCGTCCTCCACGCCCCGTCGCGGGCCCTCTCACCGGTGCCAGCGTGCGACCTAGTCGCGCGTGGCTCCGTCGAGGGGCTCCGCCGCCGGGTGATGGCGAGGCGGACGCGGCCTGGCGACGGCGACAGCTCCAGCCTGGTGACGGCGACGACTCCGGCCTGTCAGGTACGCCGCTAGTCCCCTTCTTCCCGCGCCCAACCGCCGGCCTCCTTCCGCGCCTGCAACCGCCGGGGGCAGGCCTGGCAAAGGAGGGGAGGAGCCGCGGGAGCAGCGGGGGAGCCGATTTTTCCAGCTCCCCCGACCTCCCCGCTCCAGAGTCGGCCTTCCCGAGGCGCTCCTCCGACGGAACCGTTTTGGCACAACTCCGGCACAAAACAGCTCCGGAGCCGGAGTGGCGCCAAACGCACCGCAGGTACGTAACGGCACGCAATGGAAGATTCAAACAGTGTCAAATTCGTTTGATCAAAGGAAATGGCGCAAGAAGAGCATGCAATGTGGGCTGTGGCGCAACAGTGGAGGGTAGGGGTAGGTTGGCTAGCTTCACCGACGGACGCCCGGCGGACTCTACCTGTAAAGTGGTGTTTGGGTATTGAGAATTTCAGAGTGTTGCTAGACTTACAAGCAAAATTCGTTCCAAATTTTTTTAGCAATCACTGGTAAACTAGTCTGGGTTGTTGTGAGCTTCGGTAGACCTAAGGCCTGGTGGAGCGCCGGCTCGTGAGTATAGCGGGCCGAGCCGGAATCCGCTGGGCCACTCTAACAAGAACTTTGGAAGAAAAAAAAACTTGTTGGCATGGATACATGCCCGCCTGCGCCTAGTACAGGACCAGCAGCCCATGCATGTGTCTGGCTCTGAATACACACGAGGAAAGTTTCTTTTTCCCCATTTTTCGTCGTTTCAGTCTTGTGGGAGAAAGCTAGGCAGATGCCTTTGGACTTTCCTTCTCGTTCACCATGCAGATATAGCATCTGACCCACATGAGCGTAGATGCCATGAGTCCTCCCAAATTTTCGAGTCCAACTCGGGCCTGGTTTAGATGGTTAAAGTTTCTAACTTTTTCCACTTTTTTCATCACATCACATTAAATACGTCAAAAGACATATGTTCGGAGTATTAAATATAGGTAAAAAATAACTAATTACACAGTTTGGATGTCCTTTGCGACACGAATCTTTTGAGTCTAATTAGACCATGGTAGGATAATATTTACCACAAACAAACGAAATATGCTACAGTGTGCTACAAGAATTCCAACAGTTAAATTTGCAAATATTTCAACTAAGTAAACAAGACCTCGGTGATCCATGCACCATTTTGTTTGTGTGCAATGGAGAGATGAAAACAGCTCATGTCTTGCTTTTGCTTCACATGGGCGGCCGCCAGCTCGCCACACAGGGTAGTGTAGGAGTAGGTGGCAGCTTTAGCTGACTGACCGCTACGACAGAACAGCACACGTGGCCTTTTACGTTGGCGCTGCATTTGTGGAGCGAGGCTGCATGATGCAGCAGATCGAGTTGCAGACCATACTGACCTATACACCCGTTTAAGAATGGCATAAACAGGCCCTCAAAAAAAAAGAATGACATAATCTTTCTAGATTTATCATGCGTAATTGTTAGGATTGGAACCTAATATGCAAAAGAGTAGAGATATCGCACATAGAAAATCTAGTGCGCACATAGATAGATGTTGAAATATGTTTTGATGTATGTTTGGAGTATTAAGTTTTAAGAACATCCAATTTCACTCCTAAGTGTCACGGTCCCTTCACCTTCCTTCATAATTTCAAGGTAATCAATCCAAATGTTCAAAATTCAGCTTTCTTGTGTTCTAAATCTTTTATCATAAAGCTATAAGTCCTATTATAGACAGTAGTCTAATATTATGTTGTATAAACAACTTTTTTCGACAGGGAAGCTCTCATGCCGCTTGTGCCGACGATTCTGGATGAGGCTAGGTCCTGAACGCGTGCCAGATTTCTTCCGTTTGCTCGTCTGTTAGATGTTCGCCCGGTAAGAGCGGTGTAGCTCTCTATATTCTAACCGGAAGACTTTTTTCTTCTCTACGTACTTTGCACGTCTTAAAGAAAAGAAGATCGCAAGAGTTGGGAGAAATGGTGAGTTTCAAAAGAAATAAGGGGTGTGATTATGAAACGGAAATTACTGTTGTTTTTCAGTTGTAAACATTCTAACGGTTGGTGATTGAGGTCACATCACACTGTTGTGTACATCTTGTAACAGTAAAAACTATTTCAACGATGCAGCTACATGGGAGGCGTTTCTTGTCAGTATACTAGTGATACTGAAAGTTCAATTAGCTAGCAGCTACTTTGGTGGAAAAACCACCTTTGATCCAACTCTTTTATCCCGGTTGAAATTTGAAGCCGAGACAAAAGGGTTTGCGTCGACGTGGCTTGTAATAGCTACGAACGCTCCCTATCTTTTATCTCGGTTGGTAATACCAACCGAGACAAAAAGAGGAGAGTCCAACAGGTAGAATGGCAACAAATTCTTTAGTCTCGGGTGGTGTTTCACCGAGACTGAAGACTTCTTAATCTCGGGTGAAAACACCACCGGGACTAAATCTTAGTCCCGGTGGTAGCCACCGAGACTAAAGGGGAGCCTTTAGTCCCGGGTCAGAACACCACCCGAGAAAAACAACCGTCGACGCACTCCTCTCTCTTTTATTTCTCTCTTTTATTTCTCTCTTTCCTCCTCTCCTCCACTCATTCTTCTCCCCTCTCTATTCTTTCTTCTCATCTGAATCTGAGTTATCCTCTCCTCAGGGTGGCCGGCGGGAGGAGGCGCAGCCCGGCCGGCGGTGAGCGCACGGCTCCCGGGAGGCGGCTGTGGTGTGGCCGTGGTGAGGCCCGGCCGGCAGCAGTGACCCGTGGGCGGCCCCGACCACGGCCGGCGCAGCTGAGCCCGGCATGGCGCGCGTCTCGGCCGCCCCGGCGGGCGGCCCCGACCACGGCGCAAGAGCGACAGCGGCGGGCGTCGGCCGGCCCCGGCGGCCATGGCGGTAGCGGGCAGTCGAGCACGCGGCGGCGCGGCACCCCATGGTGGTACAGGCGGCCGGCCCCAGCGACCTCGCGGCAGGCAGGCCCGCGGCGGGCGTGGCAGCCCTCGACGGGCGTGCTTCCTCACGGCCAGCAACGGCGGCGCAAGGCAAGATGCTTAAGTTCGTGTGTGGTGCGTGATTCATTTGTCAATTGAATTCATGTGTTGTGATGGGATTCTTGTGTTGTGATGTGCAAACAAATGTTGTGAATTGTGAGATGATTTTGTTGATGAATTTGTGAGGTGGTTCATTGATGAATTTATGAGAAGAATTTGTGAAGTGAATTTGTTGATGAACTTAGAGGAACTTGGATGAACTTGTCTCGTGGTGGTGGTGGACCACGAGGTGAGTGGTGGAGGTGCGAGGAGGGGCAGGAGTCAAGGGGCAGAGGTGGGTATTTTTGTTTGTGCAAAATCTTTTAGTCCCGGGTGGGAATGCCACCCGAGACTAGCACTTTATTCCTGCTGGTCACCCTAATAAAAGGGGAGGCCTTTTGTCTCTAACATTTAGTCTCGGGTGGGTTTCAGAGAAATGATCCTCTTCCCACCCGGGACGGAAGGTGGTTTTTCCACCCGTGGTAGTTCGTACCTTTTATTCTCGCTTAGACTAGATCTATTACTAGAAAGACTGGCGCGGCGTTGCCGCACCATGAACTGTAGCCCAGTGATTGCTAGAATGGTTGAGGATATTTTTGCAGGCTATGAATTAATTTATTAAATCTTTAGGGTATTTCTTAGTCAAAATTCAGGGACCGTGGATTGATTTTGACAAGCCTGGGGGACCTTTTGCAATAGTTAGACCGTGGGAAGATTTACATAAAGTTTAGGATCTTTTTTTAAAAGGAACAAGTCTATTTTTGGCCATCCAACTCTTGCCCGAGTTTAGTTTTGGCCATCGAACCGCAAAATCGGGAATCTTCAACCATCCAACTCTTGAAACCGTTCATTTTTGACCACCCGGCAGTTTTGGCAGGTGGTTTTGGTGACGTGGCTGCCACATGGCGGCTGGCCCACGTCACCCCCATCTCCTCCCTCTCTCTCTTCTCTCTTCTCTCCTCTCTCCTCTCTCCTCCAACTACCGGCGGCCATCCCCCGCCTGCACCTCCTGGCGACGGCGGAGCTCGAGCTCGCCCAGCCCGCGGCGCTCGCCCGAGGCGGAGCTCCGGCTCGCCGGGCGGCGGCTGCAGTGAGCTCGAGCTCGCCCGACGGCGCCGGCGGGTGGCGAGCTCGAGCTCCAGCTCGCCTCCCGACGGCCGGCGGCGACCTCCAACGCCTCGCACTTCTCCTCGCCCTCCCTCCTCCATGCCCGCCTTCGCCACTCCCCGCCGCAACGGTGGCACGGAGGCCACGCGGAGGTGCACATGGCAGGCACGACACTCCCTCCTCCCCGTGCCACACCTCCTCCCGACGGCACGACGCGCGGCTCTCCCTCCTCCCCTGCTCCTCTTCCTCTCTCTCGCCGGACGGCCGGCGGCCCACGAGCGGGCTGCTCGGCCTCCTTGCTCGCGGATCTCCATCGCGCGCGGCGCGGGGCGCGGAGGTCGAGGAGGCAATGGCAGCGTGGAGGAGTAGGAGACTAACTCCACCCGCGCCTCACCATTGCCGCTCGACTGAGCTCCCCGTGGTTTGACATGAATTTTGCCGCCGCCACAATCCCACCGCCACCAAACACTCCCTCCTCCTCCTCGCCGATCGCGCGGGGGCCAAGATTCCTCCTCCTCTCACGCGGGAGAAGTAGGGCGCGGCGAACGAGCAGCGAGTCATCGCCTGAACGCTTAGGACCTCCACGACGTCGCCGGAGAACTCGATCTTCACGCCGCAACAGAGCGCGGCGGCGGCGCTGCCGGGGCCCTCACGCCCGATCCGCGTGAGGATCCCGCCGAGCCGCCGCCACCGCCGTCGAGCACCCGCACCCCGAGCTACTCGGCCGCCGCCGCCGCCGGAGCACGCCCCCACCCTCGAGCGCGGAGTGCAAGGGAGGCGTGGGGAGGAGAGAGAGGAGTGAGAGAGAAGAAAGAGGGAAGATAGGAAAAAAAAGAGCTGACATGTGGGCCCCATGCCACGTGTCGTCCACGTCAGCGAAACCACTCAACAAAACCGCCGAATGGCTAAATATGAACGGTATTGAAAGTTGGATGGTCAAATATTTCTGGTTTTGCGGTTCGATGGCCAAAATCAAACCGAGAGCATAGTTCGATGGTCAAAAATAGACTTGTTCCTTTTTAAAAATTTGTGGACCATGTGTCAATTTCTGTAAAACTCAAGTTTGTGGCTCCCGCGAAGTCAATCTTACGAGCCACTTCTCAATCGAGGTAATTTTATGATAATTGACCTGAGAAGTGGCTCGATCGAGGAAGATGTCGTCAAATTGCTTGAGAGGTGGCTTAAATAAATGTAGTTATGTAAAGTTTGAGAGGGCTTCATTAAAAGCATTCCTTCAAAGCTCGAGGGGGTTTTCATAAAACGGCATGAGAGGTGGCTGAAATAAAATTATATTTCAGCAAAGTTTGAGGGGGTTTTCACAAAACTATATGTGTGTGAGTTGGATTATATATCAATGTCCATAAAGTTTGTGGGGAGATTTTATAAAATCGACAACCCTCTTGGCATTCCTTCGAAGATTAAGGTGGTTTTCATAAAACAACCTGAGAGGTGCCTTTGGAAAGCTATTTCTGTAAAGTTCGAGAGGGTTTCCCTAAATTATCCTGAGTGTGGGTTGGACTACATATTAATTTCGATAAAGTGCGAGATTTTTTGTAAACCGCCACCGAGCCTCCTGGATGGATCTGAACCATCCAAGACCACGCGCAATCCGACGGCCGAGGTTTTGCTGCAGACATAGCGCAATGGAGGGGGCAAAAATCCCCCGCGGTTTAGGTTGATTAAAGGAAGAAATCCCACTCAATAGAATTGTGGGCCCCACAAACAAAATGTGTGGGTCCCACCTGATGTGGGTCCCACACGAATATCTCATGAATCCTCGTGGGTCCCGCACATGGGTCCCACCTAAACATATTGTGGGTCCCACATAAACAGTATTTGTGGTCTGTGGATGATTCGAGCCATCAACACGCGATCCGATGGCTCTCATTTTGTTGATGACGTGGCTCAATGTGAAGGCAAAAATTGCCCCCCTTTTAGGTCTTGTAAAGATTTTCCCCAGTTCCACATGCAAAATATTCCAGCAATCAAGTACACAACACACGTATTATGTATTCAGAAGAAAACGAAGCAGTGGACACAGTACGTGTACATACAACTAGCACACACCATGCACATGTCGATGACTCGATGTTACATACAAACTCACAGGTGGTAGTGGTGAACCTCTGGGATCACAACAGTGTGTACAGAAACTACAAACAGGTGCGCGACCCGTGTCCGCTTCTGTGGGAGCGGACACGATCAACGAACCACTTTATTGCTGAGTGCCTGGGTTCATCTTTTTATTCTCTCGGAACGCCGTGGCAGATAGCACGGTTTGTCACCAGTATATATATTTACTCGCGCCCTTGTCTTAGTGCTGCCCGGGCAGCTTCTGCTTGATCTTGTCCATGATGCCCTTCTTCTCCCCTGTGCCCTGCTGCTGGTGGGTTCCGTAGGCGCCACCAGTTCCAGTGCCGGTCATGCCGGTGTGCCCCTGCTGCCCGTAGGCGCCGCCGGTGCCGGTCATGCCGGTGCCGGTGGCGTGCTGGCGGTCGTCCTGCTTGTGGCCTCCGGGCAACTTCTCCTTGATCTTCTCCTTGATGCCCTTCTTCCTCCTGCCGCCCATGCCGTCATCCTCGGACTACACACGAAGAAACCAGATCTCGTTAACAATTAGCTAATTAATCCATACGATTAAGCAAGGAGTAACTCAAGAGGAAAGTATGCCAGAAGTGGTTACCGAGCTGGAGCTGGAGCTACCGGAGCGGTGCAGGACGCCGCCGGTCTTGTGGCCCTCCCTCGCGGGCTGGAACTGCCCGCCGCCCATGCCGGCGCCGCCGTGTTCGCCTAGCTGTCCCATGCCGCCGGTCCCGGTGGTACCGTACCCAGTCGTCCCCATGCCGCCGGTTCCAGTTCCGGTGGTGCCGTGGTGCCCCATGCCGCCGCCGACCGGATTGCCGTACTCGTCGACGCGGCCGGTGGTGCCGTGGCCGTGCTGCCCCTGCTGGCCGCCGTAGCCGTACTCCATGTTTGTTTCGGCTGGTGGTGGTTAGTGCTCCTCTCAATAAGATTGTTCGGCTGATGGATGAAGGAAGCTAGCTGCTGGTGAAGACGATGCAGGCCGACGCCGCCATTTATAGGCTGCCACCACCGCCCACCGGCAGACGAGCGGCGAAAGAAATTGGGATTCGGGCGCCACGGTAGGGAGGTACGTGTGCTTGCATGAGTGGGTTGGGAGGGAACAGCGCGGACAGAGGTGCAGGCCGCGGAAGGCGTCGGTGGCGCCACGTCTCGATCGGGCGCTTCTGGAAACAAGCGTCGTGTGACGCGTCGTCCCGGGGTCGTTAGTCGAACAGATAAAGTAGATAACGATCTCTGGGTGTATCCATGCGCCGCGAACGATTACGTAGGGAGCTAACAATGGGCCGGCCAAGCCAGTACGAATTAGTACCGTTGGAGAGAACAAAAACTGATCAGAATGGCGTTTTTTTTTGAAATACTAGCTGATTCACCGTGTGTTACTGCGGGATTTAAACAAGCTTTTCGGTCTATTTTTTGTCGCATTTGAGCTTTTATGTTAGTGTCACTGTGGTGACTTTATGCGTTTGCGTTTGTGAAGATTAAAAGAAGATCAAGTGGACATCTGCTATATTTAGTGAAAAATTATGTGTGCTGATGTGGCACGTTAAGATTTGAGAGAATATTGTAATGAGTTGTAGTGGGATGCTTCTATATAGTTAAATGATGTGTGCTGACGTAGTGCATTGAGGTTCGAGAGAAATTGTAGTGAGTTTATAGTTATATATGATTAAGCCCAAAGCATTTCATGGGTTAAAAGTACTCTTGTATTAATATATTGAATTAAAAGATATAAATGATATAAAAATTGATGATATTTGGACCTAATTGCACCTAGGGCATCTCCAATGTATGGAACCGTTCCTGATTTCTTAGATGTGGTCAACAATGATTTGATGTCATATGTTGCATTAGTTCTAAGTATAGAAGCGCAGCTAAATCTATAAATGGAACTCACTCTCATCCCTTGCCGCGGGTCGACGTCTTCGTCACCGGCAGCTTGGGAGTTCAGATGAGTGGTAATAAAATAAATCCTACTACCGTCTTCCACATAGCGGATCACGTCTCATCCACCTCCATCCATGGGCGGAGCCACCATGGTGCACGGGTATTCTCAGGATTACCCAACTATTTTACCAAAATATCATGTTTATGTTAAGTATACACACATATATATGTTATATTGAGTCAAGATCTCTTGTTTTTACTTTGGAGTATAATTCTGCCTCAAAGTTTGACTTTTTTTTAAATACGGGAATACCCAAGTTGTAAACCCTGGCTCCGCCACTGCCTCCATCCATATTCATGTTGAATTGTTGGTATGTTCTTTCTTCACCATCCGAACGAACCTTTTTTTCCTTCCTTTTCCACCCTCCTCTCATGCAGTTCGCTCGATATTGCCTCCACCTCGTCCGCCTTGTGACACGCCTTGTGCCACAGTTCAGGTTGTCTGCTACTCGCCTACTACTCTGCTTGCCAAATATTGTCGTCTCTCTAGATTTTTGGTGGTCCGGTCAGCCGGTCTGATCCAAGCTGCCGACGCCTCTACTGCTGGCACCATCGCCCGTCCATAAGAAGCAACAATTCTACTCCTTTTGTCCCATTTTAAGTGCATTTCTAGGATTTGAATGCAAAATTAGTGTATGTGTGAAATGACATTTTTACCCCTACATGAAGTAGTAATCATTGCACTAGCCTGGTGGAAGAACCCAGAAGGCTTCAGTATTGTAGATGGCTGGCCATTTTGACTCTGTACCGCATCTTAGTGCAGCTCAGATGATTCAGGAGTGACGCCCTGCTCATAGTAGCACTTAATGTGGGGCATTTTTTGAACGATAGAAATGCACTTAAAGTGGGACGGAGGGAGTACACGATACAGTCCCAACTTTTCCTCAGGATCCTCGTCCACACCCCCCTCGAGTTCATCGTCGGCCGTCATGGATCTTCACCGAGCCAAGCTTGTACACTGATGCGCCTCTATTCAACATCGTCATCTTTCGCGCCTGAGAAGTTTGTTCTTGAAGGCTTTGAAGAATTCACCTCAACCTCAGCTCGTAGTAGCAGGAGGCCCTTCTCGCCCCGGTGTCCTCGACGGCGGTCAATGACGGACAGGAGACCCTTCTCACGTCGGTGTCCTCATCAGCGCTCGTATCCTCATCGTGTTTGTCTTGCGTTGAGACATGTTTTCGTCCGCTCCTTTTAGTCGCCAACACAAGGTTGTGTTCGTGCTTTCGTGGAGGTTGTACGCGTACGTGTCTTTTGGGACATGGTTTGTACTTCTCGTCTTTTCCTGAGGGTGAATTTGTAATGTTGCTTTTATATAATTATTATATAAAACTAGTAAGGTGCACGTGCGACACGCACGTGTCTTACAATATTTTTATACGTATAATGAAACATTCCGCAACACACATGTTATTTAAAAAAATCAAATATTGTCAATGCTATGACAAATAGCATAGTTAATAAACACAAATTACTTTCGATTAACATATTGCATAGTCGCTGAAACAATGAAGCCTTCCTATTACTGATAATACATCTATATCTTCTTGAATATGATACCGTCTTTGCCTAAAACTTATCATTGGCACATAGAAACTCTCAAGCATTGCTTCACTGCTTCTCTAGCCAATCCATTGCTTGTCATGCCATCTTGACCGCAAGCCATGAAGAAGTTAAACTAAAAAATATCACGAATTCTCAACAGTTCTTGCAAGAATATTATTCTAATCACTTATGCAGATAATCAAGCAAAAAATCGAGACACTGAGAAATTAGCCAAAGAGTGAGGGCCCTATGTTCTCAAACATTATCCAATTAATTGGCTAAATAAAAACCTAATATGGTCGCTGAAACAATAATGGAAATTCAAGTT
Source organism: Cenchrus purpureus (assembly GCA_022644695.1). Taxonomy (NCBI): domain Eukaryota; kingdom Viridiplantae; phylum Streptophyta; class Magnoliopsida; order Poales; family Poaceae; genus Cenchrus; species Cenchrus purpureus. The sequence goes on from CP053466.1 coordinate 21,898,908, forward strand.
AGCTGCAAGGGTTTATCAGTGTTGTGCCTTTGTTGATCAGTGTTTACATCTTGAGCTGGTAGTGAACAACCTCATTTGGCATACTCAAAGTTGACTGTCTTGAATTCTTGATATTTGTTATGTTGTGTCCTTGTCGGTATTTCATTTGTCAGGTTTGTTTAGTTCGGAAAACTTTGCAAAAGCTTTTTGCATCGGAGCGCGTGCTGAGAGAGGGCAAATGTATTTTTTGCATATCTTTTTGCAAATTTTTGTGATTTACCATAATAGGAACACAAAAGGAAATTGTGAGTGGCCTGTTGACGGTGGAAATTCACCATTTCCAACCCTCAATATTCTCACATAAATGGAGGCATATGCATTATTTACTAGCATTTTTGTTTGAATAATGTAGTTCCACTTGTCCTTGGAGATTATTTGTATGTAGGTGATGTACCCCTTAAAAGAGATAGAAACCCACCTTCTGTGAAGAACCATGCCAACTCAGCTGAGGAGGTGGCTGCCACCAAGGGAAACATGGCATTCCACGTCATCGATCCAGGGGAGGCACTCACCGACGAATCAGAGGACGTCACATAGACTTCACATGGATCAAAGGGCCCACCTCGGATACCAAATCAAGCTATGCACCGGGATGGATCGAGGCCTGGGGCAGCCACCAAGTGGAAAATCACCAGGTGGGGCCACCCTAGAGGGCCGGCCGAACCTAGGATCAGCCGAACCGACCTAGGGGGCCCCATCCTAGCCCTCCATGTGGCAGCTCCCTATTGGTCTATTGCCTCCGAGCAAGCCTGGCCCTTGCCTATAAATAGAAGGGAAGGGGCTCCCATTTCTCACACACCACTCTCTCATTCTCCTCTCACTTTTAGTTTCCAAGGCTAGGGGTAGGCTAGAGTAGCTCTTATTCGTGTTCCAAGTCCTCTTGGAAGTCTAGGTATGAGTTCTCTTTTATCTTTATTTCTTTGTATGACTTTGATCTACTTATTCACTATTTCATATAAAGTCATGGTAGATCATATGTTTGATATGTTCTTGAGTTCATCCTCTGCTCATCATTTAGAGGCTTGTGTTCTTCGTGAACACTACCTTTTGATCCACTTGAAGGGTGATAAACTCCTTCCTTATGTGTTTGTTCATAAGTTAGAGGCTCGTGTTCTTCACGAACACGACCCTTTGATCTTATTGATTAGACATAAGAGAGTTCATATCTGTTTGTATGTCTAGCCTTAGTTGATCTTGTTAGATGGCATGAGAGTGTTGCATGAGGTCCGTGTTCAAGCTACGGTACTCGGTCTAGTTGACCGTTTCGGTGGCTCTCACCTGGTCACAATAGGGCCGGGTGGAGTCTAGCAACGTAGGCATGGTGCTGGGTTGTCGCTACGATAGTTATGAGCATACCCCGTAATGATAGACGTCGGTCCTCGGTGGTGACACTGTTGGATCCTTGGGCAACCTCCGCTGGGTACCGTCAGAGAGTCTAAAGTCTAGTTTTGCAGTCGGTCGTCGCGGGCTAGCTCCTGTGACAACCCGCCGAGAAAATACCGTACTATCGCCTAAACCAATCCACTTTGGCCATTACAACAAGAAGTATCATCCTGTCGTAAGTTGCCTTAACGCGTAAATCACTCGGATATCACATGGAGGATTGAACATATGCATTAAAACTCACACGAAGGTGAGTCCAGAGTACATTACATAAATTAAATCCAAATTTACCCCGAAGGGTTTAATTATTACAAACCATTGTTCATGACATGATAAGTAAAGATTCAGAGTTCGAAAACAGCAGAATAAAATAAACTAGCGCAACGATAAGCATCACAGGAGGCCGTCCGTGATGCCATCACTCGTCGTCATCCACCCATTCCGCCTCCCACCGGGGTGGAATCTCCGTGCCAAACAACATCACCGCAACCACATTTATAGCAAGGTCGAGTATACTAATACTCAGCAAGACTTAACCGTCGGGTGATAAATTACATCGTCAACTCTAGACATGATAGGCTTTTTGGCCGGTGGAGTTCTTTTGCTGAAAAGCAACAAAGAGTATGTCCTTACTTTCAATATTTTAGCTCAGATTCTAGTTGATTACTCTTTTCTACATGAGCAAGCTATTGCAAGCATAAGTTGTGTAATTCAATTAATCAAACATAAATATTCACGAAGTTCCATCATTAAGGGATATCATGGTCAGTTGATTAAGCAGTCTCAGATAACGGTGAGAGGCCGACAATCGATTGATTAAAAACCTTGCAAGGTAAACCTAAACATACGGAAGAATGCATACCCCAAGAAATCCAAACAAAAACGAAACAGGGTATACACCGACCAGACGGTTCCCATCTTTCTCCGGGTCGGGATCGGAACCTACAATCCTCGGTACAAGGCTTCTGCACGCCACGCCGGGACCGCCCAGGACTCGCAGTACCCCATCATTGCGGTAGGGGGACACATCAGGTGTCCTAGGGGTAGTAGGGAAAAGTTCTCTTGCCGTGTCCATCAGGTACTAGGTTTACCGGTTCCATTCCCGGCAAGTGCTTAGTACGTTCAAAAGCTTAGCCCACGAAAGCCACTGGACCGGAGCCCAAATCCCATGCTCTTACCACATGAGCAATCCATTTATAAAGATCTCATGATTCCAACATAGGGACCTATTCTCGCGAGTGACGAACATCACTCGACTTGTACCGGTCCTATAGCATAGCAACTATCGACCTAGCATACTAGTACAAGAGCATAGGTACCTAGGGATCGTGCATCTAGGGTTTCAATTCAACTCCTGAAACGTAAATGCACAAACATAGCAAAGGTAATGGCATAATTTTAAAAAGAATGGTTAATGATCCGGGCAAGGTTGGCCTTGGGCCCTTCTGGACTTTGGTCCAGGTCTTGCTCTATAGCAATGTAGTGCAGTCTCTCGGCTCCTCCGTCTCCTCCTTCCCAAGACGAGCGCAGGCTACCGTTCTGGGAAGATCTACACGAGGATGCAAATGCAAGATTTAAGTGACGGTTTTTATCTAATTAATTATAAAACAACACATGACAACCATGGGGTGCATGGTTGACCACATTCACCTAGATAATTATACATTCAGCATACTCTTCCAATAAGGAACAATATGCGGTTCTTTAATAATTATTCTTTTTGATAGTGACTGTGTACACATTTATGTAAATTAATTAATTTAATTTCACAAAACAGCAAGGAGGTGGTCCTAAGCATCTTAGCATGATTTACATCCCAACATGAGGTCACTAGTTGTGGTGTTGGTGATTTTCCAATTTAACTTAATTTAAGCTTTAAATGGCCTACATTGCTTTTATTCACAAAATAATTTCATAAAATTCAGCGGTAGTGTTTCTGAAGCACTATAGCTCTAAACAAAGCCACTGAACACACATGCACACTTATGAGAGCTATAAATTAGTTATATCACAAAAGACAAAATCTAGCTACCAAAACAAGATAAATGCATACAAAAATAAATAAGCATCAAATGGATCCCAACTATCTCACACATGGTCTCTGGTCCAAATCTAAGTTAGGCATGCAACATACACACCTAGAGCTACTACAGATCTTGAGCTATGCATTTACAAAGAAAATTAGGCATAAAACAAGATTAAATATTTCTGACAGATATAAAATTGCGATTAATTCACCAGAGATGCATTTAGGCATAACAAGATCACATGCAGAAGTTGAGCACAAAAATCTATTTATTTTTAGCTACAAAAATCATTTAGACAGATTTAACATAAATATAAAATAAATCATATTAAAAGATTTACTAAGTAAATTTGTGCAATTTTCGGTACAGAAGCTAAGCATGACATAACCCACAATATATCCAAAATTCAGCTAGAGATCCCTTGTAGATTTTGAACTACAACAGATCTAGGTTTAACTAATTTATATTGTTCATGCAAAAACTATCACTCAAAAGTATGTTCATGCTTTGGGAAAGTTGTAGGGTTATTCACAAGAAAACCAACAAAATTTAGTTTGAATTATTCTGACTTTTCTATGATTTTCTACGAATGTTCTAAGTTTCAGCAAAAACCACACACTGTTTCAGATTCACTTTTGCCGATAGGTCCCTGGAAACTTTGTTTCTATTGCAGATAGGTCCCTGGTTTTCACAAAACACGCTAACAGTTTTGAGATCGTTGCAAAGAGGGTCGAGGAGGAGGGCTCACCACAGCTCGGTTTGGGGCGGAGTTGGGGCCTGGAAGGCTACCGCCGAGTTGGGGCGGCGGCCGCCGCTGGAGCGGTGACTCCGGCGAGACGGCGACCATAGCAGAGCAATTGATGGTGGTGGGAGCTCACGTGGATGCTGGACACGCCTGAGGCTCGGCGGCGGCGTTAATGGCGCGGCCCGGAGCGGTGGCGGTGCGCGCTGAGGGAAGAGGGTGGCGGCCTTTTATAGGCGTGGGCGGCGCTTCCTTCGAGGCGGGCGGCGAGAAGAAGGTCGGGCGGCGTCGGCGGCGAGGACAGCAGGTGGCGGCGCTCCAGGCTCTGGCGCGGCGCTGGCGTGGCGTCGGCGAGGGCCCGGGTGTGGGGTGGTCCACTCTCCTTGCGCTGCGCGTGGTGGCGGGGACCTCGGCGTCCGAGCCCGAGGGCCACGGCGCAAGACGGGCGCAGGGAGCGGTCAGCATACGGCGACGCCTCGCGCCAGGCGCTGGATCCGCATGTCAACGCAACTTTGACCGCGATTACCTTGGAAAATTTGAACTGAGCGGGGAAAAGTTTGAATAGCAAAGTTGATGTTCGAACTATCCTCTACAACATTTGTAAAGGCCGACATATGATTTGGTGATTGGTTTGGCTTGGAACGCGTCGCGAAAATCAGCTTTTGCATGACTCAAAACACTATTTATTTGGCCTTTGACTGAGTTTTTGAGCTTCGAAACTTCAAAATTTGAATTGCCGCCAATTGTGAAAGTTGTGTTCCTCAAAACGACGAACAACTTTTATATTGGCTGATTTTGAAGTGTTTAAGCGGAATTTGGAGAACGCGCCAAAAGTTCTCGAGCGGGTCAACTGATCTAGGGGTTTGACTGGGGTTTTGACCCGTTGACCAAGGTCAACCTTGATGATTAGCTCCTAATGACTATGATTAGGCCACTAATGACTTTGTTAAGGCTACTTAAACACTGGGTGTTACACTGCTTGTACTGGCAGGTGCCGAACCTTATCTCTCATGCAATACTCATGCCCATCTCTTGTATCTTCTAGTTTTGTATGTTTAGTACATTAGAACCTAGAGCTAACTTGTATGTTCCCCTGTCAGAGTGTGCTAGAGTAGAGGTAGATCCGAGTGTGTGTGTCACACTACCCTTATATCTTTTATTTTACCGCCTTTTGAGTGTGTTGTTTTGCATATCTATCTCTTGGTTTACATTCAGAGCAAAAAGCATAAGTTCAAGAATATCCGCCATTGCCTTCCACGGATTCGATACCCTTGGAATACTCTCCTTCCTTGGGGAAATTCTATAATGGTTTATCGTAAACTGCGGATTCGTTCATGATCGTTTAGATTAACCTATTGCAAGTCTCGATGTTCACGCTAACCCGCGCCATTAGTTGTGACATTGAGAGGTGCCTAAAAGGTGGTTTCTGGTGTTGTCACTAAGGACGGGTCCCAGATCTGTTCTTAAGATGACGGCGCTACGAAACGCCAACATGGCCCTCGTCGATACGTATGTGTTTGGAAAAACTGAATGTCCTATGTAGCAGGATCCATACATATCAAGTGCCACCGGAAGTCGCGTCGGGACACACCCCGCCTCACCTACCGCGCACCGACACGACACGCCGTCCGTAGCACGGAACCACCGCCACATGTCCTTCAGGAACGCCTTCAGCCCAACCTCATCGCCACCGGCGCCGGTGCCACCATCGTCGTCGCAGAGCTTCAAGAGAACAGTGTCCCTACTCACGAGCAGCATGTCGAGCTCGCGCCGAAGCTCTGCGATCTTGGTGTCGAAGCTCGAGAGGTCGGCGCCGTCGCCGCCCTGCGTCCCCTTCTTCTTTGCCTTCCCAACGTTCTCGATCTCGGTGGCCTTGCACACGACAGCCTTTGGCATGCTCGTGTCGTAGAACATCTCCGGCGGGCGGTGGAGCAGATCGCCTTCTTTGTACACGCGGAAGCACACGCACTGCCGTCGGCGGTAGGCGCGCCGGTCATCTCAGTCGCCGCCGAGGGGCGCCCGCGCCCTCGTGGTGGTGGGTCGTCGCGGTTCATGCTCGCCACCGCCGTCGAGATGGAGTATGCTAATAAACTGTCCAAGAACAAACTCGCATGCTAGCCGCAAGTTCTCTTACTCTAACTAAATTTTTTTTATTAACAAAAACCTGCAGAGCATTCCAGAGTCCATAATCGTGAGGCTTCTGAACGTGGTGGTGCTGGACGTGCGGTCCAACCAGCTCAAGTCGCTGCCCAACTCCATCGGCTGCCTCTCCAAGCTCAAGGTCCTCAACGTCTCCGGCAACCTCCTCCAGGACCTGTCGTGTAACATCCCAGAAATTTAGAAGTATGAAAATATGTGAAAAATTGAACTTTTTATTTGATTGATGAAGTGATCACATAATTTAAACCCTTTGCTAGCTTCTCACCTAAATTCTATATAAATAAACCCTAAATATAAAAAATATAAATTTAAATAATGTTTAAATATGTGATTTGGATTTTATGGATTTTAGTTGGATTTATTTGAGTGTGTTTTGAATTTGAATAAATTCAAATTCAAATATAAAGTTTATTCTATATTCAAACTAATTTCCAAAAACCCTCTCACTAATCTGAGCCAGCTAACAAGTTCCCTAGTCCACCGGGCCACCTCCATTTCTTAGCCCACCATCACCACTGCACCCCGGCCTTCTTGCTTCACCCCGGAACCGGCCCAACTCGGGCCGTCTTACTCACCTTGCAGCTGAGTCTATGACGAGTGGGACCGCCTCTGGTCTTCCCCTTCGTCTCGCCGGTCAAGGCCTCAGAACCTGAACTCGACACCCGACGGCCGCTGCCGCTCCGCGACCGCTGCGATGGACCCCCCACGGACGCCGAGCGCACCGACCGAGACCAAGTGGCGCAGAAGGATCCGAGGTGGGGAAAAGCCCCTTTTACCCCTGGCGCCACGCCCGCAGGGGCACTCCCGGCCATTGGAGGACGAACACGTCGTCGAGATTGCCGCGGCCGTCCAATTGGAGCCCGGCAAGGACGTCCTTACCCCTGTGCTGATCCGCGCCAACCTCTAAGACCCCCGGGGCAAGCGCCATCTTGCTGGTCAAGTCGCTTTTGGGGATCGCCCCCATTCTCATGTTCCGCTGTCGAGAGGGGACGAGAGGGAAAGGAGGAGGGGGAAGAAGGAGAGGAGAAGGGAAGGCGGCGTCGTGAAGCCACCGCCAAGACAAAGCCGAAGGACGAGAAGCCGGTGCCGTCCGTGGTCCGGAGGAGGCCGTCCGCGAGCGAGCAGGAGCCGGAGCAGAGGAGCAAGCCGCGCCACCGATTCACCTCGCCGCGCCGCTGTAAACTTCACCGACGCGTTCGCCACTGCTTCGCCTACATCTACGCCCCAATGTGAGACACCCCCACGCTCTTGCTCTTCCCTTTTGCCTCGATCTACCTGTGATGTCTCGCCGGCCGTCGAGCCGTGCGTGTTTCGCGAGCATGCCGCTGTGGCGCACCCCTGCGCCGCGCCAGGCCTCGCCATCATGCGCTACCCTTCTTCGTTGTCGAGCTACTGTGAGCCCCGACCTTCGCGCCGCGGTCTGTTGTGCAGGATCACGCCGCCGCTCCACCGATGCGCTACACGCCGCGGCCCTGGCACGCCAGGGGCACGCGCGCCGGACGGCCGTGTCGCGCCGTGGATGCCCTATGCGCACAAGACGTGCCGAAGTCGAGCACACCGTGCTCGATCGCCGCCGCTGGCTTTTTGCTTCTAATCGCGAGCAAGCTGCCGCCTCCGCCGACCTGACTGCACCGCCATGTCCGCCGCCATCCACGCGGCGTCGCCGGATCGGGTCATGGGGAGGCCCTATTGCCGGCCAAACCCGCGCCGTGAGACTCGCCAAGCCAGCACCGGCCTGGCCGAGGTCTTCCGCGCCGCCGCTGACCTGTTTATGCACCGCATCATCACCGCCGGCCACACGCCGACGCGCCGAGGCGCCATGCCATGGGCGCCGCACGCTGGCAACATCGGGGGTGAACCCCAGGCAAATTCGAGGAGCATGGGTGCACCCCAGTTTTGTCCAAGGGGTGTTTGCGAACTTCCTCGCTACTAACTTAAGAGAAGCCGCATGGGCTTTAGCCCATTAAAGCCCATGCACCGGCCTCCTTTCTTTTTCCTTTGCAAACTCAGAGTTTAATTCAGGGAGGTTTGTTGGGCTTTGCTCAGTTGGCCCACTGGGCTGAGTCCCTTGGGCCTAATTCGGCCCACTAAGGCCCACTAACCTGTGACGCTGACGTCACGATGACGTCATCACCTATATTCAAAATTAAAATCCTTTTCTGATTTATAAATGAATTTGAAAATTGATTTATAAATCCTTTAACCTTTGAAAATTCATAACTAATTATTTATAACTTCGAAAAATATGAAACCAGTTTCAATATTTTTCTAAAAATAAGGCGGTACTGATTGTAGGAAGTTTGGATCTGTTTGGATCTTTTAAAAATTAGGTTTCTTTGGATTTATGCTTAGTTGATTGCTGGTAATTTAGCGTCTCGTATCTCGTGCTGCACAGACCCGAGCTATGACCCGGAGGAGGCCTACGACCCCGACTTCAACCTAGACCAGGACTACGGACACCAGCCAGGTGTCATGTCACTCCCAACCATATAGATCCTATGCATGCTTTAGTTGCTAGTGCTTAATTACTATTTATGCATGTTTTAAAATTGCATAGACAATTGTTAGCCATGCCTTGGAATTGATTAATCATGTCCTTGAAATACCTACTTTTGGAACTAGCTACGAGCTAGTTCGCTTTATTCATCCATATATTTTACCCTTAGGTATGGATGGATCTCAGGTTTGGACTGAGGTTGGGATATCTCGGTATTCTAGCGTGTGTTTTGGGTGAGTGTGTATCCTTGACGTGTTACCGCGGGAGCGAGCCACTTTGGTTACTTGTGAACGCCTGCCTGGGAGTGCGACCGCCTCCCGCTCTAGCGGCGTGTCGGACGGTGGGAGTTGGTGAGTGCTCGCTCTTGCAATTAAGGATCGATCGACTATGTGACCTTGATCTTTGGGCTATTTTCGTACAAACCGTTCGCTCACGTAAGGGCGGGGTGGTCCGCACCTAGAAATCGATTTCTAGGTGCGGGTGACGGGGTGGTCCGCACCTAGAAATCGATTAAAAAGAACATTTGAAAACTGCGTTAAAACGATCGAAATAAATAGCAAAAAAAAGTATTTTTAGGGGAGGACCCACTGGCCAGCCACCCGCCGCCCCAAGTCGCAAGTCGCCGCATTTTTCATGCAAAGTCGCGACGCTACGCGCTCCGTGGGGTTCAAACCCACGACTTCCGGGTTCGCGCGAAGCCTCCCTTGCCACTGCACCACACACTCATATGCATCCATATCCCGTTTTCATTCTACTCATATTATACTACGCCGAGTGTAAATTGCTTTTTTGAGGCTTCAAACGTATTCAAATGAAAAAGTTGTCAACTACAAAGTTTCATAACTTTCGAAGATATATAACTTTCCTGTTGAGAGTTTTTCCATTCGCTGTCATTTACAAATTTTGAATTTTAAATTTCAGAGATTCAAATTTGAATCTCGTTAACAATATGATTTCAAATAAAAAAGTTGTAAACTACAAAGTTTCATAACTTCTCAAGATCTACAACTTTTATTTTGAATGTTTCTCCATTTGAGGTCGTTTGAAAATTTCAAATTTTCAAATTTCGAAAATTCAGAGGTACTTTTCGTTGACAAAAGTAATTCAAATTAAAAAACTTTCAACTACAAAGTTTCATAACTTCTCAATATGCACAACTTTTATTTTGATCATTTGCTCATTCGGTATAGTGGTAGTAACATTTTTCACAAATCTTATATACCCTGTCATATAGTTCCATTAAACTATATAAGAGATATATGTTCTGTGAACATATCATAGAACTTAAATGGATATTTTGTAATTTTAAACAATCTCAAATGAAAAAGTTGTCAACTACAAAAATTTAGGTCTCGTCGAGCTATACAATTTTCATATAAAATTTGTCTTCATCCGAGATCATATGCAAAAGTTATGAAATTTTTTTCACGAGACCATTTCTAGGAGCGGGTGATGACGTCACCCGCACCTAAAAATCTATTTCTAGGAGCGGGTGACGCCATCACCCGCTCCTAGAAATGAGTATATTTCCAGGAGCGGGTGATGGGATCATCCGCACCTAAAAATTATTTTTGGGTGCGGATGACCCCATCACCCGCTCCTAAAAATGATTTCTAGGTGCGGATTTAGTTGCTCAGTCACGCTGATTTCTTAGATCGGACGGCAAATTCGCCCGCTCCTAGAAAAAAAAGGTCTCGCTCCTACAAATGTTTTGTGTAGTAGTGTATTGACAGCCCTTTCGATCTCTCACCTGGCTAGTATTCTTTTGTGCTGCTTTCTCTCTCCTGTGTGTGTGAGCCCGGCTTCGTGCCGTTGAGACGTGGGGATAGGAGTTGGTGACCCCACGTCGCAGATGAGAGTGGGATGCTGTGACTCGGTTGAGATCCAGTGCTTGGTGTTCTTTCCTTGTTGGGGTGTTGACCCCGGAGGTGTTGTCCTGAGGTGTGGATCTCCTGAGATGGTGACCTCTCGGCATTTCTGCATTCCTTGATGTTGCTACCGCTACTTGCATAACCTTCTACAGCCATAAATAGAATTACTCATGCATATTAGAATTATTCTCTTTTGCTTATGCTCTTTGTTGGGAAGCTGACATGACCCACTCGCTTATCGAGTAGATGACGGGTTTTCGCACTGTGAGCCGGACTACCGACTTTGAGCACGATGGATGGGGACCGAGGCTCGCCCTACACTCGAGCTTGCTGCGGATATGGAGTCTACTTCGCTACATGAGAGCCGCGCAGATGTTTACTCTGCTTGATTCAGTCTGTTGGACTTGTACCCGCACGTGCCGTAATGTCAGACTCGCACGCTTAATTATTATATTATTATTATGTGGACCTTCATATATTTTCTTCTGTTGTACGGTTTTTCTTTACTTTCTGAGACATGGATTTGCACGTGATAGCCTCCTGGGACTATCACCGAGGTGCAGGGATCGGGTTCCCTCCTTTGGAAACCCGGTTCGTTTCATGCCGGCCACCATCGAGGAGTGTCGCGCGCTGGAGGAACTCAATGCCAACTTCAACCAGCTGACACGGCTCCCGGACACGCTGGGGTTCGAGCTCCACAACCTCCGCCGCCTCTCCGTCAACTCCAACAAGCTCGCCTACCTCTCCTCGCCCACCGACACATGACGGCGCTCGTCGCCGGACGCCTCAATCGCCTCCGCTCCCTCTCGACGGGCTCGAGAACCTCGCAACCTCTAGACCTCAACGCCGCCCGAACTTCCAGACTGCGAGCTCCCATGGGATCGGCCTCGCCTCGCTCCGGAGCCGGACGCCGCCACAACTCCATCACGGGAGGGTGCGGGTTTTTTTTCCAGCGCGACGCGGGGTCACAATGCGGGTGGGTCCAACACGGGTATAGGTAGGTGGGTAAAGAAAGGTTAGGTGAGAAAAATAATTCGTTTTCGGCAGAAACACTCTCCAAATTGCAATTTTTTGGTCCTTCCATAGTCCTTCCACCCTATCCACCCCTAAAAACATATGACGGGTGGGTCCGACGTGAGGGGTACGGTAGGCCCGATTTGGGTGAGAAAAGTTTTCAATTGTCTTAGCTCCTTATAGTATAAATATAAAAACTCACACGCGCGGCGTGGAGGGAAGAGCAGGGAACACACAAGCAGTCCGCAGAGCATAACAAGTTCTTGAATTTTTAAGGTCTTTTTGATTGGTCAATTAGCCTCTCAATTTACTATTTACTCTGTCACATCAAGTCACATTTTCATCAATTTTTTTAATTAAACACTTCTAATCTAAATATCCACCATTCATCATCCTTTCACTCATCACATCCTCTCTCACAACACGTGTCTCAATGATTCTTCCATCACGTCTTCACCGTTTTTTTCAAACTAAACATCTTCGATCCAAATTTTTACTTTTCATCCACTATTCATTCCTTCCCCTTTATCTGTCTAAGGGCCTGTTCTGTTCGGTGAAAAGGAATAGTGAAGTTGCAAATAAATAGTGCTGGAATAGTATTTCTTGTGAGAGAAGATGTGATGTATGTGATAGGTGAATAGTGCTATTCACTATTTCTTTTGAAGGAAAAGAAGAGGCCCTAAATAATGTATAAGTAACACGCGGGACCCATAAATAGTGCTACCGTGCCTGATATGTATATATTTCACTATTTAAATGCAATTTGAGTAGAAGTGATTCCTCATTAGCTTCATTTTTTAATCATTTGCATCTTGTGATGAATGAAGTGAACTTTTTTCTCAACTAGTTTTACTATAAATAAGATTGAATTGTTTTATTACACTTTGGAGTACAATAGTTTTTACCTTCATTTTTCGAACTTTGCAATTTTACCCTTAATTATTCACAAGATATTGTGATTTTGCTCTTGATCTTTGTGTATTTGCCCCTATTTTGACCATTGACTAGAGGTAAAATCACATTGACTTGTGAATAGTTGAAGGTAAAATCACAAAGTTGAAAAAACAAGAGTAAAATCACAATTACACTTCAAATCAAGGGCATGAACACAAATGCCCTAAGATAATACAATAATGGTTAGATTATTTTCAACACAAAAGTTTTCTTAACATACCGTTTTCATATATATATTTAGAATATGTTTCCTATGCGTTCATTAGTTGCGGTCAAAAAACAATACCCGTCACAAGATACATTGATCAAAGTTTCATAATTATCTTATAACACACAAATCATTTACCTATAACGAGTCACTGCCTTACAAAAAAGCAATTACATTGGAGCATTTCCGCGGGTGAATAGATTAAATATAACTAATTGTACAAATTGCGGCAGATTCAGTAAACATGTGCTAATGACAGATTCAGTAAGCACAACAAATTCGTCTCGCGGTTTCCAAACAATTTCTGTAATAAGATTTATATTGGTATCCAAATATCGTTTCCGACGTTTTATGAAACATATGATGTAACACCGTAAAATTTCCCATCCTATTTTTAAACACCCTCTAAACCGAAATCCACCAAACGTTATTAAAGCCCATTCATGGTGCTTTACTGCCGACTTCTCTTCATTCAGAGAGGCACCCAAAAAAAAACCGGAACAAGTCTAAATTCGGCACTGTTTCAAACTGTTGAAGCTCCCCACCTCAACTAACCCAATACAGTAATCCAGCTGACGCAAAGCGAGCTCACAATAATGACCGCTTTCCACCCTTGCCTCCCCTCCGATCTCCACTGTGCACATGCGGCAGTGTCACAGGCTCACAGCGCCACTCCTCCCAACGACCTCCCCCCTCACTGCTCCTTCCTCTTTTACTCCGCTGCCCGCAGCTGATGACTAGCTGAGGGAGAGAGAGAGCCATGGCGTTCCTGGTGCAGCACGGCAAGAGCAGGGCTGCCGTCGCCGCAACGGCGAGGGAGAGGAAGCCGAGACACAGCGCGAGGGCCGCGGCGGCGGCCAAGAGCGCGACCAAGCCGAGGCAGCTCGCCGGCAGGCTGCTCCTCGCGGCGTGCCTCCTCGCCCCGGTGCTCTGCATCTGCGCGGCCAGGCTCCTCTCCCCGCTCTCGTCACGGGTCTCGTGTGAGTCAGGGATTACCTGTCAAATAAACCAACTTACAATTACGCATTCCAAATAGGCTGCCTCCTCTTCTTAGCTCTAGTAGGACTGAACTTTTCTTGAAATGTTTGGGCTTGCAGCTGGCGATGGAGTTTATCTGACTGAGGGGAACCATTATAGCTCTGAAGATGCTGAAGGTGGGGCACCTCAAGAATTCTTGAACTTCTTCGTTTTCTCCAATTATTATCTTCAACTTTGCATCCCTTTGATCTTGCAGAGCTGCCTGTAGCAGGTGGTGGAATTCTGAACTCGTTCCAGCAGGGCATTGTGGACGGACATGGACCTCCAGGGCCTGTTCCTCCGGTTCCTGCAAGATTTGATGCTGATCCTGTCAGAAGTTCGCCAGGATTAGGTGAGCAGAGAGCTCTTCCTCATTCCCCTTTTGCCTCTATGCAGACAGATCATTGCTTGCATGGTTGTGATTGAGTGGCATCAGAGTGTGCTGGAGTGTACCACACTCACTGGTTGCGTCGTGATCAGGGACAGTGCAAATGCAAGTACTGTATAATGCATGCCTAGGTTTGGGATCTTCTCACAGGGTGGGGCCACCTTGCAGTTCTATAATTGGTATGGCCCTCAATCATGCTGCAGCTGATAGATTCTAGTGTGATGTAGGGATTCAGCATTCGGTGTTTCTAGGGGCAGGGCAGGGAAGTGTGTTGAGATGGCTTGAAACTTGCAACTGCTGGCTAGTACCTTTCCTAATGCTTGTTTCCAAATTGCAATAGAAGGATAGTAAGACAGTACATGTTTCTTGTCGAAAAATAAGTTTGAAATTGAGAGAGGTTAATTTGGAAAGAATCAAAGTATGCATTCATGTATACATTACTCTCAGTAAGTATATGATGATTTCCAGCAATGTTGTACCTCAGCATTATTTTTTTGATAATCTCATATGCATTTGATTTTTTTTACTATAATGCCACTATGGAACACTGGATGCATGCATTCTAGGGAGAGAATGTTTTTTAGTTCAGAAGTTTTCTGTCACTCTGCTTCCAGTCATTATTTGTAATCCAGATTTTATCCTCTGTAGATACTGAAGTTAAAAACAACAATGCTGAGAATAGAACAGATTTGGATAACAAATCAGGTACTGGGGGGAAGCATATAACCTCTGCAAAATCTGGTTCCGGTCCTGAAAACTCTGTCATGAATGTACAACAATCAGGTGAGATGACGAATCACAATAAGCTTCTGCAATAAAATCGGGCTCTATAGCAACACATTGTGATTTCAAACATCAAGAAGTTGCATTTTATCTTATAATGCACATACTATAGCAAAGGATTTTCTAATTTCGATTTCATCCTTTTTACCAGTCAGAGATATTGAAGTGTCAAAGCCTAAGAGTAAGATATATTGTGATGACAAGAGTAAAGATGAGGGTTTCCCTTACGCAAGACCAATCATCTGCCAGTTGTCTGGCAATGTGCGAGTTTCTCCAGGAAGCTCATCAGTTGCTCTTACTATGCCAATGCAAGAAGGCATTGAAGGGTGGCGGGTTCGGCCATACGCTCGCCGTGACGATTCCTTACTACCTCTCGTAACAGAAGTGAACATCAGAGCTGCAAGTGAAAATGATGCTCCCAGATGCAGCATCAACCATGATGTCCCTGCAGTTATCTTCTCTGTTGGTGGCTACACTGGAAACTTCTTCCATGACGTGTCAGATGTGCTGATCCCACTATATCTAACTTCCTTTCGGTTCAAAGGGAGGGTAAAATTCTTCATTACCAACTACAAGCAGTGGTGGATTCAGAAGTACAAACCTATGCTACGGAGGCTATCACATTACGACATAATTGATTTTGACTCAAACAAGGATGTTCACTGCTTTGAACAAGTAACTGTTGGTCTGATGAGAGACAGGGATCTCATCCTTCGGCCGCATCCAACGAGAAACCCAAAGGGCTACTCGATGCTTGACTTCACAAGATTCTTGCGTCACTCATATGGCCTCAAAAGGGCCAGACCGTTAGTTCTTGGAGAAGAGCCGGGCAAGAAACCAAGAATGCTGATCATATCAAGGCGAGGCACAAGGAAGGTCCTTAACCTTCGTCAACTGGCTGCCATATCAAGGGCGCTAGGCTTTGACGTAACCGTCTCTGAGGCCAGGGGAAACTTGAAGAAGTTTGCAACAATGGTGAACTCGTGTGATGTGCTCCTAGCTGTCCATGGTGCCGGCCTGACCAACCAGATCTTCCTTCCTGCAAAGGCGGTGGTGATTCAGATAGTTCCATGGGGGAAGATGGATTGGATGGCCACCAATTTCTATGGGGAACCAGCCCGCGGCATGAACCTGAGGTACCTAGAGTACCATATCTCAGAACAAGAGAGCAGCCTTGCTCAGAGGTACCCCAGAGACCACATGGTGTTCAAGGACCCCATGGCAGTCCATGGCCAAGGGTGGAATGCATTGGCAAACATTTTCATGGCACAGGATGTGAAACTCAATCTTAGGAGATTCAGGCCTACACTTTTACAGGCCCTGGACCTTCTTCAGTTGTAGTGTGATAGAAATGTGACAGTTCTATATTCTTTCTTGTACCATATACAGTTCATTCTTTGTCAGTTAATTCTTTTTCCCTGACACAAAGTTCATATAGTTGTAACCTTATGTTGTGCAAATGAATGGTAGTACAGCACGGCAACTCAGTAAAACATAGTCAGGTTGGCACAACACGAAATATGTTGGGAGTCCTGATTGGTTACTGAAGTCATGAGATAGTTCAGCAAAGCAGGAGGTGAGTAGGTACCATGAAAGTTTGATCGTACTTGTAGGTAAAGTCCTATGAGGTTTTTTACTGTGCATAATACAACCTTGTACTACCGTTTGGTAAGGACTCGTATGTAATAAAAAGGACCTACTTTGAATGATCGGACGGCTGAAATTAATTCTGTACCACCGATTTTTTTACGGTAGTACGGGTAGTATTCATTGGTAGTATAGGTAGTCGCCTGCTCAGCTTATCACCACCACCAATCAAGATTTTCTCTCGTAACAAACCAAAGAACCACCAAAGCAGATTTTCTCTCGTAACAAACGGTATGATTGGAAACATAATTTTTAAAATATGAAATGAGATATATGAAATATTTTATCTAGGTAGTCTTCATTTCTCATTTTCACATCGGCCTCGCCGGTGTCACTCGCGGCGGCGCCAGCGGCGACGGCGGCTGCATGTCAGGTGGGGAGCGCGCGGGATGGATCGAGGCTGGGATTCATGCCCCTAGGTTGTGGTGGAGGCGGCGCCGCGGCGGGCGGCGAATGCGTGGGCGGCGCCGCGGTGGAGGCGGCGGCGGTGGAGGTGGCCAGGACTCCGGCGCGGCGGCGGGATTCGCGCTGCGAACAGCCAGGACTCGGGCGCGGTGCCGGCGGCGGCCCCGCCCTGTCACCCTGCCGCGGCGGCGGTGGCATCGGCCCGTGCGGCCGTGCCGGCTCGTCATGGTTTGCAGCTCACTCGACAAAGTGGATAATGTTCTGCTTCTGGAAACAATAGCCCTTCGCATCTTTCTCGTTGGCTGATTTTTGCCACCATTGATCAGTTGCAGTTTTTCCTACTGGGATCGACTTTTGGACGCCAAATTCAGTTCCAAGCTCGGCTGCATTGTTCTACAGATATGAACGTCGTCTGAGCATTTTTACCCTTCTGTACACCCTGCAGCAGCAAACTGCTGCGACATGCATATTTGTGAATTGTGACATTTTGTGCTTTCTGCAATACCAGTGTAACGAATTAATTCAACATATCTTGCATGATTAATTTTGGAAGCACTAGTTCAGTACTAAGGTCCTGTTTGGCACACATCACCAAGAAATTGCTTTTTAGAAAACAACTTCACGAGAACTTCACGAGCGAGAGCCATGTTTTTGCAGCTTCACCGTGTGCTTAACTCTGTGAGAGCGAGTTTTCAGAGAAACTGACCATAGAGCTGAGCAGAGAGCTGGTCGTTTGGCTTATTGTGAAGTCGTTCGTGAAGCCGAACGGGCCCTAAAATTACGATATCAAGAAGGTCCTGACTACATAGAGCTAAGCTCTGAACATATGTGTAAATTACGATGTATTCACTATTCAAAGCAGGCAAATTCTGATTGGACAAAGATAAAATGGCACAGATGGACGATTTGTATGTATCTTCATTCTTCAGAGACTGAATTGTCTTTGACATGTACAGAAATGTGTAAATTGCAATTAGCAGGATCCTGCAGAGACTGAATACTCAGGTTTGAACAAACGAACTCATTCCTTTTGCAATGCAAGTCAAGGATGCAGGGAATGAGATGATGAAACCATCCCTGGAATCATGACCACTGTTATCGCTGCTACGACTATGTATCTGATGTCTGAACCTTGGATTTTTACAGCAGTAGCGCATTGTTTGTTCAAGAATTTTCCGTTTGTGTAGTAAATTAAAGCTCAATCATGCCAGGGTTGTATTTCAATCAACCGGAAACCAGGCAGAAATTTCTTGCCCGGCCTGGCAGAGTTTCAGTTCCCAGTGCAGTACTATCCTTGAGAATTGAGATGTTCAGTTAGGCGATTGCTGAATTGTTGATCGGATTGGCTTTTGATGGAATGTCCATGCCAGCGAATTGTCCCTCAGAATTACAATCAACACACCAGACGTTCCTAAAAAAATCTACCCACCAGACGTTCATAAAAAAAAAAAAATCTACCCACCAGAGTATCCAGAGCTGAATAGTGCGGGCTCCATGGTTGACTCGTGAGATCAGAAATCCATTCGAGGGTCCAACCGTCTAGGATATAAAGTATTTGCAGTACTCTATATATATCCCAAAAACACAAGAGAAATTAGTTATTAAATGGAGGGAGGATTCCCGCCGGCGGCGGCCGCGGGAAACGGAGGGAGGATCCCCGCCGGCGACCGCGCGGCCGGGCAAGTCGCGGTCGACTCGCGGGTACGGGTACAGGGGAATTCCAAAATATATTTGGGTGCAAATTACCTTTTTACCCATAAAAAAAACCGGTTATACTGCCGTACTACCAATGAGTAGTATTGTGTACTGTAAAAGACCTCAAGTCCTATACACATCTGGCCGTGCATATACATATTTATTGGCCACCTTGTTGGTTAGTTTTTTTTTCTAACGAATTGGTAGAAGAGTTTTGCCTGCTATTTAGAAGGTGGAGGTTTGAAGGTGCAAAAGTTTTATGTACAACCAAAGTAAATTGCAATAATGCAATTGAGCGAAAGAAATAAATTGTAAGACAACAAATGAATTTATTCCCGTGGTGTTCATGACTTGCCTGTCACTTCTAATCTACGTTGAGGTGGACTAATTGGACACCTAAGATTTGGTGAATAATGCAGCGTTTAGAACTCATGACGATGCTCCGTCGGCTGGAGTGGCACCGGTCCAGGCTGGTGTCCGGCAGTCCGGCTCCGTCGGCGGCTGCTGATGCTTCTTCCTGTTCGTCTCGCCACGGCGCCACGGTAACATCCTCCGTCCTTCTAGCAGCTGAACACATGACATGTGCTCATCCGCTGGTGCAGGCGTACGTGCAGCTGCGTGCGTCGTCATGTAGTGATCGCTTGACCAATTCACCTTGTGGATTAATAATACTCATATGAAGTACAGTAACCGGTTTTTCTTCAGGGGCTAGTGATGCTGATGCAGTGACCGGGGAGAGAGGAAACAACGCCGAGAGACATGCGGAGCCACCGGAGCGGGCACGGCGTGACAGCAACGCCGCCGCAGCTTCATCTGCTTCCGGCGACCAAGCAAGCAGCACCAGGTACCTCTTCAACAAGTGCAGCGGCGCTAGTTCAGTACTTCAAGTTCACAAGAGCGCGGACTCAGGGGATGTTTGGTTGCCAGCCACACTTTGCCACGCCTAACGTTTGGTGTTTGCCACACTGTGGCTTGCCACATTCTGTGGCAAAAATAGATTGTTTGGTTGATGAATAAGGTGTGGTGATTTTTATGTGGACAGTGTTTGGATAGCTGCCACAAATGTTTGATAAAAGTAAATCTATAGTGCTTGGTTTGGTGTTAAAATGAGATTAGATATTTTCTTCATCAAGAAAAAATGAGGTTAAAAATCCTCAAGTGTATTCTTGAAATTAAAATCAACTAGAACAGTGCTTAAATATCACGAGTGAACGCTCTGGCTGGTGGCTCCTCGGTTCAAGAGTCTAAGCATTGAATTAAAAATGGGTTTAGGCAGTGACTAGCTGACTGCATGCAGCTGCACATATGACCAGAGAAGAGCATCGTCTGTTGGCTGTGGCGTGCCACATCTAGTGGCGGAGGGGGTGTTTGTTTCCCCGCCGCATTTCGCCACAGCCACAGTACCTGCGCCACGCTACAGTACTACCGCGGCACAGTAAACGGCAGTAAGAGCAAATCCTGTGGCGACGAAATCGTCCGCCACAACGTTGTGGCTCGCCACGGTGTGGCGTGGCAGGGCTTGGCTGGCAACCAAGCACCCCCGGAGAAAACCCTCGCCACAGATTTGTCGTAGAAAACTGTGGCGAGCACCTGTGGCAGTTGTGGCGAGCCAAACTTAATTAATCAAACAAACACCAACTGAAGTTTGTGTGGCGCGCCTAATATTTGGCGTGGCAAACCGTGGCCAACAACCAAACATCCCCCTCAAAATTCGAATTTCGATCTCCATTTCCTTACAGCCTCCGAGCGTAAAGACAAATCCTCGCCGCCTCCGAGCATAAAGACAAATCCTCGCCAACCGCATCCGCTGCACAAACGACGTTTCCCCGTCAGCAGTTCAGCACAACCATCCAGGTGTCCAACCATCGAGTCATGCAAGGAAAAAAATTAAAAAACAGAGCTGCCAATATATTAAAAAGAAGATGTTCTGAAACAGAAAAAAAAAATTACATGCTGCTTGAGGTAAAATAAAAAACAACGCGCTAGCGCATAGAAACACATGGAGTCTTTTAGGCTATCCGCACTCGTCATACTCTATATTCATCTCCTAAAAGGAATATTTATGTTGGTCATCTAGATTTTACATTTCAATTTTTTCGCACCTTTTTCATTCTCTATATCTCATACTCCATACAAACTACCCACTGCAGGCCCCCACTCGTCATACTCTTTTTTACCCCCACCCCTCACCCCACACACACCCGCCTCTCTCTCCTCCCCCCTCTCTCTCCTCCCACGACGCCTCCTTTCCTCTCCGGATCGCACGCCCCCCGGTGCCGAGCTTGTCAGCGTGGACGGCAGCGGAGCTCGCAGGCGCGGCCCGCGGTGGCACCTGCGCGCCCGGATCGAGCAGCTCGGGGGGTGGAGGTCGCCGGTCGCGGCCCCGACAGCGGAGGTCGGCGGCTGCGCCCGCCCCTGCCCCAGCGGCGCAGGTCGTCGGTAGCGTGGTGGCGGCGGCTCTGCTTCCCCTCCTCCTCCGCGGCTCCTCACGGAGGCGAGGAGAGACGAGGTGAGGTGCGGCACAGCCCGAGACGGAACCGCCGCCCGCACTCAGAGGAGGAGGAGCCCGAGGCCAACACCGTCAAGAGCCGGTCGTGTGAGGCGAGGAGGCTGCGGGGCTGTTGTCCCACTCGCTCCCACGCGACGGCGGCGAGCGTCATCCCCTCCTCCTCAAGCTCCCCGCCCCGGAGCTCTTGCAGGTCTAGCGCGCCGCCCACGGCCGCGACGGAGCTCCCATCGATCGATTCGTCCCTCCACTGGCCTCGCCTCGAGCTCCGCTTCACCATTCTCTCCTTCGCCAACTGTCATCACATTCCCATCCTTCTTCTCTGCCCTGCAGCTCCCCCAGATCTGCCGACATGGCGTGCAAGTTGAGGACGACGAGTGGCCGGCGGAGGAGCAGGGGGCCCGCGGTGAGCAAGGCAGCACGGAGCAAGGGGCGGCTTCCTCCGGTGCGGAGCTCCGGCCTCCGGCGGGCGGGCGCGCGGGTGGAGCTTCCTGCTCCGGCACGCGGGTGAGCTTCCTGTCCCTTCTCTGTTTGCGCGTCCTCCACCTTTTCTCTCTCCTCGCCTCGCTCCCTTCGGTCACCGCGGCGAGGCGTCGTCCCGCCGCAGCGGTTGCTCCCTTCGCCGGCCGCGGAGCCGTTGCTCTGGACGCGAGGTGGGGCCAGCGCGGGCGTAGCGCACGTCCTGGATGTGCGCTAGATTTGGCGTCGGAGGCAGACGAACGCTGTGTTCCGTGCAGTTTCCAGTAATGCCGGTGCGGGGATTTTATCCCAAAGGGCGACGCCACACGCCACCGTGTCCCGTAGAGCTCATGGTCAATTACGCGTGCTATGTACGACCAACTAAAATTGAAATGTGTTTCACTCATGCCAAATGCATACTCCTTGAAGTCGGGCAAGTATATACCCATATGTGGATAAGTCATGTCGAGTACCCTTTTGTACTCACGGTGCTGCCGATAAGTTGTTTGCAAGTGAGACGCAGCCGGAGCCCGTGTTTGGGTACTTCCTTGCTGAGGACGGAGGTCCGGGGAGGAAGTAGGTGGTCATGACTTAGGAAGGGCACTATCGGCATATGGTGTTACCTTCTTATTATGTGTTCTATCATATGAGCGTGATGATAGAACTTTCTGCTGCAAAACTCTATGAACTTATTGTAATGTAAACTTGAACCTATGTTTGTAATGCGATGGACTACGTTTGGATTGCTATGTGATGATGGTGTTCAGATTATTGTGCTTAGTGAGGTGTGTATAAATTCTTGGCATTGCTCATGACACATCTCAAGGACGACCGGGGTTATTCTCATTTAATTGAGTTGTTCAATGGTGATGACTTGATTAAAAGAGTTTAACTTTGAGGTTTCTCACAAAAATCAAACGAGGGGGCCAAGAATAACATAAAAGCCATTCATGTTATTAACATTAAGATATCACCGTGAAACACACATTATCATAATGATCATATTGGCACTAATCGCCAAAATCAAATTAGTGGTCAATATGTATTTCAACATGCTTAGATACTTAATCACTACCAGAAAACGAAGATTTGCCATGAGCCAAATAGTTTGTCGTGCGCTTTATTTCGGGCACACGACGAAGAAAATGCACACGACAAATCAATTGCTTGTCGTACGTTTTTTTGGCGCACGACAAACACATGAGTTTGTCGTGCGTTTTTTTGCGCACAACAAACTATTTGTTTCCCCGCCGGTCGCTAGTACCGGCTAAAACCGTTAGCAACTAGATGGGGAAAAATTTTTTGTCCCCTTTACCGTGCGTCTACAATAGGCGCACGGCAAAGACACCTCTTTGTCGTGCACCGTGTGAAGGCGCACGACAAAGGGGACAAAAAAAATGACCTCCCACACTTCAAATTTTTCTCTACTCCTCATACAACATATAGTACTCTGTGTTAAAATTTTTATACACTTTTGTGCTTATTTGCTATATTTAACTAATAAATTACATTTCAAGTATTTTTTTGAATCAAATCAAATTTGAACTGCAAGTGATTCAAATAATAAAAAGAAAATTAGTGTAAAAATTATATTCATGTTATTTAGCCCAAATTAAGACTTTTCCCACAAAACCAAAAGAAATTTCGAACATCTTGACCAGGAAACATTGCCACGACCGTGTGTCCAAAAGATTTTAATTTTAAAAAAATGCAAATGAAGTCTAAAAATTATGAGATTTGTCAATATCTCATGATATCATGTGTGGAGACTGTAGTAAAAAATTGAGTGAGTTTCGCAATTTGATCAGGTACGATGTTTACAAATGGAAACATCTTCGGAGAAGAATCAGAGACTCGAGAAGGATGCGGTTAGATTTGGATTAAAAGTGATGATCAAATTTGAATTTGAATTCAAAATTTTTACTATAGGCAATTGACAACATAAGTTGTTCTATGTAAAATTTTGGTATTTTTTGAAGTCGTTTGATAATTTTGGTGTTTTCTGTGAAAAAGTTGGCTTTGATTAAATAGGTGTTTGTCGTGCATCTTTGGTTTGGCGCACATCAAAGAGGTGTTTTTGCCGCACGTCTTTGTTTTGGTGCATGACAAAGAGGTGTCTTTGCCGTGCATTTTTATTTTGGCGCACGATAAAGCTCTAGATACGCGTTGATTATATAAATGACACTTGTGAAGCAACTGTTGGCGGTCGATTTCCGTCAACCTAGAGCACTTGTTACACTATGATTTGAGCTTTGTTTTGGAACTAACCCGCCACTAAGCATACTAATGATGTAACAAGTTCGTCTTCTTATGTGCATTTTGAAGTATGTTGTGTTTGTAGGAAAACGAGAGCTTAAAGGACGGATTCTGTTCGTGCTCAAGTGCAAGTTGAATTCACTCCCAAAGGTGGCAAGGACCAAGGAGCTATGACGAAACATTCCCAAGGACCAAGACGTAAAGACCGGACTTCATACGACAAGACCCCCTAACTTGGTCGCAGGGATAATGACGCCAAAAAGCCACCTATAAAGGGGTAAAAAGTAAAAATGACAAGAGGAGCCGCGGGGAGGAAGACCGGGCTGAACCGGGCCAAGGAGGGCCCAGGCTGGTCGGCCCATGCCGGCCGGCCTACCCCCTTCTAACACTGGTTCGGGCCCTTGTTTCTCGAGCGTGAAGCTGATGGAACCCTAATCGCCTGCCGAAGCCGTCATTCGCCAGAGACGCCGATAAATACCTCCGAGGTCGACCACAAGAGCCGAGTTGGGATTAGAAGAAAGTCTCCGTAGGTCCGCTATTCCCCTTTTCGTTCAATGTTGACTACTAAATGCTTAACAGACAATGGATTATGATTCTCGGTTAATAAATAAAAAAAGCACGGCCTATACTTATCCTTCTTCTTGCATGCGTCACAATCAATCTTCGGTCGAGAATAAATGCATGCCTCGTTGTGTCAGGTAGCTATGCCATCCAAGCTCCCCTGGTAGTATGCTTTCCAGACTTAAGTTTATTTCCCTGTTTGCTTAGCCCTTGTCTGGGGAGCCGAAGTCGGGAGAGAGACGGTGGATGAGATCCACCAGAGAGCCAATAATTCGCTAAGTCCAAGGCCCTAAGAAGATCGCCACAAGGAGGAGGACGGCGAGGATCAATCTTCATCGGAGGCGTCTACCATGTTCAACGGTATCATGCTTAGAATCTAGATGGAGTAGATTCGTCATTTGTCCATGGAGTTGTAATGGATCTTGGTTTGTAATCACCGACTATTGTTTGGAGTTTAATCTATCACTTCCTCGTTGATGATGCTTTAATGCTTAAGGTTTGGCCACCATGCCTTTCGGGTCATTCCCGTAGAACACTTCAACGTTTTGTGTTCATTTAGCCTTAGTATCGATTTTACCTTCGCGTAGTGACTAGTACGAGGGAAGGGAAAATGCTAAACCTTGTTCACATGTTTAGATAGATTAGATCGGTTTTATCATGCTTGGTGATCGCATCTTCAAGTATCCCTAGACTTCGTGGGCAAATGTTCTCCATAACTTGTGTATCTCACATCTCTCTTTTGACCTAGATTAGATTGGTTTTGCTTTGTCTTAGTTAATAGATTAGATAGTCCCTAGTCTATAGTTAATCTCTCATCCAAAGGTTTGCATCAACTAGATTAGTGCTTGGTTAAACGCTAGTATATCCCTTGCTCCGTGGATTGACAAGAACCTTGGGATCTCCCTAGGTGAAGAAGGCTATAGGTGATCCGTACGCTTGCGGATCGAAATTCTTTACGAGATTCAACCATCAACAACAACTCATACCAATATTTATCTTCTATACTCTAAACTTTTTCCCACTCCACACACAACATGTGGTACTCCATGTTAAAATTTGGTACAATCTTGAGTTTGTTTGCTATATTTAACTAATTAATTGCATTTCAAGTAATTTTTTGAATCAAGTCAATTTTGAACTACAAGTGATACAAATAACATAATAAAATGAGTGAAAAATGATATTTATGTTATTCAGCCTGAATTAAGACCTTTCCTATGAAATCAAAAGAAATTTCGAACATCTTGACCACGAAACACGACCACGACCATGTGTCCGAAAGATTTTAAAATTCTAAAAATGCAAATGAAGTCCAAAAATTATGATATTTGTAAATGCCTCATGATATCACATATGGAGACTGTAGTAAAAATTTGAGTGATGTTTACACATTTTTTGACATGTAATGCTTACAAACAGAAACATCTCCGAAAAAGTTTAATAGAGTTGAGAAGGATGCAGTTAGGTTTGTAATAAAAGTGACGGTCGAATTCAAGTTTAACTTTGAAAATTTTTCTACTCTTCACATACAACATGTTGTACTACATGTTAAAATTTGGTACATTTTTTGTTTGTTGCTATATTTAACTAATTAAATTCATTTGGTGATATTTATCAGAAAAAAAGTTTGTCGCGGGCACAAAGTTAGTCGCATGACAAAGTTTGTCGTTTGGACCAGCCAACCCATGAAACCATATAGCCGCCACCCCTCTCCCCAAAACTAACCCTACGTATAAAAGCAGTCCCTCTCCTACCCACCCCGCCATCCCACCCACCCACGCGCCACTTTCCCCTCCTCTCCCTGCAGCACGCCGCCTCCCTCTCCTCCTTCCCTGCTGACCCTCCTCTCTCATCTCCCGGCAGACATGGCCCTCCTCTCCTCCTCCAGATCTAGCGGGGAGGTCTCCGTTGTCGGCGAGCAACGGACACAAGTCATGCGGCGGCCTCCTCCTCGTCGTCCCCGCCAGCACGAACATCTCCTCGTCGTCGGCGCTATCGCCTCCTCCAAATCCGGCACGCTGGCCTCCTCCTCCTCATCGTATCTGCCAGCGTGGCCGCCTCCTCCAGTTCTGGCACCGCGGCTTCCTCCTCATCATTCCCGCCGGCATCGCGGCCTTCTCCAGATCTGGTAAAGCGCCTTCCTCCTTGTCATTCCCGTCGGTGCCGCCTCCTCCTCCAAATTCGGCGCAACGGCTTCCTCCTCGTTGTTTCGGCCGTCTCCTCGTCGTCACCCCCTCCCCTCCTTCCCTGACGAGAGGCCTCACCGGGGGAACGTTCGCGGTGATGTGCTCTTCCTCCGATGCTCGACGTCGATGGTGAAGGAGGAGCATGGTGGTGGAGGAGCGAAGGAGGAGCACGGCGGCAGTTCCGACCACCAAGAGAAAGTCAACCCCGTCGACCCGTCACCCTTCTCCCTCCTTCCCTCCCAGCTGTGCACAGTGGTTGCTCCTCTTCTCCCTCCCACAGCGGCGCACAGAGGGGCGGCCTCCTCCTCCGTCCACGACGGCATGCAGCGAGCGGCCTTCTCTTCCCCCGACGGTGCACGCCCTCCTTCTCCGATGATAGCATGCGGCCTCCCCCTCCCGACAGCCAGGAGCTCCGGCGACTCCTTTTTTTGTTGTTTTTAAATGTTTGTCGTGCACCTGCCTGGGGCGCACGGCAAAGAGCCCCCCAACCTACCGTCAGGCGCCAGTATCAACTTTTTGTTGTTGTGCAGCGACTTTAGCGCATGACAAAGGGGTTGTCGTGCGCCCTGATAAACAACGCACGACAAGACCTGTTTGCCAAGCAAATCATTGTCGAGCAGCCTTTGTTGCGCGCCATGGCCAAAAACGCACGGCAAAGACTTTGTCGTGCGTTTTTCTGACCTTTTTCATGCGCCGCCGGTGCACGGCAAACACTCTGTTTCCGGTAGTGAATGATGCTCATGATAATAGGATTTTGTGAATATTAAGCTTTGAGTTGTTACAGAAAGCCCGTGTAGGTCATCCACACTAGCTAGCCTACATAAGCAACAACATGGATCATGCATTTGCCAGGAGATTGTTAGCATTTGGATGTGCATATTATTTTGGATCAAATACACCTATACGAATAAATAACATGTACGTGATATTATTGATAAGGAAAGAAGAATACTTGAGCCTAATAATATATAACTTTCTCTCACAATCATAAAAACATTTCCTTACCTTAATCTTTCTGATATATTTGATAGAACAATTTATAGTATTCTTTATTTCTTCAAAAGTATTATATCATAGTGGGCCAATTCACAACCTTTACCTCAGAAATAGAACTTCTAGAATGTTATTGAAATAACTAAATCATTGTTTCCTGTAAGATAATATACAAATCACATAAGGCTTGCTATTTCTAAAGATGTTTCTAGAAAAAAGATCTTATACAGAAAAAGTATTGCCATTGCCACATACATAAAAATGTAGTGTATGCATTTTAAATATGATTAAATGAGCGACTTCATCATTATGTTTTCATTAAAACAATATAGTTCAATCGATTAGCCAACTAAACAGAAACTTTCACATCATTGAAATCTAATAGCCCGCATGACATATATCGAAATAGTAGATAACATGTAAAAAGATAGTGGAATACAAAACAGGTAAATTTGCACAACTTGCTGAAGGCACAAAAGCTCATGCATGTTGATGTTGTAGAGAGGGCATGCTACAATGTTTCTAAAATTCATAAATGTACATTGCTAACAAAACTTTGTGTTAATTCAAAATTGTATTTAATTGATTAAAAATATGCATGTAATGATATGTGTTTAGAAACAAAAAATGAATATTATATATATACACTTTAAAAAAATTGCGTCAACGCTTAAGCAAGGCAACAATGTTCGACTTAAAAGAACAACTAAAGATAATTTTCATTAGCACAAAGTCCTTGGATACGATTTTAACATATGTCGTCAGCAATATTGTTCTAGTCAAGAAGCAAAATATATTGGGCGAAAGATCCCAATCTGATCAATCTCAATTGATTCCTATCGCCAACCACCCCAATTAAATTTGGGACCTGCTGGAGAGTCGATGCAGTAGCTTCACCACAATAGTCATGCTAATTTCTTATCTTGGGGAAGCAAGAGGAGCAGAAAGTTGGTAATCTTTACAGGTCTTTGCAGTAACACAGTTCAAGTGTCTTGTGAATACATTTGTCATTTTCCATATACCATACCACAAAATCTCTTTCTTTAGTAGTGATGACTTGACAAATTAGCTATGAGTTGGAGCTAAAGACCACATCAACACTATTTCTTTTTTTAGGATAATATTTGACATTTAGTGGTTGTGCACATTGGCAATCTGACAAATCTACAAACCATGTATGTCTAGCCAAAAGAGTAAACAATCTCAAGTCTTTGTTCCTCATTCGTTCTACATCCAATATTTTCTCCTCAGATTCCAATCTAATATCCCAATCAGTGATAGATAGTTAGATTAGATCTTTAACATTTTCCTAAATACTGAAGAATAAAAAGTATATGTAGAAAAAGAGAGCAAATGCATTGACAAAGAACTTACCTTGTGAGTCACTACTCCTGCACTGGGTAGGAATAGTATCAGGCATCTAGTAATTAAAAGAAATATGTCAGCTATAACTTAGTCTATTTAATCTGGTACACCCGGAGTATGAAACTAGATATGTAGCCCTAGACTAGAAAGTACCATATTTTTTCTTCTAGTAAATCTTCAACTCATTCGTTCAATTATGAATATCACTTGTCGTGTATTTTCCCTCTCAAATTTGTCTTCCTCATTTTGCTGAACTTATTTGAAATGCATAGGACAAAGTTAATTCACTTGGCCTACCATCATACTTCTTGAAGTTTTAATCCTCATAGTTCATCCATACACCGATTGAGTCAATCAAAAAGCAGAAGACTTGATAAAAGATAAAAAGAAATACTTTATTAACTTTTAAGTCAAGAAAAGAAAGAAAGTGCTATGTATGTAGATGAATTTTCATTTTTCACATTCTTGGATGACTGGAACATCTTTGAGACAAATCATTTCTACTCAGGTACATAACTTCGTCCAAACCATGGAGCTATGAATTGTTGACTCGCTCTAGAAAAGAGTTGTGTAATTGAGAGCTTTGAACTGATGATTGATATGGTTTCTAGGATGAGAACTATGGTTTACTACTTGACAATAAGAAAGTTGTTTTATATTTATTTAACTATTTTAGGTCTTTTGCCTAGTCTAATTTCCCCTTCTTCTTATTTGATCAAGATGGATAGCAAAAAAACATGAATAGACCTACTAGGAGATGGAAGAAGAGAAGGATTAACAAGAAAAAGGAAATATTTCTTTGTTTACCTTGGAATGAATTGCTCAACTACTAATTAGCTAACAAAACAAAATGTTCATCTACAAATTTTCTTAATTAAGAAGAAAAGGATAGGATTGTAAGACCGTTCTCGTTAGCAGATTCACAAAATAGAAGAAGTTCAATCTAACTTGCGCACTACAAAAAGGCAGCCAATAATTTTGGACATACTCTGCCTTTTGAGCCTCTATTTAGCTTAAAAATATAAGGTTGTACAATGAACGCGGCTTTGGTGCGTCCCACCCCAACTAACTAGTGCTTGACATGACTTTCCCCGCGCCCTATCCAATGAATAGGGTTAAGGTCGGGCTATCAATGATCGAGCCAATCTGATCTCCTTTATACTTACCTCTAAAACAACGAGCGAAGTCGAGTGTTGATGAGAAAGGGTGAGTCTCAAGGGCAAAGAGTGCTCTTTAAAGGCTACTATGCATCCTTACAACTACAAGAGTGCCATTTTTTATATCCTACCCCCCCCCCCCCCTCAACCTTTCTTTTACTATTAGGATCTTACATGCAACCCACATTATCTTCCTCCATCCATTCTCGGCTACACACTAGATTCCCTACTGATGATGTTGAGGTAATGCATCACACAACTTGAGTGGTAACTTAAAAACATACGTAATATAGGTAGAATTGCTTGAGCAACTGATTTGACCGGAGTTTCTTTTACTCACGTCGACATATTCTTCTTTGTATGGTAAGTCTCTTCCATGGCTATTGTGTGAGCTGACACGTGGGATCCAAGGGGGGTGTGGTGCAAAAACTCTACGGCCGTGGCATGCACCAAGGTGCTCTAGCAAACTGCAAACCGTCCACGAGCGGGGTGCTAACCATTCGTGTATGATGACATGGTGGGGGTTTAAACTTGGTCATGAACTCATGATTGATCGAAGTCAAGGTGCTGACATGTGACAGCGGATCGTCTCAGATCAAGTGATGGACCATCCGCAATTGAACAAGTGAGAAAGTTTTAAAATTACAACCTTGATCTTGATTAATGTTTGATCATGAACAATGATGACATGCTTAACTTAGTTATTAAATTAGAGTTACATGCATCAGGCAGCAGAGCATGGTAGGAGGAGAACTATCTTGAAAAAACAAAGAACATGGCAACTCTTCCCCCTTTGCTTTCTTTTTTAATTAGTTTGAAATCATGCGCCAAGGGCTTTGGATATTTGATTCGAAGGGGGGAGAACACGAAAGCGACGAGGAAACTTAATTTTTATATAGTAGAGATTAGGCTACTATTGGTTTAATACTATTATAAACAAGACATAAAATTATTAATAAAAATAGTTAGATGAATATAAACATATCATCATTAATATTTTAATTAGTCCCTACGCTTATACCTCGCAGAAAAAATGTTAGCTTACCTCATTGTCTTGCATGATGTTTGTTTTTCTGCATATAGAAAAGTATGGATATATTATGCTACGAATATACTTAATGAACATATAAGTAGTAAATTTTTTTACAACACGGTCGATCTCTCTATATTTGTTTTTTTTAGCATGTGTAGTGTAAATCGTTGACCTTTTCGTTTGGCCCCCGCGGGGTTAAGGTAGGTATTGAAAGAAGCAGGAGGGGCCAAAGCCCCTACTGAATAAATATATTAAGAGGAAAAAACAAACGGTAGGTATTGACAATGGGTGCTAATGCACCCTTGATTTTTTTAAAAAAATATATCGATGTTGTTCAAATTTCATCACATTTATACGTCTCATAAGTCATCAACAATTCAAGTGCATTCCCTCTATTTTTTTCTCTAACTTCGCCACTGTTCCCCCACCCTTTGCCTTTTGTTCGATTCCTTGTCGCCTGTTTACCATTCTTTTTTTTTAAAAAAAAACCTGTTTACCATTCTTACAGACTTACAGTCACCTTTTGTGTGAAAAATACAGGTATCCATTCCATCTACAAATGAATGAACATATATGCTTGTACTCCGTATATATACTGCACATGCGTGCACGCATGCAGTCAGCTGCGCACACAACAAAACAGCTTCCTACGGCGAGAGGTTCTTGAGCGCCTGGAGCAGCACCCCCCTGAAGCGGTCGACGTCGACGATGATGTCCTGGCCTTTCAAGAACGTGTTCCTCAAGAACTTGAAGCCCTTCTTGTGCAACGCCGTCGGGTTGGTGAAGATCTCGTGGTCTCTCGGGTACTTGTCCTTGAGCGTGCTCTCGTGGACGGCGATCTCGTACTGTATGTACCGGAGCCCCATCGCCTCCGCCGGGTCGCCGAAGTCCATCCGCGCGATCCACTGCAGCCCGCCCCACGGCACGATCTGCACCATCGCCGCGCCCGCCGGCAGGAACACCATGTTGGTCAGGTCCGCGCCGTGCACGCCCACCATCGCGTCGAACGAGTTGATCAGCCGCCCCACCCGCGCGACGTCGTCGTCGGCCACGTTCAGCTCGCTCACGACCACCTCGAAGCCGACCTCCTCCGCCGTGCGGACAACGGCTTCGGTGTTCAGGATCAGCCGGGTGCCGCGGCGGGAGACGATGAGAAGGCGGGGCTTGCTTCCCGTGCCCTTGCCGCCGCCGCCGGGGCTCGTGGGCGCGTCCCGGGGAAGCGAGAGCGCGCGCCGGAGGAACCGCGTGAAGTCCGGCATCCCGACCCCGTCCGGGCTGCGCTCCCGCTCGATCATGAGCTCCCGGTGCGCGCGCAGGCCGACCACGGCGCGGCGGAAGCAGTGCACCTCCCCGGCGGCTGCGGCTTTAGCGAGGTCGAGCGGCGCGTGGCGCGACAGCCCGCGCAGGAGCGCGCCGTACTTGGCCAGCCACCGCGGCGCCGCGTCGGTCACGACGAGGCGCACGTCGCCGCCGTAGCCCTGCGCGGCGTTGTACATCGGGACGATGATGTCGGTGAAGTCGTGGAAGAGGTTGCCCGCGTACCCGCCGATGGAGAACACGACCGCCGGCTCGGCGTGCGACGCCGTGCACCGCGGCGCCGCGGCCCCCGCGCCGGCCCGCACGGTGATCTCGGTGACCCGGCCCATGCTCGTGGCGTCGCCCTTCCGTGCGTACGGCCGGACCTTAAACGTTGAACCGTCAGCGCCGCCCGCCGCCCCGACGACGACGACGAACGCCGATGCTTTGGCGTCCATCCGGACGTCGCCGGCGAGGTCGCAGACGTCAGCTCGGAAGCCGGAGGTGTCGCACAGCGGCTGCCGCTGCTGGTCCACTGGACCCGCACGCGTCGTGGACGCAATGTCCACTGGAGAAAGAAGAGTACAGATCCATCACATGGTTCATGCCGTTAACAACTGTGCATCGGGATTGGAACTGTATAGTAACATTTTCGGAATTTTCCCGGGCATGACTCGTTGGTTAACACACCTGGAAGTCCGTGCGGAGGAGGAGGAGGCGTCGTCTGCACGGCGGGTTGCGCGGTTGTTGCGGCCGGCAAGGATTTGTCTTGGCGCGCGTCCTCGCCGGCGGCTGTAAAGGGATTGCAGTCAAAATTTACGTCGGCGCACTTGTCGACTAGCGTCCGTTCCCACTTCTTGGAAGAGGAAGAAGACGCACCTGTTTCTGGCTGTGCTTGCTCGTCGGAGTTGGTGGTGGCGGCGGCGGCGTTGCTCTGACGCTCGACCTCCTCCGCCGCCGCGTCTCTCTCGACGTTGTCGTCGTCCCTATCCCCTCCGGTCACAACGTCTCTAACCCCTGAAGAGAAAGGCTGGTCAATTCCGAGCGATGGAGCCTCACAGCTATGGCGATTGCACAAAGAAAAAGAAAAAAACAAGAATTTGAGCACCAAAGACGACGATTAGCTAACGTACGTTCTGTGATGGCTGCCATGTCGTTGCTCTGATGCAGGTTGCCATGGCTCCCTCCCTGCTGCACCCGCGGCCGGACGGCGCCTACACCTTGAAGCACAAGTCCAACCAGCGATTCAATTCAGAGATGGTGCACACGAAGAAGTGCAGAATTGAAAGCACTGAAGCGACAAGCACTTACGGGCGTCGAGGACGACGGCGACGTCGTGGCGAGTGGAGAGGAGGAAGACGAGGAGGAAGAGGAAGCAGCCGACGGCGACGGGCAGCACCCTGATCCCCGCCCGCCTGTCGCCGCCGCCGCCGCCGCCTTTGACGGCCGCCGCCGCCGCCGCCGCCCCGCGCGCAGCCATCTCTAGCTTCTTCTTGCCATAAGCCAGCCTCGCCCACTGCTGCAAAAACAGCTACAAAAATGGCGTCCGATCGGAGAACCTACTCCGTCTCTGACACCCCTGCCTACAGTACACCGGAAACAAGTGCAAGTCAACAGTCAGAGGAGAGCAGATCTGGCCATCCATCCATCCATCCCACAGTATTATACGCTCCCTCTGCTCTGCATGTGCCCCCTTCCATGCGCGCATCATGAGCCGTGGGGTTGGGGAAAGCGGGCAGCCCAAGCTTCCCTCATTTCACCGTGCCCTTTTTTTTCTTCGTCGCCAGCCTAACACTGCCAACCGAGTTGAACCTTTCCGGCGTTTCCATGGATTGCAAAGACTGAAGAAACAAGTATTTTTTTTTCTAGATACTAGGCAGGGCAGAGAAGGAGGCGGCGCACTAGATCGAGTTGTTTTGTGGACTCCTGCGAGTGCTTGAGCAACTTTCACTTTCATACTCCCCCTCCATCCACAAATGTAGCATTCAAAGTTTGTTCAAATATGTATATATGTCACGCTCCATTATCCCCACCTCCCTCGTGCCTCATCATTACGATTAGCTGAAAATGTAGGCGTTAATTCAATTTTATAATTCTTATGTCTGCAATCTTGGCGATTGATTGAGACTTGATCGTACGAAACAGTGGGGGTTCAGCTGTAACGTCCGGATCAGAGAAAGGGAAATGACGTGGCCCGATATAAAGGTTACAGTGTGCCAAAATTGACACCCGGATTAGGCTCCAGCACGTCATGGTCGGAGGAAAAAAAAGAGATGGCGGCCTCAATGAGAGGACGGCGACGTGTTAAAATAGACGTCAATTGTAGCCAATTAGGCTCCAAATCGTACGTGCAACGCTCGGAAGTAGAGTGAACGCTAACCACATGGCCACATGGCACAAGGCGGCTGCTCGCTCGTCGTCACGTGTTCGGAGCCCAAAGCCCGTTTGTACACACGAACACGTGGGCAAGCCATGGCAGGCAGGACCGCCAAGCGGAGCGCCTACGCTGGGCTCCAAATGTGGAGGGCCAACTAGCTCATCCTTACATGTTTTCTTTTTTTTTTCTTTTTTCCCCAAAAGCCCACAAATGTGATTCGCATGGAGCTAGCCAAATTTTAGCTGAGCGGACTAGTATGACGAACACAAGGACAACAAGGAAAATCAATTTGCATGTCACACTTATATTAAAACCACAACACTAGCTAGTATCACAGAACGACACATTTAAGATATCATAACATAATTTTCAACACATATTCTAGGTAATGGAAGAACTAATCATGTCTAGGCTTTCTAGGTGGTCTGGACAAGTCTATAGGCTCATTCTTGATATCTTGAAATA
Source organism: Cenchrus purpureus (assembly GCA_022644695.1). Taxonomy (NCBI): domain Eukaryota; kingdom Viridiplantae; phylum Streptophyta; class Magnoliopsida; order Poales; family Poaceae; genus Cenchrus; species Cenchrus purpureus. The sequence continues at coordinate 21,934,392 of CP053466.1, forward strand.
TTTTCTTGATTTCATCTCTAATATCAAGCTATTAAGCCACTCATCGTTCATTCTATTTCGTAGATATGTCCTTGTTATATTCATAGCCGAAAAGCTCTTTCAACAGATGTTGTTGCTACTGGTAGAATCAATGCAAAATTAATGAGTTGAAAGACCAATGGAAAAGATATCCCTTTCATATTTAATCATTTATGTAGCTAAACTAGCAAAATCATGACAATTTTTGAATAAATCAACTTTTTGCATATGTATGAGAAAGGTCTCAAGTTGATCTCTTATATTAGAACTAACTAGATCAGTGAAACCTTGATTATAAATTCCAGTCAACCGAGCAATATATTTTATATTAAACTTAGCAAAAGAATTTCTTGGATCAAGACAAGCGAAGGAAACAAGCAACTCTGATGATACCTTATTGAAGCGATGGTCCATCTCTGCCATAATAGTATCAACAGCAGCCAGGAAAGTATCAGCATGATAATTATGCTCTTGAGTGATTATGTTACCATCTAGCCTTGATTGACTCCTTCTAAATATTGCTTCATCCATGTTTGACACTGGAATCTTCTTTTCATTGCAAAATGATATGACTACATATCAAGTAATGCCTGACTTCATCAAGAGCTGTCATTGCAGCCCCTCATCCACGGCCAGTGCCGCGACCAGCGTTGGCGCCGCTCCCCTACTCAGCCTCCTCCATCCCGCGGGTGGTGGCGGCAGGCGGCGGCCACGAAGGCACGAACCCATCGGCCGGCGACGCCCGGTGCTGAGCGGCTGCATGCTTGCATGGCTGCGCTGCTACGCGAAGGGCGGAGGGCGCGTTGCAGTCGGTGGCGGTGTGGCGCTAGCCACTACCATACGGCAAAGAGCTCAGGAGGCTCGCGGGCACGAGCGACTGGGGCAGGCACATGGAAGACTCGATGTCACAGGGGGCAGGCCGATAGGGGTCTTCAGGCTTCAGTTGGGCCAAAGTGATTTAATCGGGCCTTCCACTGGTGTATTGGAACGACCCACAACAACCTCTTTCTTTCTTTCTTTCTTTCTTCAACCTTCGGACATCAGAAGGCCTGCCGCCGTCACCAGCTCGCCTTCGACCTCTGATTTCGAGCTCTAACGATAGAAAAACTCCATGGGGGATGGGGATCAACTTCGACAGTAGCTGGGGCGGCTACCCCCACCCTGATGTATGGATAGCTCTACCTTTGGTGGTTTGTGGATGCATGAACGAGCCAAGATCCACTGATGGTGCCTTGTGACACAAGCTGCGAACTTAATAAGCGTGTCTATGTGTAGGAGTCTCTCTTAGGGCCAGTTTGGGAGGACTCCAGCTCCCACTTCGCACACCATTATGGGGTCAGAGGAATCGAAGCTGCACGAAACACATGCACCTGAGGAGCTGCTGTTTTTTGTGTAGTTTAGGAGGAGCCGAGCTGTTTTTGGGGAATTCGGAGGATCCACAAAAACCATCTCCGCAGCTCCAACTCCCGCTCCGCACGCGAGTAGTTGGGGAGGAGCCCTGCCAAACGATTTAAGTGGTCAAATCATCCTATATAATTTCTTATTTCTTAATTAGGGTGTATCTGGTTATGTATATGCTTGGCTATTAAAGATTACAAGAGATAAAAATAAGATATAGTTACCCCCGTATTGGTTAAAATAATCTTTATTCTTAATTTAGCTATCATCTACTAGTAGAGTGCACGTGGGGTACACACCTGAATAAATAAAACATATTCAATAATAATTTTATATTAACAATTTTGCATCAGACAACATCTTAAATACACCACTTTACTTCAAAGAAAAAGGTAACTAACACAAACCATTAATATAAAACTATATCACTCCAATGCAACCTTTGCTGCTAAATTAAGAAAGACTTAATATCTAGCTCTCCACCATTAGACTGGAAGTCATGGGTCATCTTCATGGAGTTCTTGATCTTGGCAATCTAAAATTGGATGTAGCCAATTATCTTGAACAAATGTAGGCTGATTCAAAGATACCTGCATGGTTATCAAAGTAGAGAGCCACTCTTGCTACAATGTGGATTGCATCTTGTTCTGCACGCCCCAAAAATAAAACAAACATCAATTAAGTTATGCACACATTAGTTAGAACAACTAATCAGTTCAAGTGACCATTGAATTTCTAAAGATTCTATATTTCATAAATAGATTTGAGTGGCAAAAGCTCTCAGAGTCAAGATATAATTGCATAGGTGTAAGGAAATTATTCATTTATTTGACCTTTGATGGAACAGTACACAAAAGAATAAAACACCATTGGGTAGAGCACAGTAAACCAACTATTTTCTATGCCTCCAATACATCCCTAGGGTCAAGCCAATACCCATGTCATCTTTCAGGAAACACCTCTAGACAACACAACATATAGTTAACCTTGGGAGAACACAATTTCAAGGAGGTATATGCCAACATTCGGTATAGTTTGCCCCTAAACCTTATAATGGTCATTCCAAAACTCAACCTCATTGGGAATTGTGCTCATTTGTACTTGAATGGAAGTGTAATATTCTCTGAATGGGACAAAGGTATTCTTGGTAGGCCAACATTCCCAGCATGCTCGACATTAATAGTCTCAACATCAATTGATTTGTCTTCAAACCCTCTCATGCCCTCACTACCAACCGAGTACCATTACAAAGTCCATTGTGGGGATCAAGATTCCGAAGGAGTATAGTAGGAAATTTTTTCATGACCTTGAGCTCATGAGGAGGTAACTCATTCGGTGTAATTGAGTTAAGAAAATCAAGAGGATAGTTATTGTTGGTGTCATCAACAACCGAGTCATGGCTATAGTACACTTTTTCTTTGCTTGAAAACATGTCAATCATCCTTGCATTAAACCCATCAACATGCTCATTCCTCATGTAAATAATTGCACGTTCACACATATATTGTGCAGAGGTACAATTACCTTTAAGATCTGAGAACACATGTGCTTGATGTGTGTGTCGATTGACTTATCAGAGTTGTACTAGATGACAATGTCATAGGGAGCTTTACATAATCATTGGTGTATGTTTCTTCGATCCCATTGCCAGTCCTTAGCCAAAAATCAAAGTACCAACTATCACTATGTGCTCTCATGTTCTGCTGCAGTTGTATCATTCACACCTTCTCCCATATATATGTGTGTGATGCAGGGTTGCATCCGTGATATGGGCTCTCGTCCCACGAGGCACCAAAGGAAGAACCTATCTAAAGTCTCCTCCAAACACCATAACCTTATCCCAAAAAGGTTCAACCCGTTATATCTACAACAATCTATCAAGTGTCTCGACCGCTTGTCTTCGAGTCATGTCAACTTGTTGTGTAGGAGTATCTCTTAATCGGCGACAATGGGCGATGGTGAACTCGATATTGTAGTCAAAACTGATATGGACCTTGCTCTGCATGAATCACGGCCCATGGGTGGTGGGCATGTGACACATAGGTGCACACATTCAATTGGCAAAGATCAATCATTTAATAAGACTATTTGACAAAATCCACTATCCCTTGAAATTGTGTGTGCTTGCACATATGATGCGAGAATTTTTTTAAGACAAAGGATTAGAAAGATTCTAGACATAGAAAAAAGGTCATGCTTTAAGAACTGTACTTGTACGATTTGCTCAAAAAAATAATAGCTTCTTTTATTTATTCATTGTTTTATTAACCTTATTAGATTAGCTTGTTTGTTGGTGGTGATGATAGAAACGCATGGACTGAGTTTAGAACCTTATTCTATGGATTTCTAAGATCTAGGTAAAGATGGTGGTGGAGAAAGGCTTTGCATTACCTACCTTCATGGGGCAAGATGATCAATTCATCAGCCGACGAGATGCTTTGCTTCCTTTGAAAAGTCCTCAATGCAATGGCCCAAGATACTAACCCAACATTGATGCAAGAGTCTGGTTATACATGCAAGCACCTACTACATTATTATCTATGCTATCAGAATCAACTTGCAGGAAGGAAGCAACTACTTTGTAGTTGTCTCTTCGAATCTCCTCCGGCGATCCAGATGACACGACAACGGGTTGCATGTCCTTCACTCCTTGTACTCAGGATCGATCCTACCTAAGATGAAAAAACAAATGAGCCCTTACATTGGATATAAGTAATTTTCTCTTCATGTGACATTTTGATACTTGTGATATAATATGAAGTCTACAAGATGCACCTAAGATATAACTAAATATTGATGATTTTTATTTTAAATTTGTAACAAACTTTTAGTTTTAGTTTCATAGTTATGTAAACCAAATGGTTAATTAAACTTAATATTCTGTGACTAATACATATTTATGGATACCAAATTTACTTTAATTTTAATCATCTCTAAAGAAGCACTAATTCTTCATCATATTTTTGCAAAAATAGTGTAAGGCAGAAGCTAATACACACACGTACTCACTCTTATGTTCTCTCTTATATGTTAAAACAATATATTACATATAAGTTATTTTTAAAAAAGTAAAGTGTAAATAAAGATATTAATACATTCAGGCTGGCATAACAATTGCGTGAAGATATTAGTGAAACGAGCCAAATAAATGATTTTAAAAATCTATTAGGGCACGTTTGGATCTCTTCATTTTGAAGGAATTGGAATCTACTTAATGGAGTAGGCTATTTGTCTTGGAATGTGGGATTCCACAACTTTTCAAAGTTTAGATATAAGCCTATCTTCAATTCATGGGGTGCGAGATGGAAATTGATTATATAGATCCTTATGCTATGTTTTTATTGTGCAACTTATAGCATGCCCTTCAACTCACATCCCTATAATAGAAGTGCAACAAATAAGTATCTCTCTCGTATGGCCAATAGTAATATATAAATATATTCCACATACAACTATATTAGCTTAATTTATTTGTATCTAAAGTATGATTATTATAATGAAATTAAATTCCAAAGATCGATTCAAATAGAGACTTATGGTATTTGCTTTAAATTATCATTGAACATAGACACATAGCATAATATCCACATGGAGGCTATGAGTGCTAGCGAACCATAATATTTGATATCGATTAATAGTCTTACATGTCACTAGTAAAGAACGAAGCAGATAGCCAATTACAAGAGTTTTTGTGTTGTTATCTACTAGAATGAAATAACAATATATTATCTACATTTATTTAGTGGTGTGCATATATTGTTTATTTATAAGAAAATCAGCAAGGCTCCTCCTAGCCACGGGATGACCACTACATTCTCATCAACTGCAAGTGCATGCTCAGTTGCTCACAGAGAACTCCGTTGCAGATCCGTGCAACGCCATCGTGCTCCTTGACGTCACCGACCTTGTAATGTGGACATGTGGTCTGCAGGGTGAACGGTGGCAGCGACCGAAGGTAGGGGTCGTAGCACTTGTACGACGTCGACGACTAGCAGCCTGCACCTCTTCTACGTCCATGAAGAACGTTGTCATCAAGGTCACTGCGTTTCGAGGGAAATTGCATTTCATCTCCATGGATGAGAAGATGTGCATCGACGGCCTGGACTTCCCTCCCGACCATCACCATAGTACCACCACGTAGTTCCCACGAGTTTGATGCCTCTGAGCTCCTCGAGTTCCCTCGGGGCAGAGCATGTGCTCTAGTATGACCTACTTGGTTGGGTCCATGGAGGAGCTCTTTGTCACGGGTGCCTCACGCGTCGTAGCACACATGCTTGATGCTTCCCTTCATCTGCTTGGGAACGCTCCTCTTCCACCTGTTCTTGCATGAGATTGAGATTTTGGAGCTAGTGGTGAGATGGATGATGAATTAATATGTTTCATGCTGAATGATTGAGACGCATGGATCAGACATAAGAATTTACTGTCGGAGGTTGCAGAGAAGGGGATAGTGGAGAAGCCGAGAAGGGGACTGCACTTCCTATCTATGAGATATTGCTTTGTCTTCCTCTTGTGCTTGTACAAGAGAAGAGGAACACGAGGAGGGGCGAGACGGATTGCGTCAGCCGTGGAATCTACACTCATCACACTACTAAGCAGGAACCGGAGGTAGCATGGCCCGCTTGTCGGTCGGTGTAACACCACCTCCACCTAACTATCAGTCTGCCCCTTCACTGCATAGAACATCACAGGCCCAAAGACATAGGGCACGTGTTTCCGTTTTGCAGTCGCCTTGTGTCTCAAGTTGGTTACCGAGTGGGACCTATGGCTCTTTTGCTTTTCATCTAGAGGGATGGCTGGATGGATGATTCAAAATTTACTCTTTATTCTTCTTACTCCGCTAGCTGAAAAATACTAGTTAGACTTGCAAGAGAAAATAGATTGGATGATATTCATCTATCTTGAAGCTTGCAATTATGTTTAATTTCATTTCGGAATTCAAACATTTCGCATCGTGGGCCTCCTTCTGGGATTAAATATTTTTGGCCTGAAGTTTTTTACTTTTTATTTTTTATGAATTTACAATTATAAATGTTCCTAACAAAATTTTGCAAAAATAACCCTCAACCATCGCAATATGAAATGGAGGTAACTCCTTTGCCGCTGTTTCATCCGGCGGTCTTTGGCACTGTAGTAGTCAAACGCCGTTTGGAACGCGGTTACTATACCATGCTAACATCGTTTCAAACAGTGGTAACTTCCCATCATATTTTCGAAAAAGCATTATACGAAAATTCAAAATTTAAATCTGAAGATTGTGTTGATTATTTGAGTATGAAGATGATTCCAAATGGAAACTATTTTAACCACAAAGTTGTGTAGATCTTGTCGAGGTCTACAAATTTTGTATAAAGCTTTTCTCCATCCAAGTTCACATAAGATAGCTATGATTTTTTTTGAAAATGTGATGTCCTAAGAAGTGAAATTCCTCCGGTTCAATAGATCTGAACACATTTACATTGTTTATTTAGGCATGAAGATGATTTCAGATGAAAAAGTTTTTAAACTACAATGTTGTAGATCACATCGATGTCTACAGTTTTTGTATAAAGTTTTCTCTATCCGAGCTCATACGAAATTGTTATGATTTTTTTAAAATGTGCTCCTCGACGCTGCTGACCTCCTCATGTGGTTCTGCATGGTCAACGACGACAACGATGACCAGAGGTGGGGCCAGCAAGCGTACGACATCAGCGACTACCAGCTCCCCGAGGCATTCCACACCTCCTCGACGCCCACGAAGAACGTCGTCGCCGAGGTCGCAGCGCTCAGAGAGAAGCTGCACTTCATCTCCATGGAACGAAGAGAAGATGTGTGTCGTCCTGGACTTCCCTCCCAACCATCGCCACCCTCCTACCGCAAAGTTTCACGAGTTCGACATCTCCAAGCCCCTTGAGTTCCCTCAGGGCATGTGCTCCGGTACGACCTACTTGGTCGAGTCCATGGAGGAGCTCTTAGCTGTCTACGTTTGCTACGTGGATTTCGATTCAGACGACATTGGCGTCGTCCTTGTCTACAAGATGGACTTCGTCTGCGTCGATGGCGGACAAGAACCCCTGGCTTGGCTTAGGGCAACTTTAATGTATAGTACGCGGAGACGAGCTATCATATGCCATGTCAGGTGGTGCTATTCTATTTCACTATGCTCTAACGTTTAGATGGGTGAAAAGAGATGGGATGAATAGTGAAAATTGGTTGAGGTGTTTAGTTGGGAAAAAAGTGGTGGGATGTGATGAGATGAATAGTGCAAATTTAGATGGAGGTGTTTGGATGAGTGAAAAGAGAGAAAAGGTGGTGGAGATGTGATGGGAGAATAGTGTTTTTTGTGAGAGAAGGATGTGATGTGTGATTGGGTGAATAGTGAAGGGTGAGAGAAGATATGAGGATGTGATGGGATGATTGTGAATAGTAGAAATTGAATGAAAGTTTTTAGATTGTTGAAAATTGGTAGAGATGTGATGAGATGAATAGTACATTGAAGTGGGATTTCACCCATCTAAACGGCGCTACCTGTGGGCCCGCCCATGTATAAATTACTTCCTTACCTAGCTCTTCACTACAACATGTGTTGTTGTCCAATATAGAGAAATATTTTTAAAATGCTCGCACCGGGAGTTGAGTTATCCACGAGTGCGATAGAATTTGAGAGGCCTGTGTTTGGTAGGGAGGAAAAATTTCCTCCTAGGGAATCTTGCATGCATGAAGTACTAAATGAAGTTTATTTGCAAAACCTTTTTACAGATGAGTGCAACTTTGCGTGACGAATCTAATAAGCATAATTAACGAGTGCTCTGATCTTGCGGTCAAAGACCTCATTAGGTTCGTCTCACGATTTTTCTCAGGGTTGTGAAGGTAATTTTGAAACTAACTTTATTTAATACTCTTAATTGTAGTCGAAGTTGCATTTATTAGGGGGTGAAAAAAATTTCACCCCCTACCAAACACTGCAACTCTGCTCCAACGTTTCATGGTAGAATGGATAAAACTGCCCTCAGGGTGGATGACATTGGAGATAGGGCTTTCCTGGTGACGGACGCTAACATGGGGACTTGTGCTCGCCAGTGCCCACGACAATCGGGAACACCCTCCACTTTCTCAAGGATGACGGTGGGGATCGATCTATGCGTCTATGACATTCAGGGACGGACCATGGAGATTGTCCAGGTTCACAACCAAAGATTTAGAGATCGTGCGCACAAAGCCCTACTGGATTTGTGTACCACCGTGCTAGTGTGTTATCGGCGTCTTGTTTTGTTTTCTTGTGACTCTTTTTTTTAATCAACTCCAAGAATCCAAATATATCATCATCTTTGATGCATCATGTTTGATTTGGATTGTCTTGGCCCATAAGGGCCCATGAACGACTAAATTGGGCCGTTTTGATGATTTCAGCATACGGCCTATCTATTAGGCTCTTGGAGACTAAAAAAATCTGCATAATACAGATGCAGTCACCCATTTCAAAATACTTGTCATTTCAGCTTTTTTAGATACATTCTCTTTGTTATGCACCTAAATAATTAGTATGTTCACATACATAATAAAGAGAATGTATCTAGAAAACAAAAAATGACAAGTATTTTGAAACGAAGGGAGTACTAGTGTTTTACGAGTTTTTTTTTTTTGGTAAGGGTAGTTATTTTATGGTTTACTTAGTTTCAAGCTGCACGCCATATACTGTGGTCAGTGGTGGTTGGTGAGGTCAACGGCTTTGTTTGCAATCATACAGCAGGTAGCAATAATACATTAATACAATGCTCTATTGTGTGGTTTGTGTCATGCACGCACGTTATCATGCAACAGTTAAACAAAACAGGCACAGTATAGCACTGCTAGCAAACGATCGACGAGTTGCCCCGCCAAGAACACTCCAATTTCTGGTGTACTCATACCTTTGGATTATTTTGCCTCCGTGATCGGTCAAGTTGCTAGTTATTAATCGTTCAAAAATAGCTGTTGAGTCCAGCTGATCTAGCTATGCCACCAAACGATCTATGACATGGACGTACGTTTGAGTTCATTTCCATGCTGCACCTTCAATTGAATCAGAACAGTACGCTATGAGCGGCATGGCTGCATACACCAATATAACTAGACATGGATGGATGCAGTACAGCAGCATTTTATTGTGTATGTGCTGGAAGAATAAAGAGAATTAAAGTGAACCAATTGTCCTTGAACAGAGAGAAGAAAAATACTCGAATCATTTGTCCTTCATAGCCTTGATAGATGGCGCACATAGTAACAAAAAAACACGAATAAAAATAAAAGGAGATTGTAGTACTGTACTGCTCTACACACAACTAGATCCATTTTCAGCACCATCTGCGAAGTACTCCTTCCGGTATATTGTCAAGTGTTATAGAATTTTTATCATCTTAAAAGCATTTTTAAGACAAATCTATCGATACATTTTAATTTTATACAGTAAAAATTGGTCAGAACTTACAAAACTTGACCTTAAAAAAAAATCAAAATACACCTTACATTGATGGACGGGTTGAGTATGAATTTCACATGAAGCAGAATATTTTTGGGGAAAACTTCCATGCATGGACAATAATATAATATTAGCCATGCTACGTACATGTCTAACCGCAAAATAATCTAAAAATGAGAGAGTTGAGAGTTCCTGTTATATATAAGGCCAAAGATTGAATTGTTTGATGCTGCATGTGAAGATTTAGGTAGCACACTAATACACAATATACTGGAGGTTAGTGGTGCATCACTATCTGATCTTCCCTGTTCCTGTACAAGGAAATTTCGAATATCGTTGTCCAGTGGCGAGGACCACATTATTCATGTTTCATGGCGTGTGTCGAGACATCCTGAGGCACGGAATATGTCCCCGGCCTAGCTAGCTAGCTGGTCCAATGCAAGCAACACGGAAATCCGCTGGTTTTGTATTTTTCTTCCAAATAAAAAATTTAGCAATGTCAGTAAAACTTAAGTTCTTTCATCGACGGATCCTAACTAAGTCGCTGATCGAAGAGCACTCGTCACTGAGCAATGAGATTTTGCTGATTTTGTGTTGTGTTTGACGGTCATGTTCTCTGTACGTTCCCTCTAGCCTGGCTAGCAATCATGTTAGTTTGGCCGTTTGGGGAACAATTGGAACGTTGTCAATCCGGAATTTGCATGTCCGGGTGTTACTTGAATTTTTTGTTAATCTAGTTATCAATCATGTGGACACTTTTGTAATCTTCTCTTTAGAATCCCTTCTTTTTGAGATTTGGACGTGTTTGGGAAGCTCATTCGGATGCCTTTTAGTAGTTGCCTCGTGTGTAAACTCGTTTTCTTTGTGCATTATTTTCCCCGACCTCTTCTTCTTCTCTTCTTTTTTTTCTTTGTCGGTAGAGACAATGTGTTAAATTCGGATGGCTTTGTTTCAATGAAAGTTATCAAAGCAACGTGCTAGTAGTGGTACAAGAGTACGAGACAACGCCACATATTATACTTTGGGCATTAGATTTTTCTTTGACAAAAACAACAACCTATCGTAAGAGTAACGGTCTTTCACTTGGGTTGGTGGAGGATTCCAGTTGACGTATAGTACTGCGTACAGCTAGCCAGCCTGAGACAGATGATGTGCAGTTACTAATACTGGACTGTCAGAGCTATTTTCATGTAACTGGCAACTGATCTCGTGGTGGCGATCAACAAACCATACTCTGCACATTGAATTCTGCATCTACATTAGCCTATCTCCCTGTCAAATTTGACTTGCCCGGGTAACGTGGCGAATGGGGGGCGAGATCTAAGTCTAGTCTTGCTCAAAGTCTTGTCGAAATGAATCAATCCTACCTCGACCGTTCTCACCGGCCACTCAGAAGCCTCGTTGACCAACTTTCCCTCTCTACACGTTTGAACATTAGAAGGAGGGTCGCTTGAGATCGAACGAACCGTTCCTACGACCATTGTAAATCGTCATCCTAGTCAGAATTCATTTCGACCACACAGGGATAATAAGGAATGTAGGGTCCAAATGTAAAATATTTTCTCCGTTTCAAATTACTTATCACTTGGACTAGATACATTCATTTTATTATGCACCTATACATAAAAAAGGAATGTATCTAGAAAAGTCAAAGCGACAAATAATTTGAAACGGATAGAGTAATAAAGAGTAAACGAAGGGACCAAGAAATATCCTGTCATATCGCAAATTAGCAATATCAGATCGTAGTAAAAATGGGGTTCTAGAGAGTTTTTGTCACCGTCCTTTTTTAAACCACTGAATGTATGGTCGTGTGCAGACTTGCACAGACACCAGAATAAAGATATCCGTTTTTCTAAAACGAATCAGGCAGGAAAACTTTCGATTACATTAAAAAGAAAAATACGTGTTCAGACTTCCACAACGACAAACAGAAGAACAATATTGTCTGGTTAAGATTGGGACGTCAATGTGACCGCACAACTCAACTCCACTCAAAAGCTACTCATTTTTTAAAACCCCTACAAATTAGCAGTTCCAAACTGAAAAGAGAAAGAAATCAACACAAACATGCCATCACCACGGCAGGTCCGTCGATGGGCAGGATCGAGACGAGCGACTGCAGGCCTAAAAAAAACTAAGGATCTCCAAAAATTAATTAACAACCTACAAACTATCCGGCAACCCACGAGTGTGATTCTGTGTCCGATACATGCGCCGCCGCAACTGAATCGTCTCATCAGCCATTTTTTTTAAATTACACAGTACAACACAGATGCTCACAGCACGCACGCAATAAAGCACGAATGCGAGCAGCACTCGAGCAAGCAGACTGCAGGACAGAGGACGCCAGGACGGTGTCACGGTGATCTCCCTGCGGTTGTGGATGTGGCCAAGAAGCTGCAAGATGCCACCCCAATGGCCAGCAACCTAGCGTGAGAGTCTGAGAGGTCCCTTCGTTCTTGCGTTTCTAAATTAAATTTAAACAGAATTACAATTCCTTGCACATGTACATCTTTTGTTTGATATAGTATATGTTCGGTGCCTTAATTACACTGAACATATGATTTTTTAATATTTCACAGTTTTATTTTACATTTCACACACGAGCCTCAAATTTTTAAAGACGGCTCTGCACCACGGTGCACGCAAAGTGCAAAAGAATCACAAGGAAATTTCCAAGGCCCGAAAGGAAGCAATTCCTAAAAGAAAAGAATTTATTTTGACCCTGCTGAGACGCGTGAAGCGAGTAGTCAAAATTCATTTTGACCACATGGGAATAATAAGGAATGTAGGATCCAAAAGTAAAATAAAGAGTAAACGAAGGGACCAAGAAATACCCGATCATATCGCAAATTAGCAATATCAGATCGTAGTAAAAATGGAGTTCTAGAGTTTTTGCACCATCCCGATCATTTTACCACTTTGACCAAAATTTCACCAACGAAACGAGGCTTTATTTGAACCAGGACGTGTGCAGACTTGCACAGAGATCAGAATAAAGATATTATTTTCTAAAAAAAAGAAAAATCTTTCAACTATATTAAAAAAATACGTTCAGACTTACATAATAACAGCAAATAAAAGATCAACACCCTTCGGTTGGATTGGAACATCAATACAACCACAACTCAACTCGACTCCATTCAAAAGTTATTCATTTTAAAACCCCTACAAATTAGCAGTTCCAAACTAAAAAGGTGGATAAAGAAATCAACACAAACATGCCATCACAGCAGTCTCAGCGACACGGGCGGATCGCCCTCCGCAAGCGCCTGCCGCCGCCGTCTGGCCCCCGTCTCCTCCTCGTCTCCGGCCTTCTAGCCGGTGGCAAGGGGAGCGGAGTCTATCCTTTTTAGTAGATCAAATCATAATCGAGTCCGTCTAGGTCTAGGGTTTGCTCGCCGCTGATACTCGGTGGAGTTAGGTTTTGCCGGAGGTGGCTCCTCTGCGGCTTGGTTTTCCTGGTGGCATCGGCGATGCGGAAGCGACGACGTTGCAGAGGAATAATTTCTCCCAGTTTCTTCCGTTCTCCGATGGCGATCTACTCCGACGTCAACGGAGAGGTGAGAGACCTGTCCAGAGTCGAGGGCGGCGATCGTCGTCTTCTTCGGTGATGATGTTGTTGACCTGTTAATCTCGAGGAAGATGTTCTTTGGCGATAACCGAGCTTTGCTCGGGTCGCGGCGGTTTCGATGGATGCGCGTGGGTACTGGAGTTGGCCGATGCGCTTGGGAGGCAGTGTACTCGGCTGATTCGCCTAGAAGTAATCCCTCCTCTACGGCCTCCATCTTGTGGAGATTGGCTCTGGTGCCCGGCGATGATTGGGAAGCGGCTTCGGCGGCGGTGACAAACGGATCTCTGAAGACTTCGAGGAAGATGATTAGGAGTTTGGACAACTTCTTTGTAACCTTCTTTTTCTTTGGGGTACTGTTTGTAAAAGGGTCAGTGTAATAGGTTAAGATCAATGCATTTTCCGTCTTAAAAAAACGATGCACGCAAAGTGCAAAAAATAATCATATTGAAATTCCCAAGGTCCGAGAGGAAGCAATTCCTAAAAAAACAAAAGAATTTCTTTCGCCCCTGCTCAGACGCTTGGAGCGAGTTGTACCCAGCACGACGCGTTCGTTGCCCGGCCGAGCTGGGCAGGCAGACGACGAGGAACATGGCCGGGTCATGCTCCCACATCAAATGCTACACGATCGATCAACCTCGCACGCATGCCGCACCCACACCCGCGCCGCCGGGTCCGTACTCCATCCATACCCGCCTCCGCCGGTCCAATCACCACGCGATCCGCGACAGAACGAAACAATCGGGTGGCGGCACCCCGAGCCGCCGGCCGAACGCTTCGTCACCAGCCCGGGCGGCGCCGCTCTGAGAATATATAAGCGGCGCTGCTCCGCGCACCCTCTCCTCCCGTTTTTATCCCCAGCTACGACGACGAGTCGACGACCTGCACGCGAGGAAAAAACGAGAGCGAGGTCTCGGATCGGGCGACGGGGACGCCATTGGCTGGCTGGCTGGCTGGCTGGGCTAGTCGCTCCTCCGGCCTTTTGCATCCTCACGCCAGCCAGCTTCCAGTAAACAACTGCTGCTAGTCGATCGGGCCCACGGTTTGCTTTGCGTGAGCGCGCGGCACAGCACGGCACAGCACAGCAGGCCGCCGGCCGGGGCATGAAGGGCGGCGACAAGCAGGCCGGGAGGGGCGGCGGCGGAAGGCTGCTGCAGCAGGCGGCGCCGCCGCTGCGGCTCGAGTCGCGGCGGTTCAGGCTGCTGTCCATCGTCGTCGGCTGCTTCGTCTTCTGCCTCGTCTTCCTCCTCTCCTCCCGCCCCGACGCCACCGCCTTCGACACCGGTCAGTGTTTGCACCAGCACTCTTCCTCTTCGACCACCACTTCAATTAGTACCTTGCTGTTCACGATGGCGTGCTGACACGTTCCGACGCTGCTGTGGTGGCTTGCAGTGAGCCCCAGGGCGTCGCTGGAGGGCGCGCGCCGCCGGCCGGCCGCCGCCGTCAAGACCCTGCGAACCACCTCCTCCGCCGGCTTCGGTACGTTCGCTTTGCTCCATTAAACTCGCTGCTGCCTGATTACTGCGGTGAAGCCAACGAATTGCCACGCTTCAAGTGAACGCGCGTGCTGTTTTTGATCAGGTGGTGGGGATTTCCGTGTGGACATCCTGCCGCAGCAGAAGGGGAGGAGCGCCGAGCAGGGCGGCGACAAGACGGCGGCCACTGAATGTACGTCACCAAATCGTGTCAACCACAAATCATCCTGTTCGTCAGCATCGTGGTTTCGTTTCGTGAAAATCTCTGCTCTTTCTTTTTTGTTTCACATCAGGGGTCAGGGACACGGTGATCGTGGAGGAGAGGGGTGACGCCGCCGAGGTCAGCGAGGCAGAGCCGGAGGAGGCCGAGCGCGACAGCGACGGCAATGCCGCCGCCGCCAAGTCCAACTCCGACGACCAGGCAGCGCCAGGTACGTACGTGCTCGCGCGGGAATGAACGAGAGCCCGGCCGTTCCGCAGGTGCCGAAGACGCGAACTTGACTGACTAAACCTCCGGAACCCGCCGGCATGCAGGTGTCGACGATACGAAGCAGGACCAAGACGACGCCGTGGTGACCACGGCCGCCGCCGCGACGACCGCCGCGCAACCCGCCACGGAGACGACGGCGATTGAGACCGACCGGCCAGGTCCGTGCTCTGCTCCCGACTTGCCTAACCGACAAAACCCGCCTTCCATGCCGTGCACGGCGGACGGGACGGTAACAGCATGTGTGTGATGGTGACTGCTCTTCTTATTTTCGATTCGTATTCGTATCGTGTGCAGAGGAGAAGGCGCGAGCTGCCGGCGGTCAGGGTCAGAGCAAGCTCCAGGAGCAGCCAGCTCGGCAGCGGCGAGAGGAGCGCCACGAGCCTGCACGTAGGTGCAAAACGGAACGGCGAAAGCAACGCCGGACCAAACCACGTCAACTTGATTTGAATTTTAAATTTGATTTTGAAGAAAGAAAGAAAGAATCGTAGACTTGTCAGCAAGTGTGCGACATCGTGGAGCGTAACGAACTAACGGACGTGCCAACCATCACGACGCGTTGCTTGCAGAATCCGGCGGCGGGGACCACCAGCAGCCGCGGCCGCCGCTGTGCGACTTCTCCGACTTCCGCAGCGACATCTGCGACCTCGCCGGCGACGTCCGCCTGGACGCCAACGCGTCGTCGTTCGTCGTCGTCGACCCGGCGATGGGGGCCGCGAGTAACGGGGCCCAGTGGCATAAGGTCCGTCCGTACCCGCGGAAGGGCGACGAGATGTGCATGGGCCGGATCACGGAGGTCACGGTGCGTTCGACGACGGGCGACGGCGCGGCGCCGCAGTGCACGCGGTCGCACGCCTCGCCGGCGGTGGTGTTCTCCATCGGCGGGTACACGGGCAACATCTTCCACGACTTCTCCGACGTGCTGGTCCCGCTGTTCAACACGGCGCACCGGTACGGCGGCGACGTGCAGCTGGTGATGGCGAACGTGGCGTCGTGGTGGCTGGTCAAGTACGACAAGCTCCTCCGCGAGCTGTCGCGCCACGCGCCGCTGGACCTCGCCAAGGCCGGCGCCGCCGGCGAGGTCCACTGCTTCGGTCACGCCGTCGTGAGCCTGCGCGCGCACAAGGAGCTCATCATCGAGCGGGAGCGCAGCCTCGACGGGCTCGCGACGCCGGACTTCACGCGGTTCGTCCGGCGCGCGCTGTCGCTGCCCCGCGACGCGCCCACGCGGCTCGGCGACGGCACGGGCCGGAAGCCCCGGCTGCTGGTCATCTCCCGCCACCGCACGCGGCTGCTCCTGAACCTGGACGCCGTGATCAGGGCGGCGGAGGAGGTCGGGTTCGAGGCCGTGGTGAACGAGTCCGGACGTGGGCAACGACATCTCGCAGGTCGGGGCGCTCATCAACTCGTGCGACGCGCTGCTCGGGGTGCACGGCGCCGGGCTGACCAACATGATGTTCCTGCCGCCGGGGGCGACGCTGGTGCAGATCGTGCCGTGGGGAGGGCTGCAGTGGATGGCGAGGGCGGACTACGGGGACCCCGCGGAGGCGATGGGGCTCAGGTACATCCAGTACGAGGTGGCCGTCGGGGAGAGCACGCTCAAGGACAAGTTCCCGGCGGGGCACGAGATCTTCACCAACCCGACGGCGCTGCACAAGAAGGGGTTCGGGTTCATCAGGCAGACGCTCATGGACGGCCAGGACATCAACGTCGACGTCGTCAGGTTCAGGGAGGTGCTGCTCCAGGTGCTCAACAACCTCGCGCAGTAGAGAGAGAGCTGGCCGACGACCTGGCGTGCCGCCGATCGAGTACAGACCTACATAGTATATATAATACACTACAGCCATGTATACGTACATTGATTTAGTTGGAGCTTTGTATCATTATATATAAGGATGTACACTTTTGTGAATCTTTTTTTGCTTGCTTGGAAAGATTACCATGAGACACTTTGTGGTTAACACATCACATGGATGGGGAGCTTGTTACAGTGGAAGATGGATGATGGACCGGGGGTAGACCTTGTGTTTGGGTGGATACCATTTTAGCACTAGATTTGTCCTTATTTTTAGATTAAGGAGTGCATTTAGTTATCATGGCATCTTATGAAGCTTACACTCAATTGTTCGTCATTATAAAGGTTGCATGTCCCAACTAGTATGTGACTTCTCCAAATGTATATGTGGGGGACCAGATACTACCATGAGTCTATGATCATCCCATGTACTTAATGATGATGTACCTAAGAAATTGACATAAGTATCTTCAAGCTCCAACTACCATCACGTCTTCCATTATCCCATACACTCTAGCTCCCTGCAAATTCCACGATATTGTGGATGCTAAATTAACATAGCATGCCGCAATGGTGGAAATAATTTTGGAGGAACTTTCACGCCTTTCGGAAAATTTGTGCCAAAGCAGCTAGAATTATTATTGTTTATCCACCATTCACAGGTAAGTCACCACAAGCAAACAAGTTATTAGGCTTTTACCTGCGAACCCAAGTAAAAGTTAAATGGTCAAACAGGAATTCGGCACGTAATACTTGAATGTATGAACTTTTTTCAATGAGATTTATTTGGATCTGCATTTTTTGATGTGTAAATTCACTTGGGGTGCCAACTTATCCGTTAAATCAATTACGGTTAACACCAACAATACATGAAAATTAGAAAAATACTTGTAACTCCAATATAAAATGAACAGCGGCGTAAAGTTTCTATTATTATTATTATTATTATTATTATTACTATTATTATTATTGTTGTTGTTGTTGTTGTTATTATTATTATTATTAGACAAAACTATCAATTGGATATTTTAAGAACATGCAAGTTAAAAAAATCAAGTATTCGATATTGTAATACATAATTTTTATACAAAGGAAAATCAAGTGTTAAATGTTGCGAAAGACATGAGTTGTTGCAACAATTTTGTTTAATGCAATAGTTTGAGTAAACTAAAACAACACTTCAATTGAGCTCTTAATCGAACAGAGGGAGTGTTTAATAGGAATTTTGCAAAACTAAAAAGAATTTCACAAGAAATAGGAATTTGTATAAAAACAAAATGAAATCTTTTTTGGGCTCTTAATGGAACGGAGGGAGTGTTTAATACACCAAATTCTTTTGTTCTTGTTTCCAACTTTACATTCACACATGACCAAAGTAACCCTAGCAAAGCTAGTGATACACCAACATCTCTCTAATGGAGTGTTTGTATCCATAGGCTAAAATTGAACCATTGTCACATCAAATGTTGAAATTCGAATTATGAGACTAAATATGAACTAATTATAAAACTAACTGCAGAAGCTTTGGGCTAACTCGCAAGATGAATCTGTTAAGTCTAATTAATGTATCATTAGCAAATGTTATTGTAGCACTACATTGTCAAATAATGAACAAATTAGGCTTAATACATTCATCTTGTGAATTAACCTCCATCTATACAATTAATTTTGTAATTAGTTTATATTTAATACTCCTAATTAGTATCAAAATATCCAATGTGATAAGGACTAAAATTTAGCCTTAGTATCAAATAGGACCTCTACATGAAAAAGGAAAAAGCATTTATCGCTTGTTGTTAATGAGAGGGATCATCAAGTATGGAAGTGAAATGATGTTAAATCCACCTCATGGCTTCGATCATAAATGACTTCGCACATCGATAGTTTCTTTCTCAACAAAAAATCTAATACTAACAAGTTGAAGTATTTGGTTAACCAAAAATGACTTCATATTCACAAATATCACATCAAGCATGGATCAATGTAAGAACATTTTCACAAAAGAATTCGCCATGCTTTTGCAATGATCGAAGAAGTCTTAATTCCCTCTCATTGAAACATGGATATCTCTCTTCTCATAATTAGTTTTAGTCTTCTAATCTTTGTTTCATTTTTTGTTTCTTAATGATTTGTATATGTTCTCTTTTTCTTTTACATATATATAAATATATAATCAGACCTTTTTCGTTTCCTAAAAAACATGCCAACTTATTAACCTTTAATTTCATAGCGTCAATAAGAACTGGCAAGAGTCGACATCACCAATCGCCTATCAGAGCACCACAAGTCACAACAACAGAAACTTAAAAGGCCATGATGCGCATGTGTTCGTTTAAACTATCTATTTGGATCCACATTTTTGTTGCATAAACTTCATTTGGGGTTCCAACTTATTTCTTAACAAGCTTTTGCCAATACGTTGACTAAATGCTTTTAGATTATTAACACCTGATTTTATTCAGCCTTCCAATTTGAGATATGCATAACAAATTTGTTCTTTTATCTTTATACTAGGGTTAACACCAACAATACAAGAAAATGAGAAAAGTGGTTGTAACTCCAATATAAATGAACACTAACATAAAATTATTATAGGCATAGACAAAAAATATCAATAATTGGATATTTTAAGAACATGCAAGTTTAAAAAACGCAAATGCTAGAGGGAGAGCCCTCTCGATTTAGGCTTACAGGGAGAGCCTCCTGAATTTGGTAAAAACGAGGTAATTAAAAGATGAGAAATGTCAGAAAGGGAAAGAAGAAGAAAAGTAGCAAATCCAAACAAAAAGTAACTCTACCTCCGGTCATCTCCTCCATCTCCGACGGTTGGTAGGCAGCGGCCGGGCAGTCGCCGTGACGCGGCGGTGGAGGTCGGCGGCCTTATGGTTCGGGTTTGGGGGTTAGGGTTAGGGTTTGGGGTGTCGGGGTTGGGGATTTCCATGGCTGCCGGACTTAGAGGGATGGCCGGGGAGGCTGCCGGACCGGTGGTGGGGTTGGAGTGTGGGCGGGGCGGCGAGGCTGCGGTGGCGCCGCCCGCCGTGGTGGCAGAGGATGGCGGTCGGGCGGTGCCGGCGGCGGGGGTGAGGAACTGGCGACGAATCCGGCGGCGGGAAGGTCGTCGGCGACGAATCCGGCGGCGGGGAGGTCGTGGGCGGCGGATCCGGGCGGAGCGCGCGGCCGGAAGGACGGGAGTTGCGGGGAAAGCAGCTCGAGGGTTAGGAAGGGCGGGAAGGGGCGGGAGGCGGGCGGCGGCGGCGAGTCGCCGCCGCCGTCGGCGGTGGAGCCGGCGGCGCGTGGTCGGGCGGAGAAGACGATACGGGACGCGGGGCGGAGAAGACAATGTTTTTTTATGGGGCGCGCGTGGGAATAACTGCGTGGTGGGGCCGGAGGGGCTCTCCGCGGAAGCCTATCGCGAGAGGCCCCTCTCCGTAGCAGCCTCCTTTAAAAAATCAATTATTTTATATTTAATAATACATAAATTTTTACACAAAGAAAAATCAAATGTTGAAAGGTTAGGAAAGACTCGAGTCATTGTAACAGTTTTGTTTAATGCAATAGTTTGAGTAAACTAAGACAACACTTCAATTGAACAACAATGACCTCCAAGCTGAAATTTTGCAAAGAAAAAACTTTCACAAAAAATAGGAATTTGTAAAAATAAAAAAGAAATCTTGTGTACTATTAATGGAATGGAATGAGCGTTTAATAGACCAAAGTCTTTTGTCCTTGTTTCCAACTTTACATTCACACATAACCAAAGTAAAATAACCCTAGCAAAGCTAGTGATGTGCCAACGACATATCTCTAAAGCTCTCTCCAAAGAAAAAGGAAAAAAAACATTTACCTATTGTTGTTCGTGAAAGAGGAGGGATTAAGTACAAAAGTCTAACGATGTTAAATCCACCTCATGGCTAGCTCAATCTTGTGTGAGAAGATGGTCCATTAGTCTTTGACGTGAACTTGCAGTACGAAGGACAGCTAGCTCGCACGGCTATATGCCGCATCTGCCCAAGGAAAACGAACTCCGAGTCTGACGAGACCTTCCAAGAAACCAATTTGTGCAAGGCAACCAGGTGATATGGGGCAACTCTTCGAGTATGAGGACTTGCACCCTGCTAGCTGTTGGTTCAGATGTTGCAATCCCACACACTGTTTCAGAGCTAGCATCAGTAAGACCTGGCAAGAGTACCCACATCACCTTATCTCCTATATCAGGGCATTTACACAAGTCACAGCGACTGAAACTTAAAGGCCAATGCTGCAGCCTGTGCAATTCGTTTAGCCTAGCTATATATCTGGAGCTTGCAGCTCTGCGGAATGGGGAATGTGGGTAGCTTGGTGGTTAAGATCACAGGGTTAGATGGCGAGTCGGCGTCGTCGGCTACATCCATTATTCCCTGCAGATCGTGGCGCACATTGTCATCGATCGGCCTCAGATTATTATTACCTAATAATCGCGTCTCGTGCCTCGGCGTGCGCCTGTTTAAAAACTTGTTCCAAGCCATGCATGATTTGGCAGTGCCGGTGAGAGCCAATCATTTGTAACAACATACTGCGGGCAGCATGTCTGAGCACGTACAATTTCAGTTTCCTCCGCATTCAAATGATGGAGTTGTTTCAACGAACAATTCGAAGCTTTTTATTGTTTGTTCCTTCGTTCGTCGCCGCTGATGAAACCGTGTCGACGGACGAGGGAATAAATCCGAAAAATCCTCAAGGGGAGAAATCAATCAATCAGTCGCCGACAAAAGGTGAGAGAGTGAGAGGTGACAAATCCTGGGAGGGTATTGCGGACGCTGAAGCTTCGTTTTCTCCATGAAAACGAAAACTGAAGAAGCTTCGATCCGATGGCTTTATTATCATTAGCTAACCATACTAAACGTCAGCCGCCATAGCAAGGACATGAACAAGGCTAGGTTTCGTGCACGGGAGAATTATTGAGCGAGGCTATCACTCTCAGCGCCGATCAAATTGTGACGGGCGGCTAGAATGCACTCAGCTCCAAAGAAGGGAATCTCTTTGTCAACCCTTGATGGGTGCCTCGTATTCACAGGCAGCCAGGCAGCAAAGCATGCGTATACCTACCCAAGGCTTCTTGATGGCCGACGCGGTGGTTCGCAGGGCCGTGTCTCGGAGAGGACCGCACGTTTCTAAGCTCGATCGGTTGCGTTGGCCGCTTTGTAGTTTAAGTACAAGCTTAGCACACAGGGGAGACGAGAGATTCTGAGGAAGAAGAGGAAGGAGAGGAAATTGAGGGAGTCCGGGATTGTTTAGATCATCCATCGCTATCGCGTCACAAATTAGAGGCTTTTCTCTCTTTTCTTTCGCAAGTAAATAAAGGTGACGAAATAGAGCCGCGCCATGCCACCATCCATGATTACCGGGCAACGCAAGCGGAGAAACGACACGAGATGCGCGCGCCGCCGAGTATCGATCGTCCGTGGATGCGGGACGTGCCATTTCAGGAACCAAAGTTTGATCGTCGGTGGTTGGTTAGCAACTCGCGGTTGATTACAGCGCGAATCCACCACCACCATCAGGCTGACAGATTTGCTGCTTTGCACTTATTCCGTCGACGGAGGAGAGAGGCGGCTCTATCAGAAGGTGGATAAGCATTATAATTTCCAGTCCACCAAAATTTATCTAACTTGGTAATTATTATTTTTCCACCAGCTCACCTCATGACTATTAATTAAAAAATATTTCAACATTTTCAGAAATGTTCTAACATTTTTCAGAAATGTTACAACATTTTAAAAAATGTTGGTTTCATCAACTATTTTTCGTCAATATTTTTACAAAATGTTGCAATATTTTTTAGAAATGTTGGACAACTTTTTTTTAGAGTTTTAACATTTTTCAGAAATATTACAATATTTTCAGAAATGCTGGTTTCGTCAACATGTTTTCATCAATATTTTACAAAATGTTTCAACCTCCACCTCCACCTCTGACAGTTGGGACAATATTTTTCCTTCCTCCTCCACTCCCCCAGCCCACCGTCGCCGCCGCATCTGCCGGCGCGCCGCAGCCGTCTTGCATGACCATGGCTCACTGCTCGCCGACGGCCGGCAACAGTGAGATGGCGCGGGTCGACGAGCGGTGGCCATGGCGGATGCGCGGCCATGGCGAGCACCGGGACGACGGCGGCGGTCATGGTAAGCCGGCGAGTCGAGGCGCAGAGCCGTGCGGCGGCCATGATGTACGGCGTGGCGGCGGTGGCCATGGGACACGGCGGAGCCGAGATGCGACGGAGCACGGGAGGCGAGCGAGCACGGGCGGGAGGAGCACGATCGCCGCCATGGCGAAGCGGCGACGAGCACGGTGGCGCGGTGGCGGGCGGCGCGGCCATCAGCGGTGGCGGGCCGGTGGGAGGCGGAGGGACCATGGTGGGTTAGGGTTTGATGTGGGATCCAATAGTTATAGTTATTTGCACGAATCTCAAACAGTGGAAGTTCCGATCAATCCTATCTTCCGGAAGATATATAGGATTTCCTGAGGAGAGAGAGGCTAGAAAAATCTTGGCCCAATAAGATTCGCTGCGCCTGTATGTTTCGGCCTATAATATGTTTCGTATGGACTCGCCGAGATGTCGGCCCATATAAACAGGCCGCATCTAGCTGGTCGTATACTGTCAAAAGGAGGAGAGGAGAGAACATGGGAGGCCCGCTTGTTTAGATGGACAAATTGCTAACATGAATAGTGAAATTTGCTAGCAACTTCTTAGTAAATTGTGACTAGATGT
Organism: Cenchrus purpureus; assembly: GCA_022644695.1. NCBI lineage: Eukaryota > Viridiplantae > Streptophyta > Magnoliopsida > Poales > Poaceae > Cenchrus > Cenchrus purpureus. The sequence goes on from CP053466.1 coordinate 21,958,324, forward strand.
GATGGATGAATGGTGGCAAGTTGCTAATCTAAACAGACCCGCCGTTCCACTTCCAGTCGGACATTGAACAAGTGAAACAACAACAACAACAACAATAGCAAGCAATATTTGGAGGCCTGGACATGAGCACATTCATAACCAGTACAGGTAGCCCTGCAAATGGTTTGGAATCCAATCTATATCAAACTCATCCAGATCTTATTTGCATAATAATGAACCCACTCCGGACCACTCCACCATAACTATTAACCACCCCAAACCAGACCAGATGATTTTTCAGCCCATAACAAACCAAATCGTGGGCCATGAATTGAGTTGCAACCTATTTAAAACCATTTCCCAACCATGGGTTACCTAGAGAAGATTTGACGTCCACATAACGAGTCAGAAGAAAACAATACTACCCCTCTCGCAATAGCTGTCTGAATCCAAATAATCACAGAAATGGGAAAAACAAAATAAATCAGAAAAGTCTAGCATACATGCTGAATCAATGAGTTGTTCATAGGTTTTCAAAAGCATGATTCAAAACATAAAAGTCCATGTTCAGGATTAGTAGCAACTAAACCTCACTTTCTCCTTTTCCTATTTAAGTCCATGAATCAGAAAAGCGTAGCATAGAAGCCTAACATACATCCTGAAATGATAAGTGATATATTCCTTCTCTCATCAAATGCATGCTCTCTTCAATGCCTCCAGCCACTACTGCTCAATCCAGTAGACCACATCTGAAGCAAAGAACATCAAAATAAGCCACATTGAGATATGAACATTAAAATAAGCAAAGAACATCAACACTTCCGCTAGACGTACCTTTTGAGAAATGCTAAACTGTAATGACTGAAAGAGCAGTCAGTTTCAGAGTTGCATTTGTGAGATCTGGACTGGTCAGGATTCCTATTTTATCACTGTAGATGTGTGTGCTGATGTTAAAATAGAGCAAACAGAGTTCAGAATAGAGCATTAGATTGCTGCAAGTTCTTATAATGTTGAGTTCTCCGTAGCATCAAAGATTCAGCAGACCATACAAACAGATGTTACTGAAACATCTATAGCCATTTAGCCACAAATTACAAAGCTATTGCAAGTAACAGAGGCATACCTTTCTGATATTTCACATTATTTTCATATGATTATTTTAAAAGGTAGTCAATACAAGTAAATAAAAAGTACATACATAGGATGTTTAACGCTGAACAAGAGTGCTAGTTTCAAACAAAATTAGCCAAAACACAAGTCATTTTAACAACATGATGAGCAACGTGGGTAACAACCATCAGGCAAAGGTGTGTAAGAACAAGCAATCCCTGTACTAAAAAAGTCCAGATTATACAAATGTTGTATCACAAACAATTAGACTGGACAGATCCAAAACACAGCACAACACTAATCCAATCCCTGATTAAAGTTTACACAGGCATTCATTTTTCCCCACTAATCCAATCCCCAGGTATTCTGCATTCAAGAGCATGCCTAACTAGCAATGTCCATCAAATAGTACAGAATTAATCCCAAGTCATTTGCCCATCACAACCAAGAATAATTTAACTGAAACACATAACATTATAGCTATATTCAATCTATGAGTACCTAGACATTATAGCTATATTCAAGCTATGAAAATCACAATTCCACCAAATGTACGGGGGCAATTAGGTGACAGAATAATCATGAAATAGTCATTAAATGTATGGGGGCAATTAGGTGACAGAATAGTCAATGACTCAATGGCTAAATATTAAAAAGCTTATGAGAATTATTCAGTATGTTGAATTAAGGAAGTATAGTAGTACAAGAGATGCATGCAATTCTATTCCTCCACCAAACTATTGGATTGGATTAAAAACATACAGTAACAGGATATGCAGGAGCAGTAGCAATTTCAACGGTTGCAGTCCTCCTGACCGAAACAGTAACCCCTGCATCAATGATTGTAGTCCTCTATTACTATCTCCTTGACCGAAACAGAATGTTGCAACACAAACGTTCATATGAAATACATAGTACATTACCACACACGATATAATCATGATCTGAGCTTGACACAACTCACAAGTCACAAGCATACACAGTTCATTCATCCTCCTCTATAGTGTTCAGTTCAGAGGTCCATGCAGGAGGGAAGACTCAAAAAATCGATAATACTATCCAGATCTAAAATTTGAATTTTAAATCTAAACATTATGTCAATCATTTGAGCACCAAAATGAATTCAAATAGACACAATTTGAACAACAAAGTTGTATATCTCGTCAAAATATACAATTTTGGTGTAGAGTTTACCTCCATCCGAGTTTATATGAAAATGTTATGAGTTTTTTGAAGATATATTGTCGAGAGAAAAAAATTCGTCAAATTTTATATCTGAATATAGTATCGATTATTTAAGCATCAGAATGATTTCAAACGAAAAAGTATGAACTACAAAGTTGTAACTCTCAACGAAATCTACAATTGTTGTATAACTTTTATCTCCATCCGAGTTCGTACGAATGAAATATGTTTGTTTTAAAAGATATGATGCCAAGGGAAGAAAAAATATATCAATTATTTGAGCAGCAAAATAGTTTCAAATGAAAAATGTTTGAACTACAAAGTCGTAGATCTTGACGAAAGCTACAATTTTCATATAAAGCTTATCTCCATCCAAATTCATAAAAAAATGATTTTTTTTAAGACGGACGGGTCCCTACCGCCGTTTGAGGTACTGTTCACCCGTCCGCGAGTACGGTAGTCGTTTCAAATGACTGCATAGTTATGCAAAACTTTGGAAGGAAAGTATGTTTTTGTAAATTCATAAAAGAAAATTCGAAAGCAACGGTATTGGAGGGCGGCCCAATTCTCTCGAAAAGACAAACGAAAGTTGGGAGGCCGCCTGGGCCCATAACACTACGAGTAGTTTCACTTTTCTTCTAGAATGTCGTCGTGCTGCGGGGAACCATACAATTTCCGGAAGTTTTTTTTTTTGGCTAATGCTGAACAAGAACAAGTGAATGAAAGAAGAGTAGAGCAAAACAATACGAATCTTTGCATAGGCCTGCTGGAGCCTGGAACCACACGGAGGACCAACCTAGAGTGTCCCACTCCCTCCAGGGCCGGACACGAGCATTGAGCACATCTATATTCCATCACCAGTGCTGCAGTGCAGGCCTACCCCCTCCCTACCTTTCACACATTACAATGAAACACCTGAATCACCAGCCATTCGTAAAGTTAGGCTCAGCAATGGCTAATGGGCTCACACCATACATGTATACGCTGCTACACTGTAGGAGTAACACTGAAAGGAAACCAAAGTAATTCCCAATAGGCAATAGGCCGTGAGCTGCAAGCCTGCAACCAGCATCTGAATCTGAAAAACATAACCCCTGCTAAGAGAACTGTCAGCGAACAGCCATCTTCAGAAATGAGGGACACGTTAACAGCTGTAAATAATGATTCCCCGCGCACGGAGAAACATTTTTTTCTCAACAAATTGTTTCCAACATTCAACAGCTATCAACTGAAGATTTGGATCATCATTTAATGGTTTTGCATCAAGGGAACTTCGCATTTCAGAGATAATGGATTACGGTACACCGTTACAGACGGAATAAAGGGGAACTGCTATCCTACTTTGCTGATGAAAAAAATCGAAAGAAAGGCATAAAAATTTCTCATGGATAATCCTCTTCAGATCACCAGGGTTGGCTACCGCTACATGTACACAATTTGAATAAATTTTATGTACAGGACAATGCTGAAATTGAGCAAAGAATGGGTGGGGCAAATAAATAATTTTCATCACAATTTATAACCTTTTCCTTATCATTGTTCGGTAAATTTTGCAAGTCCAGACAAGAAGGAAGAGCACGAGAAGCAAGGCGATCCCCGTCCAGAGTGTGATCAACCATGATGGCATGGAGTTCGGAAAGAGACCTGTTCAGGATCCAGTGCAAGTCAGCATGCTTCAAGGAGATAAAAGATTACTTGCGAAGTTGCGATACAAGTTACATGCTAAAAGAAATTGGAGTGATGCTCACCATATCCAAACTTGATGCAGATTAGGAGCTCTATAATGCATATGGCTAGGGAAAGCCAACAAAAAGATCCAACCTTTTTAAAAGGTTTCCTGAAAACGGTTATTGCATAATTAATTTTCACTAAAAATCACACAATAACTAATGGCAAGACTGGGATGCTACTTGTATAAATTAACTTGTTGATTCCAAAATGTTATTATATGCACAGTTCACATGCAACCATGTCTAGTAGACAAGAGCCATTTATAGCCAACATCCAAGCACATGTCCACTGTCAGGTCTAGCATGTGAGCACGGTAAATAGTTCATAGTCAGCACTCAATAGACTGAGCATCCAAATTTACTGCTATTGGAACAGCAGTAGTGTTGGGATAAAACAGGTCATCACAATTGCATAATGATTACTGCAGGGCATCTTTGTAAATTATGAAATGAGTGACTTCAAAATTATACCTGTCTTGCAAGTAGGTATTATACTCGCGGATGGTTGGTATCGCAATCAACCACCAAAGAACCAGCCGATAGACAATCAAGGGGTTCCGCGGAGGAATCCACAGGCAGAACTTGAGAAAGAATGTGTTCAGTTCGACAGCCATGAAAACAATGCAAAGGCTCAACACCTGGATGAATCTCCAAGGACCCAGAAGAGGGTACCATTCATCCTTGTCCCACTGTGCTGGTGTGAATTGGCCTAGCGTCCTTTTGAACTAAGGAGAAGAAAATGTTAAAATAAATAAACTCAGTGAAAAGCCAACACTCTCAATGTTACATCAAGATTCAAAGATTGATGAGAGTTCCTGAAACAAATAGCCACACATAGCTTGAACGAAAATTACCAGTTGCCAAACACGAAATAACTTATAGAAGCTATTAGTTTCTACAAACTTTCAAAACAGAGGAAAATCTGTATTTTATTAGTTTATTTTATGTTAAGGCCTATGTGTTGCAGTTACTCTATCAAGCATATATGAGAGTGCCAGCTGTTGCACTACTGAAACACTTGAAAGATTGTACTCAATAACAAAAAGTCCAGGCCAGCTAAGGGACATTTTAATAGACTAAGAGGGTCCTTGTCTTGATTTCTCAACACATCCCACATGCCTAGGAATTATCACCTTATCATGGGACTAAAGCAGGACAAACATCACCTACAGTTTGGGAGCCAATATGTTCCCTCAAAGAGGAACATCCACCAAAACTGAGAAAAAGATCCAGCAATGCTGCATGCTTTGCAGGACAGCTCATTTGCCTGAACATCCAATGAACATACCTTACTGATAATGTTAGGTTGGCGGCTCAAGCCAACCCATACATAAGTCTTCCCATCAAAGTACCGCACAGTTTTCATTCCAGCCCAAATACCTGAACCATAGACAAAATGGCCTCAGTCAAGAAGTGTTTACAGATTGAAGAGAAATGACAAACGAGAGTAACCACTGAGTTTACAGAGATGAATGGAAACAATCTCTAATCCAGAAACTAATAATCCAGTTCATGAAATACAAGTCCTGCAAACCTCCATAGCTCTGTTCCTCATCCAAACCTAAGGAAAAACCTAATAGAAGACGGATCATTTTTGTTTGCAATCATCGACTAGTACCGTGTAATTAAAGTGTCGAGGTCAGCAGAGGATACCACTTAATTAGAATTACACTACAATAAACCCACGTCACAGTAAGTCGATAAAGCCATAAAACAAAAAATCGATTTCAATATGTGCTAAATGCAAATACTCGGGGGCAAAATAAGCAAGCCTATGCAGAAAAATACTGAAAGCCACATAAAAATCTCACCAAACCAATTGCAGATCAATATGTCTAGGACAATGCTATCCCACCAGCATTCGTTGAAATTTGGTAACATATGACGAAAAGTGAGCTGCATTGCATATACATTACATTAGGAATATAGGTCTGGAAGGTACATGCCAAAAGGAATATAACATACCTCCATCAACTCAAAGCCGATTGATAACACCCACAAAAGTGGTTGGTTCCGTATCATTATAGCCTTACCCCACCATCCAAGGATATGAGCAATAACAAACTCATCAAAAATGATCTCCTAGAAAACCTATATTCAAATCAGTATCTTGAAGCATATTGAATATTCAGGACTGCTTAGTAAGTATACGAGAAATAGGTCAGTGAATGAAGTCATCATACATTAACATTGTTAAACCTGCTTTTCGGATGGTCAGGTACATATATGCGGCAATCAGTTCCATAAGATCTTTCAGGCAATTCTGCTCAGATTAGATATATCAAATCAGGGTTCATTCAAGCACTTAAAAATCTACACTATGAACCAGATTGGAAATTTGAATGCATTACCTACACCAAGATCAGGATGAAGATACTTCATGAATTGCCTAGCATCATCACGAGTCTGCAAATGAATTAAATGAATTAAATGAAAATATGAAATGCCACGCTTACTAGGTTTCTCTGATCCTCTTTGATATCTTCGCTACTGTACTCTTGCTGAAACACCGGTTTCATCTTATGAGGATGAGCCGTGGAGTAATTAAAAATATATATAGCATCAAGTAAAGATGCGGACCGAAATATGGGATTGAGATTGGCTTCATATGGTGGAAGCACAGAACTGCACTGCTCCTGACCTAGTTTCAAACCTCGGCACGAGGGGGTGAAACCACTCTTTGAAGAAAGATAAGGAAAATATGTATAAAAGTAGTTACACAATTGCTTAACTGCACAAACAATGTGATGCAGAACAAACTAAAGTTGAGCTGAAATCAACTTCTGCCAAAACAGCCAGCTGATTTATGTGCATGTTCTGTAAATATCATATGATATTTGACAAATTGCTGTTGGCATTTGGACTACCTATATGAATATCCTCTAGACCTCTACTATCTGAAACACAGGAGTATAATATGCCATCTAGAAAATGCTCCTACTGCATAAAAAAGCTAAGCCCTACCATAAAAAATCATAACTCTCTTTAGCCACCCTAGTTCCAAACTAGATTATTCAGAAAAAAAAGATTCAAACTAATCTATACTGATTCCAGTTTACACCAAATTGTTCTTACACTCGCTGTTGGTACTTTTATATTATGTTGCTGATATAATTGCCAGATACCTCTTTGTTTAAAAAAATCAAAAACTTATCTTTAAATTAAGTTAAGAATGAGGACATCTGCTAAGCAGGAAATCAAGGCAGGAACATCTGGACATCTATGTGATTCATTACCAATGTTTGAAACAGTAGGTAATGATACAGAATTATAGATTTGCTCAAAAAACATAAGGAATGTAACACTTTTGGTACATGCAGTGAAAGAATCTTAAAAGAGTTACTGAGCAAAGTTAATGATAACTGCACTTACCTGGAAAAGCAAAAAAGTGAGGGCCACAAGGTAGACAACTGCCATCCCATGGACCAGCCTCCAAATGGCAGGATGTGGTCTAATGAGTACACTAAATCACAGTGCAAGGAAATGTCAGTAGCAGTTTGCTTAAACGCAATGCACCTTAATAACAAAATCTATAGAGAAGACTTTGAGGAAGTCATGCTTTTCTGCAGTGAAATGAAACAGATCCCTTGCTCATTTATTTTAATAAAGTTGATATCAGAAGGTGTGATTCAACTCAAAAATTGGACTGAAACAGAACAGATGAAGCGATCTGCGGGGAAGGTTGTTTGCTGAATCACATTAGCAAGATGTTAAATTTGAAAATCTGAGTATGCAAGAATGCCATTTTTGTGCCAACGAGCATCTATTGTCCTTATTATATCTATGTATATGGCGATTAGGTAAAGGACTCTGTAACTCACGTTGAAGGTGCCTGAAGAAAAGAGTAAGCCAAAAAAACAGCAATCATCGCGAATACACCCCTGTTAACAAGAGATAGTGCAAATTAGTGCAAAAGCCCTCCTTAAAATGGTAATCAGCACATGAGGTGAAAAAATGATGATAGGAAAATATCAAGTGCAGAACCAAAGGAGGTTCTTACTTCTTAACAAATATCAATGCAAAAAAGAAAAGGCAATAGAAGAGGACAAATCCTTGCACATACCTTTTAACCGATGAAACACGATCGGCAGATAAGCTTCTTTCTGGATCCAGAACACCACTTTCCCAACTGACAAAGAACATAAAACAATCTGCTAAGTAATATCTAAAGTAATACTAACCATGGTCTTCAAATCGACGAAAACAGTTTACCAAAAATGCCAAAACAGATCATAATCAACTATTACATCATTATTATTTCTAAAAAGCATATGCTCCTGTCTATGCAAGTTTACACAGAAAAAAATACTATAAACTCACATTAAAAACCCTGTTCCCAGAAGCAAGACTGTGACCGTTCGAGGTTTGTGAAACCATTCTGTCAATGGATCGACATCACCAAAATTATTGGACGATCCTACACTACCATTGCAGCTGCTGCCATTATATTCTCCGTGAGGTTTGTGATGACCATTAACCTCCATCTTAAGAGCCTTGGCTATTTACTGTCTGCAAAATATACGTAGTAGCATATGAGAACGTATAATCTTATCAGACCTTCAGCAAGGCGAAAATTTGCCATTCCACCAGGGGGGAAAGGCAGCACATTGCTACAGATAGACAAAAATCAAGTCCTGCAGTGAAATAAATAACTAGCATCTGGATAGTGTACAGCCAAGGTCGAGGAAATAAACCAGTAGGTACAAGTGGATAAAATGCCATGAATGGTCCAGCATATCTGGGAATAATCATTTGCTAGAACAAAAAAATGTCATCTCAAAAAAAAAACATGGTCAATGGCATAATACATCTAATAACTGGCTGTACCCTTGAAGCATTCTAAGGACAAGTTCTGTACTGCTTGCTCTATCATTTGCCAGAGGATCACTCAGTGAGCCTTATCCATCCCCAAAATGATTTCAATGGCATTCCTGCTACATGCCACATTCCAAACCCGTTTCGACATTCCAAAGTAACATAAAGGCAATTTGTGTGTGCTGCAACCAAAGGCAAGTAGGCAACAAGAGCAGAGCACAACAGAGCAAACAAGGAGCAAGCGCGAGAAGAACACACCTGCACGGAAAAGAGGAGCAAAAAAAGATCGAGCAATTCAAAAAAAGGAGTGCACATAAAACAGGCCCGCGGTTTAACAACTGTTGAAATAATAATGAAATAATTAGGGGGCGAACAGTGATCCGTACGCCCCCCTCCAAATTAAGAACGCAGAAAAGCTAAAACGCAGCAGCTTTTGCAACGCAAGGCCCCCGAGAGAATTTGAAGATGCGCCGCCGCACCAAATCCGGCGAAAATCATCCGTCGAGCGAGCTGAGAGGTCCGTCCCCCCGCGAACGGAAGCGCACTAGGAGCTCCGCTCGATGAGCGGTCAAACGCATAGCGAAGCGGGCGGGCAACGAAATCGAGTGGGGGAAAAAGACGAGCTTTGGGAGTTTAACAGCACGAGGCACCGGGGAAAAAGCTGGCGGCCGGGCGCCCCCCGCACGCTCGCTCGCGGCGGCCGCACCCGCACCGCACGCACGGCCGGGCGGGAGACCACCTCGGGCTGCTCGCCGGCGGCGGTCGAGCCAGCAGGGGGGAGCGCATTAATCCACGCCGCAACAGTCCAGTCAAAGGGCGACAGAAACAGTAACCGCCGCCGCCGCCAACAACAACAACAACCGAACAATAATAGAATCGCGGCAAGGCAGGCGGGCAGGGTTCCCAACGGCGGGGGACGCGCACGGGTGGTGCGCCCGCCCGCTAAGCAAAGCAGGATTACGGCGGCTAATCCCCTTCCTGATCAGGAACAGGAAAGCTAATCCGGGATTCCCTGCGGCGATGGCGACGGGAGAGGTAGTAGAGAGGAAGAGGAGCATGGTGGTGGGAAGGGGGGGGGGGGGGAGGAGGGAAGTCGAGAGAGAGCACGTACGCGGTGGAAAGCGACAGCCGCCGCGTGGTGGCCGTACGATCCCGCGTGCCGGGGGATCCAGGCCGTCGAAAGCGACCCCCGGGGGGATTCGCCTGTCCCTCTCCTCGCGCTCGCTTTTCCCTCGGCAGCGGCGGCAGCTGCAGACCAAACTGTTTGGAGAGAGAGATGGTGGGAGGAGGGGGGGATAACAGAGATGGAGGGAGGTGTTCAGTAGTAGCCCTGAGAACGGCGAGGTGTCGAATCTTTTTATAAGAGGAGAGAGAGAGTCGGTCAAAGAGAAGGGAGGTAGAGAGAGAGAGAGTAGACAGAGAGGAGAAATCGGAGGGTCTCGCAAGGGATCATTGGGGCATTGATGGCGCTCTCGCTCGCGATGCTGTTTCTCTCTCCTCTGTGTTACATTGGTGGGACCCGCACGCCCGGGAGAGGGGAGGTACCTGCGCCAGTGCCACCTCCTTCCCCCTCTCTCTCTTGATTGATTTTTTAAAAAAAACATAAGACGCCAAAACCAACTTAAATTCGTGTCTCCCCGTCCAGTGGCCACTGATCGGTTAGGCTAACCGCACCGCGGACCTGGAAAGTTGCCGGAACGGCAAATATCCTGATTGAACCTCTACACCGCGGATCTGCAAACGTGTCGCTATGGTTCAGGTGGCTACAGAGAAACGCCACAGACAGCGCACAAAGGGGCAACGCTATCTTCTCCCACCGCGGGTCCCACTCTCTCTCTCCGGAGCTGCGGAGTCGCTGCGCCCCACCGCCGCCGCCGTGATGGGAAGCAGCGGGACGCCACCGATATGGGCCTCCGGAGGCTCGCGGATGGGGACGACACGAGGAGGCGAGGCCACGCCGAAGGACGACGGCGGCGCGGCGCCAGCGCCACGATCCGCCGGCCGCCACCGCCACCGCCTCGACGACAGAGAGAAGAGGAGGCCAGCGAGGCGGCGGCGACGGGAGGAGCGAGGCATCTTGAGCTCCCGCCCGTCGCCTCCCTACTGCCGCTCCCAACCACCGCCGCGGCCGCCGGATTCATACGTGCCGCGAGCGAGAAGAGGAACACGCTGACCGGGGGAGGACAAAGCTCGGGAGCGATGGAGTCCAGAGGCAGCGATCGGCGGGGCGAGACGACGCCCGGCGGCGCGGAGCGCGCGGAGGATCCCAGCTGTCCGGGCGGCAGGGTCCGCTTTGGCGTGGAGGAGGAGACCGCGAGCCGCTGCCGCCGCCGCGGGAGGAGTCCGCATCTCCGTGTGGAGGGGGCGGGCCTGTATGCTCCTTCTCCTGTTCGGATTGCGGTGCGGTCTGGGCTTTTACACTAAAAGACGCCTCGACGCCAGGCGAGAGCGAGCGATGGCGCATGCTTTTATCCGACCACGGTGCGACCAGCCTTTTAAACGCTTAATGGACACATGGCGTCTTCTAAAAATTTCAAATTGCAAAGCTTGATTGGTGCAGTTGTTTAGTTCGATAGTTTGGCAATATGTTACTACTGGAGGTGCATTATAGTTACCTTATTCAAATTCTTTTTTTTTTTTTTTTGCATAAAGGATGCAACATATATTAAAGGATAAAGATGAGCACATTACATCCTGCTCTTCCGAACGGATCAAGAACACATAAATTACAACAAGGCCCAATCTGATCTTGATCTTCTTCCTCGGTGAAGCTGCCTCCGCCGCTCCCCAAATCTCAGCGCAGATCGATCTTCAAGCCTCCATCATCACCTTTCCAAATCAAAGAGCGGACTCCAAACATTGGAAAACTGCAAAAGATCTCCGTTGAAAGACCATCAGTCGTCGGCTCCCTTGATTCAGCCCCTCTTCCACCTGCATCCGCCATCCTGCAACACCGTAGCGCCACCCCAAATCCGACGAAGAAAACACAGAACTTCCCCAAGAAAGAACATCCACCGAACTCCTATACAAAGTCTTGACAACTCCGAAATCTCCAAAGAAACTTCAGATCGACAAGACACCCAACTCACAGACTCAACGCCGCAGAGCTCAAGCCAAGGAGGAAGAAGAAGTCCGAGTACCTTATTCCACGAAGTCGACGCTGTCTCCCCCACCCAAGCACCGACGGGAAACCCTAGTCGGCCGACGCCGGCGAAAGCACACCCTAGGAGAAGGCACTAACTACCTATATAATGAACGGTGATTCACGGATCCCTCCCACACCGGCGCCAGAAGAGGCCGGAGAGGAGAGGAGCCGAATCCCGCCGGAAAAAGGCCTCGGCCGCCTCGAGTCGCCCTGGCCCGAACTGTAGCGAAGAGGATAAGGCCAAGGAGGCTATTCATTTGAGCTCGGTGTTTTCAGCTGACTTCGCATCCGGCCGGATACATTTTTTTCCTGCCATTGGAATTTTGTACAATCTCTTGTTTACCACTACAAAGGCAAAGTGATCGCCTGTGTCAGACAAATTAGGCTATCCACAATAATGCAGCTCTCTAAATGACTTGGAACGAGCAAAAATATAGATCAAATGCTCGCACCGAGTGACGGAGGCGGAATTGAGTGGTTGGAGGACTCATTTCTCATCTTCTCCCTCCAACCTCTCTTCTTCTTCATCTTTCTTTTTTTTTCTCTTCTTCCTTCTTCTCTCGTCTTATTTCCATGGAGTTTCTGGCGGTAGGGGGGCTTGAGCCCCACCCGCCCCACCGCCAGATCCGTTCCTGCCCGCACCGGAGCTCTATAAATGGCTTCCTACCGCTGGAATAGTTACTGAAGGCCTCTAAAATCAACAGAGGAAAGCTATCTGTCGGGCTCACACCACGGAGAGGTGCGTCGCCGGCTGACGGGAGGAGAAGGTTGCCGGCGAGAGGGCGAGCTGCGAGCGCCGCGTGAGCACCACCAACTAGGAGGAGTATGCGGAGGAGCGAGGGTGAATAGAGTTTTATGCTAGCCTTAAGAGCAAATAAAGGGAATGTGAAACTGGTAATGCCAAATAATGAAACAATGAGCGTGTGGGTTGAAATGTAGGGTGGTCGTGCTCCTTTATTCTGAAAGCCTCTAGCGAGCCAGCTGTGTGCTTGATCGTCCTCAGTTGAACATTTACACCCAGATGACGCTACATGAATTTTTTTATTGTGCTAGAAATTTTTATGAATTCGTTAGCTTGATAAAGAGACGTTTGGAAAGAAAATATTCAACTCACTTCCATGTACACTTGCAATTTTTTAAAAAATGCCTACAATTACTCTTAACAATGCGTTTGAGAATAATGGAGGAATTCTTCCTCTCGTACAAATGGAAATAGAGAAGAAAAAGACTCACATAAAAAATAGTAGGAACATGTAAAAAACTACTCCCTCTGTCACTAAATAAGTGTCCTCATTAAACATGTTTTTTTCTCACAAACATTATTTCCAAAGCGACACTTTTTATTTATAAAGGGAGGGGAAGTACTTTCTTGCATTGTGCAAGGGCCCTGGAGGATAGACAAGATTTCCATGCCGCTGATGCAAATAGTACTTCCACAAGACATCCATCAATCAATCTCCTCTAAAATTATGTGGACAGGATTTTGACCATGTGGGCAAGGAAAAATGGTGGTCATCACTCATCAAAATCAGAAGGGAGGAAATCACTTTCAAGTACATTTGCAAAATTAAAAAAATGGATGTGGTGGGGGTGCCAAACCATAAATGGCTGGGTTGAACCCCATCTGGTCCATTCTAGCGACAGTTATTGGATGACCTGCATGACTGGCCATGCACCCAACTACAACTTGGACATTAACTTTGAAATCATAAATCTTAAGGGAATATATTTGTGCAAACCAATTTCTCCGTGCAACCATGTAAAATTTAAATCTGAGTCACATGGTTCAAGGGGTGCATGGAGGAGTGGGAGGAGAGATTTGCCAAAGTGTGATTAGTGGTGGGTGGTTAAGTGTAAAATATATAATCCCATGTGTCCTTTTATATCAACATCACATGACCCAGATTAGAAGTTTACACGATTGTATGGAGAGGTTGGTTTGCACTTGATACATTGCCAAATCCTAGACCTTGAGTTATTTTTAACTTTTCTCTGTGCATATTTTTTTACTATATATATGTCTCTCCCTCCTAAAAAAACATGTTGTTTAATTAGGATTCAAAATTTGTCTCAAAAAATATGTCATTTTACTTATTTTGACATGTGTGCATGAACATGTTGGCATGCAAAATCAATTATCATCAAATATATATAACAAATAAATAGGAGCAATCGAGTTCATTTTACTTCCTCAATAATATGTCTAAAATTTCTAAATTGACATCTTTTTGCCAGCTTGAAATATCGTTGGCACACATCTCAAATCCGTGATGAGGAGATCACTAAAGATATCTGACAACATCAACCAGTGTAGAATTGGATCATAGATGAAAAAAAGATCAAGCCTGGTGTATTTACACATGGAACACCGACGTGTCCAATATGCGTTGTTGTGTAATCAGACGTCTTCCGCCATTGAAAAAAGATCGGACGCTGTGGACTCAACTTCCAACTTCCTCACCATCTTTCTCCACCATCAGCGACCCACAAATACCGCGAGCTAAGTCCGATCTCAAGAAGCGACGCCCCTGAGAAGGAAGGAAGAATGCATGCGTGAACAAATTCTGTAATCACGAAGTCCTTGCATGCTGTAGGCCGATGGACCTCATTCGCAATCCGAGCTCTGTGGTGTAGGGTTTCACCTTAGGGTGTGTTTAGATCCCAAAATTGAGATGCAAATTTCTGAGATTTTACACGGATTTTGTGCTGAAAAGTACTGTTCCGAACTGAAAAGTATTATAGCACTTTTTGTTTGTTTGTGATAAATATTGTCCTACCATGGCCTAACTAGCTCAAAAGATTCGTCTCGCAAAGTACATCCAAACTGTGTAATTAGTTTTTGATTTCATCTACATTTAGTACTCAATGCATGTGTCGACATTTTTGATATGGTGTTTGATGTGATGGAGAATCTCCTTTTTACATAGTGTATTATGGGGAAGTTTGGGCTCTAAACACACCCTTATCTGCACTACCGCCAATGATTTTATCGCCCGTCGCGGCCAATGATTGGGCTGCAACCGGGAGGTGAATGTGAGCGATGCTACGAAGGAAGGACGGGAAGGAAATGAAAGGCACGAGCACGCATGTCAGCAGCAGCAGTGGCAGCCACACAGCCGTGCGCAGGGAGAGACTGGGCAATTACCCATGCAGAGAGACAGTAAATGTAGTCGTACATGTGTACGAGAGCCTAATCCCCCGGCAGTACGTACACGTCAGACTTTATTGGTGCCGACGGCGTGTTCGTCGCCGCCGGCCTATCGCCAGCCGGCGATCGTCGCCGCCGTCACCTTTCCCGGCCGGCCGTTCATCAGGCCCATCGATCGCCTTCATGCTGCAAGACTGCAACTGATGCAAGAGGGTCCCCAGCTGCAATGCATCATCGCTAGTTGATGACGATACACGCGTACACTATACACCTTGTGTACGTACGGCGTAGCACAAGAATACTACACCACCCCGCGAATGTGTGCTGTGCTGCTGCGACCAGCCAGCCATACGGCCGGAAATATGCTCGTCCAGCGCCTCAAGAATATTCTTCGATCGATCCCCTCCACAATTATCTCCATTTCTCCAGCTCGGGGTTCTCAGGCAACATTGCGAGTTTGATCGAGCGAGCAAATCATCGATTTTCGGTGGTAGCCATTTTATTTTTAATTTGGTGGCAATATTGTACTTTAATTTCGCTTCACGTGAATTATGCTGAAATTGTTTATTTAGAAATTTCCAAGCAAGGCGCAACAGGGTGGCTATCGTGTCCTCACCTTTTCTCTATCGTGTCACCACCCAAAAAGGGGTGGGTGGGGGGGGGGGCCTAGAGACTAATCAAACAACAAAAGCAAAATACAATGTAGTACACAGTGGGTGTCAAGAAGATGGGACTGATCTTATGATTTTGTTTTCAGGCAGTGATAGATCCAGCATCCCACAGCTAGCGTTGATTGTTTTTTTTAGATCAAGCTAACGTTGATCAAGTAACTGAACAAATAAACTCAAAATAGAGTGGAATGCACACGTAAATAAATTTGCTTTACGTCCATAGACTTTTCAAATGCACCTCTCTAGCTAGGTTTTCTATTCCGCTAGGCGCAGGGACGGATCTAGCGGTGACGGGGGCTCGAGCCCTCCCTACAGCTAGAAATCTAATGAGTCCTCTTAAGCCTCCCATAAAAATTTGAGGAAGAACAATGAGAGAAGAAGAGACTAGAGGAGGAAGAAGGAGAAGAAAGCTCTCTAAATTTATTCTTAGATCCGTCACTGGCTAGGCGCTAGTGGGCTCCAACACAGTAATGCTCAATCAAACACTACTGAAAAATCGATCTTTAGTCGAGTTTATATCTCCTTTGGTGCCGGTTGTGCAAGTTATGCGGAACTACTCCTCCGTTTTTAAATATATGACGTTTAGGACAAACTATTTAGTTCATTTTTTCTAAATGTTATATATTTAAGGACGGAGGTAGTACCGAAAGAATATTTCGCTGCCGTGTGAATTAGTGGTGCCAACTAGGTTAATTTATGTAGCTAATTTATTCCTAATTTTAGTAGTCAAAATGTGGACATGCGAGGCCCATGGCTCCTGCATGCCAAGCCCCCTAGGCCTTGTTTAGTTTGCTAAAAATTCTAACGTTTTCTCCACTCTTTCCATCACATCACATTAAATACGTCAAAAGACATAAGTTCGGAGTATTAAATATAGGTAAAAAAATAACTAATTACACAGTTTTGATGTACTTCGCGACACGAATTTTTTGAGCCTAGTTAGGTCATGATAGGATAATATTTACCACAAACAAACAAAAGTTACACAAGTACAAGCAGTTCAAAACGCCGAAGAATTTTCCCACGAACTAAACAAGACCCTAGTGGCTCCGTCACTTGCTCAGTCAATCATCAGGTCCGTCAGTACTGCTCTGGCGACTGGGGACCCCAGCAACCGGGATCCCACATGAGATGCTAGCAAAAAGTTAAAAAGAAAAAAAAACAGAAACATAAAATTATCGTGCTCGCAAATAGAGCCCGTCCACGAATTGAGCATTCGAGCAAGAGACGACGAAGGAACTGAGAATATTTCTTTAGAGGCTCCAAACTTTTTTATAGTGAGAATAAAGACAGCATTTCTTCATGGATGATGCCGCCGACCCTCAAATAGGGCCCAGGGGTATTCTTTCAAATAGGACCCTCAATAAGAGCATTTTTAAAAATTCTCACTGGATCTGGCTGGAGAAAATCACAA
Organism: Cenchrus purpureus; assembly: GCA_022644695.1. Taxonomy (NCBI): domain Eukaryota; kingdom Viridiplantae; phylum Streptophyta; class Magnoliopsida; order Poales; family Poaceae; genus Cenchrus; species Cenchrus purpureus. Next base: position 21,975,521 of record CP053466.1, read on the forward strand.
GAGCAGCATTGGATTAAGCAGCTAATCAGCATCCAAATATAGAGCTTTGTTCCGGATTTGGTACCGGGTACTGCAGTAATACCTTGTACTAATATTTTTTCACCTAATTTAATTAGGTAGATCGATAGTACATAGTATCGGTCCACCAAAATAGTACTACGGATTATCTCATTTAGATTATTTACTACCACTGCAGATTAGATTTCATCGATGAATGGCTCACATTAATTACAAGCACCCTAAAATTTCCCCCAAATATATAGTCTTTTTTGACAAATAAAAACATATATGCTTGTGCACGATATTTATACAATGTCAAAAGACATGTCCATGGAAAAATGTATTTTGATTACTTTAATTTTTAGAGTGTTTGTAATTAACATGAACCATTCATCTGATGAAATTTAACCATGGTAGTATCAAGTAGTACCAGGAAGTTACTCAAAAAAAAAAGTAGTACCAGGAAGTACTAGTTTGATGGACCAACAACTAATTTTATTTATTTTCTATTAAATTAGGTGGTGGGAAAATATTAACACAACACAGAGTTCATTATTTTGGATTATATATATGACCTCTATTCTCATAATATTTGCTACTTACTCCGTTCTAAAATTCACAAATATTTATTTCTTCCAATTACATCCATCATTTATAAATTCACCTATCTAGGAGCATTATATTTTGACTATAAACCGTAAATGACGTATATGACCCGCATGTCATTTTCACATATACAGTAAAACATTATGAACTAATAAGCTCGGTAGCAATCTAATGCCAATTATCTTAATTGCGACCAAAATTTAGCTTGCCTCGTTGGCCTTATCAACCAAACATGCTCTTTGTGTATGGTTCCCACCTTGCACCCTAGTTCCAACCCAGACAGTCGCGAAAGAGCTTCTAGTCTAGTGGTTAGAGCACCTGAGTAGCACTTAACGGGCTCGGATTCAACTCCCTGTACTTGGGGGCGAATTAAACAAGTGAAATAAAATTTATAGGAAACAGGTAGGAACTTCCACATGGTGAGTTTGATTAAAAAAAAACAGACAGTCAGTCGTAGGTGATAGCGCGAGTACATCGCTAAAGAATTCAATACTGTGATAGCAAACGAGCTATATCTAGAGTGGTAAAGATCTCTCTAATTTAACCTAGTAAATTTAAGAATCAAGCTCAACAAGGATCGAACCATAATACTACACAATTTTGAGGTAAAAATAATTATAAATAAATTGAATTATGAAAAATAAATGAGGGTCACGAAATTTGGACAGCGGTGGTTGCTTCATAAATAATTTACAGGGGCAGCAGCTAGCAGTACATTTAACTCGCACTGCTCCATATTTGTGGAGTTCCTGACCAAAGGCTTGCACTGCAACTCGAGTCCAAACGGCAAGGAAACAAATTCCATCCAAGGCAGAGCTTCAGTTCACCATCACTCCGGCTGTCATACAGCTCAAGGACGGCACAAAGTAGGGGAGCTCCATGATGCTGGAGCTGAAGCTGCATCATGACCTCTCAGTCTCTCAGTTACTCGTGCAGCTAGCAGCTGTACGAAAAAGAATGTCCCAGACTCCCAGTAAATGTCCCACACAATCTGACCCTCTTCTGATGAATTTTCAGTGTTTTTATTCAATTTTGTGTACCAATATCTTACGGCTTTGTACCACTATTTTAATTTCATCATCTCAAAATCTTGGTGTCTTTTGATTACTTGAGTATTTTTATTCAATATATCTATGATAATTGGAGTGACAGGAGAGATCTGGATTATTGCGGTCACCCTCATGTCATGAAATCAATATTATCTCCTGTTCTTGGTTATTGGATCAGAGATGAGATCTCGGAAACAACCATGCATGGAACAGAGATCAGCTCCAGCTCAAAACAAGTTCTCTTCTCCTAAAAAGGAGATGATCACATCAATCAAATCCCTTACCAAATTTGACTAAAAAAATGCAGCAATAAGAAAAGGACCAGATCAGCAATACGAGGGACACACCCTTGTGCTACGCAACATGCCATGTTTTTGGTGCTTCGAGTCTGATGAGGCCTTTGCCTCTCTCCATGAGTCATCTTGGACTTTGGATAGCTATAAAAAAACAAGTATTATTGATAGCATTCCAAGTTTATGTATATGTATATGCTCTATGATTAAACTAGTGCGACACAAATCAAGTTGCCATCTGCTGCTGGCATTGGAAGAAGGGAAGTTTCTACGGGGTTAGCAGAAGATGCCCTCGAGGTGAGGAGATGGATACTGCAAAGTACATATGCATCAACATAATCCTGCAGTGTTTGTGCTATGAACACGTTAACTCCCATCTGATGATGTCCCCTTCTACTTTAAGTAACAAGCAAGTACATGACGGCCGTCAGGAGATGTGCATCAGCAACTTGTGAAATGTAAACTAAGATCGAGCAGACGGCTTCCAAAACATTTTAAAGTTCAGAGGTGTGTCTCCCACCTCAAAAACACAAAATTACTAGCTTCAAGGCTGCCTTAATACGAGATAAATCATGATTGTGTCCTGGGTTAAAATAATCCAAGAAATTAAAAAGGCACTATAAAAAAGAAAAAAAGAAACTGATTTTATTTCATAAGAAAATTTGGTAGAGAAAGAAATTGCTTGTGTTTGATTTAGTATGTGTCTTATTTTTTAAAAAAAATTATTACATGTATCAACAGTTAAAAGAAGAAGAAAGGACAGATATGATTTTCCTTCCTCTTCACTGTTATTGATGAGGGATCCGATCACCGACTTTAATTTGCCACCACCGTTTGCCTTGCCTACTGCTCTAGCCGTTGTCCGGTCAACAGCGCCCTACTACCGTAGGACTGCAAAAATGCCGCAAGAAATCCCTTGCTGTAACTTCCAACTCGTAGCCTTTCTGGGACTGTTTCAGACGCATGAAAGGTTCACAGGGGCAAAAGGAAGTTTCTGTGAAATACCAAACTGCTGTATGTTTCTGCCTGCCATATCATGCATTCAGAAAGAATAACACAGCAATGCAAAATGTGTTGTACACACCTGTGATCTGTGTTGCCATTATTGATCAGAGTCTTGTGCAGATTATAGAGGCAGGTTAAGGTTACAAATATAATGCAATGGAATGCGTCCCTACGCCAATTCAAGTGCCATAGCCCACAGGAGGAGAGGAGGCTCTGTGCTCACCTCAAAGATCATATGGATGCTTCAGAAGAACCAAAAGGCCTCCGAACAAAAGAAATCCCGAGAAACATAATGGGAAGACAGACCGTCGGGGCACCTGAAAAGCTACCAATCCGTCCGATCCGATCCTCACTTGTGCGTATAAAAAAATTGCAAAGATTTAGCAGATGGCTAACAGAATCTATGCTATGCTGCCTGCGTGCTCTTGCGAGTGTGATCGATGAGCTGGTTCTGAATCAGGCGCACTGTTGCGGTGTTGCATATGCAGCCGGCACGCAGAGGTGGTTTCCGGACACATTCCCTGGTGATAACCAGTGATATGTAGCACCACTCAGGTTACTGTCGTCGGTGATCCTATTGCCTGCAGGCAACTTGCAATAATGAACGCACAGTGGTTGCTAGGCCAATGTTCAAGCTCGTAGCCTGACGACAGGCACATAGTGAGAAGGTGAAGGTCACGACTGTCGATCCTATTGGGGGAGAAAAGAGATAAAAAGAGCCTGATCTCTCACTGCTGGGAGTGGTAGAAACTACTCACCTGTCCGTCCGACTCCGAATATTTGTGGTAAAACAGAACAGGAGTAGCTGTCAAGTGGTGGTAGCTCTCTCCGATCCACACAGGAGAAGACAAGTCCTGTCCTAGACATTCCTGTTGGAAACAGTAGCATAGGAGAAGATGTTCCCTTCCTTAAAGAAAATACAGTAGTGCAGAGCATATGGAATTCAACTAGCTGCACTGAGAGCAGATTTAGCACTGCAGATAATCAGCCGAGATGTATCTTTGCAACTGTTTAGGTTGGCCATATTTAAAAATCAAATACTACTATCTATCCATGCATGAGTGCATATGCCCTTGTCCAAGGATTGATCAATGATGCCTCTGAAAACCCCTCTTATCTTGTAGTGGTCAGAGGGGGGCTGTGGTGGTGGCAAGTGGGAATGTGGGATACACATACACGCGTACATGTGCAGGGGATTGCTGGAGAGATCGAGCAGATCACATATCCAAGGTTGTCCAGTTAACCGGAGATTAGGGAGATGGGCTTGATTGGTCAGGGCGCTGCAACCACCAACAGGCCGGGCTAGCTGCTTGGAAGCCGCTGGCCGGGGAACATTATAGGCGACGGCGGAGGAATTAGCTAGGTCACGGGCTGGCAACTGATCGATGAGGCCGATGCCTCTATTGTATATATGCAGCAGGCAGGTTCAGGACGGGGTTGGGATGGGGATGAGCTAGCTGTAGGCGGAAATCGGCGGCCATGGATGCATGCAGCCAGCCACGGAGGAGGGCCAGCCAGCACCAGCAGCTTGCAGTGGTCGGTCGACAGGCACAGCCTGGACGGGAGCACGAGAGATGCTGCTGCGCGCGGCCGCGCTACGCAACAACACATCCAGTCAAGCCAACTGCTGCTGGATAGGCTTTCGATATGTACAATCGCAGCATTTTTTCCTCGTCGAGGTAGGGAGCGAGAGGTTTTCTAAATCATCGTAAATAAATTGACCTAAATTGAATCTGACGATACAGGTAAGATTAGAAATTAGAGCACAAATTCTCGATTTTAACAGCATGTAGCTCGTAGCCCTTCTACGATACATACACCTGCAGCGAATTTTCTCAGCAACTGCTGCTGCGGTTCTACCGTTGTTCCTGCAATGCTTTTCAGTCGAGTGGACGGACGTCGGCCAGTGTCATGCCTTCTGAATCTGCGATAGATTGCAATTTTTTTTCGAATTACACAGCATATTGGAGACAACGCACGCACACTCATCCTTATGAACACATGCGTGCAAACCCTACCTCCAAGAGCATCTTCGAAGATTGAGTCGGCAAATCCTCAAGATTGACGAAGTCACCACACACGCCTCGCTGTCGATGAGAACGCCGCCACCACGAAAGACAAACGCCAACTCGAAATTTGCCCGACGGGAGTCGAACCTGCGATGTGCTACCGACTTCATAACCTACTCTTTCGCGATAGCGATAGATTGCAAATCTGCTTGGCGTCCTGCAAGCAGATCGGTATCGTATACTGCCAGAGAAGCCTTTGTAATGGCCGGTTTACTATACTCATGCATGTGCCGCATCATCTATTTTACTTTTGGTCGTATGGATGGTGCATGAACTGCGTGTCCCCCCGGAACAGATGACGACGATCGGGGGGACGCGTGTGACGCGCGCGCGCATGTGATCCATGTGTGAAGATGCACGCAAAGCGCACGCGACGCGAGCATGCTAGCACGCATGCATGATACATGCGTGTTGCTGGTTCGCTTCTATTGGCCTGGATGCACCAACAATTTTCGTTAGATGTCCGCTCGATTTGCAGCTTTACTCCCTTCATCCTGAAGTTTAAAAAAATCTAAGTAATCAAAATTTATTCTTAAATATATATATATGTTGTTCTACACATTTGAGTAATTGATTGTGTTTTAAGAAAATTTTAAACAAGATAGTAGCAATGATAAAAGTTCAAAGCACCCTTAATAATTCTTCTTAATATAATGGATTGCCAAGTAGAATTAAGCATGCATGCACGCTTGCACTAATTATCAAACTATCGGTCTTTCTTGCGAGTCTAACTCGTGCATCGATGAGAGTCTTTGTTGAATGTAAAGTCATATAAACACTTTTACTCCCTCTGTTTTTAACCCGGCAGACACGCGGTCCGTTGCTGGCAAGATCCCGGCGCACAAGGGCGTCAAGATCATCTCTGCCACCGTTGAGGCGGAGAAAAAGAAGAGGAAGAGGAAGGACACCACTGCATCATCGGAGATGGCAACGATTATCACCGAGGTCGTCTTTGAGGAGCAGGACGATGCACGGTCGCACGACGTTGCCGGAGGGTCGGGCGACGTAGCGGCCGCTGAGGAGAGGACAGCGCCGCGGCGGCAGCAGCAGCTGAAACCGAGTGCGGAAGGCGTGAGCGACCAAGGGTCGCAGAAGAAGCCAAGGCGGGCGCCACCCAGGCCGATGTCGATGAAGTTGAAGACCGGCAACGGGTATGTTGCCGAGCTTGATTTTATGTCGTTCTTCATCTTTACAGCTTGTTGAGTACGTCTGTACCACGGATTCGTGCTCCTTGGGCAGGGGGATTCTGCCTGCGTCGGGAAGAACGCCTCAGGCCAAGAGGCATTTGGGCGGAAGATTGAAAAGGTGTCGGTGGGGCAGTCGCCGGCGACCTCGGGTGGGGACGTCACTAGCAAGGTCTCCGAGACCGTGGGGGCAACATCGTCGGCCGGGTACATCGGTCCGACGAGCGCTCAGCAGGAGGAAGGCCTGCGCCAGCAAGACACGCCCGAGTCAAGCCTGCCGAAGACGAGGTTGGCGGAGACCGGAGGTGGAAGCGAGGAGGACGAGCGGCATCGATGCCTCTACACCGGCACTCCGTGGGAGGATGACGTCATCGCCGACGCCAAGGACCTTGCCGACTTCAAGATGGCGCAGGCGACCATCACGGAGGCGGCGAAGAGGATCGGCAGGACACTCATGGTGAGTTAATATTACCTTTGGGGCTAGGCCTTCAATTCACTTAGGCGCGTTGACATGACGATGTTGTATAACGTGTGGATGCAGACCCTTGCCGAGCGGGCGCAGGGTAGGGCGGCTCTGCTGACAGAGGGCGCCAAGCTTCACGCGGAGCTGGCCGCAACGCGGGAGGCCGTGCTCCAGGCCAGGATTGAGGCCGCGAAGGATGTACAACGCCTCAAGGATGAGGCGGCCTCGAAGGACAAGGCGATGGAGGCCTTGAAGCAAGAGCTGGAGGCTGCCAAGCTGAAGGCGAAGAAGGCGGAGGACGAACTGAAGGTCGCCACCGCGGGTACGTCATAGGACGCCGTTGGTCTTTATGTTTCTGCTCCGCGGTGAACCCATCCTGACCTTGACTTTTGCAGATGCCAAGAAGAGGGAGACCACCTTGAAGAAGGACCTCAAGGACTCCAAAGAGCAGGTGAAGTCCTCAAGGAGAAGCACAAGGAGGTCATTGTCAGTGAGTCTTACTTCACTCATAAAACTGCATATGAATTTGGCGTGCGCAGGGATCTAGAGATCGACCTTGGCCGGGTGATGCAAACCCTTATTGATCATCAAGAGATGACTGCAGATCTTGAGAAGGAGCTGGACGACCTCAAGGAGGCCGCCGAGTACCTTGTGGACGTGTACGCCCCGAAGGTCGAGGGCGGTCCACAGGAGCTCGTCGCTGGCTGGAGGACGCGGAAGGTCGCATAAAGACCTTCTTTGAAAGACAGTGCAAGCTCGCTGCCTCACCGCCACCGTGGAAGCACCATGAGCCGTCGTTCGACCTTGAGAAGGTCAAGGAGGAGCTCGCCTTGTCGCAGCTGGTGGGCAGCGAAGATATCCAGGCCGCTGCAGATGAAATTATGAAGAAGATAGACCTGGAGATGTAACTTAGGACGTGGCAAACTGTTAGAAACAATGGGTCGTGGACCCTTTTGATGTAATATAAACCTTGAATGAAAAAGACATGTTTAATTAAGTTAACGTGATCCCGTATTGGACTTCGTATACCCCTTATAAGAACGCAAAAGCAATGAGGTTGCAAGAACTCCTTTCCCCGCTAACCCAACTCGGTGGAGGAACGACTTACCGACTACACGGCTCGGCGTGGAGGCTTACGTGCACGGCAGCCATGAGGGGTCAGGACCCAAGATCGAGCAACCCCACGACCTAGGAATGCTTATAAGGCGTACAAAAAGTTGTGGTAAGGGAACACTGATAAAAAGAAGAGAGGTAGAAACCCCAGGTCGAACGACCTTTAGGTTGGCGAAGCCAAGCCCCCGAGCGTGAAGGGCCGAGCTTAAAGCCAAGCCCCCGAGCGCGTCGAAGGGAAGGGGTGAACATAAGAACAAGCAGATCGAAGAGGAACTTTATATATGTATTGAATTACAAAGGATAGAGTACATAGCTTCATTGTGGTACAAGACTCCTAAGGATAGAAGCGACGTAAATGCTCGATGTTCCAGGGGTTAGGAACACACTGGCCATCGGCCCATTGGAGGCGATAGGTCGCCGGTCCAATGACCTCCTTAACTATGAAGGGCCTTCCCAAAGCGCAGAGCTTGTGCATGTCCTTGGTGTTCTGGATGCGCCGCAAGACTAGGTCGCCAACGTTGAAGGAACGATCCCGCACGTTGCGATCGTGGTAACGACGGAGCTGCTGCTCGTGGCGGGTGTGGCGAATGCGCCACACGATGTTCCTCGACACTGTCGAGGTCGAGCCGCGTGTTTGCTCTACTTCTTCTTCGTCGAAGTTCTGGATGCGAGTAGCACCAAAGGCCACGTCCGTGGGGAGGATGGCCTCTGACCCGTAGACCAGGAAGAAGGGTGAGTACCCTGTAGCCGAGCTGACCTGGGTCCAGCGCCTTACGCAACTAGGTGGCTTTCAGTGTCTGGGTGGGTGGTTCTCTGATGCTAGATCGGGGACAGAGACGGCGATGGACGCCGTGGCGACCTGCTCAGAGGTCGTCGGAGGAGTGGAGGATCGGAGCAGGAGAAGTCGACGTGAAGGATCCGCGATCTCCACGGGTCGGCGAGGAAGGCCGCCATGCTCGCCGGGAAGGCGATGTCGATTGGGCCACCATCGCCACGAGTTCTCGATCGCCCCTACCGCGCCGCCAACCGCTGGGTGAGACAGGGTTACCCTAGAGGTTTGCGGTTAATGGAGGATCGGGACCTAAGAGCATAGGTGGTTATGCACGGGATGCACACGGAGCTTGGCGAGTATGGCAGCGAGGAACAAGGAGACAAGAGTTTATCATGGTTCGGGCCTCCGAGAGTAATACCCACGCCCTTGTGGTGGATTATGCGGGAGGTTGAAGATGAGTTTTCCCTGTGCATGGAGCCCTAGGCCGCCTTATATGGGGGGACGGGCTAGGGTTTACATGCGCAGTCGTTGACTGACCCTGTCGGTCGGTTACACTGTGGGAAGCTTATCTCCCGGATTACAAGGAGTATCCCGTGATACTGGTCTACAGTGCGCGTCAGGTCGCCATGTCTTGACTTGCACGCCAAGGCTTCGCGGATCTTCCGGGATCCTGATCAGGTCGCCCGTGGTCTTCGGAGGCGTGGATAAGGTCGCTGGGCCCACTTGTAAGGTCGGCGGGTCTTCTGGAAGGTCGGCTCCACTTATCGAGAGCCCCCGACCACGGCGGTGGGGACCCATGGGTACCCATGTCTCTCACCCACGCTCAGCTATCAGGCTCCACCGGACAAGCCAATCCTAACCCTATCCACCTATCCCTATCCTTTCCAATCACATCGCCGCAAGGCAAACCAGCGGCTCGGCGGTGTCGGTGGCGGCTCTCCTCCACCAGAGACGCGACCACACCTCCAATCCACGATGCTGCAGGGCACGCGCATGCGCACGCAGCAATAGGCGGGAGCGAGAGAAGCTACGGCGGCCAGCAGGACCGCGAGAGGATGCGGCGGGCGATCAAGCGAGAGGCTGGGTGGCGGCGGGGCGTCACGGGAGGAGTTGCGGCGACCCGGCGGGACTGCGGGAGGATTCACAACGTGCAGCCGGGAGGAGCTGCGGCGGGCTGACAGGTAGGTCGGAGTAGCTGTGTTGTGTCTTTGGTTTTTTTGGTATTACTGAAAAACCGAACCGAAAAAACCGAAACCGAACACGTCGGTTTTCTATTTTCTCATGCACCGATCGGTTATTGATTTCTGGAAAACCGAAATATTTGAGCACCGAAAAACCAAACCAAATAGTCGGTTTAAACCGAATGCCCACCCCTACAACAATGTCGCGGAGTACGAAGCCCTCGTCAACGGCCTCCGGATCGCCCTCGAACTCGGGATTCACCGTCTCGAGATCCGGGAGACTCCGACCTAGTCGTGGGGCAGGTGATGAAGGAGAAGAATTGTTTGAGCCCAAGAATGGCCGCGTATTGTCAGGAGGTATGGGAACTGGAAGACAAATTCCATGGGCTCGAGCTCAATCATGTGCTGCGCAAGTACAATGAAGCGGTGGACACTCTCGCAAAGGTGGCATCTAATCGAAAACTCGTTCCGCACGGGGTCTTTGCTAGCAACCAGTACGAGCCGTCCGTCCGTTCTGAGGAGGACAAGCCGCAGAACCCTCGACGCAAGAGGTCATGGAGATCGACGAGGTGCGCGAGCCCAACCTCGAAGACCCAGACTGGAGGTACCCGATCCTCGAGTGGATGGTGGAAGGCAAGCTGCCGCCCGACAAGGAGGAAGCCAGGAGGATCGCATGTATGTCCAAGTTGTACAAGCTGGTCGATGGAGACCTCCGACGAAAAGGCGCCCAAGGCCTACTCATGTGCTGCATCCTTGCCGACCAGGGGAAAGAGCTACTGCAGGACATTCACGCTGGCACGTGCGGGCACCACGCCGGTCCAAAGACCATTGTTGGAAAGGCCTTCCGACAAGGTTTCATCGCCAATCGCCGACGCCGATCCGATCGCGCACAGCGGTTGCCGCCATCTACGCCACGACAAACTCATCTCCCGGCGCAAGCACTTCAAACCATTCCCATCACCTGGCCTTTCGCGGTCTGGGGGCTGGACATGGTCGGACCTTTGAGGAAAGCACCCAGGGGCTACACGCACGTGCTTGTCGCCATCGACAAGTTCTCAAAGTGGATCGAGGCCAAGCCCATAACAAACGTTACTCCGAGGAAGCCGTTGCGTTCTTCACCGACATCATCTACCACTTCGGGATCCCGAACTCCATCATCACTAACAATGGACACCCAGTTCACCAGTAAAAAGTTCCTCAAGTTCTGCGACGACAACAACATCCGTGTGGACTGGGCCGCTGTCAGCCATCCGAGGACCAACGGGCAAGTGGAAGGTCGAATGGCATGATCGTGCAAGGCCTAAAACCACGAATGTTCAAGCACCTCGAGAAGTTCTGGGCAACATGGGCCACGAGCTCCGTCCGTCCTATGGAGTCTACGCACCACGGCTAGTCGGGCCAGCGGTTGCACGCCTTTCTTCCTGGTGCACGGGTCGGAGGCGATCCTCCCAACGGACATTGACTACGGCAGCCCACGAGTCCAAGCGTACACCGAAGAAGGCAACCAGGTTGCTCTCGAGGACGCCATCGACCAGTTGGATGAAGCACGCAGCGTGGCCCTCCTCCACTCAGCACAGTACCAGTAGGCCCTGCGACGCTACCACGAGCGCAACATACGAAGCCGCGAGTTTCAAGTCGGCGACCTCGTGCTCTGACGAGTTCAAAGCAACGAGGGCCGGCACATGCTCTCTCCACCGTGGGAGGGACCATTCATCGTCGACCAGGTGCTCCGTCCGGGTACATTCAAGCTCAAGTACGATGACGGCAGAGTCATCTCCAACGCATGGAACATAGAACAGTTACGCCGCTTTTATCCTTAAGCAAAGTTCTTTGCTTCATCTTATGATAATGCAAAAGCTTCAAAGTTATGTTCACGTTTCATAATGATACTATCTCCGTTTCAAGCTTATGTCTTTTACTTGAGTAAAATGTTTTTAAGCCTGTTTCATCCCACGGGCGAGTCTCCGACTTGTCCACGGGCTCGGGGGCTACTCGGGGCCACGGCATCCCCCACACGTTTTGAAAACTTTTTCGACCAAAAACCATTTACGGTTTGTCGTATGATCACCACGGTACACCCACACTCGCTAAGGAGATGGGCGACAACTCGTGTGGTCGCGAAGCCTGCGCTCATCCGGGCTCCGAGTACTTACGCCCCTACGGCTACGGTGCAAAGACCCACGAGCAAAGTTTGCGACTCCGAGTTGTTTTCCTTCGCTCCCTCGAAAGTGGTCGGGCAACCATCTAAACAACAACTCTAAAGAGTTTTCTTGTTTGCAAAATGTTGGCGATCGATTTCCGTCAACCTAGCCATGAGTTTACCTTCAATGTTGGCATTAATTTGATATTCACACTAATGATCCTAACCCTTATTATATGTCAAGTTCGCACTCGTGCATGGTTTTTAGAGTTTATTGTTTACACAGAATCAAGAGCTTAAATGAAGACTTCCAGGTAAAGTTCATCAAGGGTTTTACAAGGTGATCACGGACCCCGGGGCAAGTCAAGATACAAGATGAACATGACTCCAAATGAACCAAGGACTAAAGTGTGAAGCCGAGAAGTGTCGAGGACCTAGATGGAAGATGCGGGAGTTCATATGCAAAGCACCCTTATCTAAACCGCAAGGAAAATGAGGTCAAGGACCCACATGCAACTCGGCAAAAACTCAGGAAGTCGCGAGAAGCATCTGGAAGAAAACCGGGGGCGAACCGGGTCGGAAAAGCCCGGCCGCCGGCCAGTCGGCGGCCCTTTTCTCAGGCCGGGTTCACCACCCCCTTTGCCTAGATGATCCTCGGGCTATTTATAGTCCCCGTGCGAAGTTGCAACTATGAAGTCATTCGTCATCTGCCGCCGAGGAGCAGAGGAGCTTGAGGGACACCATCTCGGAGAGGAGGGTCGTGATAGTCATCTAGGGTTCACCTAGCCGTCGTGGGAACCTTGCATCAAAGACCACGTTGGAGTTCCGGAGGCTTGAATCAAGATCAAGGTAGGATCCCAGTTGGATCTTATTCATGTATACACTTATGATGGAGTTTCAATGAATCTGATAATTAGCAATCGAGTGCTTCCTCTTTGGTTTTGTCTTCTCTTGGTTTTGCTTCTTCCTCGATCTATACTTAAGATAGATCGCCTAGGGTGCTCTTGTAGCCGCGGTTGCTAGAGGTGCATACCTGACCTACCAAGTGTTTTCAACACATTCCTCGTGAGCGTGCTCTTAGGTTCACCTACACGAGAAGCGGGGCATCATGACAGGATGTCGATCACGTGTAAGGTAGGTGCCTTCGAGGATTGGACCGGAAGCCATATGCTTTTTATGAGATTCTTATTGCTATCTTCATCTCTCGCTTGGAACTACGACAAAGGCATGATCTAGACTCTCTAGATCGGTTACCTCTTGCTTTATCTCGCTACCTCTCATGTTTTAGTAGATTAGATGCGTTTGAAGCTTCTCTTAAACAAAGTGCTTTCTCACTCTATTGGATCGATCTTGCGTTGCACATTGTTCCACGGATTCGATACCTTGGGATCACCACTCAAGGGAAGAAGGGTCCCTTGACTACGATGAGGGATTTGTCCGCTTGCAAGTCGAAACAAACTTTGCAACGATAATCAAACGTCAACAAGCCCCTTTTTCTGGCGCCGTTGCCGGGGAACAAGCAATCAAAATCCGATCTAGTATCACGTTTGTAAGTATTTTTCAGTTTTTCTTTTGGTTTTTCTTTTGCATCTACTAACTTTGACCATCCTCAAAAATCAATCTAATCTAGTTTTTGACTAACCCTAGTTCTTCTTTTTGATTTTTTGTATCACTAACCCTAACCGGAGATGGACGGCTACCTCTCCAACAAACCCTAGTTTTCTTTTGTGGATGATCTAGAAAAACTTTACATGCAAAGGAGACGTGCAACACAAGCTAAGGAATTTGTAGATCCAAAAGCCGAGGCCGAAGGATCGTCGGAATCTCCAAGGGAATCACCACCTCCAAGTCAAAAGGGAGATCAACCTCAACCACCACCGATGGGAGAAGAATCACAGCCGGAGCGCAAGATCGGGGAGCTATGCATCCCAGATCTGCCAATCCTAGACTTTGAATATGTCATAAGGCCGTTCGAGATCAAGGTCTCAACCATCCTCAAAGTGCAACAATCACCTTTCACCGGTAAAGAGGATCCGAACCTTAACCTCCAAGCATTAGTTCAACTATGTCAAACTTTCGATGTGGAAGGGTTGACTCAAAATCAATTGAGGGCAAGGCTTTTTGGATTCTCACTACTTGAAAAAGCTTTGGATTGGTTCCACACTCTATCAGCAAGGAAATTAAGTTGGGATGCATTGATGAGGGCCTTTATAAAGAGATTTTGTTCACCTGTCAAAATTCAGAGTTTGCGCGACAAGGTTGAAACATTTGTTCAATCTTCTATGGAGACAATTGAGGAAGCTTTGGAGCGTTTTGATGAATACAGGCGAGCAGAATTCCTTGTATGGCAAGTCGGTTCACTTATGAACAGGGTGGAAAAGATAGAGATGAAAGCTATGAAGACCGCCGAAGCAAGATCCACATGTGAGGAGTGTGGGGAGTACGACCATGCCCAAGGAGATTGTCCAGAGGAAGCAAGGGTGCTCAACCACATGAGGAAGGGAGAATCACCAAACTTCCGCTACGGGCAAGGTAAACCTCAATTTAATGCAAGCTCGTCCATTCAAAATTCGGTTCCACTTCATGTACAATTGAAGGACTTCATGGACAAGCAAGCTAAGATCAACAAGGACACCGTCACTAAGTTCGAGGCTATTGACAAAATATTGGAGAATATAGACAGCAAGGTGAGGGAGGTCAAAGTTCTAACCATCAAGTGCTCAACACAATGAAGATGCTAGAAACGCAACTGAGACAACTTGTCGGGTGCCTAATGGGTAATAAAGGAAGAGTGGAGATGCCTTCATTAAAGCCACGCTACTTCAATAACATACTTGCCAACAAGTATGAGATGGCGACACTCGGGGAAGATCACATCAAGATGTCTGAGGAATGCAGTGCCATTATCGCATATCAAGGGCCCAAGAAACAAGGAGACCCCATATGTCTGATCATCTCGTGTCCCATTGGCTCATTCAAGTTCAAGAAGGTGTTATGCGACCTTGGAGCAAGTATAGGAGCCATGCCGAAAGACGTGTTCAAGAGGCTATGCTTACCAAAGCTAGAACCTACGGCCATGTGTCTAGAGTTGGGTGACAATTCTATTCGCTATCCCGTGGGAATCACCAAGGATGTACCCGTAAAAGTTGAAGATCGCTTCATCCCCTTCATGATGGGAGAAAGGGAGAAGCCGCCACTCGTCGAGAGGATGTTCCTCAACACCATCGAGTGACAATCGACATTGGCAAGAGGGAGATCAAGATCGACATCAACGGCGAAAGTGCATTCAAGTTTCAACCACGTCTCAAGGTACACAACGTTATTAAAGCCAAATATATCCCACCTCATCGTCGCATCAAGGGAGATGTTGCATCCGTCAAGACCAAAGAAGGAAGCCAGCCTATGAAGACCGAAAAAATGACTAAGCCAAAGAAAAAGCCTACACCCATACCAAAAATGGTGCAGAAGTGGGTACCCAAGATTGCAACGCCCACAAAGAGCGTTGATCGGAAGTGAAGAAGAGAAGAAGTCAAGCTATAGACTATAAATGAAGCTACCGGGAGGACAACCCGATCAAGAATAAAAGCTGTCAGGAGGGCAACTCGGAAGATTTTTCGAATTTCAAGTAAGTGAGTCTTAGAATTTGCTACGCAAGACACTTTATTAACTCTTAAGTGGTTGAACAAGTTTTTGAACATTTTATTTGCTTAGTCGTTTTATTTGGATTTTCGATCTTAAATCAATGACATGAGCCATCCAATGATTTATTTGCTTTTTTTCGAGAACCTAGAACCAGAAATTCAGACCCTATCCAAGCCTTTCATCCTCTCCATGATGTTAAGGTTGGCTTGTTTTACATGTCAAAAACACACAAGTAGAGCCCCGCGTTGTTCCTCAATGATTTTTAATCTTTGACGCATGATAGGACTCGCGTGAACCTAGGAAATTCAATTTTTGGTTTCATTCAACTTAACATCCACCAGTTTCTCTAGATTTAGAATTTTTTTATGCCCCTTTATTTATTTGTTCAAAATCTCTCTCATATTTGGCCAAAACTAGAACCTAAACCTATACCCCCACGGTCAAGCCGGAGGACCTTGCAATCAACTAATGAAAGCAAACGATCCCGGTGCAACCAAAATAAAGGTAGTCGGAAAGTTTTCGACTTACAAATGTGTTTGATGCCTAAAAAGCTCCTCTAAGGATACATTTGGACTCATTGCTAGCTTTGATTTAATTTTTGATTTAGAAGAGTGATTAGCGTCAAAGCATGATTGAGGGGAAGATTTTGAGTTAGCTTGCTTTGTGCTCCATGATGCATCACTGGAAGGTCTTATCATCAAAGCATCTTGGGCACATGTAAAGGACAAGCATGGGGGGCAGTAATAACTTTGTTTTGCAGGAAATAAGTGAAAGCACATAAAGCATGGAAGACAAGAAGTGACACAAAGTAAAGGAGGGAGGCGTTGATCTCATCATTCAAAACAAAGGAGTGGCCATGAGGGTTTTAAGTGATGGATTCTTGTGGAACACGAGTACACAGGACAAAAAGGGAGAAGGAAGTACCTCAGAGAAAACTGGAGCCGAGAGGAGTAGGAGGCCCCTAGGCTGATCTGCCTAGGCCGCTGCCCCTTCCTTCACACCGAGGCTCCCTTCGTCTGGTAAGTGGTTCATCCATTAGCTAGTTCGTGTTCTTGAGTTCATATCCCAGAAGTTCCAGAAACCACCCTTAAAAATCTGTGCCTCACTTCCTTCCATAAAAAATTCCTGAATAATCGTTACAATTCTTGTCAACCCATATACTCTCTTTGTGTGTATTTCCACCGGCAAGAAACCCCCGGGGAGGTTGTTTGTGAGTTTGTGCAGCGAGGCATGATAATGAAAGCCATGAACGCCGTCCTCGGAAGGAAGACACGATCATCATCGTCAGAGGCGTCATCAAGCTCTTCGCGAGGCACCCTATCTCCGAGTCCCCGCGAAGCATGGAGGAGGATGTGGCACCATCGAGGAGCGACACGCTGCTTCTTGAAGGCGTGAAGAGTACACGAAGCTCGTCCATGCGGTACGCCGAACCGCAAGGGCACACGGAGGAGCCACACGTTCGACCTCAACACCACCATACACTCCGAGGCACTCAAAAGCTTGCTCTCGTCATAAAGACGGAGGATCAACCATTGGAGGAAGAGTGAAGGAAGGAAGAAGAAATAATGCTTTCAAGTTTGGTTTGATTTTTTCTTCTCCTTTCCTTTATTTTTCAGTTTGTGTGCAAATTGTATGCGTAGCATTTTCAGTTTTCATTTATTTTCAACATGTGTGTGGTAGTAGTAGTTTTTTTTCCATCACCATGAATAAATTTCACCATCGGTTTATCATCTTTAATATGGATGGAAAATTGTGCCAAGTTGATATATGATGACCATTGCTGCTTTGCTCATCTTTGTACTTGTTTTATGCATGTTTAAGCTAGTGCTCTCTTTAATGCAAATCTGAAATTAATTTAAATACTAGCTTAATCCTTTGCGGGTGACCCGTTTTGCCTCTGGTGAGAGGCGGGTGACCCGCCCCCATAGGGCGGGTGACCCGGGGTTGGCAGGAGGGTGACCCGCCCTATGGGGCCGGGTGACCCTTGCCCCTAACGGCTAGTTCGGGAGTGAGGGGTATTTATACCCCTTCTCCCTCCTTTCTAGGGTTCCGCCTCCTCCTTCATTGGAACACCTCCTAAGCTCACTTCCCTCTCTCCCAACTCCCTTCTAAGCACTCCTAGCAAGGATTCAACCTAGGGTTTGGGTGTGAGAGACATTTGAGGTGTGAGATTAAGCCCCTTTGTGAGAGCTCTTCGTGTGTTCATCTCAAGAAGCACTTGTGGCGGCTTTGGTTCATTGATTCGCGTTTTTTTACTCTTGAAGATTGCTTCTAGACGGTTAGGTGTCGCCCGTTGAGTGCCCTCTCCGTGTGGAGCACCCGGGAACGTTTGTATTACCCTCTCCTTTGTGGAGATTTCTTAGTGAGCACCAATCTTTCTTTGTGGGGATTGGGTGAGAAAAGTGGCTCTTCGTGATAGCCCTCCCTTTGGGGGAACCTCAACGGAGACGTAGCTTCCTTGGTGGAAGTGAACTTCGGATTAAATCTTTGTCTCTTGCTCGTTTGTGTTCATCCCCTCCTCTCTAACCCTAGAAGCTTAATTTGTCCCGATCTCCTTTTGTGTGTTGTTGCTTGGCATATCATCTTGTGTAGGTTGTCTACAACATCCTTGGTGAACTTTTGATTCAAAGGTTTTCGGTAAAATCACATCTTTCTTAAGTAATTCATTCTTGTTTTCTGTCAGGTGACCATACGATAGTCAGGTGACCCGCCCATGGTGAGACCATAGGTGAGTGACCCGACCTTTAATCCATTTCGGCCAGGAAAATTTGAAGTGATCCTATTCACCCCCCCTCTAGGCATCACAAGGTCCTTTCAATTGGTATCAGAGCCTAATCCCTTGATTTAGGCTTAACCGCTAAGGATCAAGATGTCGGAGTGGTGGAAACCTCTCGCTCAAGAACTCGCCGCCAAGGAAGCTCAGAGAGAGCTCAAGGCCGCTCAAGACCAAGCTGCAGCTCTAGAGCTAATGGGAAGGCCCCAAGTACACCATCCAACATCGCGAGCTGCGATGATTCCGACTCCGACTTGGACTCGGACTCCAACTCAAGTGATGAAGATGTCAAGGATGGTGACGATGACCCAAAGAAAGCGGCGAAGAAAAGAAGAAAAGCCAAGAAGAAGAAGGCGGCAAAGAAGATGGCCAAGAAGCTCCTCAAGAAGATGATCAAGAAGGAGCAAGCAAAGTATTCCCACTCCGGCTACTATGAAGTGCCATTCCACTACGGACAACTTACGGGCAACAATCCTAACGAGAAATTCTATTCCGTACATTTGGGAAAGCCTCCCCACTTCGATGGGAAAGACTATCCCAAATGGGCTTATGATATGCAAATGCACCTTTACGGGCTTCACCCTTCTCTTTGGAAGATTGTGTGTGTATGTGTGATAATACCCGTCGAAGGTGAAGCCATGACTATCGAGCATGAACAAGACCTCCACCGTAATGTTCAAGCAACAAGAGTCATCACATCATCCTTGTGTGTTCAAGAGTTCAACAAAGTCCTAACATCCAAATTGCCAAGGTGATTTGGGATACACTCAAGGAGGCACATGAGGGTACCGATCATGTGAGAAGAGGCAAGATTGACTTGATTCACGGAGAGCTTGAGCTTTTCGTCATGAAGGATGGAGAGACCGTGAGGGAAATGTATGATAGGCTAATACTCCATGTCTCGGACATCAAAGCACTAGGAAGCAATGATTGGGATGATGAGAAGGTCACAAAGAAGTTGCTAAGAGCCTTCACACCGAAGAACCCAAACCTAGCAACTATGATAAGAAGAGACCCAAACTACCACAACATGACTCCCAATCAACTTCTTGGTGAGATCTTGCATCAAGAGCTAGTTGATCAAGACGTAGAGAAGTCACTTACCTTGAAGGTGAACAAGTGTCTAGCCCTCAATGCTGGCTCTAGCGAAGTGGTGGAAGTAAAGCCCAAGACTTCCAAGACTAAAATGAAGATTCAAGTGAAGAAGGAATGCGGATGAAGAAACCGCCTTTGCCATAAGGAAGTACAAGAAGTTCTTGAAGTTCAAGGCATCAAGGAAATGTGGTGATGATAGAAAGAAGAAGTTACAAAGAAAGTGCTATGAGTGTGGAGAGTATGGACACTTCATTGCCGAGTGACCCAAGAACAAGAACAAGGACAAGAATGAGGAAGAGAAGAAGTACAAGGAGAAGAGCAAAGAGTACAAGAACAAATACTAAGGGCGTGCTCACGTGGGTCAACAATGGGACTCAAGTGATGAAGATGAAGCACCAAAGAAGAAATGCATGGCAACACTTGCCATGGCCCAAGGAGCATCTTCACCACGCCTCTTCAACAACTTCTCCGACGATGAGGACAACTCTCACTTTTGCCTCATGGCAAGAGGAGCAAGGTACAGAGTCAACCACCTCATCCTCTCTCACCTCATCATCATCCACACCTAGTAATGACATAGACAACCTAGATGAGGAAAAGGAAATGGAGGCTAACATGATAAAGCAATTTCGTAAAAAAGGCCATAAAGAAATTAAAAAGCTTTTGGACAAATTAGAGGAAAAGAAGGAGATTCTCCACGAGCAAGAAGATTTGCTTATCCGTGAGAAGGAAAGAAACCTTGCTCTAGAGAAAACCCTTGCCGAGGAGAAAGCTAAGGTGGAGAAGTTGACCGTAGGCTTGTCCTTGGCCAATGACTCTAATAAGAGGATGCTAAAAGATTACTCTTTGGCAAATGAATCTTTAGCTACCCTAAAGGCCACTCATAGTGAGCTTCAAACAAGCTTCTCATGCTTGACTGATAAATACAAAAATCTTGAAGCAAACTATAGTGCTCTTTGGGAAAGCACCAAGGCCGACCCTAAAGCAAACTTTGACTCTAATGCCTCCACTAGCAAAGGTTGCTCCATATGTTCAAATATTGATATAAATGCTCTTAAGACTAACCTTGCAAGGGTAGAGGAAACAATTAAGAGCAAAGATAAGGAGATTACCCGGTTGAACATGTTGATCAACCAAGGTAAGTTGGGTGCCAAGTCCATTCCCAAGGCAATTGACACAAGAGGACTTGGGCACTACAAGGACAACAAGGTTAATGGTAGAAGGGTGGTGAAAGGGCATGAGATCCACTTATGGAACAAGGGTGGCTACCTCAACACTATTATGCATATTGCTCATGGAATAACCACCTCTACCACAACAAAAGAGAAGCCAAAGGTTGTGAACACCATAAAAGGAAATGGTGGGGTTAATTCTCCATCAAAGGCACCGAAAATGTGGTGGAACACAAGCCTTCTCCAAACTACACGTGTGTCTATGTTGTGACCTTGGACCACAATGGTAAAATGGTGGTCAAGTATGTTGGAGCCTATGCCAAGAAGGCTATGAGGAAGAGTGTGTGGGTTCCAAAAGTTTATGCTTCTAACCTCCAAGGACCCAAATCATTTTGGGTACCTAAACCAAAAGCTTAAACTTGTTTTGTAGGCCTACTCCTCCGGTGGAACCGCATGGTTGATTGATAGTGGTGCCACTAATCATATGACCGGAGATGAAGGCTTGTTTGCATCCCTTGAGCATTATGACACCCCTACGGAAACTATCATATATGGAGATAATGGTCAAGGAGATGTGATTGGTTTAGGTAAAATTGATATCTCAACAACAAATTCAATTGAAGAAGTTTTTCATGTTCAAGGTTTAGGGTACAACTTGTTGTCGGTTTCACAACTTTGTGAGAAAGGCTACAATTGTCTCTTTACCAAAGAGGGTGTGACCGTCTCTAGAAGTGAGGATTTCTCTATTGTCTTTGCAGGTCACCTAAGGGGAAAGCTTTACTATGTGGACTTCACAAAAGTAAAGGTGGACCCTAAGGCTTCCTTAGTGGCAAAATCCGACATGGGTTGGTTATGGCATCGCCGACTAACTCATGTTGGCATGAGGAACTTGGCCAAACTTCAAAAGGACGAGCACATCCTAGGACTAACAAATGTTGTTTTTGAGAAAGATAGGTTATGTAGTGCATGTCAAGCGGGAAAGCAAGTTGGAGCGCATCATCCCGCCAAGAACATCCTTTCAACATCAAGACCGTTGAAGCTTCTACACATGGACTTGTTTGGACCAATTGCCTACATAAGCATCGGTGGTAACAAATATGGTTTAGTAATTGTTGATGACTTTTCCCGTTTCACTTGGGTATTCTTTTTGCAAGATAAAAGTGAAGCAAAGGGAGTGGTCAAGAAGTTCATAAGAAGGGTTCAAAATGAGTTCGAGCTAAAGGTCAAGAACATAAGAAGTGACAATGGCTCGGAGTTTAGGAACACTCAAGTTGAAGAATTCCTTGATGAAGAAGGCATCAAGCACGAACTCTCCGCTCCATACACTGCTCAACAAAATGACGTTGTTGAGAGGAAGAACCGTATGTTGATTGAAGCGGCAAGAACAATGCTTGATTAGTACAAGACTCCGGACTCATTTTGGGCGGATGCCATAAACACCACGTGCCATGCCGCCAACCGACTCTACCTCCACAAGTACTTGAACAAGACTCTCTACGAGATCATCACCGGTAAGAAACCAAGTGTGCACTACTTTAGGGTCTTTGTGTGTAAGTGTTTCATACTTAACAAGAAACCCAAAGCCTCAAAGTTTACATCCAAGGTTGATGAAGGTTTTCTCATTGGTTATGGAACTAACGAACATGCCTATCGTGTTTTCAACAAGACCACGGTTGTGTTGAAACCCACAGTGAGCGAAATTTGATGAATCCAACGGCTCTCAAGGAGAGCAAGTTAGTGAAAACCTTGTAGATGATGAAGAGCCTCCAAGTATATCCATCTTTAGAATGGGCACCGGTGAAGTGATGCCAAGGGAAGTTCAAGTTCAAGCTCCGGTTGACACAAGAAATCAAGATCCACCATCATCAACAAGAGTTGAACCACCTAGTTCTCAAGTTCATCAAGATGAAGGTCAAGCTCATGGTGATGATCATGGAAATGACTTTGATCAAAGGGAAGAACAAGGTGGTGAAGCTCATGAACAAGCACCTCAAGTTGCAGATGATGATGATGATGATGGACCCATTCAACGTCAATCTCAAGCACCACATCCAAGAGTTCATCAAATGGTTCAACGGGATCACCCCGTTGACAACATCCTTGGGAGTATCCAAAGAGGGGTAACAACTCGCTCAAAATTGTCAAACTTTTGTGCGTTTTACTCGTTCATTTCTTCTTTGGAACCTCTTAGTGTGGAACAAGCTCTTGAGGATCCGGATTGGATTATTGCTATGAAGGAAGAGTTGAACAACTTCAAGGGGAATGAAGTTTGGGAGTTGGTGCCAAGACCCAAGCAAAATGTGATCGGCACCAAATGGGTTTTTAGGAACAAACAAGATGAATTTGGTGTTGTCACAAAGAACAAGGCAAGGCTCGTGGGCAAAGGCTATACTCAAGTTGAAGGCTTGGACTTTGGAGAGACTTATGCTCCGGTAGCAAGGCTTGAGTCAATTCGTATACTCTTGGCCTATGCTACTCATCATGATTTCAAGCTTCATCAAATGGATGTGAAGAGCGCATTCTTGAATGGACCTCTCCAAGAAGAAGTGTATGTTTAACAACCACCGGGCTTTGAAGATCCAAACTTCCCCAACCATGTGTACAAGCTCCATAAGGCGCTCTATGGGCTCAAGCAAGCTCCTAGAGCATGGTATGAATGCCTTAAGGATTTTCTTCTCAAGAACGGTTTTGAGATAGGCAAAGCCGATTCTACTCTCTTCATTCAAAGAAGTGGAAAAGATATCTTTGTTTGCCAAATTTATGTTGATGACATTATCTTTGGGTCTACTAATGATAAATTTTGTGAAGAGTTTAGTAGGATCATGACCAAGAGATTTGAGATGTCTATGATGGGTGAATTGAAGTTCTTTCTTGGGTTTCAAATCAAGCAAATGAAGGGAGGGACTTTCTTGTGTCAAACCAAATATGTGAAGGATATGCTCAAGAGGTTTGACATGGCGATTCTAAGCCCATCAAGACTCCTATGGCATTAAATGGACATCTTGATCTCAATGAAGAAGGGAAGTCGGTCGATCAAAACGCTCCATGATTGGATCCCTCCTTTATCTTTGTGCATCTAGGCCTGATGTCATGCTTAGTGTGTGCATGTGTGCAAGATTTCAAGCTAATCCTAAGGAGTGTCATCTTATGGCCTTTAAGAGAATCTTTAGATATTTGGTACACACTCCTAACCTTGGCTTATGGTATCCCAAGGGCTCCACTTTTGATTTACATGGCTATTCCGATTCGGACTATGCCGGTTGCAAAGTAGATCGAAAGAGTACAACGGGGACTTGCCAATTCCTTGGTAGGTCTTTGGTGTCATGGAGTTCTAAGAAACAAAATTCGGTTGCTTTGTCCACGGCGAGCCGAGTATGTGGCATGCGTGTTGTGCACAACTCTTGTGGATGAAGCAAACGTTGAGTGATTACGGTTGTATGTTTAGTAAGATTCCACTCTTGTGTGACAATGAGAGTGCCATCAAGCTAGCAAACAATCCGGTGCAACACTCTAGAACAAAGCACATAGATATTCGACATCATTTCTTAAGAGATCATGAGGCTAAGGGAGATATTGCTCTACATCATGTAAGCACAGAGAGGCAACTTGCCGATATCTTCACTAAGCCTCTAGATGAGCAAAGGTTTTGTGCTTTGAGGAGTGAACTAAATATCTTGGATTCTCGTAACTTGGCTTGACATGTTGCACATACTTGATTGTTGCCTAGATAGGTTGAAAACATTTTATTTTCTCCTTTTTGTGTGAGTTTTTCAAAAGATTGGATTTTTGAGATCGTTTAGATCAAATCTTGATTCAAGTGGCTATAGTTTTGAATGTTGTTGCTAGCCACTTGTAGTCAAGGGTTCATTACAAGTTCACAGGCCATATCTATCAAAATCTCAATCAAAACTCTCTTTTCCAAAGTCAAGGAAACCTTTCAGGGCAACCACGGGTCACCCGCACCCTCTTGGCGGGTCACCCGTTTCTTCTCTGGTGGATGGCGGGTCACCCGCCCTCTCATGACGGGTCACCCGGGCTTTCAAGGACTTAGCCAAAATCTCGCCTCAGTGGGCGGGTCACCCGCCCCTAGGCCGGGTCACCGCTGCCTGAGGGAGCCGGGTCACCCGCCCCCCAGGCCGGGTCACCCACACCTCTCGTCCTCGGCAAAAAAAAGGACCCAGGGCGGGTCACCCGGCCCCCTGTGTCGGGTCACCCGTGTTGCCTCAGGTGACGCCGTCACCCACTGTAGGTGGGTCACCCGCCCTGCTGTGGCATATATAAGGCGCAAGGCCCTCTCCGCTCTTTCTTCTTCCTTCCTCCTCTCCATACCACCGCCGGCCCCCAAGGAGCTCCCACGACGATTTTTGCGTCCCTCCGTCCGAATCTCAAGCTTGTGGGCACATTGGATCGAGCTCACCCTCAAGTTCAAACATCTTCCTCGATCCGTCCACAAATCTCGCGGGAAAGCAACGGTAAACTTTTTCAAAAATCCCCTTTTCCCGATCTCTTAATGTGGTTCGTTCTAGGTGATTTCCTCCGGTCAAAAGCTTCATCTAGCACCCTAGAACTCATGCCCAAAATCTCGTTTCGATTCATGAACTCCTCAACTCGCAATAAGTGATTACCGGCCTCCCGCGGGGTGACCCCTTCTTGCTCGTTTCTCTACCCAATCTTAATCCTTTATTGCATATCTTGCTCAGATGGGTCGAGACAAAGTTCAAGGCAAGGGGAAGGAGATTCAAAGTGACGAAGACGCTTCAAGTGAAGATCATGACCGTGCCTCCGATGATGATTACTCTCAACCCACTCGCTCAAAGAGGTCCATGCCTCAAGATCCTCCGGCTCGTGCTCTTGGTCGTGGTCGTGGAGATAGTGGCAACCCCATGCTAAGGAAGAAGGTATTGACTAGTGGTCCTAAGGGTAGTCGTGCACAAATGAAGAATGCAAGCACCGGTGATGAAGGGGGAAGATATGATGATGATCTTGACATATCTATCTATACAAGGATGGTTGTCCCCATTCATCCACCGGAACGGACACGCAAAGACCCCAAGTTGGTTGATTATTTGAAGCATGCCAATGACATCTCACCTCTCCGGTTCCAAGATCCATGGAAGCTTCCACGGAATTTCTTTTGTGATGATCGTTTTTGGCGTGCCCATCAAGCCGATTGGTATGAATCCGTCATCATCACTAAGAAGACCATTACCACGGATATGAAATGGATTGATTGGCAACACTTGCATGACCTCACCCCCCACTTGGAGAAATTGCTCACGCCATCTACCTTCGTTGTCATGCGCAAGGTATATCTCATCTTATGATGTTCTCTTGTAATTGGTGTGATGAGGTCGTAGCTCAATTCTATGCCACCCTTTATGTTGATGATGATGAGAATGTCATGCACTTTTCACTTGGAGGCAAGAGGTTTAAGATCACTTTATTTGAGTTTGCCTCACTCTTTAAGCTTCGTGGTGCAAAAGACAACAACACTTTCAACAATCTTGTTTGCTTGCACGACAGTGATGAACTTGATGTGAGCAAAATGGAGTTTATGTATGACAAGGCTTATGGAGATATTCATTATGGACATCCTAGTGGTCTCACCCCTTATTACAAGTTGATGTATCTTCTTTTCCGCAACACTTTGTGTCCTAGGGGTGGTAATTCCGACAAAATCTCCAAGTATGCACGGAACCTTTTATTTCAAATGGCTCCTAACCAACCTCAATTCAATGCTTGTCATTATCTCTGGAGTGAAATAATTGCATGCTCATATCAAGGCTTTGCATGTCACTATGCTCCTTATGTTTTTGCAATGGTCAAGCACGCATCCAAGCTTATTCTTCAATGGGACATTGAGCACAAAAAGTATAACACTCCTAAAGGGAAACTCGAGGAGTCTTTTCATCTTGGCAAGCATTGCACGTGGATTGATGCTAAAGGTCCCCTTCCGGGTGCCTATCCCGTGGAAGGCTTAGGTGCTCCCGGTGCTTCATCTTCACAAGCTCCACCTCCAAGTCAATCCTGGCCCTTTTCTGTGCCAGTTCACCGCCCCCTTTGACCTAGATGATCCTCAGGCTATTTATAGTCCCCGTGCAAAGTTGCAACTATGAAGTCATTCGTCATCTGCCGCCGAGGAGCAGAGGAGCTTGAGGGACACCATCTCAGAGAGGAGAGTCGTGATAGTCGTCTAGGGTTCACCTAGCCGGCGTGGGAACCTTGCATGGAAGACCACGTCGGAGTTCCGGAGGCTTGAATCAAGATCAAGGTAGGATCCCGGTTGGATCTTATTCATGTATACATTTATGATGGAGTTTCAATGAATCTGATAATTAGCAATTGAGTGCTTCCTCTTTGGCTTTGTCTTCTCTTGGTTTTGCTTCTTCCTCAATCTATACTTAAGATAGATCGCCTAGGGTGCTCTTGTAGCCGTGGTGGCTAGAGGTGCATACCCGACCTACCAAGTGTTTTCAACACGTTCCTCGTGAAGGACCGAATAGGCGACCAAAGAGGGGGGGGGAGTGAATGGGAGCCGATAAAAATTCTTCTCCAAGAACTCGGCCTATATCCCGATTGCCACTCCGAGAGTCACGCAAAAATGAGTGGAAGCACAATCAAATCTCTCTTAACACCCTAGAAGCAAAGCTACAAAGGCTTAAGACCCTTAGCGGAAGCGAGAAGCAAAGAATGGAAGCAAACTGGGCCAAGCGTGGCGTATGGTCACTCGACACAGGCAAGGGTCACCCGCCACCCAATGAGGCAAAACGGGTCACCCTAGCATAGGGGTGGGTCACCCTGGCCAAAATCAGCAGCCGACGATCGAATAAAAATTCGAAACCCAATCAAATGACCTCCTAAATCACGAAAATTTAACCAAGGCTTTGCAGCAACACAAAGAAGCTTCTCCCAAAAAATCTCCTCAAAAAGATCAAGGAAACTCCGACCTAAATCGGAAGAAGAAGAACTCGAAAGTCAACGCCACCTAGGGTCACCCGGCCATAGGGGGCGGGTCACCCGGGGTAGCCCAGAAAATCACCCTCGAACTCGAACTCAACTTCCGATTCACGGATCTCCCGAACCACTTCAGGTCTTGAGACAAGATTTGGGGGAGATGAGAAGCATCACTAGATGAAGCTATGCCCCAAAAATCTCGACCTCTAAACCACCAAATCGCCGGGAATCGCGGATCACACGAACTCCACCAAGAACATAAACTACGGCCAAAAACTCACGAATCGAAGGCTCTCCACGGCATTTGAGGGGTCAAGATCACACACAAACATGCGCAAGGCATCCACCCATGATCCTCTCAAAGAAATCCATGAGGAAACGCCCTCAAATCCCCGAATCGAGCGAAGAACGAAACTCCCCAAAAATAGCCCCGAAAAAGACACGAAAATCACAAGGGACTAAGAGATCACCGGGACGCCGAATGCTTCCATACATCCAGAGGTCGGTTTAGACAAGAGTCTAGCCTAAGGAATCCGAGAGGAAAAGAAGCGATTCAGAAATCTACCGGGAGAGAGCCCTAGAGTCCAAGAGAGAGAGATGCCATCCACCTCTCCGCTATTTATACGAAGTCCATCGGAGGGAGGTAAATGACCACGCTACCCCTACTGCTTAAATGAAGATACAACCCCTCAGGGGCATTTTGGTCAAGTCTTCATCGGACGGACACGCTTCCACCGCGGCTTCGCTTCACCTCGACGCAAACCCCGCGATCACGCCACGTGCCCTCCGCCTCGAAGCTTCCAAGCTCCCGGGATCACCGCTCTGTCGCCGGGCCTCGGGCTTGGTTTTTGCCCAAACCAAGAAACCGCACCTGATAGTTTTGTGGGCAAACCACCAAACCCCGCATGCAAGTTTTGGGCTTCAACCGCTACCTTGCACCGGCCCATGTTCACGACTTCACCCCACGCCTTGCATCGCGGCTCGCATTTGACCCCATCGGCCACCGGGTCTATTGAACCAAGCCTACTTGCCACTCCGTCACCCGAGGGGCGCACTCGAGCCTTCGCGCTTGTTCTTCACCTGCACCGACACGAGTCAAACCGCAACCTATACCTACACACTTAGCCAAGCATCAGTCCACACCACGTTGTCAATCACTCATCACTAAGGAGCGACCCTCCACTGGTCCTCGGACACACCTAGTCCTCACCTCGTGAGCGTGCTCTTAGGTTCACCTACACGAGAAGCGGGGCATCGTGACAGGATGTCGATCACGTGTAAGGTAGGTGCCTTCGAGGATTGAACCAGAAGCCATATGCTTTTTATGAGATTTTTATTGCTATCTTCATCTCTCGCTTGGAACTACGACAAAGGCACGATCTAGACTCTCTAGATCGGTTACCTCTTCCTTTATCTCGCTACCTCTCATGTTTTAGTAGATTAGATGCGTTTGAAGCCTCTCTTAAACAAAGTGCTTTCTCGCTCTATTGGATCGATCTTGCGTTGCACATTGTTCCACGGATTCAATACCTTGGGATCACCACTCAAGGGAAGAAGGGTCCCTTGACTACAACGAGGGATTTGTCCGCTTGCAAGTCCAAACGAACTTTGCAACGATAATCAAACGTTAACACATAAACACGTGCACTCGTTCTTTCTTCCAAAAGTACTTGGGGGCTACGCGTCTGGGTAGTGCTGCTTTAAGGCCGAGCCCGGCTAGGCCGCCAAGTTCCTATGCCCCTGCGGCTACGGAGCGAGGCACCACTGACAAGGTCTTAGGCTGCACTACTTGGACTTGCAAGTCCTTGACTACTCAGAAGAAGGACAGCACGCAACGAAATAACAAATGAGTTCTTAACTCAAATCGAAAAACAGTCACACATAACCCGCGAGTTTTTTTACAAACAACCAGTTATGATCACAAGCCCCTGCGAGGCTACTTTGTTTCTTTTACAAGCCCAAATTGTGAAGAGCGTTGGCAACCATGGCGTCAGCGAAATCGACAGAGTCCCTCTCGATCGCGTCGTACGTGTCGTCGTCGTAGCCGGGGCACCACCCTTCACTCAGCAGCTTCCGATCCAGCTCCAGGTAGTGCAATAGGAACATGGTGACCACTTTGTGCACCACGTCGTGCGCCACGGCCAGTGCTTGCCGCCGGGTTGTTCTGACGGCGAGCGCCAGGCGGTCCGCCAGGGTGGGATGTGTGGCGACTCCAAGGTCGTTCAACACCTTCAAAACGGCCTGCGCCATCTGGTCGCGAATCGTCTGCACCTCCGCGAGGGATTGTTTGGTCTCCTCGCACGACTTCCGCACCTGCTCAAGCTCCGCCACGACTTCTGAGAAAAAGAAAAGAAAGACAAGCATTAGCGGAAAATGTCTCGACAAGAAAGAGCAAAATACGACAAAGGTACGCCTCGTACTGTCTAGCTTCTCGGAGGACTCGCATACGAGGTTCACCAGCTCCTGGTTCTTGACGAGCTGGGTGGTCATGATACTCTCCTTATCCGCGACCTGCTTTGCCAAGCCGTCGCGGGCCACACGAAGATCTGCTCACCCCAAAAAGTAAGACGACGTCACGAGACCAAGCAACTGCGCATAGGAGGGAGATGCGAAGACGACAAATCATGGGATACTCACTGAGGATCTCCTCCTCGCGCTTCTGGGCAACCTCTCGGAGCCTGTCCTTCTCGGCGGCATCACTGACTTGGGCCTCGAGAGCCGTCACTCTCTCACGGGCCACTTGTAGGTCGGACTCAGCTCGGCCCACTCTCGTCTCGAGCTCCGCCTTCTCCTGGCTGGCAGCTCGGGCGGCGGCCTCGGCGTTGGTTTGCAGCTCCGTGCTGCCTTCTCCACCTCGGCCAGTTTCGCCTCCAGAGCGGCCCTCTCTATTTGTGCAGCGGCCGCGTTGTCCTCACGAACTTTACCCTCGCCTCGAGGGTGGCGCTCGGCCACCCTACCAGCCTCGCCGGCCACCACGACAAAGCAGGCCGCAGCCAGCTGCGCCTCCAGCTGTGACTTCTCTGCCCGGAGGAACTTGATGGCGCGGGATCTGTCGGTGCTATGCCCAGTAAGTTCCTATGCGATAGAAGGCTTCACAGTCAGCAAAACGGCAGGGTTGAAAAACTTGCAGAGGAAAGAAGACGAAGAAATCAACAAATCACCCTCGCGGCAGGCAGGATCAATTCCCTGAGCACCCGTTCCGATTGGTGCAGTGCCCGCTCGCTCTGGCGCAGACCCCTCTCGAGATTCTGGCGAGCAGAGGATTCCGCACCGCCGTCGACATTGAAGTCGACGGAGGTCTCGACCCGCGCGACAGGCTCCAGCCAGAGCGGCGGTGTTTCCTCCTGCTTCTCGGGCACTGATGGGGTCGATCCCGGGCCCCTCGAGCTTTCTCCGACCTCCCGAGTCGGAGGCGGCACCAGCTCCTCCACCACCACAAGTGGGGGAGCAGTGGTGGAAGGCGACTCCGGGACGACGACGACCTCCGGGGCGTCCGGCGGGGGAACAGCACTGATCATGGAGGGAGCCGCCGATGTGACCGGAATGACGTCCTTGATCACTTCAGCGTTCGTCGCAGCCGGGGTCTCCTCGGAGGCTGGGACGGCCTGCTCCATGACCACCATGGCGTCACCCGGCCCCGCCGACGACTCGGGGGCTGGCGTCCCAACATCCGCCACGGCGCCGCCTGTCCCCGCCAGCGACTCGGAGGCTGGCGCCTCAACGTCTCCTGCCGACGCGGCCGCCCCGGGGGCTAGCACCTCCAAGGTCGGCGCCTCGAGAGTGGGACCCTCTGGGGGTTGCTCCTGAGGGCTGTACAAGCATATCTCCAACTCGGTCGCATGGGCCGAGAGCTCCTCTTCTGTGGGGGGTTGCCCCCTAGCCCCATCTGCTCCAACGACAAGTCGCTGTAGACGGGGTTGTCGGCGCCTCTTGGCGGGACCACGCCCCCCTGGGCCGCGGACCTTTCCCCTGTCCCCTCGCCGGTCTGACCCGACAAGAGGATCGGCGGCGGGCCGGCCGGCGGGGCCGTATCCCTGGGTACTTGCACCTGCCGGCGCGCCTTCACGGGCGCCGGCTTCATCGTACCGGGGTCAGGATGGCTGAAAAGCAAGAATTGTCACAACAAAGCACGATACGAAGAGCACATCTATGAGCAATTCATAAAACTGATCAGGAAATGATAGGTCGGGACTCACTTCGACGCGACGAGGCGCGGCCGCTTCGAGCTCCCCGAGGCCGAACTCGGGGTGGGCGCCGCTTACTCCCGTAGTCGAGGCGTGTCGGGCAGAGCCGGCTGGGCCCAGCAATGATCATGGACTGAAGGCGCCGCTGAGGGGTAGTCGATCCCCCGCCCTGAGCCCTGGACGGGAGAGATGTCCTCGGCGTGGTTCTCTGTTCCCGCGAGGAGCGCCTCGGCGGGGAATCCGACCTTCGGCACGACTGGCCGCCCGAGGAGGAACGATGTGAGGTCTCGCTCGATGAAGCGCGAGCAGTCGCCCAGAGGAGCTCCTCCTCTCCGCAGGGACACGACCACCGCCTGGAAGGGCGGGTACATGCGGCTCGGCCGCCTCCGCGGCGGATGGCGCGGGCTCCAACCCGTCTTGGCAGGCTGCGAGGTCGCAGGCGACTCATCATCACTCCAGGTGAACTCAAAGCTGTCCTCCCTGATCCATGATGGGGACTGTGAGGGGTCCTCATCCTCAGAGACATTTGCCTCCTGAGCACGCCGGTGCGAGGCACGGTGGTCGTTCCTCGACCGCTTTGCGATCTCCTTTTGTTGATGGGCCTTCTTGTAGTCGGCCCGCCGCTTATCCCTCGCGGCAATCAACCTAGAGCGCGCCAGGTGCTCCAGAAGAGGAGGCTGTGAGGGGACAACATCCAGGTTCGCCATCTGAACAAATGCGAAAAAGATCAGTACCTGGTGTGAAAATCCTAGAACAAGTCGGAGGTTGTCAAGAGAAAACGTACAATGGCCAAGGTGGTCGCGTGAGGAAGCATCAGCAGTAGGTCAACCGGCGGCCAGAACACGTGGTTGATCCCGGTCCCTGCGACACCCGGCGTTGGACCTCCGAGGGCAGAGGGTTGGCCGTCACCGTCCCCACGAAGGGGGTCCGGTCGTCCGTCATCTCGAAAATACAAAGGGGCCGCCGCCGGAGCGGGACGATCCCCCTCGCATGGTAGCCGCCGATGATGGCTACGAAGTCCACACTCACGGCGGAGTGCCTTGAGAGCCGCGAGGGTGCCTGGGAGAAACCTGGGCCGGTCTTTCTTCTCCGGTCCCCACTTCCACCTGTCCGGCGCACGGTCGATCCAAAGGCTGTTGTATGTCGGGAGCCGGTGCTCGATGTCGTTCTTGAGGTAGAACCAGTCCCGGTGCCACCCACTGTTGGAGCTCGTCAGGAAGGTGCGGATGTACTCGTCCGACCTCCGCCACCGTCCGCCCGATCTGGCGCTGTAGAAGTACTTGAACAGGTCCCAATGGGCCCCCCTGGTGCAGATACCCCTCGCACAACGCCTCAAATGCAGCCATCTGCTGGATGCCGTTCGGGTTGAGGTGCTGGAGTTGCAAGCCGTACTCTTCGAGCACTGCGCGGAAGCCCCGCCCCGGCGGGACGGAGAAGCCGCGCTCATGGAACGCCACGAACGAGACTACGTACCCCGCCGGAGGGGCAGGGGGCACTCGGTCCCGAGAAGCCTCCACTCCTCTACCTCGGTACGCGGCGGGAGCATGCCATCGGCGACGAGGCGGTCGAGCTTGGACCTGGTCACGCTGGAGGAAGCCCAATGGCGGAGCAAGCTCGGGGTTGGAATCAAAGGATGCGAGAGGGAGCAGGCGCGGTGGATGCAAGGGTGGAGAAAGAGCGGCGGCGGCGGAATGAGCGATGAAGAAGAAAGGGGAAATAACTGTGCGCCTAGCAGCTAATGCCCGAACCCACCTCGGGCCACGTCCCCCACACACCGAAGCGACACCCCTCAAAAGGCGTGCCCCACGGCGCCAACCACGCCAGCGCACCGCCGCCCACTAATCCACAACTAGCGCGAAATCTCCGCCATTTACCCCACGACTTACATGTGGGACCTGGTCACTATAAAGAATTTCCTTGAAATTGTCAGGCATAAGATCAATGTTTCTTATAAAATTGACACAACCTGGAAGTGGTGTAGTTGTAAACAACGCTGTCTTGTTCCTGTAAGTCTCTGGTTCGAACCCTTGCAATGGCAAATTGTTTTTGCAACATTTTGCGGCCTGGTCTGTCTGATGACTTGGCACATTCGGTTGGCCACATCGGCAAATTGTTTTTGTAACATTTCGTGACCTGGTCTGTTCGAGTGTATGGTGACCTGGTGCATTCGGCTGGCCACATTGTGTTCGTAGCCTAGCTTTAGTATTTCGAGAGAAAATATTGGAGATAACTATAAAATTTCACAGAAAAGTAACACAAGTAAGAATTGGTTCAGTGGTAAATAGTGTTGTATTGTTCCTATAAGTCTTGCGTTCAAACCCTTGTGATGGCAAATTGTTGACGTTGTTTTCTTTTTATTTTCCTCCCTTCTTATATTGTCACACTAAATTGTCGCTTTTGTGGGACCTTGCTTTTTTTGTGACTGGGACCTTTCCAAGTTTTATGATGACTTGTAGCACTCTATTTTCAAAAGAATGCTTACATGTGGGACCCTGCAAAATTTTATGATGACTTGGAACACTCTATGTTTAAAATAATGCTTACATGTGGGACCAAAGTTAGTTTATGACGTTTTTGTAGAGCTTATGGCGTCACAAAACCACTATGCAACAGGGAATGTCTGGCTACAACCAACCTTTATGATGATATTATTTTTTGTCACTAAATTTGCTCGGAAGTGGAATTTTATGATGAGATTAGCCAGGAACGTCATAAATCAATGACGCCAAAATTAGGTTGCATCACTGATAAGCATTTTTCTTGTAGTGAATTATCCTTTTTCCTGGAGGACAACAAGGGCAGACTGGTAATCTATACAATGAGGTTGGTCGGTTCTTAAGCCAACATTGTTTCTGCAAAATCTGTCTGAGCCAGTAGTTGGTTGGCATATTTCAGCAACACCGAGTTCTTCTTAGTTATTCAATGGAAGACTGGCAAGTACCAAGACAAGTTAGAATTATGACACTACAAACTCTAGTGTTCATCACAAGACATTGATGGATATACTAACCTGTGTGTGATCACGAATCAACTCCAACATGTGGGTCAGCAATTCTTGCTCAGCTTCAGTGATGACTAGTTGATCCATTAGAGTGGCCTTAGGAAGTATTGGCCCTGAGTAAGTAGGCATCAACACCATGGGCGGACCTTCATTGGCCAATACATTGTTAGATGGTTGACTACTCCTCAGTGATGACATAAGCAGTTGGGTGTTGTGAGGCTTCAGTTGAGGAGGATGGCGCTACAACAATATTCATTATTAGAGTTGATGTTGCAGTTGAAACAAATTTACAGAGAACAATCATGTTATCAATAAGTGGGACTGCAACAAAAAGGAAGAAAATAAATATTAAATTCAAGTATACTAGTTAGATTTCTTCTATTCACATACCCCGAGGGCACCCCTCTCATGTAAGAGGAAAGTCAAAATACGGCAAGCCAAGAGGAACATCTAGAGGTGGTCCTTACAAGTCCTGAAGAGGGGTTTTGTTTTGATTTGCATCCCCACTGACAACAATGGATCTGTGTTGAATGCATTCAGAATAGCCCATGAAGCTTTAGGTTCTAGTGAATGTGGTGTAGAGGTAGAAGCTTGTTCCACATCAAGTTTGTCAGAGAGGTAAGTACTTTCACTAGCATCACACCTGCATATGGTACTTGAAAACTTGTAGGAGGACTTCAATCTGCATCCCCTCTGCAAGCAATGGACATGCAGTTGATGCCTCTAGAATTGTCCATGAAGCTTCATATTTTGGATTTGGAGATGAAGAGGTAGGACCTAATTCCACATGTGTTGGGTCACAAAGGTGAGTACTTTCACTAGTAGCAACATCTACAGATCACAATTGCATGTCCTGACGAGGGGCATTGATTTGTATCCCCATTGACATTAATGGTTGTGTGGTTAATGCGTCTAGAATGGTGCTTGAAGCTTTAGTGTTAGGAGCTGGTCCTGCAGCTTGTTGGTAAGGGAGGGATTAATTTCATTAGTAGCCACCTGATCACTTTTTTACTATAGTTTGTTTCTTCTTGGGCACTTGTGGTTGTAGCTTCTCCTTTGCTGGTTTCTTTGACCCTGAGCTTATAAATGCTTCACTGCCTCAACTTCCGCAGAAGTGCAAACAAATCTGCATGATCCTTACCTGGGAGCCTTCTTTGGAATCAGTAGTTCGATGTTGTAGAAGTGGAGGAAAATTTTCAAAGTGGGAGACCAAGACTGGGCTCAGGGAAAGAGTCATAAACAATGGTCTATTGGTGTCTTCAAATGGGAAAGGTTATTGGTAGGCGGATTTCCACCGAGCTGACTACTTGGAGAGGAGGTGTCCTCAATCACCAAGCTCTTGGTGATCTTTGTGTTGGCGTTTCGTAGCGCCGTCATCTTAAGAACAGATCTGGGATCCATCCTTAGTGAGAACACCAAGAAACGCCTTGTAGGCACCTCTTAACGTCACAACTAACGACGCCGAGTTAGCGTGAACATCAAGACTTGCCAAAGGTTAATCTAAACGATCATGAGCGAATCCGCATAAGTGCACGATAAACCATTGTAGCATTTCCCCAAGGAAGGAGAATATTCCAAGGGTATCGTATCCGTGGAAGGCAATGGCGGATATCTTAGACTTATGTTTTTGCTCTGAATGTAAACTGAGAGATAGATATAGGAAACAACAAACTCAAAGGCAGGGGTAAGATAAAAGATATAAAGGGTAGTGACACACACACTCGAGATCTACCTCTACTCTAGCACACTACGGCTTAGGGGGAACATACGAGTTAGCTCTAGGTTCTAATGTACTAAACATACAAAGCTAGAAGATACCCAGGTACAAACGGGGAGCTAGCCCTCAACGACCAGCACTCTGCGAAACTAGACTTTAGACTCCTACAAAGAAAATTCCCAACACGTAGGGTTGCACAGGATCCAACAGCTGTCACCACTGCGGACCTACCTCTATCATTACGGGGGGTATGCTCATAACTAACGTAGCTGTGACAACCTGTGCACCATGCCTACATTGTTGCTAGACTTCACCCGGCCGGCTATTGTGAGAGCCACCGTAAGACGGTCAACTTAGACCGAAAACCGTAGCTTGAACACAAACCTCATGCAACACTCTCATGCCATCTAACAAGATCAACTAAGGCTAGACATACGAACGGATATAAACTCTCTTATGTCTAGTCAACAAGATCAAAGGGTCGTGTTCGTGAAGAACACGAGCCTCTAACTTATGAACAAGCACATAAGGAATGAGTTTATCATCCTTCAAGTGGATCAAAAGGTAGTGTTCATGAAGAACACAAGCCTCTAAATGATGAACAAAGGATGAACTCAAGAACATATCAAGCATATGATCTACCATGACTTTATATGAAATAGCTGAATAACTGAAGTAGATCAAAGTCATACAATGAAATAAAGATAAAAGAGAACTCATACCTAGACTCCAAAGAAGACTTGGAACCTGAATAAGAGCTACTCTAGCCTACCCCCTAGCCTTGGAAACTAAAAGTGAGAGGAGAATGAGAAAGTAGTGTGTGGGAAATGGGAGCCCCTTGTTGGTATTTCTTAACGTCACCACTATGGTGCCGGGATAGCGTGAGCGTGTAAGAATCACCCGGGTATCCGACGCGAGCGAACGAATCAAGCGCGAGATACCTGTTGTAGCACTTCACCTCAGGAGTATTCCCAAGGGTATCGAATCCAAGGAACGGTATGGGGGACTCTATGAGTGACTATCCAAGGGAACACAATCCCTGCTGAGGTAGGTGAGTGATGTGAAGTCTCCTGTAGGTTCTCGATTCTAGAGAGGAACAAGCTCGGATAAGATCTCGCTTGGGACACCGGCCCCTCCTGACTATAACAGTTGGTTCACGGCAAAGGGTCGCCTACACGCTGCATCCGAACGTGGGGATTTCAGAGATCCAACACACTACCGCGCCTACCCCAAGACAAACTGTGGGATACAGGGGCATTCAAGGATAACCGGCGATCTAGACACCACGTCTACACCGCCAACTACTACTATAGCACGGCTACATCTGACGTCCCGTAGAAACACTATAGCACTCTGTATAAATACGGAGCGACGAACCCGCGAGGTTGAGCTAGACCTTACTCGTCACTGAGTTGATTCGCGTAAGGAGATATGATTGATACTTGGTCTAAATCAGATATGCATGAGCTCACTATATTCTAATAGACAGACAATCATACAAACGAGATGCAAACTTATGCGATGATAACAGAAGATCTAGGGTCGTGTTCGTGAAGAACACGAGCCTCTAACTTATGAACAAACGCAAAAGCATGAATTACTTGTTCGTCAACTAGATCGAGGAAACACATTCATGAAGAACGTGAGCCTCTAAATGATGAACGAACGAAGAAC
The DNA here is from genome assembly GCA_022644695.1 of Cenchrus purpureus. NCBI lineage: Eukaryota > Viridiplantae > Streptophyta > Magnoliopsida > Poales > Poaceae > Cenchrus > Cenchrus purpureus. The sequence continues at coordinate 22,013,608 of CP053466.1, forward strand.
TCAAAAATAACTCATTCATGCATGAGAGCCACTTTAGTCTAAAAAGAAAATACTGAAATACTCACTTTAGTCTAAATGAAGAACATCATCGCTCATGAGGTACAAGGGGACGATGGATGATGAACGGATCATCATCACCTCACCTCTACTCATCCACACACTCCTCTCTACCTAACATCACCTAGTCTAGATCCTCCTCACACACACACACACTTATGGTGGGATGAGGTTTCACCTCCACCAAGAGAGAATGAGAGAGGGAGAAGAGGCAAAGGTGAGAAATGGCTTCAAGTGTGCTTCCCCCTCTTCTTACCCCCTCTCCTCCTATTTATAGGCTTGTGCAACCGGCGTGAGAGCACCCAAACACCCCGGGAATGGCCTCTAGGACCAATGGGCGAGCTCCACGTGGAAGGCCGGGATGAACCGCCCTTAAGGCGGTTCGGCCGATCCTAGGGGTCGGCCGACCCCTAGGTGGCGCCTTTCGCATGGTACTTTCTCCAGGAGGCTGTCATATGGGTCCTGAGGTCGGTTCCCGTGTCCACGTGGTTTGGAGGCGGTTTAGGCGCTCTGGTGGGCCATGGGATCCATGTGATGTCTGCATGGCGGCTCGATTCGCAAAGCTTCCTTCCTTGGATTGGTGATGTCATGGATCCAGGGGATGCTTGCATGCAGCCTCTCATTGGCTGGGATTCAACTTGCTAGGATCATGAGGGTGTCTTTTCTCTTCATTTCTTATGCCAAACACATGCATTCAACTTAGCATAGCCACTGGTGGAAATTGTCAGTTTAAACCCCTATTCTAGTGTGGATGCTTAGTTCTTATGATAAAATGCAGGGATTGACGGCTCTAATTTAGGTACTTAACAGCCGTCAACACCCCTCCCCTTCTATTTATAGGCAAGGACCAGGCTTGCTCGGAGGCTCAAAGTGCTCCAAAACACCCCGGGATGCAGCAAGTGACCAAAGAGTAGCGCGCGTGCAGGGACGGATGGGCGCCTAGGTTCGGCCGATCCTAGGATCGGCCGGCCCTCTAGGGTGGCCCCACCTGGTGTGCTTCCTCTGGTTGGCTGCCCTGTGGTCCCTCTGATCCATCCCCGGTGCATGGCTTGATTTGGTATCCGAGGTGGGCCCTTTGATCCATGTGAAGTCCATGTGGCACTCTCTGATTCGTCGGTGAGTGCCTCCCTTGGATCAATGACGTGGAATGCCAAGTATTCCCTTGGTGGCAGCCACCTCCTCAGCTGAGTTGGCATGGTTTCTTCATAGAAGGTGGGTTTCCATCTCTTTTAAAGGGTATTTCACCTACATACAAATAATCTCCAAGGACAAGTGGAACTACATTATTCAAACCAAAATACAAGTAAATAATGCATATGCCTCCATTTATGTGAGAATATTGAGGGCTGAAAGTGGTACTTTTCAGCCGTCAACACTTTGTCATCAACAACAGATGGAATCCACTCAACTGTCGTGTTCGGGATCTCGGTCTCCTTCTTCCTCCTCTTAACATTTGCCAATCTAGATTTCTTTGGCATCTTGGTGTGTGTGGGGGGGCTATGAAGGCAGGCGGAGCTAGCACGGTGAAGTTAAGAATAAATAGTGGCACAATTCTTTCTCTTCCATTGAACAGAAGAAGTAATGCGCTACCTCTGGTATTCTCCCTACATCTGGTTGACTAGTAAGTTGCCCAGCAAAAAAAAGTATGATGCAATGGAACCCATCTAAGGAAACATAGTATGAAATCCCAATGTAGTATCCCGCTCTGACTCTAATTGAGCTTTGAGGGCCACCCCTCTCTGAAGAGCTTTGTACAGTTGGTGTTGAGTGCGTTCATGGAGATTCTTCAAATCGATCAATTATTCCTTGATTGTGACCTCAGATTGAACACAGTCTGAAGTGCACAAGACTACATCAGCATCATTGGGATGAGTAGAGCATGACCTTAAAATAAAAAATCCTAACCTTTCAAAGAAGCATAAAGTTTCTAGATCTTCTCCTTTATAAAGTTGACTTCTTTCTTGAGGACAACAATAGAAGCAAGATGATTTGCAAACATTGCTCTCTTCAAGTGAGTGGTTGGTTGGCTGTTGCAGAAGTGTCGAGTTGTGCTTTAACCATTCAACAAAAGTCTGGCATGCACCAAGAAAATTTGGAAAGATGGTAGTACATATATACGAGGTTTCTTGAAAGATATTTATGAATATACTAACCATTATATGAATATACTAACCATTATATGATCATGAAGTTTCTTATACAAATCCAATATTTGGGTCAACAATTCACCCTTAGCCTCTTCGATGACTACTTGCTCCATTAGAGTGGCCTCGAGAAGCATTGTACCTGAGGAAGTAGTCGTCGTTGTCATGGGAAGACCTTTCGTCATATTGTCTTGAGTGGTTGATACGTCACCAGGTGGGTGAGTACTTGTTCAGCGACTGCAGAGGAGGTGGGTGAGTACTTGTTCAGCGACTGCAAAGGTAGTCAGATGTTGTGGTACTTCAACTGAGGTAGATGGCTCTGCATCAATAATCCTCATTGGAGATGTTGCTGCTATTGATACATATTTTCTGAGAACTTGTGGTACTTTTGATCCAACAAGGTGTTCCTCACGCAAAGAACAGGACCTCTTCGTTACTTCCTTTATTGTTTGTGCTAATTGACTTCAACAAGATGAGATTGTTGGTAGCTTTGAAGTCAATAATTACATTAGTGAGATCTAGGTCAGTATGAGTATGAAAGCAACATGAATGCATTGTTGCATCTTGGACTAGCTTCTTATTGAATTACTCTTAATGAGAGTTTGTTTTATCTTCAAAGATCGAAAAGACAGTTTATGTATGTAATTTTTTTAAATAAACATGTAATGAGAGATAAATTGAAAATAATCAAAATGCAGTTTCTTTTCAAAATGAAAAAAGGTAATATACATTGGCCATGTCAAGGCCACATTAGCTCTCCCATCAGAATCTAGAAAGTCTGCACCCCTAACTTTATTTCTAACTGTTGAAAGTATTATGATATCCCTTCTTGGCACCATTGAATAAAAAAATTGTACTTCAACAGTAAAACAGTTCTTTCTTCCAAAGCTGTCACTTATGCTGAATAAAGAGATATAACACAAAAACTGGTTTTCTTATTTTGCTTGGGGCATGCTGCAGTTGTAGACCAAATATTCTACAAAAATAATTTGATTTAATAAAATTATCATATATTCAAAAAGTCTAGCACTGATACTACCGCTACAACAACTTCAAGCATATTTTGTACTGTCACCAATGTGTTGTTCTATATCATCTCAAACATTAATGAATGAATAATTGCAAAAGTATCACTGATAAAAATGTCGACACATCTCATGCCTTTAGTGACATCTACAGTGTCATTTATAATATTTCCATCATAAAAATCTAATTTGGAAAATTGCTTATATTAGGACACCCTTTTAATTATCTTTAAATCTATTTACTTTTTTAATAAAAAAATAAGAAACGAAAGTACTAACAAGTATTACTAGTATTAAATTTTAAAAGAATTGTAAGTTGTAACAAAGCTTATTTTATATTCAGATTAAACCATGTGTGTGCTCTCTAACATATAGTTAGCATGTCTCTTACATATATTGCATAATAGAAAATGAAGCAACGTATTATATGAGCTATTTTAGTTGTCAACTAAATTTCAATGTCGATAATATCATTCATTAAGAATGGTTTAAGGGAACTATATTCCTCATCAAGAGGACTGATTCATCCACAATTCTAGACATGAGCTTGTGCATTGTGCAGGGTCAGCTCTATGATTTTAAGGACTCTTGAGCAAACTAGATATTATGAATCTTTTACTAGATATTTTTTCAGTTTATTATAATATGATAAAGGAGATGAGAATACTGATATTAGATATTTAATTCTTGAAAAACAATATCACTAGTGCAAGTTAAAAAGAACAGTAAAAATAAAAGAGTGTCTCGTGCAACCATCCCGTCATCACGCATAAGTGAACACCAGCTCAAGCCTTGGGAGTGGCGAGGGAGCATGCAACACAGATGTTGAGGAACCAAGCAAACCATAATTTGATAATTCAGTCATCTTTTATGTTCCTACATCTTGATCTCCTTACTTCTGTTCCTTAATTGTCATGGTAGCCTCTTATCTTCTTAATTGCATCACACGCAGTTGCGAAAGGTTGTTTGGGAGATCTTTTGCACGTACTGGCTGTTGGATCGCGCCCTCAACTGTCACCTTGGTTGCACGATGCTAAGGCCGGCCTTAGCATTGTGCTCAAGGACGACCGATACTCACGTGCACCGCAGGGACTACTCGAGCAGAGGCTCACAGTTGAAGTGGTAAAGACCACTGCTTGAGGGGCTCCCACCCAAAGTTCAAATCATGGGTGCGACATCATCTTTTTAAAAATTACACCGTGGGTTTACGCCGTGGGTACTCCCCTAAAATTTTTCTTTAAAAAATGAATTGTATCAGCCATTGGTCGGCGGCGACTCAGATAGGCCGCGTCACGTGTGGGCGTCCTCTTCTTGTTCGGACTAAACTTGTCCTTTTGCACCGGAAGTCCATATGGTGGTGGTGTTTACAACCACAACTGATCGTGCGCACTAAAGTTTAAACTCATTCTTATTATCTTATATAGTACTTCCTCCGTTCTTAAATATATGACTTAGAATAAGAAATTTAGTTCAACAAAGAAAAAGGTCGTTGCAGCGCAGTAACCATTGGCATGGCCGCCACGCTGCAGCCGCACGTGCTGCTGGTAATTAAGACGAGATGCACCGTCCAAGCAGTACTTAACCAGTTAATCTACATGCATTACCCCTGATGACGATGAATCCCAGTAACATGCAGAGGAGCTTGGCCCAGCCTAATTAAGACACTGGCGGTGTACTTGCAAGTTTTGTTCGGAAAGTAATTAACTGTAACAGGGTGTGGCTACTCCTGAACAGAGTACGTACTCGCGGCCGGTCAGCGGAGTCGGCAAATGAAAGCTGCATTGCATGCAAAGGTTTGTTTGGATGTGAATAGCGCAGGGTGCAGTAGCGTTGAATGTGTGAATATTGCAAGCGTCAGAGGAGCCCGGAGAGGCTGCTGCCGGAGATGCCGGCCGGTCGCACGGCAGCAGCAGCATCTCCGGGAGGTCTCGGCTGGCCGGCCAGCGGGCAGATCGAATCGTGTACATGCCCAACCAACCAACCAACAGACGTTAGAGGTAGTAAACATCAACTAATTATAAAACTAATTACATGAATGGACGGGAAATTCCGAAACGAATCCAATAAGTCTAATTAATTCGTCATTAGAGATTGTTTACTGTAGCACAACATTGTCTAATCATGACATAATTAGGTTCATTAGATTTGTCTCAAAAATTAAGGTAGGGGTTGTGGAATTGGTTTTGTCGTTAATCCATATTTAATACTCCTAATGTCCGGTTTGATAACGTCTGCAGGTAGTGAAATTTTAAGGAACTAAACATGGTATATAAGGGGTGTGTTTAGATCCCAAAAAGTTTTCAAAAAACATCGTATCATCTATCACATCACCTCACATCATCTCTCACTATTCATCTGTATTTACACTAATTCTTTCCCAATTCAGCCAATTCATCTGGATCTAAACACACCTATGCACTAGCGAATTGAAGCTGGACTCCGTACTCTGCTCCAGTACGTCTGTATGCAGTGGTCTGCGGTATACGGTAAAAAATATACGGCGCCACGCCGTCCCGTCCTCTCCTCACGTGTGCTCCCTGCATCGCTCTCCCTCCACACGGACCAACCAGCATCGAGCTGAGGAAGAATATGTCGCGCGAGCGCGCAGCTGCCAGCTGGGTTGGTGCACGCGCTGGCTGCGCGTCGAGCGGGCACTGGCCGCCGGCCGGCGGCTACTGCAGCCAGTGCAGGGGCGCGGGCGGTGCCCTGGCTGGCTGCCAATGATGGCGCGCGCTCCAGCCTCGTGGCGGGTCAGCGCTATCCCTGCCGCGGTGGCGCCGCCTGCGCTGCGCGTCTGCACGTATCGCGCGCTTCCCCGCCAAATCTGGCCGTGGCCCCCGCCTTGCGCGCGCGCGCGCGGAGTGGGCGTTCAAACGAAGGAGGTTCACATGTCGTTTAGGGCTTCCAGGGTTCGTGAAGATAAGGCTGAGTCCAACAAACCTATGCAAATGCAATTTTGCCTCCCTATACCTACTGTTCACGTGAGGCAACTCCTCCAACAGAGGAGGAAAACGGGGAAGGCAAAGTGCCTTGGAGGAGAGAGGGCATGCAAAAATCCACTCCCTCTCAAAGGCAAGCGAGGTCTTTGGATGAGCTGGCGAGGCGAGGAGGCGTGCACCTTGACGACGACTGGGCGGCGGTTCGAGGAGGCAGGCGAGCCACCGGCGGGAGGAGGGGAGGGAGCGGCGCCACGAGGCGGCTCCAATCGGCGCTGAGAAGCTCGATCCGTGAGCGGCGGCTCGATCCGCGGGAGGAAGGAGGAAGGAGGCGCGGCGGGCAGCTCAATCGGCGTGAGCGCTCGATCCGGTGGCGAGTAGCTCGATCCGAGCCAGGGAGGCTCGATCCGACGCCAAGACAACCCATCCCGTGGGAAGGAAGTAGGGGAGGAGGCGTGGCAGATGGAGGAGGCGGTGGCGGCGGAAGGAGGGCGACGGAGGAGAGCGCGCGGTGGAGGAGGAGGCGGCAGGATGGAGGAGGCGGCCGCCGTGGCTGGATTTGCTTTTGCGTCTGCCTCGGCTTGTTGGAGAGGGCAAAAATTGGATGGTCACCTGGTTACTGTAGACGTGAGGCAAACCTTCATTTGCCTCTCCATTTTGCATCGTATTGTTGGACTCAGCCTAAATGAGGCATCTATCTTTTTTTAAATATAAATTTTATTTCAATCTCGTTTACGGAGTATTTCGCTCTACAGGGAAGTGGAAAACAAAATGATCATTGTTATTTTGAACCGTTTTATATATGAACCGAAAGATACAATCTCAGTGAACAAACTGCTCCTTAAGTCAAACAAGCAAAGTAAACTGCACCTAGTTTAAGTATCTGCCACGGTCAAAGTGAACTGCACCTAGTTAAATAACGCAATGCATACGTTATTAACTCGTTCACTAGTCTGTACCCTCTCAAAAAAAACTCGTTCACTAGTCAACGTTCAGACTTTAAAAAAAAAAAGCAAATCCATTCTACTCCGAGTGCCGCTGGGCCGGAATCAGAGGGGGAGCAAAGCGTGTCGCGGATCGCGCACGAGATTCGTGCATATGCGTACGATCGACCAGCACCCTAAACTGACACGCCCGAGGGAGGAGGAGACACGAGGGGCAATCACGGCGAGGTATCCGCCAGACCGCCACGGTCGGTCCAGCTGCTTTGCCGACCGACCCGGGGCTGTTTCTTGAGCGCCAACCAACGTGGTGGGACGGCGACGGAGGCACCTGGACGGACGGGACGAACTGGTGGAGCAGCGGCACATGCAGAGGGGGATCTCAAGCCACGATCGCGCACGCCCGCCCGCCCAGATAGCGTAAACTATGGGCTTGACGACTTCCACGGCTTGCAGATAAATAAAATAGAAAATAGGAGCAATCTCCCCCTTGCAGCGGCACAAGCTATAGGATTCCGAGGCAGCCAGTACGGTACCTCGAACTCCTTTTTTTTACCTGCCCTTTTTGTTACTACTCCTACCACTCATGTCCTTGCATGTACGTCATCGCTCGTCAGCGGCCGTGACTACCAATGCTGCGCAAGCGCAATTGGTCTGGCAGCGTGCCAGCAGCCTGCAGTGAGTGTGCTCTGTGGTTTGTCTCTGACCCTGCTCGCTCGGCTTGACCATCATAAATAGCAACATACAAGATCCATGTTCCTGGGCCGGCCGGCCGGCCCATAAAAGCGCGTCAAACAAACATCTCACAGTTTCTCTGCAAAACCATCCCTCGAAAGAAAAAGAAAAAAAAACATGCGAGAAATCCACCCACTCTACAAAAAAAAAACATATGACAATTGACAACAGAGAGCCCAGTTCTGCGTCCCGAGCAAAGCAATCAAACCATTTACCTTCAACGAGTTAACTCCTCAGTTTGATATGCACTCGAAAACTCTGGTTTGCAGACCTCCAGTCCCGACTCATTTCGTGCTACTAATCCAGTGTCTGTCTCCGACAAAATTGGATAAACCTTACATCTAGTGTCCTTTCGGCGGTTATCTTCTGCGAAGTCACGCAACTCGCTGCAAGTGCCCAGGCTGTATCCAGGCACTCTCTCCGTCAAAAATATTGCCACGTCCACGTTCCGACTCCACTCTATAACAGTTTTTCTCACTAGCACCTAGGCTCAGCTACACTTCTTGGCTGCTACATAAATAGTAGAAGAAAGAAAGAAAAACATGCAGTTCAAATCAGCTCCTCCTTCTATGGCTATGTCGCCTCCTGCGCGGTGGTTTCATCAGCACGGATATGGGGTCAACATTTTGGGAGTCTCTCGTGTCAGTGGCCGCACCTCCACCATCTCCTGTCAGCCAGTTCAGGGCCTCTGCGGCAGCGTCCTTCTCCGCGAGCTTCTTGTTCGCGCATGGCTGCCCGACGAACTGCATGCCGTTGAACTCGACGGTGGACCTGAAGAGGCTGCTCTTGATCTGCTTCGTCTTGTAGGACGGGTTGTTGTGCCCGGCCCGGGTCAGGAGGGTCTGGAGCTGGTTCTTGGCGTTCTCACCACCGTTGCCACCTCCGCTGTTCATGGAGGATGATGAGAGCATCGTCTTTGCTTTCTTTGATCTTTGCTCCTGTCGGCCGTAAACAAACCGGCCGCTGCATGGGTCCTCACTGACCAGCAAACGTATGGCGGATAACAACTCTTCACTTGTTTGGATGTCCATCCTTGGGTTTTGGAGCTGTTTAGGGGGAACTGTTATTAGCACAATACAGGAGACAAAAAAATAATGGCGTTCTCCATCTGATTAGGTCATAAATTTTGGTTCCTAAAGTGAATTCAGTGAATGATTGATTTCTGACTGAATTCAATCAAATGACACAATGTAAAAGTTATGGAACCAAGATAAGTGCATATGGCTAGTTATGCAAAGTGAGCATCTAGATACCAGGTAAGGGGGTGGAAACATAGTGTGTTGATTAACTTTGTGCAACCAGTGTACCGTATTGCATTATCACGTAAATAAATCTCATATAGGGTGTTGACAGTTGAGTTGGACCCGACACTGCCTATTTATTAGGCCCTCTGTCCAGGCATATTTTGTTCTAAAGAAGTCAAACCTTGCAAACTTCACACAATAATTCATCAAAATAATGCATAATGTGTGTGCAAAAGGAGCATCAAAAGACTCATATTCAAATAACCTTTGAGATGGCGTTGATTTTGTAGCAATTGACTATCATGCAAGAGAAACCAATGGTCAAAAAATATTTTTGTAAACTCTCACAATATGCCTTGCTCCCTCCGCCCCATGAAAATGCCCTCATTTATCGGCCACATAAAATCAAACTGACCACTTAATTGGGTAGGTAGTTAGATTTTTTAAAGCAAGGCCAGGTAGAATAGATTTAACTCCTAGGATTGGAATCTTTTATGGGATTTTTTTTTTCAAATGCTAGAATTGCACTTTTCATGGGACGGAGGGAGTACAGTTCAAAATGTCAGTAACTTCAACGAACAACAAAATATAAGATCATGATAAACTGGTATAGAAGACATTATGGATCGATAATACCTTGCAATGGATTAGATCCTCAAGCTCATTCTTTAGACTCAAATAAGTGGATGCAAGCTCACGATTCATGAAGAATTCCAGATAACCTCCAAGCATTTTTAAGTGTCCATCCTGCAGCATAGAGTAAAAATCATCCAATGATACATTCGCTAGTCTGAAAGATAACTTTACCAATACAGGAAATGCAAAGGAACATACCAAGCCCCCTTGTCTTATGTTGCCTCCGAATAGCAACAGTATAGAATCAGATATAGCAGTTGAATCCCGGAGGAAAACAGAATTCACCTTCACCTTCTCATTGAAAACTAGCCAGGGGAATGGAATCTTGGCTTCTTTACCATTAACGGAACTCTGGAAACAACAAAGGAAGGTAGATGAAACTTTGTCAAGCTGCCGATAAAATTTAAAAGTTATGTTATTTAGAATGCAAAGACTTACCGAATAAAGCATAACCTGTCCATCCTCCATTGTCTTGAGGGAAATTGATTTCTCCTTGTTCTGAAATTACCAAGAGATAAATAAAAATCACAGATGTAGAATTCACAGGTCACAATACATTCTACCATCAGACTGTTAACAGTAGTTATTATAGCTATCCTCCATAGAAAGCATGGAGCCATAATAAAACTTTAGAAGCATTATAAGTGTGAAAAAGCACAAGTAATGTTACATCAGATGAGAAACTCACCACAACAGACGAAACACCAGGATATAGCCCTGCACAAATTACCGCTCGAACTAGATTTTCATCACGGCTCCATTTATTGCACAAAGTCATGTTTTCATCAACCAAACCAGTATCCTTCAGAAGAAAGAGAAACTGACGCCGAAGGGAATCTATTGCTTTCAAGGTTTGCACCGAAAGGAAATTTTTCCAGCAATAGTCATAGCCAGCACGATCTCGTTCAGCCTCCCTCCATCCATCGTATGCACGAACCAGTGCAAGATGATCACTGTAGTCCCGGCATGAAAACTGTAGTTTAGCTGACTCAGCCAGCTGCATGGACAAACAAAGGTGTGTTATTTACACTGAAGAAGAAAAAGGGTGAAAATGAAGAAAATAATAATCGAGAGCATGCAGAAAATGCAGACAAAAATTGGAGTATAAAAAGACATAGACTTACATCTTTCTTGTCGAAGGGAGCCAAGAAAGGGTCTCTAACACTAAGTCCAGAAACTATTGTTAATATTGGGTCCAGACAATTAAAAATAGCCCCAAAAATAAGCATCTTGCCTAACTTAGGTTCAACTGGAAGCATAGACAAGTGCTTTCCTGATAATGACAAACAGTAAGTGTAGTCAGCACACAAGCCAAGATGCAGAGTAAAGTTGTTATAATGCAAAAATTAATCAAAAGGGTGGATCTAGTACCAAGAACCGTCAAGTCTTCATTCCGATCAAATGCTCCAATGACTTTAAGATATTCAATGGCATTTTGTACCTGGAAAAGTTAATCAAATTAAATTACAAAATCTGTTCGGAGACATAGTAACAAATAGCAGAAGAAACTTACTGATAGAGATTCCGGTGATTGCAAAGCTCTGGATAAGAATTCTGATATACTTCCCAGCCTCAAGCTTTTTATTTGTAAACACAGAGACTGGAGAGGAGTTCGTAGAAGTTCTGGTAACTGGTAGTCAGCAAATGCATCATATACACATCGTGGATAAAGATGGTAGCACTCCCCCGGTTGGACTCGGCCAGCTCGTCCTCGTCTCTAGATATATTCATTTAGTTAACAAAAAAAATGAGGTAAATGATGCAACAGAAAGGAATTGAGCAAACGAAAATTTCAGCCATGGCACTTGTAACCACGGCAATATTTAATTGATCGATGTAAGAATCGGCAAAAATAAAACGGATAGTAATATATACAAATAAGAAAGAAAATATTACTTGTCTGGCAGAAGCCTTGGATATCCATGTCGGAAGCAAACAGGGAGTATTATTCAGTGCATCGTAAGATGTCTCTTTTGCTTTGCCACAGTCAACAAAAAGGGACAAAATAATCATCATATTAATACTAGTTTCAGCCAAATTGGTGGCAAGAACTATTTTCCTTACTCCAGGCTCAGGCTTATCAAATATTAATTCATATTTGTTACCATACGAGACAAAAAGATGCATTATTCCATCCCTGACCACAGTTATCATTAGGTCAAAGAACTTCATATTTTTACAGCAATAACAAAAAAATGGACTAAGAGTCAAATCATTAACATAAGTTATCAGGTCAAAGAACTTCCAGCTGCATGTAACCAGAACATTATTCACAAAGAAATTCTCAACAAGATCTTAATATCTTAAATATGTCAAATATATAACTATTCAGGAATCAGGATAGCATTATTCACATTCCAGATTCTCAACAAAGTGTGGTTGGTTATGCCTAGCCGGCCCTACTGGGCCGAGGGTGTGCAGCGATGGCCTGTTGCCGTGCACGCCCCCTGGGTGTCTTGTAGATTAGGCAAGAGTTCTCTAATTTTTCCTTCCATAAACCAATCCCTGGGTCTCCCTTGCCTATATATGTATGGGTGTTTTACCCCTCTATAATCAATCTACTAATTCCCCAGCTATACTTTCTCTCAGGAACCAATACTATCCCTGTTTCACTCATTGAGACCATGGAGGTTCAAGCCAAGAAAAAAATGGATGCATGCCTCTTTCAAATGGCATTGGACAACGAGTTAATCTCTTTCATACTGCTAAAGTAAGGTTAGTGAGTGAAAATGTATAGCAACAGCCTTGTTATGTTCAATTAACTTGTACTATGAAAATACAAAACTCTTTGAGTAAGCGGCCTTATATTGTGAAACAAAGAGTATAAATTATTAAGTGGTAAGTTGTAACAACTTGGCCAATCAGACAAGGGTTACCATACAGTTAAGTCAATATTTTATTGCTTGAAACAAAGAACTGAGCTTTCATTTTTGTTGCAAAAGTTCAAAAAGTAGCCACAGTAATGCAATACAGATCACTGTAGTAGTTCTGGTAGTACCTGTTCTGAACTGGCCATAGAGCCATGACAAGCGAGCAGCAAAACTTTGCTTGGGTCTCCAAGTAAAGGATTTGATTGCAGCTGTTCTTTTAGCGCATTAATGTCATCCCACCCAGTCATAAATACAAGAACAGCACCAGATCGTTCCTTTTGACAAATATGGCATAAGACATTTTCTATTAAATTAAAACCGATTGAATCAGGATTCCAACATGATAGAGAATCACGAGTTCGCGGACTGTAGTTCCTCAAATCAGCAGTTTCAACTGCATCCTGTTCAAAAGCAAACACAATAAGCAAACACTTTGAGTAGAAATTAAACAGTCAAAGAATAAACAAACTTCCATACTTCCACAGCAGAAGCGATTTGGCTCTTCCTCTTTCGTAGACCTTGTTTTTGCATCTTCCAACTTTTTCTTGGCCATAGTCATCAATTTGATTGTAAGGAGTCAATCGATGTCCGGTAAGTTCAAGAATGTCTTCCAGAAAATGATTCCGAACAGGATATGTAAATCCCTAGGTTCAGATATAAACGCAATTGTTAGAAAAGATATCTAACAAAACTTACACGAGGAGCATCGACACAGCAAAAAATACAAACAAATTTTAGCAAGGAAAACAAGATAAAGATTTCATGTCAGAAAGCGATAGATGTAATGAGTGCATAATATGCATGCAAAATAATTGGAAATATTATCTCAACTAAGTTAGAGCAAGTAAATAAAAAGATGCAACATGGAACTGATACCAAACTGAGAATATGAGATGTTGATGCTATCTTTGTTCCCCAAGATGGTAAGGCTGACAAGTGGCAGGTACAGTGAGACTTTTTATGGCATGCGACATGTGTTCATGCTTTCAAAAATCTAAAGATCGAGCCAACGGAAAAAATGGGGTTGATACAAAGCGTATGGACTGAAAATGACAGATGGGAGTGAATACAAAAAGATTTTAAGAAAATGTCATACAGGTATATGTATCATGGGTGCTCCACCAAAGTATGAGGAGAAGAGCTCAGCATTAAGGGTTGCACTCATCAATATAAGCCTTAGCTCAGGACGGCGTGGAAGAAGGTCCTTTAAGACAATAAGAAGAAAATCTAGCACAAAGATCAAATAACATTAGCATAAAAATATAAATTAAAGTTAGTTGAAAATCAATATGGCTAATGCAAACCTTCATTCATTCCCCTCTCATGGATTTCATCAACAATAACATGGCTAACACCTTTCAAGTTTCTGTCCACCAGCAATCTACGCAACAGGACTCCAGTGGTGCAGAAAAGAAGACGTGTATCCCTTCCTCTCATGCCTTCCAATCGAACTTTGTAGCCAACCTAAAACAAAGAATTTGTTGTCATGACATACATAATCCGACAGTAATTCATCAAGTTTTGCAAGAAGTATGAGGCTGAGTGCATCTCAGCAGATCACGTAAGTAGAAGGTAAGTGATTCTGAGCTGATTTTAATATAAAAGGGTTAATAGAGCACCCTCGAGAATTTGACAACTGGCCAGACATCAACTCACTGACCGACAGCAAAAGCGATCTAGGCCTTTTGGAGTCTTGGATAGCATCCTCAAACTAGAATACTGAATTCACCCATGAACGCCACAAAATCATACTCCCATCATTAAAAGAAAATTTTATCATTCTACAAATGCAAGTAGCTCACCGATTCACCAATTTTCTCGCCCCTTTCAGCAGCAACTCTTTCAGAGACAGCAATTGCTGATATTCTTCTTGGTTGAGTGCAAATAATACTACATGTAGCACCACGAGCAGAATCGATTTCAGATTCTAAAATGTACTGCGGTAGTTGTGTAGTCTTACCGCAGCCAGTCTCACCTGAAACTACAACAACCTGTTCAATCAAACAAGACATGTTAACCACTAACATAGAGAAAATTTCGAAAAATAACAAAAGCACGAGGAAGTTGATTTACTATCTTTCTGCTATTAATGGAAGGATGTACATATTAAACATAGAATGGAAAATAAATGTAGAAAGAACAAAATCTGAGATATCAGATCCATTACTTCAACAGAAATTCAAGCTTCTAGTTTTACAATTACAAAAAGTGTAAGCTCATTTGGCTTCAGCAGTAGAATTGTTCAAACATTCTGCTAGATCATTTTTTTAATGTTTGTTTCCCAATATGTGTGCTATAGTTTCACCACTTTCTGTCCACCATGGGCTATGTTCATCCCTCATTGTAAATATTCTTACTCAACTCTTCTATATACAATAGTTTGTTAACGTTTGATACTATAACATAAACGCATATATAGAATTAAGAACAGGACCTGATTCTGTGATATAGCTTCCAATAAAGTTTGCTTTTCTTTATAAGCAGGAAGACTGCGACGAAACTCCATCATGCTTTGACCATCATTCGATTCCTGAAAAGGGAAGAAGTCAAGACAACAGAGGGGGAGGGGGGCATGAATCTAAGACATCATATCCTTTGAAACCGATCCATGAAGGGCAAACAGCAGAAGAAAGAATAACACCAAGTCAACAGTGCTAAATCAAACTATAACAAAGGAAAAGTCCAAGATGAAATTTCTAGCAATTTAAACAAACCAATTCGTGATATGATCTTTCCAAAAGAGCAGAGTATGATCGTTCAATCTGGCAATCAATACTGATACAACAATACATGTAGCAAAGACTCAGAAACAAACCCAAAGAAAACTGACCTTTACAAATCGAAGACAGAAGAAATTAATAAAAAAAATACTTAAAAGAGTAATAACACTCTGAAACTGTGATTAGCATGCACACTTGCAATCTCAACATAAAACAAAGGTATGGTAAGAATATAGTGCTCACTCTGATTCATACTTTAGATTATTAGTGCATACAATGGTGCTTAGCTGGCATAAATAACGAGTAATTTCATCTTAAAGACCATGTAGGTAAATGACACCATATTAATAACAGAGGAGACAAGCAGTTAAGCACTAAGTTAGCAATGCATACAAACATAAATGCAACTAGTCCACTTGAGGACAGTAATTGGCAAGGATGTTGCGAATCGACAGAAATTTTAGAAAGTGAAATTGGTTGTTGGCCAGGGACTCCAGCATCCCCATTAGCAAAAATACAATTAAAGAAGTATACCATAGAAAAATATGTATGTAGTACGCATAAAATTCAATTTCAAATTCAACTTTGATATTGATACTTCAAAAACACAAGTGGTACGTTGACACATGCTGAACGATGTCAGAGGATTGCTTATCTAATTTGTATCTTGACATCTGGCATAGATCTCAAACCAGATTTTTGTAGGTTTAATTAAATATGCATATTACTACACGATTTCTGACAAATTTTTGCAACATTGCAACATGCTGAAGTAGCTTATGGTGACGCCAGAACCTCTGGATATACAAATCCACTCTTTTAGAAACTTTGGACAAATATAGTGAAGTATCACTTCAAAAGGGGCATGCTGTTATGGGCAACCAGCCGAGCCTTTTGGGTCTAGTAATGTAGCGAAGCGGGTACTTGTAGCCCCACCAGTCCTCAGTTTGTTAGTAGGGATAAGATTAGGTTGTTAGAGTACAGTCCGCTCCAGCTCTATATAAACTGTTTGAAATCAAGCGACGAAAATATCAATCTATTATCCCAATCCCCTTCTCCTACCCCTACCCCCTTGTGGTGTGACTGCTGTCTATCAGCAAGGTCGCACAGCTTGGTTTCAAGGCCATCTAGATCAAGGTTCATAACACATGTTTGCCTAAAGAGAAGGTTTGTAACACATGTCCTCAGAATAAATGCAACATTATGGCTTGTGGAGGGTTCAACAAACAATAGCGAGAAGTCAATCTTATAGACAAACCTGCCAAGCAGCCTGCTGGTTCCGCAACTGTAGGCTTTTCCTTCTTTGGATTCTTTCCATCACAGCACTAGTGGACGTTTGATTATCTTGCTGATCAAAGAAGCTTTCATCAGTTGCAAAACTGTCTGTGCTGCTTGACCTTGAGAAGGCTGCACTAGGGAAGTTCCCACTGTTTGTTCTCTTTCGTGCAATGTAGTCTGCAAGCAAAGCATCAACTTCTCTTTGCAATCCAGCAGGTATAGATACCTATAAAGAAAATACATTAGTTAACATCAATGTCAATGCGCATAAACACTTAAACATTTAAGCTGCTGGAGAATTGGCATACCTCTCTTTGAGGTCTTTTGTCATCAAGATCTGATCTATAATTAGGCAATGGAACCTTACTGAAAACAACAACTCTAGAATACTGACGGCTGCCATCATGTAGACTACTGTCAGATTACAGTAAAAATGCCATGCAGTATCAAAATCATAGAGGTGCAATGAAGTACCTGTGCAAACCCATTCGCTCAGCCAGTTGGGCAAGTTGTTCAAAATCTCGCCTATCCTTTCTTTCCCTTGAGACAATCTCTTGCTCATCATCATTACGGAGAAGCATGTGCAGTTTCCATTTCCATTCATCAACATTATCTAAAGTGGATGCACCCTGGAAATTTTATTTCAGTACAACTGTAAAAAAAAAAAGGAACAGCATAAAGAATCAAAGAAGAAGGAAGTTATATTGAGCCAAACTTCTCCTTCATTTTAGGACACATTTTTTTAGCAAACTTAACATGACTACATGAGATCTTGTTTTTCTTGATTACATATTTTTAAGGAAGCATGGATCGATCCCAGTTCCAGGAAGACTCCATTCAGAAAATGAATCCTGGATCCTACTCGGGCCGGTCTTATTCAATTAAACCGAGAAGGGCAGGCAGGTGACGCAAGTGTAAGGTGTGACCCTCGATCTGTCTGTGAACCGGAAAGGAGGTACAGTACTCAAAATCAACTTGTTACTCTGCCTTCCTATCAACAGGAAATGGCTTGCATGGATCCGAAAAGAAAACGAAAACCAACAATTCGACAACGTTGCAATGGGGAAGGGTGTAGCAGGTGTTAAAACAAAAGCTATATCTTTTCTTCTTTGCTTGTAACAAACAGAGCTATCTAAAGCTTGAAAGTAAGCATCAGAGCTATCTTTTCCAACGTATTGGTACAACTCCACAGTTCCTCTCATCCTTCTAGTCCTCGAAAGCCAGTGTTTTGTTTGATTTAGTTACAGATGGACTATCAAAGATATTGGCAAGAGGTGAAGATGCTGGGGGAAGGTGCGGGGAATGGCAATAACACTGATTTCTGGCATGATCAATGGGGCTCAGGATAGAGCTTTTAATATCCTTACAATTTCTGATTTTCTATGAACAGAAGATTCCTGTTAATCAAGCATGATGAATTGCTCATTACAGTGGCACCAGCATTATGTACCATGTCCTAGTTTATAGCTATTTATGGTTTTTCACCGATTCCATTGTATAGAGTTCTAGTTTCTAGCTGTTTAAGGTTTTCACATATTTAGCACTGTAACAACTAACAATTAGGTGCAAGATACTTCTCTATACATGGATATATTGTTATACGGGTATATGGCCATCCGTGGTTTCCCTATATTTATATTTACTGTACAAAAGATCCTAAGTAAGCAACGGAAAAAACTTGAACAACGTAGATGCAAATTGCAAACACAAGGTAATCAAGCTAAAAAGCACACCAAACAAAAGGAAACCACTACAACAGATACAGTAACAAACCACTACAATTAATACCCATGGACCCAATTCGGGAAAGACTTTGGTTGACAGTATAGTCAAGCACAACTGATTTTCAACTGATCATTTCAAATGCTGAGCAATCAACAACTGGTAAAAGCATTCACCTTGCTTGAAACTGATGTACGGTCCATCTCCCGATCCGAGTCATCCTCAGAAAAATCATCGTAGGCGTAACGGGCATACCCAGCGCTTTGCTGCCGGAAATGCTCTGGCTGGGGTGGCCGCGGGATGGGAGGCATATCACGCCGCCGCGTCTGAGGCGGCGATGGGGGACTGGGCGAGCGCTCGTCCATCCGCCACTCCGGCGTCCGCGCCGCTTGCTGGGCCTGCGCCGCGGCGGATGGAGGTGGCGCGAGGCTCCCGTTGGTGGACGCGATAACTGAGCGGAGCCGCCGCATCGGCGGCACGTAGACTCCGCTGGTGCTCATAGCTGCGGGCCGGGGGTCCGATGAGAGGTGGGGGTTAGTCGCGCCGGGGCTGGGATTAGGGTTTCTGGAGAGGAAGAGAGGGGTGGGCATGGTCGGGGGGCGGGGCCGGCGGAGGTTGCGGACGCGACCCCGCAGGACGGAGCTCAGGAGCATCACCACCAGCGCTGTCGCTGCGACAGCCGGCTCACATGTCTCATGCAATCCCCATCCGCTTTCCGCTGCTCTGCGTGCGGTGTGGGCGACCGGCTAGACGGAGGGGTCCTCGCCGCTACACTATGGGGGTCCGGGGCTCTGAGCGAGGAAATTAAACGCTGACGCCGGCGAGGAAACGGCGGCGGCGATTGCGCGGGGTGGTGGGAGAGTGGTGCGGCGGCTGAAGGGGAGGAAGAGGAGATGGGATGGCGGTGAGGAAAGGGAAGAGCAGTCCTAGGCAGTGGGAGGGATAGGTCGCTGACATGTGGGGTTTGCGAGCTCGCGTCACGTACACGGCGATTCGCTCTGCATTGCGGGCCCGGGTGCTGGGCGAGGGCGACGTGGCCGCTGTTTGAACGTTCGTAGATGGACGGCTGCTTTGGGCCTGTAAGGGTCCTGACTTGGCGAGCCGTGATTGGCTATCAACATGGGCCCAAAGAGGGTGCACGATATTTTCTGTGGGCTCCTTTACACGGGCACCTTTCTTTTTCCATTTTAGGACTGTCTGTCCATTTTACAACAACAACTTAACCTTTTGTCCCAAATAAATTGGGTAGGCTAGAGATGAAACCCACAAGAAATAAGGGTAGGAGAAGGACAAAGCACAAGAACACAAAGAAAAAGAAAGATCATGTTTGTGATAGAAGTCTCAAGCACTTCTATCATAACTAACTCCTTGGGGATGTCTTAAGGTCTCTCTCGACCGACTCATCCCAAGTTAGTTTAGGACTCTACCTCCTTACACTGGCCTAGCACCCCACCACGCAGGTGCCTCGTGGAGGCCTCCTGGACATGACCAAACCATCTCAACGGTGTTGGACCAATTTTTTCTCAATTGGTGCCACCCCAACTCTATCCAATGTCTTCGCTTTGGACTCTATCTCTTCTTGTATGCCCACAAATCCAACGCAACATACGCATCTCTCTGACACTCGATTCTTTGGACATGTCGCTCTCTTTGTAGGCCAACATTCAGACCGTATAACATCGCCGGGCGAATCGCCATTCTATAGAACTTACCTTTTAGCTTTTGGGGCACCTTCTTGTCACAGAGGACCTTGGGAAGCTTGGCGCCGCCATTTAAACCCAACTAGAAATCCTATGCCTAACATCCTCATCGATGTCACCATCCTTCCGTAACATCGATCCCAAATACCTAAAGTCTCTTTCTTGGCCACCACTTGTCCGGCCGAGGCTCACAACCCCATCTTCATGTCGGTCATCGAAATCGCACATCATGTACTCGGTCTTGGTCCTGCTGATTCTAAAACCTTTCGACTCTAAAGCGCCTTCCACGCTCAAGCTTCCCATTAACCTGCCCCTAGTCTCGCCCACTTAGCACCACATCATCAAAGAGCATACACCATGAGATACCACCTTGGATGTCCCTTGTGACCTCATCCATCACCAAAGAAATAAATAAGGGCTCAAAGTCACGATGTAGTCCTATTTTAATTGGAAAGTCACTAGTGTCACCATCGATGTACGCACACGTCACCACATCCTTGTACATATCCTTGATAAGGGTAATGTACTTAGTTGGGACTTTGTGTTTTTCCAAGGCCCACCACATGACATTTCTTGGTACTTTGTCGTCAATAAAGACCATGTGCAAGTCCTTCTTGCCCCTATACCACTCCATCAACGTCAGAAAATCGCCTCCAAGTCGACCTGCATGAACCCAAACCGGTTTTGGGTCACGCTTGTCGCCTCTCGTGAGGCGATGCTCAATAACCCTCTCCCAGAGCTTCATCGTATGGCTCATCAGCTTAATCCCCGATAAGTAGTGCAACTTTGAACATCTCCCTTGTTCTTGAAGATCGGACTAATATACTTCTCCTCCATTCCTCGTGCATCTTGTTTTCTGAAAATGAGGTTAAAAGCTTTGCTAGCCAAACTATGGTTCTAGCACCCAAACATCTCCACACCTCAATGGGGATGCCAGGGGCCCATCGCTTTACCTCTCTTCATCCTCTTCAAAGCCTCAATCTCGCCTCTGAATTCTCCTCACAAAACGTCTGTTGGTATCATCAAAAGAGTCATCCAACTCAATAGTAGGACTCTCATCCTCCCCATTAAACAACCTATCAAAGATCCGTCCCTTAATCTCCTCATCCCTCACCGCCAGTTGGTTTGTCCCATCCTTGATGCATTTGATTTGGTTGATGTCTCTTGTCTTCCTCTCTCGGATCTTGGCCAACCGGAAAATGTCCTTCTCCTTCCTTCGTGCCTAGCCGATAAAAGGTCATCGACCCTTGGCTACACTCACAGCTCACTTTGCAGCCCTCTTTGCTATTTTATAGCTCTCGATGTTGGCTGCACTCTTGTCGAGGTGGAGTCGCTTGAAACACTCCTTCTTTTCCTTAATGACCTTTTGCACCTCCTCATTCCACCACCAAGTGTCTTTCGCCTCCGCTTGCCTCCCTACTCATGCCAAACACTTCCACCGCCACCTTAGAACACACACGTTGCCATCTTTAGCCACATGTCATTTGCATCTTCTCCTTCTTCCCAAGGCCCCTCACCTAGCATCCTATCCTTAAACGCTTGCCTCTTCTCCTCTAAGCTTCCACCACTTCGTTCTCGCAATCTCGCGTTTGCCGGAAGACACGTGCAAAGCTAAAGGCCGCCACCACAAGCTTGTGTTGGGGAACAACACACCTCCGTATCACCTTACAATCTAAGCAAGCACGTCTATCCTCCCTCCTCGCAAGGATAAAGTCAACTGCCTCGAGTGTTGACCACTCCGAAAAGGTCACGGTGGGGATTCCCGCCTCAAGAGGGTATTTGCTATCAACAAGTCGTAGGCCAACGCCAAGTTCAACATCCTCTCCTCTCGGGTCCTACCACCATACCCAAACCCCCATGCACTCGCCGAAACCAAAGATTCCGCACCCACATGGCCATTGAGGTCTCCTCCTATGAAGAGCTTCTCACGATGGGCACGGTACTAACCATGCTATCCAAGTCTTCCCAAAACTACCTCTTGACGCCTCACTAAGACCTACCCATAGGCATCACATTCAAAGTCACATCCCCAACTACCAACCGGACTAGAATAATCCGGTCACCTTGCCTCTTAACATCTACAACTCCATCCTTAAAACTCCTATCGATCAAGATGCCCACTCCATTCTGCCCGACGCCGTATACCAAAGCTTGAAACCGAACCCTCCACCTCTTTCGCCTTGACCCTTCCACTTAGTCTCGAACGATAGGATATTTACACGCCTCCTAGCTGCATCGACTACCTCTCTTAACTTACGTTAAGGATCCTACGTTCCAACTCTCTAGACGAATCCTAGTTGGCCCGACTAGCTTCCTTACCCTTCGCGCCCGTCGAGGAAAGTGCGAAGACCCTTGCTCACTTTTCACCACACCGGGCGTAGGTGTAGCGCGCCACTAAGGTTGCAACGACCCGACCCTTGCTCACTTATCATCGTACCCGGATCACGATACGACGCGTCCCTAAGGGAAGCGACCACCCTTGCTCATTTAACACTACACCCGGGTTCCGATGTAGCGCGTCGCTAAGAGGGTTACGCCCCAACGAATTTCTTATGGGTTTCACTGTCTGTCCATTTTAGGGCAAAAAAAAAAAGTAAGAAACGCAACCGGTAGTTTTTGCAGATAAAATAAAATCTCGGTCTCCTTTAAAATGAGATGCTTGCTTTGCATTGGCAGTAGGCGTGAACCAGTCTGCAAATAGGACCGAAATTAACCAGCTTGGAATACGTCAACTTTCTCAGAGTGAGTATGCATACAGTAAGAGTTTCATTCTCAAGATACTTCAGAAGCTCTAAGGTTTATCCAAATGCTAATGGTGCTAGAAGTCCCTGGCACCAACAAGGCAACAAGTTGGTGATTATTCACTCAAGAGTGTTCAAAAAACGTGACATTAAAACGATGTGTTTCTCATGGAAATATCTGTCATATTTAGTAGGTGTAGCCCTTCTGGAACATGCCTTTCTTGGCCTCGTCGCTCTCACCGTCACCGGTGTAGCGACCAAGCTGCGCCTGTGAGTTGGCCTTCGCGCGCGACAGCAAGGCCTTCTGTGCCGCCTCCACGTTCTCGGGGCGCCCCTGCCACGTCTTCAACACCGAGTTCTGGAGAGCCCGGGCGTAGGAGAAAGACACGTGCCATGGGTTCGGGGACTGGTTCATCGCGTTCAGGTTCAGAGTTGCCTCAACCTCGGACTGTCCGCCAGAAAGGAACTGCAGAAGAAATCAGAGTTATAAAATTCTTGATCGTATTCCGTATGGAAACTTTTTACTCCAAGAGTGAAGACAATACCATGATTCCAGGAACAGCAGGTGGCACTCTCCTCCTAAGCATTGTTAACGTGTGCTTCGCAATGGCTTCTGGAGAAGCCTTCTCCTTGTGCTCAGCTCCAGGGGTGACCATGCTGGGCTTCAGCAGGATACCCTCAAACAGAACGTTGTTTTGGGCGAGGTAGAAGAATACCTCAGACCACACACTCTCTGCCACCTCAAGAGTTCTCTCAATCCCATGGTCTCCATCAAGAAGGATCTCTGGCTCCACAATAGGCACTAACCCATTGTCCTGCAGATTATTCATGTTGAAACATGATAAGCAAAGATGACAAGTTATTTCTGAGTGATGCAAAGTATTAGAGCATAGCCACATCGAGCTGTAGAAGTCTGTAGCTATGATGTATGCTATCTTTTTTCCTTCACTTCAAGAATATTTGTATAGTGACAGCACTAATAAAAGTGCAAGTTAACTAGTTAAAGGTGCCTAAACGTAGTAACGTCCCATTAGATGTTTAGAAACATAACAGGTTCACAAAACTTGTTTTATGCATCCATGTCTAAATAAAGCTTTGACCCACATTCAATCCATTCGAACACCATGTCCTAACGGCAGCATGAGTGCATTACTAAGGAGTTATCAGCACAAGTGTTCAAATGAATACAGATAAGGTTGTTCGTCAAAGCTCCATTAGCCATTAAACAAAATTTTATCATAAGATGTTTCCACATTTGCAAATTTATCTTGTTACCTGAGCAATAGCAGCATATCGAGCAAGTCCCCAAGCTGCTTCCTTGACTGCTAATGCAGATGGACCACAAGGGATGCTAACAACAGTCCTCCTGGGGAAGATTGATATATCATAGCAAGTTAGCAAAATTAGAAACAAAACACCAATGAGATTAGTTGACACATGCATGGTGAGAGTATGAACGAACCACTTTGCGAAGCGTGCCCCCTGCTTGTAGTACTCAGCACACCTTGAAGCCAAACCATCAAGACCTTGGCACCATGATTCATTGTTGGATCCAGGCAGTGGAACCAAACCCTAATTCATGAAACCAAAGCAATCACGTGATGAGATCATGAGAATAATAGTGCTAGCAGCATTTTGTGAGCTAACGTGATGCACACATACCTTGTCAACCTTGATGCCAGGCATGATATTCTGATCCTTCAAGCAGTCAACAAACTTCTTGCCGTCGGTAGTTGACTGATAAAGAGTCTCCTCAAAAAGAATAGCACCAGAAATATATTCGCCAAGGCCAGCAGTTGTCAGTAAAAGCTGCCTGTAAGCCTGGCGGTTAGTTTCTGTGTTGTCCAAACCAATGGACGCTAATCTCTTCCCGCAAGTTGCATTCGACTCATCAATTGCAAGAATACCACGCCCAGGGGAAGCAACAGATTTCTGCACAGCGAACAACCATGAGTGTCGATTCCACTAGCTGAAACATATATCTCAAAGTATGGTTGACATGTTTGCACTGATCGCTGTATAGACAGATACAAAAACAAAAGGAAGCATTACAGCACATATCACATAAGCTCTAATGTATCCGCAGTACAGAGGACAAAGTCATTGTGTTCAAGAAAATTGAAGAATCAGATTAAAACTACTAAAATTCTACTTTAGCAGTTCATGTAAGTTCTGTATATTGAAGATCCTTGCATTGAAACATCAATCAGATGCACAGAATCCCACATCAGCATTTTAATTTTTAACAAATCAATATACAATAGCTACACTAAAGTAGCAAAAAATGGAACAATAAGTCAAAAGCTTGTATGGCCCTTAATTCCTTGAACCATTTTGGTGACCTTAGATTGTCTTCAGATCAACATTCCCGTGGAGTCTACGCTAATAGAAAAGTTTTCAACAGTCTGAAGCAATCAAATGCACTTTATCTTTAAGTGCCCATCATAAAGGCAGACCATCAAGATGGTCCTTAATCATACAGACAGCGGGTGCATTGCTGCGAAGTAAAAGAGTTCATCAAAACTAACACATGTCAAATAAGCACAATATTTGCATGATAACCAATTATAAGTCTAGGAGAGACAAGGAATAGTAAAGTAAATCTTATCAATCTGATTCAAGTCTTCGACAAAGCATATTTCCAATATATCTACACATCACCTAATCAAACATATCCAAGTCATCTTAATGTTGATTGCATGGAAAAAATGAGATGGGTAAGGTAGCTTTCGTTTAAGTAAAACACCATGTGACTGAATTATACATCGCCCTAGATTCTGAGGTGCATACCACGTCGTGAAAGAGAAGATAAATAGCTACCACGAAAATGCTTCAACCTAAAATTGATTAAAATCGAGTAAACCAAAAAGATTTCGGTTTCTTCCCCACCAACCTAGTCCTGCCGAAAAGTCCCCGTCACTAATCACAGCACCAGATACCAACAAGGGAAAGGGACCATCACCACATCACAGATCGCCCCATACCACACGTGCAGCAACCCCCAAAACCAGATCCTCCCGCAGTCAATCGACTCCCCCTGACGGACAACAATTCTGGAGAAAATGATGTAGGGTTCGGCGGGGGCGCTCACCGCGGTGGAGACGAGCTCGTCGGAGTAGGAGCCGGCGGCGGCGCGGATCACCATGGCGCGGCGGGCGGGCGCGGATCGGCGGGTGCGGCCGCCGGCGAGCAAGCCCGTGGACGGGGAGCTCAGCTTCACCGTCGCCATCGCCGTAAGTTTTGGTGCGTGTGATCGCTGCCTTTGTTGGGAGTTAGGACGCGACGGCGAGGAATAAGAAGCCCCGAGGAAGTGGGTTGGTGGCAGGCGAGAGAAACCAGTAGGTTGCAGTTTTATATTTAGGTCCCTTTCTACTTTCTACTATCCTTTTATTAATCTTAAGTTTCTTTAAAAAAAATCCCTTGGCCGATCATTCCACCGACGTTTGAATCAAAATTCAAAATGGGCTTCTCACAAGCCTCAGCATATTTGGTTTTGATTGATTGCCCCTTGATCGAATTGTAGTGGATCAATAAATTGTTTGAGTTTTGACTAGAGACCGGAGGTGTTTGTATCTTTCTACAAATACATAGTACATTGAGGATCAAAGATGAATACTGTTTGCTCCTGCCCTCCTAGGCTCCTCCTGGCTCTCTCCGTCGCCGGGCGGATCCACCGAGACCAGATGTGCCCCTTGGGAATTACGAAAAGACCCCTAGTTCGTGACTCCCATTTTCTTTGGGCACTTTTCCTCCTCGTTTCTCTTTTTTTTATTAAGAGGTCCTCCTCATTTATCTGTGATTTCAATTGTGGATTTTTTTATTATTTTACGATTTGAAAAAAATATATATGGTATTCACAAAATTTTTCAAAACTAACTTTTGAAACGGGTAACTCCTTTCACATTTAAAAAAAATCATAACTATTTCATATAAACTCAGATGGAGAAAAATTTTATACAAAAGTTGTAGAACTTGACGAGATCTCAATTTTATAGTTCAAATTTTACATTTGAAGTCATCTTTGTGCTAAATATTCGCTACAATGTTACTCCCTCCGGTTTGGTAAATGAAGTCATTTTGGACAAGATTTGAGTCAAATATTGGGAATATAAATCATGAATAACTTTTAAGTCATTGAGTTTAGAAATGTGAAAACTGCATAAATAGATTTGTCTTGCGAAATACTTTCATAAATGTATGCATATGTTAGTTTTCAATAAATATTTTTATAAAAATAAGAAATTAAAGTTGCACTTTGGAGACCGTGTCGCTGTTCTAAATGACTTCATTTACCAAACCGGAGGGAGTATGATCTAATATACCGAAAGAATTTTGATTGTGCATTTTCAAAAAAAATCATAGCTATTTGACGCAATATTCAGATCTAAAATTTGAATATTAGATCTGAGCGTTATGTCTATTATTTGGACACGAAGATGACTCCAAATGAGAAAAGTACGAACTGAAAAGTTGTAGATCTCGTAAAGATTAACAATTTTTGTATAAAGTTTTTCTCCGTCTGGATTCATGTAAAATTTATGATTCTTTTTTAAAAAACGTGAAGGGAGTTACTACCATTTCAAACAACGGGAGTTGCTACAGTAGACGCTATAGGACCCTATCACCCTACCGTCTGCCATTTCATTTGGCGGTAGAGGGTTATTTTTGCAAAACTTTGTAGATGCCATATATTTTTGCAAAAAAATTAAAATATATAAATAAATATATATATCTCAATTGTGCACCAGAAGGCCCAATTTGGAATCCCGTGGCCTTCATTCAGGCTATCAGGCCCAGTAGGCTTCTGATCCACGTGGGAAATAGAAGCCGATGTAGGCCTTTTTTCCGTCACGCACGAGACGTGGGCTGGTATTTACATTCCGCCGGTTTGATTAAAAGGAAGGCCGTAGACAGAAGAGAATTGCGTAATCGTTTGAAGCTGTCAAACGCTTTTGATGATGCAAATAATATCCAAGCGAAACAATAGAGAACGCTCGTTTTTGTGTTGTCTCGAATAGCAAAATAAAATTTCCCGTGTCTCCAACCAAATAAAAGGTTGGGACAATGTCATTGCAGCATAAGGGTGGGGGGTGGGGTCATATTTAATTTTGAAGCGGATGTGAAAGTCCTTATAGCCATGCATTGCGTAGTGCAGGTTGCATGGTCACTTGGTCAGCAAACCGGCGGTGGCCGGGCCATGCCTGCCGGAGCCAACGACGGCACTACGCTGCAATAGAGCTTATTTCCACGCGCTCACGCGTGTCCCTTCCTCCCCTGATCGAGACCCGACATCCCCGGCGGCGAGTGGTCAGCGCTAGCTGCTCCTCTCTGCCAGCCGGAGACGAGCGAGACTCCTGTTCGATCCGGACGCGTACGATCGAACTGGTCGATCCGGACGACGCACAGGTAGGGAAGAGCGGAGAAGGGACCGACCGACCGCACGACGGCCGGCCAGGCCTCCCTCTCGATCTCCTGCGCCGGTGTGGGTGGCCGGCCGGGGGCGGATCGGAGCCGATCAGCCGAGGACGACGTGGCGGACAAGACGTGGAGCCGATCGATCGACGCCGCAGCGTCCGATCCGACCGAAAGACGCAGCATCCGAAAGCTGCTGCCGTGTGCCCTGCAGTTGTAGCGGCGCGAGCGCGACACGATCGACACTTGCCGGCCCGGGCATCAAATCCGCCGGCCGGCGGTGTCGACGCCAGACACCGATCGAGGAGGCCCAGCAGTAGCGGAGCTAGGATTCAAACTTAGGGTATGCCGAGTCAATTATTCAAAATACAATACGGTAAAATTAATCAAATAACTAGGTAACAGATCGGTGAATACAATACGGTAAAATCGAACTTATAATTTGGCATCAAATTGGTAAGCAGTACTGTTGGTAAGCAATAGTAATATAGATAAAAGGTTTCACAATATCATGAATCCGACAATTAAATTTAAAGGTCCACAGATAGTTCAAAAGAAGCTTACATACCTACAGTTCAAAGAAAATCACAATACTACTTCTCTGGCCTACGATTTCTAATGGACATGAAAGTCTTAATTATATCTTCTTCATCCGCTTCAAAGAAATTATCTTTCTCAATGAATGTGACAAGACAATCATCCAAAAAGCTATCACCCATCTTATTTCTCAGCTTACTCTTGATTAAAGTCATTGCCCAGAAAGCCCTTTCAACACTAGCTGTCGCCACAGGTAAAACCAGTACCAATTTAAGAAGCAAATAAACCAAATCATAAATATTATGCCTCTTTGTTTCAACAAGCTTAGCTGAGAGGTCAACAAGATTTTGCAGGCCTTTAAAACTATCATCTTGTCCCACACCATCAATATAATTATCGAGCTGCAATTCAAGTTTTAGCAAATCTGTGCTTGTAATGTCTTGCGGATAAAATTCAGCAAGTCTGCATATCTTTTGTGCATCAAATGAAGCAAATGAATCAACAGGATTGAAGGCAGCCATACAAGAAAGCAACTCCATATTAACTGCATCAAATCGATTATCAAGTTCTTGACTGATATGATCAATGACCCCAAGATACACTTCCCTTCTAAAATGATCATCATTTGTTTCATTTCGGGCAAACCGTCATGATCTTCCATAAGGCACATAATTCATCTCCATTGGAGGAACTTCAACACCATGTTGGTTGCAAAAAAAAGTGACTCTTTCAAGGAATTGATTCCATCCATTAGATCTCAATTGCTGCATTCTACCCTTTGCCACATTAACAAGAGATATTGCATTCAAGATATCTTGTTCTCTTCTTTGCAAACATTGAGACAATTCATTTGTGTATCCAAGAATAACAAACATTAAGTGTGCACTAAAGACAAACTCAAATGACTCAAATGCTCCAAGCATAGTATGCAGTTTTGGCCAGTCACTTCTTTGTGTAGTATCTTGTCCAAGAGTGATCAATACATCACGAATTATGGGATACATAGCTATGATGTTCATAACAGTTCTGAAATGAGACCCCCACCGAGTGTCACCGGGCCTAGCCAACCCCATTTCTTGGTTTAATCCACTACCGGTTTCTAGTTCATCACACTCAATTGCTTTCATGATATTTTTAAGTCTAGCATCTCGAAGCAGGCCATGGCGCTTACAAGAACTTCCAATAATATTCAGTAACATAGATACTTGATCAAAAAACCACACACAATCATCATTTCCCTTAGCAACAGCAACAAGAACAAGTTGGAGCTGATGTGCAAAGCAATGGATATAATAAGCAGAAGGTGACTCTTGCATGATCAATGTTTTCAGCCCTTTAATCTCTCCTTTCATATTACTAGCCCCATCATAACCTTGGCCTCGGATTTGAGTTAGTGTCAAGCCATGACTAACAAGTAAGGTTTCAATTGCTCCCTTAAGTGACAAAGAGGTAGTATCATCTACATGAACAACTCCAAGAAAATGCTCACATGGTCTTCCCAAACTATCAACATAACGCAAACAAAGAGATAGTTGTTCCTTATGTGATATGTCACTAGACTCATCAGCTAGAATTGCAAAGGGCTCCTCACCAAGATCTTCAATTATTTTCTTTCTAGTCTCTATGGCACAACATTGAATAATTTGCTTTTGAATCTCTGGGCTGGTTAAGGTGCAGTTACCTGGAGCATTGTTGAGGACACACTTATTCACATCTTCACAATTAGCTGCAAGAAATTTCAGAAGTTCGATAAAATTCCCTCGATTGCTTGACTTCTCACTTTCATCATGGCCACGGAATGCTAATCCCTGATGCAGAAGAAATTTCAAACAACGAAGTGAATAAGTCAATCTGGTCTTATAAAGACGACGATCCACATCACTCCACTTCTCAATTTGATCATCAATTGCTGCTTTTGGATTCATAAAGCCAATGTATTTCTCTTCAGCTGCCTTGTGTGCACCAGATTTCATATGTTTGATAAGCGCTGCATCTCCCACATTCCAATTTCTCCAGCCTTTAACAGTAAATGCATCTGTGCTCTTGCCCTTTGATTTTTTGTTCTTGAACAGGTAGCATAAGAAGCAAAAGATTGCATCCTTCTTGATGCTATATTCAGTCCATTTGAAGTTATAAAACCAGACATGAGTGCAACAACGATTTCTTCTTCCAATTTTTCTTTTTGGGAAATTATGTGAGAATGGTTGGAATGGTCCTTTAATAATATATCCTCTTCTAACTGCATCCTGATCATTAGCATGATAACTTGTAATTGGCAGCCTTTCACCTGGATCATGTGGAAGCCGATTGACATCATAAACCGGTAGCTCTGGCTGTGGAGATGCATCTGGCTGTGATGGTGCCTCTGGTTGTGCTACAAAGACATCTTCAATTACTTCAGAAGGACCAGATGAAATAGGATTCACAACCTCCTCTATTATACTCTCTTCCTCTTGAGTCTGCTCTTCTTGCACAATTGGAACCGGAACTGAGGAAGATGATGCTGAAGCAGCAAGCTTTTTTGCAGCATGTCTGCTAAAAAGTGTGACAATGTTTCCATCCCTCTTCATAATTCAGTAATTCTAAAAAAAAATTATGCAATGTATCAACAATAATTTCTGCGATAACTAACAAGAAATAAGCAATTGAGCAATGCATCAATTAGTAGAGCACATCAACACAAGGAGACAAGAGCCAAGAACACATCTACAGACTACAGTTCTACACAATTTCAGATCAGAAAACTATCAGGCTAGGGTTTGAAATCAAATACCTTGGTTGAATCCTGATAGGTCTTGGATCCGCACGTGTGGAAGGGAAGGTTGAGGGAATGAGGGTGCGAGACTACGAGGAGGTGAGGACGTCGAGGCAAAAGGGCGGAGGAGGCCGAATCGAGGAGGCGACCGGCCGCCGCAGACTGTCGTCGCCCGTCGGCCGTCGGACGGGAGGAGGCGACGAGGACGAGCTCGCAACTCGCGAGTTGCCGATGGCAGGCCGTGGCCGACGGAACTCAACGGAAGGGAATATGACGGAGTTGTGGACTTGTGAGCCGTTTTTTTTTACTACTGGACTGGGCCGATTCTTAGGGTACGCCAGGCCCCACCTGGCATACCTATCAGCTCCGCCACTGAGGCCCAGCACCACTCTCGCATGCAGCAACTGCCGGTGTACTAGTACCACACCCTGGCTCGTCGATCAGCCGGTCGCCCATCCCATCCCCATCTGTTCCGGCCGGCTTGTTGTCGTCTTCCTCCCCGCCATGAATGGGCGTCGCGTGGCGTGGATCCATATCCATCATCTAGGTTATCATCAGCACATCATCAGGGCAGAGTACGTAGCTGGGACACACTGTATTGATGCTGGATGAATCCACGGTCGGCTTCGCGTCTACCCGGGACCCGGCCCGGACAGTGCTGCAAGAAGAGACGACATGCCAGTTCGTTCCCGTGTCCGTTTGCGCGAGTAGGCGACCTAGAGGCGCAAGTACGAGCTGTACGGTCCCATCAGCTACTCCGTAGCAGCTATCGATCGGCTCGAGTCTACGGCCACACGCACGCGCGCTCCACTCCGATCCAGCCAGCATGCATCATGCAAGCAAAGCAACGCAAAGATATGCGATGCAAACCGGCGGCTGGGTCCGTCGACAGCAGACATGCTTCTTGTGTTGCAGAACAAGGAAGGAGAAAGGCAGCAACGATATTCCAATTCTTTCAACCTCACCCTCTCCTGGCCTCCCTCCACATGATAGAATCATTATTTCCCTTTGAAAAATACAAGAGACCGTGGGATACTACTGACACCAAACTTATGGAAATTTTATAATTCTCATTTTATTTTTTATTTTTTGAGAAAAGCCATAGAACGAAATTAAGAGAACTTGGAACATGACAGCTCGTAGGATCTTGTCGGATGCAAACCTTGCAAGCTAAGCAGCAGGAAAACTGCTGAACCCGGTCTCTTCAATTGAACCGTCATGTCGTCATCATCATCACCATACGTATTTATAACACAGATCACTCCTAGTAAATACAAAATACATACAAATACAGAACACTCCTAAATACGAGTACGTAGCATCTAGCAACAGTCTAACACAGATCGATAACATCAACTAGCTAGCTCGGCACGCAGTGTCGATCAGTTTGTCATCCGGAGACGAGACACCGGCAGCGACACACATGGCTCAATGGCTGGCGGGCGACATCCTGCCATCAGGTACCTCATCTCATGCTCGCTGCCGCTGCCATTAGTCGTCGACCAGGACGGATCGGTGGCTTTGTCTTCTTAAAGCAGAGCAGGCGCGGCTGTTTAAGCCTACTAATGTGGATTGATGCGTGTGCGACCGGTGGTCGATGGGCACACTCCTGTTCTCATGCGAAAACACCGAGTGCGACCTGATTTTGATCTTTCCTCCTGTTTATTTATAGGGGAAAAAGGTTAGTGTGGTTGTTCTGGAGTCCTCGGGTGCAGTGCCCGATTAGTCCGATTTGTGGATTGAGACATTCTTCTTCATTTCCTCTTGGCTGTCTTCCCGAACTCCAGCAAGATATTTTGTTAGAGTTTGGGGTTTTGAGATAGATGGGGTACGGTCCTCTGTGGGGTGCAGTGTTACAAAAACTTGTGGTTGTGGCCGATAAACACAAATAGACAGGAAATATCATCGCACAAAGAACCGCACACAAGAATAACATAGACTTGCACTAGACTTGCATTTCTTGGGTCGGGTCGAAAAAAGTCCAGTTCATTTCGGGTCCAACATTCGTGCCCTCGGACATCCCATGGGTGTTGTTGGCGGGGATGGGATCAGACGGGCTTCTCGATCATTTTCAGTTGAAAAAGTATCAAAATTTTTTTAGCTTACTTTTCACTAATCATGGTCAGTCCTATAATCACTGTGGCAGGTCAAATCCCAACGAGCTCGAGTCGTGCCGAGTCATAAATGCTCAAGTTTACCTCGGCGGGGTGCTATGAGTTAAGTAGTGGTGGAGCTGGGATTAAGCCCACTAG
The DNA here is from genome assembly GCA_022644695.1 of Cenchrus purpureus. Classification (NCBI taxonomy): domain Eukaryota; kingdom Viridiplantae; phylum Streptophyta; class Magnoliopsida; order Poales; family Poaceae; genus Cenchrus; species Cenchrus purpureus. The sequence continues at coordinate 22,047,313 of CP053466.1, forward strand.
ACCCATGGCCCTAGGCATTGGGCTGAATTCTCCACCGCATAGTGTTGTAACTATAAAGATCTAACTGTAACATCATTTTCACTAAATGGCTCTAGGTGTGGGCTTGGCTCAGCTCCACCACTAAAACCAAGTGCTCAGAGCATGGAGCAAGTGCTAGAGGCAACATAGAAAAAACCCACATCGAGCACTAAGGTCAATCTCAGTGGTAGTGTCGTGAGCACAGTTACCAAATTTGCCACATCAATTTTTCAGCATGATGACTCTGTCACTCTCAATGTACAGGTCATGGGCACAGTTTTATAGATGGAATGCAGCATTTAAATCTTGTATGTGGTCATCACCATGACCCTGTGATTTTCTCGCAATGCCTCATGAGTATTGGTAACTGTAACCACCTAGGGTCATCACCATGACCCTGTGATCTCTTTTCATTAATTTGGTGTTATGCTATCAAAAAAATCTTATGTGGTAGTCTATTAATTGTTAATGACTCTGCCACTGAGTCTGACCTAATCGAGAAATAAGCAAAATGGATTTTTCACACATACATGTAACCACATGAGTTATCCAAAGCATTCATTATTGAATTAAGGTGAGATGGTTTATGGATAGGTGAGAAGTAGGTAGAGAAAATCAACGGTTCAGATAAGTCATGTGGTCACATGTACATGTGGTTTTTCATTTTTTTGAGAAAAATGAATCTTACGAGCAGCATGAACCAATGCAAGTGCGAGATACTAGAGAAACACACGTACGTGCGCTCTAGGTAACTTGCATTGTTTTAGGAAAAGAAGGAATTAAAGTTGGTAGTTGATCCAATACAACTGATTAAAAAAGAAATGCAACAAGCTGATTAAACATTTTATGAGTGAAGTTAAGATTGTGTCACTTTGCTACTTGTACCTGCAGTTTTGATTCTCGTTGGGTCCGTAATCGTAGTCATTTGCGCAAGCATTTAGATCCTCTGTTCCTTGCATTTGGTAACCTAGCTCTGTTTAAAGGCAAAGCTCCATTACATTTACAATGTCAAACCTGGACACCTGGTGTATTCCAAGTTAAACGAAAGCCTAGCAGTTGTTGTGGTGTTCCCGGTCGATGTTGATGATGCTTGATGCATGCCGTCCCTGCTGTTTGACAAGTTGACATGAAATCTCTAGTGTCATCGTCAATAAAGATCGCACATATGAATATGATCGGACCACGGCCGTCCCTGATCTGCCTGTGGGCAGCAACACGATCGCTGTCAAGCCTCTCTACCGTCGTAATGGGAACCTCTCGTGTGTTATCTGGACAGGCACCTGATTGAAATCATGGAATGCGATCAGCTTTCAGCATCGCCGCCATTATCGTCTCTGTCGTTCGTTGGCACGAGCGAGCAATCCAAGCTGTATCTGGTTTATCTCCATTGGCGCCATCACCGTTTCCAGGTGCCTGATCAATGCCGTCGCAAATCACTAAATCCTGACCTCGCCGTAACGCTCATGAAAATTCGACCATGATGAATGAAGTGGATTTAACACTGGGCGATGTACACTTGTTACCTATATATACTTGCACAGTACCCCAGTAAACAGTACAGACCCACAGCAGCATGAGCACTGTTCCACACCGGCAACCCATGCACACTTGTTCTTGCTGGTTGCTTGAATGGAACAGTTGAAATCACATCTCGTACAATCCCAAACGCAAGTACAAACGCAACACAACGACTACGGATGCCAGTGCCACCGATCGACTGGCTGATCGGTCGATCGTCACGCCATTATGTCAATGGCCGCCGGCGGCGCCGGCGCCTCCTCCTCTTTCGCCGAAGCATCGCCGCCTCCCCCGAGCAGGTGCCTCGTCATCTCCTCCTCCTCCTCCTCCTCCCTGCTCCTGATCCTGGTGGTTCATGGCATCCGCCTTCTTCTCCGCGCTCTTGCCCCACAGCACGAAGTAGAGGCCGATGACGATCAGCACGGCTCCGATGATCCTGCAGCCAGCCAGAGCACACTCAGGCATATGAATTCTTGCCGTGGGCCATGGCTGGTGATCCATGTGAATATGTGATCCTGATATCTCATCCGGCCTTGTCGCGTTTGTATCTGCACGAGCGCACGTGCGGCCTTACCCTCCCGTGTAGAGCTGGTCTCCAAGGATGGCGGCAGCCATGACGGCGACGGCGACGGTCTGCACCGGCTGGAAGACGGCGGTGAATAGCGGGCCTCCCCTGTCGATGCACCAGATCTGCAGAGCGAACGCGACGCCAGACGCCACCAGGCCCTACGGGGAGAAAAAAAAAGAAAGATCGATGCCGTTGTTTTCTTCATCAGTACAGAATGGAACAGGAGTGTACACTGCACACGTCCTTTGTTTTCTTGTTTCTCGATCGGCAAGTCAAGCACGACAGTAGCTGATGCTTACAGCGTATAGGATGGTGAAGAGCTCCCCTCCGGAGTGGACCTTCCACCTGCTCAGGTCCTCCTCGGTGAACACCGCGATGACCAGGAACTGGAGGAGCCCGAAGATGCAGGTCAGTGACAGCACCGAGAGCCTGGCTGGGTACCTCTTCAGCACCGGCACCTGATGCAGAAATTTCCACACAAATCAGTGTGATCTTTACATATATGCATGTAGACTGTAGTGTGTGTGCGATCATGAGCTGAGAAATTTGATCTACTTGAAGAACCATCCATCCGGACCAGGAGAGGCAGTGTCCGAGGATGAAGACGCAGCCGAGGGTCCAGTTGAGGATGGGGCTCGAGGAGGACAGCGTCAGGAGGGAATTGATGGTGGGATTGTGGTGGAACAGCGGCAGGCCTTTGTAGAGGGTGATCACGGTCGCGCCTCCGATGCTCACCACCGTGCCCACAACCTTGGCCACCCCATACCTCCTGCTCAGGTCGACCTGCTCAAGCCTGCACAATTTTGAGACATTCTTCAGTTAACACTCTTTATTACCTAAAAGAAATCTACAGTGAACGCTGCAGCATACTAAAACCGGGCTAGTTAATGGTTATGCTGAGAAATTAAGGCAACTCATCGCTTGTGTGCAGACAAGTAGTTAGCACCTGAGGACAGCGGCCATGGCGAAGGTGATCGCAGGGACGGTGTTCTGTATCGCAGAGGCGTAGGTTGGTGACAGGTGATACAGACCCAGGAGATAGAAGCCCTGGTTTGCAGTTATCCTGAACAACAACCATTCAATAGCAGGAAAACTTAGTTCAGGAATTCAACAAAAAAGACTTAACAAAAGTGACATGCATGGAGCATCAGTTTCACTTACCCACACAACGCTAGCAGAAAAAACTCCACCAGCAAAGAGAAGGTGAGTGGTGGCCTGTCTTTCCTGAAACAAAACATGCAGATGATCAGAAATTCACCCTGACAAGTTCAGAAAAAAAAAGACATGGAGGCTGTTTACGCACTTCTCGAGGAAGTAGGCGAACGGGGCGAGCAAGGCGAGGGAGATGATGTTCCTGTAGACGATGAACACGATCTTGCTGATGCCCATGTTGAGTGCCGCCCTGGTGACAATGTGGAACCCCGCGAGCATGAACTGCAGGGCCAGCACTCCGATGAACAGCTTCAGCTTCTCAGGAGCCATCACCGCTGCAGCTGCCTGATCCCTCCCCATCTCTCCTCTCCTTCCTATGTCTATCAGACTGTCACTGGTTCACTACAGTTTGGTGCTTGCAGTGTTGCTAGTTTGTTGCTTGTGTGTTTGAGATGCCTGCAAGGCCCATATATATAGGGCCTTTGCCACTGCATACCTCCTCATCTCTCATCCCCTATCTTTGGGTGTCCTAACTAGCCTGGCACATGGATCATGGCATGGATGTGAGGGGATGGTCCTAAAGGGACATGACAATTGCACGAATGCAACATTGCTATAGTAGTTTGAGAACAACCCCCTAATTGCAGACTTTACGTCATGTTCACAACACATTTGCGGTAGCAGTGTAGTAGAGCAGAATGTTAGACGCCCATGCTTCCTACTACATGTTCATGCAATAAACTCCTGTTTTGTTTTCAGAAACTATTTGAAATTCAGATGTTTCGAATCACGTACTGGTATTTGATCTGATGAACTGTCCCCCAACAGGAAGTAATGAACACCAAAAGGTCAATCTGATCATGGAACATCGATAATTCGATATGATCCCAGTGGTTCCTACTGAACGATCATGTGATCCTTTTTTGGCCCCCATATTATGAAATTATAATTGCTTTTCACTGTGTAATTTCTTGGGCAGACTGTTCTGACCTTTTCCTCGTTTATACAGTATAGTATGGGTGGAGATTGGATACACGCCGTTGGTCTCATATACGGGCAGGACAGTGGGTTCATGACAGATAAGGCTGCTGGCTGGAGTGCCAGGGCTTTCCGCATACAGCAATCAGTGAGGAGGGCTCCCGTGTATCCCGTTCTATCAACATCCAACTAAATGCGATGCTTCTTACCAATTTCGCTCTCTCTTATTTTTATTCAATTTTATTTCCATTTTCTACTGTTGATCAACTTGTGATCATTAGTTTAGACCAACTAGTATTTCTCTTCTCTTTTCTAGAAATAAAAGGCATTTCTCTTCTCTATTAAAAAAAATGATGGCCTATTATTGATAGAGAGAAGAAATGGCCTTTTTTGCTTGTTCTTTCAAAAAAAAAATGATGACTTCGTATTGGATGAGCTTCTTACTGCTCGGTTTTCTGTCCAAAATTCTAAGAAACATGAGATGAGATGAGATTGTCTGTCCACACACAGCACAGTACCTCTGAATTCCATTTTCAGTTGCCATGCTCCACTGAAACGAGAACGAACATTAGCTCGGTTGGTAAGCACCCCAGATGGGCATATGCCGCCTGTTTGGGTTCGAATCCTCTCGGACGCAGGTTTATCTCCGGAAAAAAAAATCCCCAGCCGGTGCAACCCCGGCTTAGTTTTTTTTCACGCTCCACTGAAACCAATGAACGTTCCTCAGGTTCTGCTGCCCTTCTTCTTCTTCGGAAAATCTCTGAATCAGAAAACATCAACCAGCAATCACATGCTCTCGTTCAAATGTTCAAACATGGATCCCGGCGGCGATCTTCAGTGACACGAATAAATGCCCTTAGGTTCATGCAAGCATGCTCCTCCTTAAACACCAACCAGTTCCAAAAGATTTCGCATGGTGTGCATCAACATGGCATGGCATCCTGGAAACGCCATGCGTGCGTGCACAGGCAAATCACACGTGTGGGGGCGCCGACATGGCGAACCCACCGACGATCGCCTACAGTACGACAGAGCTCTTATCTGCAACCACCACCTCCTCTCCCTTCTCCCTCCATCCTTCACCCTCGCTCCTGCATTTCTTCAGGTTTAGCATCAAGCCATTAACAAGGTGATCTGATTATTAGGGAGTGATCAACGGTTGTTGAGAGGGCGCAATTAAGCAGGCCATCTTATTAAACTCCCCCAACTGATAGGGTTGGTGCAGCACATGGCGCCGGCGTGTGGACCTGCACTGCACTGACTGAAACTGAACTGAACCAACAGAGACACATTCATCTGAACGAACGAACATACAAGGTCCTCAGACCAAGCTACTTCAGGTTCAGGTTCCAGAATCAGGATCAATTCAGCTCACCAGCTCGCAGGAGGTCCACTGTTAGTACTAATCAGTGATCATGGCGTACTGATGGTGCGAGCATGGCAGGCATGACTTGACGGCGTGGGTACGGTCTCGTCGTGGACGATTTGGTGACACATCCTTGTACCGCATTTAAACGGGCTGTTTTTTGTACAGTATTCGCACAAGTACCAGGCCATTTTTGTTCAGCCAATGGCCCCATGGCTGGAAATAATCAATTGAGCGGCGCATGCTTGGAATAATCAATGGAGCCCTGCAGCAGCATGAAAAACGAAAGAAATTGCTGATTGCTAATTTTTAAGCTTTTTTTAAATAATGATTTTCAAGTCCGTTCTAAAAGAAATATTTAAGCCTGATGAAAATATCCGTGATGGGACGGTGAAGTCTGAACTGAAGAAAATTGTAGAAACTTCTGAATTTTGTTGCTTCTTCTAACTATCTGCCGGATGGATGGATGAAATTGACTATTCGAGTGACCGGGGCGTGGGGAATAAGCACGTATACTCTTCGATTGCCCTACATGATGTGCTCTTGACACATGAAAATGGACAGCCAAAACACCTTGCTGAGATCAGATGTTCAGGGAGAAGGGGCACACATAATTGAGGGCTGCAGATAAATTACAGGAACAGCACTAGATAACCACAACAAGTCAACCTTGAAACTGGAAATTGACTCCAAACATCCAATGTGACATGTTATCCATGTCCGTCTGAAACGAGCCTCGACAATTTCGATGCCCTTTGTTCTTGCGGTTGGGCAATGATTGGAACTAAAGAAAATCGTAGATAACCTGCAGTTCTAGTATCAGCATAAGTGCTTTCTTCCAGAGACCTATCTGCAGATGAACAACTCATTAGTTAAATCTTCAGCCATTTGCTAGGCAGAAGAACTGACTAAAAACATGCTCAGAAGGGCACCAGAATCAGTTAAACCACTTCATAGATAACCTTAACATAAGCATGGTCCATGATAGTCAAAGATCACTAGTGATTCTATCTATAGCAGAGACCAAGAGTTGAGCAAGCTTGCACCGTGGACATATGCTATTGGGCATCAGTTGCACTTCTACAATTCATCTAGAAACTAAAAGAAAAGACTTCAACATTTCAAGATGTTGAAGTTAGATTCCAGAAGGCACAAAACACCAGCACAGGCTGCGGCATAAGCATCTGCAAGAACAGGAACAGAGTCCTTCTGAGTCGTGACAGTCGCTGAACTTCCATTTGAATGTCTACCACCACAATTTGAGCTGTTGTGCAAAAGACTAAAAGGCCACATTGCTATTCAGCATCCCTTTTGCCTGCAGGACCTTCCTGATACAATGCCAGCCACTAGCCTCCTCTCTAGGCTGTAAGTAGAAACCATAAGACAAATGCACTGCTGCCAATAAGCGTGAGTTGCGTCACCATCATACTAAAATACAAAACAGATTTGAACATTTCAAGAAGTTAGAATTAGATTTTAGAGGGCACAACACCAGCACAAGCAGCAGCATAAAAATCTGCAAGCCCAGGAAGAGAATCCTTGTGACAATCGATGAACCTCAATTTGAAAGCCTCCTCTCCAAGTTTAGCTACTGTGCAAAAGCTCATATTGCTATTTAGCAATTCCTTCTCCTGCAGGACTTTCATGACACAATGCCGGGGTCTCATGCTTCTCCAGGCTTAATGCAAGCAGGATGAACCTTTCAACAATGTACTGCGGCTTGAGTCCAACCTCATTGATCAGGAACACAATCTTGCGTTGAAGGCACTCCTCAGACATTCCTACAATGCTTGGCATCTTGGAGACTATTGTGGCAACTTTACTCTCGCAGCAACAGAGAGTACTCTTCAAAAATTCGAGCCTGGCAGCAAGGGTCTCTTTGGAGATATTTGCAACAACCAACACTGCCCGCCAGAACAGTGGCGAGCTGCGAGGCACCCCAAGCTCTTCTGCACGCAGCACTACATCCTTGACGCGCTCTATGCTGAAGGTAAGCACACTACTTTTCATTAAGGACAGCTTGGCAATATCTCGAACACTTAGGCCGCACTGACGAAGAAGCGCGAAGTTAGGCTTGATCACCCTTTCAAGATCCGTCAGCAGGATACTGTTGCACTTCTTCATGACGTGGATGACCTTTTCGAATGAGCCGTAGAGGGGGATAAAGAACTCGAGCCTTGGAACGACGTCGCAGCTGCGGAGAGCGTGTGAGCCGACCACGAGGAAGCAAACGATTTGGGGAGTGGACAGACCGAGGCGGTCGCGGAGATCGAGGAGGCGGGGGCCGATGTTCTTGGGCAATGACCGGAGGAGCAGCGGGTCCGCGGCGGACGGCGGGCGATGTCGGCGCGGGAGAGGCCGACGCCATAGAGCAGTGCGAGGACGGCCTGGGGGTTGGAAGCGGAGTTGAGGCGAGACCGGGAGAGGTCCTCGAATGCCTTCTTTCTTCTTTTGGACGATTCATCGAACGCCTTCTTCGCCGTCTCGCGGGCTTGATGCAGGGGGCGGCCGCGGCGGCGGCGAGGTACTCCTCGAGGGAGCGGGGAGGTGGCGAGGAGGCGGGCGCGGTGGTGTGTAGGGTAGGGGAGTAGGGTGGATGCGCGGATGAAAGGGAGGAGGTGCCGTCGGAGGAGCATCATGGCCATGGCGGCGGGCGGCGGCGATGCCCCAGTTGCGGAGGACGACTGCAGGGAAGCGAGTCCGCTCGTGAAGATGTTTTAGCTGATCGTCAAAAAAAAATTTTATATTTTTTTTCTCTATTTTGCAAAAATAAATGGTCCGCCAGAAATTTTGCAAAACTATAAATCTGCCGTGGCGCCGTGGCCCAGCAAGGGCACATACCGCCGCGGCGTTCAGACTCTGGCCGTGCCGTGTAGCTGCCAGGCGGTGGCGTGGCCTCGCCGTGATACCATGCAGTGGACCTACGCCTGTTGCCCTACGAAGATTTTTTTTAAATTTCAATTTTTTGAAGCATTGGTACTTAACGACGAATCATTGATACTTAACGACGAATTATAGACAACAAGCAATGGCACGTCACACAACTACCATAACTTTGTGCCGCTGCTAGTAACGTGCCTTAGGGAATTTAGATAAACGATTACAACATTTGTAGTCTAGTTATACGAATAGTACCCGGAGAACCCGGACATCATAGACCCGGAGCCGGAGGGCATGTAGTACCCGTGCCTCGGCGGTGGAGTTGGATCGACGGTGGCGGGGGTGGAGTTCGGTGGAGTGTTGTCCTTCTTCTCGTGGCAGCGGACAGCGTAACTCGCCCTCACACCCGTGTTCGTCGCCTTCACCACCATTAGTCCGGCCACCGTGCCGTCGTCGTTGGTAGATGTCGATCCGGAGAAGCCAATCGACGCGAGTTCTTGCCTCAGTTGAAGATGACAACATTCTCGAGATAGTTGATGTCTTGATACGGGTTAATAGGATCCACCCATTGCACGAAACCGCAGCTTATCCTGGTTGGTCGAGTACTAACCGTGATTACATTAGTAAATCATAAAATGATGAAGGACAGGTCAAGGAGTTTTGCTTACCCATACTCGTGAGCAATGCCGAGCGTCGACGAGTTGTTCCATCCTCGTAAACGCATCACACGTAACTCACTGCGTGTACACACCTTGTCCGATTCACCGTTTGATTTGGTGCGTACTTTCTAACATCACGCATGGATTTGAAATCTCTCTTATCTAAGACTGGAAAATTGTTGTTGAACTCTGGATCTTGCTGGCTCCATAGTCTTTGACCGACCGAGCTTGTCTTGTTCGGATGCTCACAATCTAACCACATAAAATCACAGAGAGGAGGTGGAGTCTTTTTTCAAAGACAAGTTAGCACATAATAAAATAGCAATGACATATTATTTATTTAGTAATGCAGTTCAATTATTACAACACGATAACATGAATAAGTTCAAATATTACAAGACCTTGCCAAATGAAATGGTTCAAATATTACAAGACGATAACATGCATAAGTATTTCAAATATTACAACACGGTAGCACAAACAAGTACGATCACTGCATTCCTTCGTTGTAGCGGACGAACGGCGTCCACGTGCACTAGTGAAGGTCCGGAGAAGTGGCGATGGAAAAGTAAGATGCTTGATTGCATTTCTTGTAGGAGTGTCTGGATTGTTGCACTTAGAGCATATCTCTGCACGAGGTCCAGCCTCATCCATGTTGTTCCTAATCCTCTTCTTCTTGCGTCGACCGACACCTTGGCACATGGTTGGATCTGGATTTGGTATGTACAACGCATTGTCTTTGGGGTCTTGAGTGAAAGTTCCAAGATGCATGTAACCCTCAATAGTGTGGTTCCAAGTGTCTAGAATGATTTGCTTCAAATAGTATTTAGTCATGTAGCGACCCCAATGGTTATTTTTTGTTGCAAGGCATGCAGCGATCACATGTGAGTAGGGGTAGTGTAGGAGCAGTGGCTTCTGGCAAGAGCATGAGCATGTCTGATTCCCAATAACTGTTTGTTGTATTGATATTTCACCATTCGCTTTTTGTGATTTGGACTGGCAATCTATCTGATATTTCCACTGAACTTCCTCGACAGGATCACGACGTACAGGTTGTGGGTAAGCTCGTGAGCAAGAGCACTTCTGCTTTGTAGTCAAGTACTCATCATCCATGTTGAATACACCTTTTGACAGTCTCCATAGCTGCATGTGCTGCTCAAGAAAAGTACTTCATTGTGCGGTACAAGAAGAACTCAATGATACCAACAAGAGGGAGAGCTCTGGCACCACGCAAAACAACGTTGTAGACCTCAGCAAAATTTATTGTCATTATCCCATGCCTCACACCTCCCTTATCAAACAGAGACACCATTTCTCCTTAGGACTCATTCTAATCCTTTGGTGAAGGTCTTCACGACGTCCCTTCTCCTTGACATTTGGAGCATCCAACCCCACGTCCTCAGAAACCGGCTCTTCCGGGTTGACTTATTGGCTTCTTAGCTATCTCTTCCGATGCTTTCTTCTCGGATCATCTAATTTTGCCATAGCTCGTAGAATTTTTTCTCCTGATTGGTCGAACATAAGCGCTTGAACAATTGTGTAAGTTCTTTGTTATTGAACTGCTATGAAAGTTTGCTCCCATATGCCTCATGCATCACCTATATGCACATCCGGCCATTGTCTCTTTACGCTTTCACTACCTTCTTTGATGTCATTAATGGCCTGCAAAATACCTTTGTGTCTATCGTGTATCACACACACGTCGACACATCTCCACCACCATCTGCTTCAATCTCTCCGGAAACCAATACCAAGCTGTCACCATTCTCTCCCTCTGCAAAAGCAAATGCCAATGGCAACAACTGATTGTTGCCATCTGCAGCCACAGCTGTAAGGATTGTGTCCTTGTATTTTCCTGTTAGAAATGAGCCATCTATGCAAATGGAGTCGACACCTTTGCTTGAAGGCGCAATAGTTGGACCCAATGCTAAGAATGCCGCCGCAAGACTTGCTTCCACGCCTTGATACAAGATTATAAGTCGTCATATCATAATAACTACTGCAATTGAGCGTGGTAATTTTGTTCAGCAATCGAGGCAGATTGTCGTAGGATGCTTCGTAAGTACCCCACCTCATCTCCAATACCTTCTTCTTCGCCATGTATACCTTACCATAACTTATCAGGTACATAAATTTCTCCTCAATTACCAAGATAATGGACTTGGGCTCATAAGCAGGATTTTCCACAATCTTAACAAACATCTGGCTGGCCACAAAACCGGCCGACAAATTACGATGGCTTGCATCTAGCTGTTCAAGTACAAAAGTGTGATCCACAACAGATCTGATCTCTCAGTAATTTTTCCACTTGCCCTTGGAAGCATACACTCGAAAAGGACAGTTGAGCTTCACACATTGTACATCATATATGTGTGGAGAACTCTTCACTACCCTGAACTCTCTCTGCAGAGTAAGGGTGACCCACCTCTTCACTGCATCCTTCACTTCTACTGCACTCTTATACATGGCGCCAACAGAAACCTGATTGTCTCTATACTCACAGGACACATTCTCACCGTGATTGATGATAGTCGTGAGAAATTGTAACTGTCCCAGTCCTTTGGAACTAGCGGGTCATCCTCATCATCGAGGAGTCTTCCAACCCACGTTCATCCTCATCGGCCTCCATTTCGTCGCTGAGTATTTCTTCATTAACTTCTCCCTCGTCAATTGGTGTGTCACCATCTCCTTCTTACGCCTCGATTGGCGGCACCATCTCCTTCTTGCTCGGCTTGCGGGACCATATCCCGCTTGTACTTCAGCCTCACCCTGGTGAGCAGCACTATCCTCCTCATGCACTTGACTACTAGACTCAGCCTTATGAACAACTTGGATAAACAACATCACGTGCAAACCAATTTCACATCTTTGTTTGATATAACTCCTCCAATGTTCGATTGCCTTGAAGTGGCATAAGCTCCCAATATACTGACTCACTCCTGTTGATTAGAGCCATAATAGAAAAGTCATGTTGCTCTGCATCTACATGGAATGCTCTATAAAAAAGTTGGTAATGGACCCCAAGTTCTTTTCGCTCTTCTAATCACATGGTCAACCAATTAAATTACGACAAGTCAACTCCATATTCACCATATCTAATCTGCCCATTACCGAAATACAACTTGACACTGACTGCATCCGACATGTCTGACATCATGAAAAAAAATGCTATTAACAAGTGGATCTGCAACTACAAAATATATCTACTAAGAGCTACACTAAAACTATAATTTTACTAATCCATCTACACTAAAACTATATTTTTACTATACAAGTCTACACTAAAACTATATTTTTACTAAGCAGATCTACACTAAAACTATATTTTTACTATTATCACAGTTCAAACTATTAAGTACCGAGTATTACCTCTAACGAGACGAAAACCAGCGTGAGCTTCAGCACCTTCACCACCTCCTCCTCACTCCCTCTCCTCTTCTCCTCTCTTTTTTCTAATTATTATGACATTTTCGAATTTTGACCTTATATAGGCAGCAGTTCCTAGCGCCGTGGCACGGCGGTAGGCAGTCAGCGTGCGGGCTACTTGCCGCCAGGACCCGCCGTAGCCCACGCAGATGTCCTACCGCCGTAGGGCCATGTCCGTCTGACGCCACTGAGCCCACGTCCGCCGCGCCGTGAACCACCAGATGTATAAAAATTTATACATTTATTTTTGCAAAATTGAGAAAAAAATATAAAAAAAATTTCTGATCGTCGCAGCAAGGGGAGGGAGGAGACTTACCGGCCCAGCCCAAGCGTATGGCCCAACATGCCTCTCACGTTTTGCCATTTCCTCGCGCTCCCCCGCCGCAGCACCACGACGCCCGGCCGGCGGCCGCCTCGCGCCGCCGGCTTTGGAGTTTGGATCAGCCGCACTCCGCACCCCGCCCACCCGGGATGCGGCGCGCCGTGCGTAGCCGTCTGCCACTACCCACTAGAGCAGTGCGCCGGCTCGCCGCCGACCGTAGCCAGCGGCGGATCAAATGCAGCAAGCTCCGTCTAGCTTCGTCGGCGGTTGCCGGTTGGGATGTCTCAAGCACGTCGTCCTCCCGAACGCCGTAGGCCGCCAGCTCCACCTTGCCGCTCCCCTCCGCTCCCCGCCTCCCCCTCCGGTGAGGGCCTCCTGGGGCAGTTCGCGCTGCGCTCCGGGTCCGCCTTCTGCTCGGCACTGACAGAGGTAAGCCCTTGCAATTTATCTTCTGCGTCGCTAAATTCAGAATAATCGTCGAAACCATCTAAGTATCTAACCCGTGTAAAGCTGTTCACTCGCATTGTGAAATTCATATGACCTGGCCACCTGAGATATGGTCAAATTGGGGATAAGCACGCACATACTCGGCTCTCGCTACCTTGCATGATGAAACTCCAGTCACGTTTCGACTACAAAAAGCCCGAGCCCTGACACATGAAAAACAGAAAAAGGGACAGCTAGAACACCCTTCTGAGATGTGCGGAGAGGAGGGGGCATGTCTTATTTCAAAAAAAAGAGAGGGGGTACACAAAATTGCTGGCAAAATGGAGAGCAATCATGCACTCCTAGAAAAAAAAATCAATTTAACGGTGAAAATGGAAATGAACTCCATTGTGATATGTTACTAAGTTATTACATGTTCAAGATCAATAACTCTTGCCTCAGGCAGTTGATAGAGTAGAAATGTATAATGATTCAAATAAATTGCATTTATTGATAGCCACTGCTTGTCCAGTTGCACACATGAGGAGTATGTTCACTCCCGAATATACTTGCCAAATCATGGTTGTATATTCTCTTTGTTTTATAGCATAGGTTGGCTTTCAGACGAGACAAACGGCTTAGGTGGTGCCTGTAGATTCTGCAAACCTCCTGTTAACATGTTTACCACATTTGTCATTGATGGCGGTTTTTGGGTTCCACTGAATGCACCAGAGTGCCACAATTGCCAGCTGTCTCACCATTTTTTTCTCCTCTTCAGTTATTTCACTATTAAGAACCATGTCTTGCCCAGCTATTACTCTCTCGTAGATCCACTGTGGGAGGTAGACCTCGTTTTGGTTCTCAATTCCTGGGTCTGAGTTCCTCCTTCCACTCACCATCTCTAATACTAGCATGCCGAAACTATAAACATCTGATTTGTACGATATCCCACCAAAATTCCGAGAGTATAGCTCTGGTGCAATATAACCCATTGTGCCTCTTGCTGTGGTCAAGGTAACAATGCTCTGGTCTCTTGAACACAGCTTAGCAAGGCCAAAGTCTGAAATTTTCGGATTGAAGTTGTAGTCCAGCAAGATGTTGTGAGGCTTGATGTCAAAATGGAGGATGCGCTGGTTGCATCCTTGATGTAGGTACTCCATTCCTCTAGCAATGCCTGTAGCAATATGTAACATTTTGTTAGGAGGCAGGAGTCCTTGAGAGGAATTAAAACCACATGTGAATATGTATTTGTCCAATGACTTGTTTGGCATGAATTCATAAATAAGAGCCCTTCTAGTCCCTTCAGAGCAAAATCCTAGCATGCGTACAATGTTTGCGTGATGTATTTTCCCAATGGTTGCAACTTCATTGATGAATTCTTCGCATTCTCTTGTAGAGTTTTCTAGCATCTTCACTGCCACCGGCAATCCATTTGGTAGCTGCCCTCTGTATACACTTCCAAATCCACCTTGGCCTACTCTTTGCTTAAACCGTTTTGCTATCTTCTTAACTTCAGTGAACGAATACCTTGTGGGCTTCAACTTTTCGTATGTCTGGAGAAACATTTCAACCTTCAAATGTATCTCTTCATCATACTTTGACTTCAACGAAAGATAAAGCACAGCAGCCACCATCATAGAAAGAACTATAAAAGAAGCTACTGATGACGATGCTGAAAAACAAAGAACAGGAATCAGCAAATTGCATTTTATAGAAAGTCACCCCTTATTGATTGTAATGGGTATAAGATGATGTACAAGTAATCATTGATATAAGATTTGTATGTGAACTGATATCTTAGATTTCTTTTCAAATCTTCTTTGGATAAAAGGAAAGTTTGTGTTGCAGCAGTACCTGCAATGACTTTGACATGTGAACCTGCAAATACCAACGAAGGGAATAAGATTGCAGTGATGGATTGTAGATGAAAGCAAGCCAACAGTAAGGAATGTTATGTGATAGACAGCTCTATTTCTTTCCATTCTTCATTGGCATAGAAAGATATAAATTCTGAGGAATAGTCATAGTTGTAGATATGTGACTATGCACCCCCTCTGTTTTCAATATTTGTTGAAATCCACTTTTCCAGCCCAAATTTCTGCTCATAGTCTCAGATTTCAGGTGTCAAACACACGAAGTTGCTCAACAGTTCTTTTTTATCCACCATTGTTTACTTCGCATAGTCTAGTCTTCTAGATGCAATGAAACTTTGACTGCTACAGTGCTACCTTTTATAAGGTAATGTCAATATATATCCTAATCAGTCTATGTAATGATAGTTTTCACATATGAAATGATAAGAAACGGATGGAGTACCTTGGGCGGCAGCTAGCAACCAAAGGCCAAAAAACCACTTTGCTACCTTTGGTACAGTTCCCTGTTCAGGCTTATGCCATGCAATGATTATTCCTAATCCTATGTTCAGTTCTTTGGTTGTCCCTCACCAAGCCATTGTAAGGTGCTTCTTAGTTGACTCTCTTTAATCATAATTTCTATAGGATTGTTTCGGGATTACTCCAATATGTTACATTTCTTAACATTCGTGTTACATTGGTGAACTTCACAATGCAGCATAGCAAACATAATCCATACATTATTTACCTTTGTTTTTTCCCTCTCAATTTGTTTTATGTATTTTTCCCGTATTACTCTTGAAATTTGAAATATCATGCTTCCGAGTTTTTATGTTGCAATGTTTTTTCTGTATATTTCTATTAGAGTATTCTATGATCTGCAAAATTCAAACTTCTGTGATCATGATGGTTGAATATTGCTGGATGAACTAACATTTTTTGTTGCTTCTATCTTGATGAGAACTAATGGGCCTCAATATGCTTCTTGAATCAAGTTACCCAAGTTTTCAAATAATAGTTTTGACATGAAGTCTCGTAAAAAGTTCACATGACATTTTAGTTGTGCATGAGTGCGAGTAAACTGAAATCTACTTTGAAAATATAAAATCATGTTATTTGGAAACAGTAAAGTATTAAATAGGAGGATGGCTAATCTGAAATGGTACCGTTGTTGTAAGGCATGCAGAAGGCTCGATTCCTTTTAGAGCTGAATGCACAGCGTTTTCCCTCGTAAAGTTCACAATCTCTGCATTCTTCAGTAAATCCTTCTTCCACAAGAATCCAACTGACTAAGACCTCGGAGGAACGGAAGATTGCTTCTGCCCTTTGCTTGAATGTAGACCGATGGAATGTTGTTGAAGTTACTGGTATTGAACTATTTGAGATGGCCTTGCAATCCACTGGAAGAAGTGCGACTGCTAGATCAGCATGCACCAGATACGTGAAGCGGCCAGGATTGGTGAGGCAAGGGATTGGGCCGCTAATATAATTTGCTGTTGGACATTGGTGGGGTCTCCCACCACCACAGTTGTCAAGGTTTTGGTGAAGTGTAGCGACACCACTTGGTTTGAACTCCCTTGAGCAACCTACTAACCTTCCAAGATCATTGCTGTACAAATCGCACCTGTTATTGACATGATCTGGTAGACTTAGCTTTTCAATCAGGCACGCAGAGTTGTGCTCTGCCAAGGGGATGATCTTCATCAAAGCAAGCCTGTAATCCATGGAAATCACTTTCGATGGGCCGAGAAATGGGTGTAGTAGGATGGTGTCCTCACCAGAGCATGTTATCTTTGTGCATGTTGCGCCGCTCCTGCATGATGGCGATGATGTGTTACTGGATTCAAGCCAGAGCGGGAACCGGATCTCTGGTCCATCTTTGCTGCACTGGGACGGTGGACAATAGCTGAAGAAATCTTGGTCATCCCACGCTCTTGCCATGTCGGTACCATGGTTGAGCAGACAGAGCAGAAGGGCTGTTGTAGCAAGGAAAGATTTATCCATCTTTGGCTTCTGCATGCAATTGATGGACACAGAGACAAAGGTAAACAAGGTATGTTCCCAAGGAATTACTTGTAAGTTGTAACAAGAGATCTAGAACTTATTCCTTATCTTTGAATGGATATACATTCTCGTTAGTTCTCTAAATATAGATCCATATATCCAGAAAACAGGCCCACAAGTAAGCATTTCCAGGTCAACAATACCAGTCAAGGGTCAAAGATGGTATACACACTTTTTTTATGAGAGCACCTTGCTGTCGCGGTCATCATTAATCAAAGGTTATTGTTGCTATCAGTTTGTCATAAGATAGAAAACAGTAGAGGGCGAAAGAACCATAATATATTCCTCCAGTTCAAAATACAGGTCATATGGCACTGACTAGACTAATAGACTGCACTCTGGATCAAAATACTGGTAACATAAGACATTGATTATAGTCCCTCCTGTTCAAAATATAATTCCTACAATACCCATTGTCAGGGTATACAAATGACACGATTAGCTAGTTTCTTTTTAAAAATTGTGTAATGAATATGTAATTATTTTTTAATGATGGATCTAGCTAAATCAATTTTATCTTGTCAGTTGAGATAACTTATTTAATCATATTAGTTTAAGGCAACTTAGATCAATTTTATCTTGTCAGTTGAGATAACTTTTTCTAATCATATTAGTTTAAGTCACCAATGTAATTTTTTATGTCCTAAGGGAAGTATTTCTTTGTCCAGCCTTTACGTCATGGATGACGAAGTGACGGGACCCCTTGTTCGGTTAAAGTTATTTGTTTTCCATCGATCTCAAAGCTTGACTCTTTGCCGGCCACCTTACATAATGTAGAATTGATAGTTACATGTGTCCTTGAACTACTTATTAATTGAACCGTCTCTAAAAGAAAAGGGAACTACTTTAGAGAGAGTGTAAGACAGTTTAGAAAGCAAAACAGTGTAGAAGCAACAGCAGAACTAGGCAAAACAGTTGAATCATTCGTACACTGTGGAGATGTCTTCTGCATCGCATCGCTTTGCCGCCTTTCAAGTTGTTACTGTCTTTTGGGTGGTTACATCTCTCATGGCAGATGTTGGTGGGAGGCATAGCAGCAGCAGGTACGAATGCCATCCTTTCTCTTGCGGACAGCATAGAAATGTTTCTCCTCCTTTCCGGCGGCGAGATGACCCAGTTGGGTGTGGTTTTCCATCGTACGAGCTGGCTTGTAGCGATACCAGGGCTACAATTCAGATCAACACGGGGACGTACTATGTGACTGACATCAACTATACGGATTTCTCCTTCTGGGTCATAGATGCTAATTTGGACATGCACAGCAGCTGCCCTCTTCCTCGATGGGATCAGCTTCCAGTGTTCCATGACCAGCGAGAGCGTTTCGGAATCTACACCTACATGCTGCTCCCAGTTGATCAAGTTACATGGGCGACCTTTCTTAACTGCTCACAGGAAGTAAGGAATGATCACTACAGACCAGTTGCTTGCCTGAGCACGAGCTCTTCTTTCGTTTATGTGTTCACGGCAGAGGAGCCTGCTTATGTCAGAGACCTTGAGGCTTCATGTGGATACTTGGCCATGATTCCTTTGGGTGGTTGGGACAAGATCCCGCCAAAGATGGCAAGTTTTGCGGATGTCCTCAGTTTCATGAAGAGTGGATTTGCTGGTCAATTTCCATGGGGAGGCTCCAGTAGCAAACCTACCCTCTGGCAGGAGTTCATTGACAGCATAAAAATGTGGATTAGGTAAGCTTTGGATCTGTTCCCTTTTTCACAAGTATATAATTGAGTTGTTTTATAGTACATACTTTGATTTTATTGTCTCAAAGTGTATTTTCCCACTTCAATCCCTTTTATGTACCTGTTTAATCGTGCAGCAACTTCCATGAAAGCCAAACCAATTCTCAGATTCGGAACTTCCTTAATGTTGATAAAATTGTCTGGAACAACATACTAGCATTCTACTATGATGATCGGATTCCTCATGGCCCCATAGCAACTGCCTTGACAACTGTGAGATGGATTGCTGGTACTTCAAAGTCATATACTTTTAGTTAAGTTTCTTGATAGTCCAATCTGCATGTTCATGGGTTCTAACTGAAATCATATGAATCTGTTCATGCATATAGTTATATGCAGGTTCGTGTTTGCACCCCTTGTGGTATTTGCCTTCCTTGCCCACAAGTATTGGAAAACAAGAATAACAGTCGATGCAGTCGAGAAGTTTCTGCGAATGCAGCAAATATTCAGCCCGACGAGATATGCCTACACAGACATCATTGCAATCACAAGCCATTTCAGAGAAAAGCTTGGCCAAGGGGGCTACGGTTCTGTGTACAAGGGTGTGCTACTCCCAGGCGATGTCCGTGTTGCTGTCAAGATGCTGGGCAACTCCAAATGCAATGGAGAAGAGTTCATCAGTGAGGTCGCCACCATTGGCAGGATCCACCATGTCAATGTGGTGCGTCTTCTGGGGTTCTGCTCAGAGGAAATGAAAAGGGCACTTCTCTATGAGTACATGCCCAATGGTTCTCTCGACAAATACATCTTCTCATCAGAAAAAAAGTTTTCCTGGGACAAGCTCAATGAGATTGCTTTGGGAATTGCCAGGGGGATCAACTACTTACATCAGGGGTGTGACTTGCAGATTCTACATTTTGATATCAAGCCGCACAACATCCTTCTTGATAGCAACTTTGTTCCAAAAGTTGCTGATTTTGGGCTAGCCAAACTATTCCCAAGGGACAACACTTTTGTGCCAATGAGTGCTATGCGAGGAACAATAGGATATATTGCTCCAGAGATGGTGTCTCGGAGCTTTGGCTCCATATCCAGCAAATCAGATGTGTACAGCTTCGGGATGTTGCTGTTGGAGATGGCTGGAGGGCGTAGGAACACCGACAATGGAGCAAGGTCAAGTCAAGCATACTATCCATCACTGGTGTATCGTCGTCTGACTCGAGAAGAAGTGGGCGAGATCAATGACACTGTCGATATGCATGAGCTGGAGAAGAAGATGTGTATTATTGGCCTCTGGTGCATTCAGATGAAATCTCATGATCGACCTACAATGAGCGAGGTCATTGAGATGCTTGTAGCTGGTGCTGATGGCCTTCAAATGCCTCCTAGGCCATTCTTCTGTGATGATGACGAAAGTTCTGTGGGGGATTATCCTTATTTTTGCTCCGAATTGGATACATACGGGATGAGTGTGCTGAGTGGTGTTCAGCAATAAGGTTTTAGCTTGTCGTCTCTGGTGATGTTGTATTCCGTGTGTGTAAACGTACCACATTTCCTACAAACGTTTATGTAAGAAGATGCTATTATTTCTTGGAAGAAGTTCAAATTACTCACTTCAACTATAACAAAAGTCCATATAACCCCCTCAATTATGTTTTGGTTCTATTTACCTCATAAACTATGTTTCGGAACTGCTAGCGCCCGGACGTCCGTTCCGGGCGCTAGTATCGGACGCCTCCGCGGCCGTCGATTCGAAGCAACTCAGTTGTTAGCCGTTAGATCGAAGTTCAGCGACCTATGTTGCGAATCATGTTCCGAGTCATATTGCGTGCAACATCCAATAACAGGGGCCCTCCTCCTGACACAATACCCAAACGACCCATGTTGCGACCCGTGTTGCGTGCAACATCCAACATCAGGAGCCCTCTTCCCTCCTCGACACAACACCCAACATCACATGTCTGCAACATCGAAACTCAACATCTGCAATATTGAAAATTAATGCTTGCAACATCCAACATCAGGGGCCCTCCTCCCTCCTCCTCCTCGACACAACA
Organism: Cenchrus purpureus; assembly: GCA_022644695.1. Classification (NCBI taxonomy): domain Eukaryota; kingdom Viridiplantae; phylum Streptophyta; class Magnoliopsida; order Poales; family Poaceae; genus Cenchrus; species Cenchrus purpureus. Next base: position 22,068,279 of record CP053466.1, read on the forward strand.
CCCAATATCACATGTCTGCAACATAAAAACTCAATGTTTGCAACATAAAAAATATTTAGATCTAATTTTGAAACATTCACATGTAACACTCGCGACATGTCGAGAACGCGGATGCAACATGGTCACAATGATTGCAACATGAACGACAAACGATTGCATCATGAAGGCGACCAATTACAACATGCCAAGAATATTGTTGCAACACCAATATACAATGATTGCAACATCCCAAAAAGCAATGCAGCAAGGGAGAGGAAGGACCCGTCCACTTCTAACGCTGGGAACATGGCTCGCAACATGACTCGCAAGTCGCAACATGACTCACAACATGGTTATTCTAACATGCGTAAAAGCAATGCACTGGAAAATGACGGGCGTCCGTCCGACGCGTCGGACGTCCGTCTCCTAGCATTACTGTTTTTCAACTTACCCCATAATGCAATTTATCATTTTTTCTCTCCATACTCAAGTTGAATTTTAATTCGAAACTTTGCAGGATGATAGTGAACATCATAATCTATATTAAAAAAGAGTAAAGTGCACAGCCGGTCCCTAAACTATTAGGGGTGTGTCATCCCAGTTCCTAAACTCTCAAATTGACCGTTCAGGTCCTCAAACTTGTTGGGTTGTGTCATCCCGGTCCCAAAACTTGCAGATCACATGTTTAGATCCTCGAATTTGTTCCATTATGTCATCTCGGTCCCCAAACTTAATTTTGAATCTCATCTAGTCAAATCAAGACGATCTAAAAATTTTATATAACAAATAATTCATAATTTTTTCATACGAACTCGAATGAAGACAAACTTTATATAAAAAATGTAGCCCTTGAAGCGATCTACAACTTTGTAGTTGAATTTTTTTGAATTAAAACCGTTTAAGGTCCCAAAATTTAATTTTAAGTTTCAATTTCAAAATATATAAAGCATACAACAATATTTTGGGGGTCCTAAACAGTTTTAGTTAAAAAAACTTTTCACCTACAAAGTTGTATACTACATTGAGGGCTACAATTTTGATATAAAGTTTGTCTACATTTGGGTTCGTATGGAAAAAAATATCAGATACTTTTTGATATACAGTTTATAGATTGCTATGTGTTAGCCTAGATAAGACTTAAAATCAAGTTTGGGGACCGAGGTGATTCAACTGAATAAGTTTGAGGACCTAAATGGGTGACTTGCAAGTTTAGAGACCGGCATGATACAACCCAACAAATTTGAGGGCCTAAACGGTCAATTTGAGAGTTTAGGGACAGGGATGACACACTCGTGATAGTTTAGGGACCGGCCGTGCACTTTACTTACAAAGACAACTTTATATATATTAAGCAACCGTTTTATAAAACGATCCTTCGAGGAAGGTCGTATTACAAGAAGGTCCATTGACCAGAGCAACAAAAGATCCACAAAGGCGCAAACGGGATCGAACTCACCAACGATGAGCTGATGTATCGCCGGAGGCGAGGACAACCGGGTGGAGGAACCGCGCCATGCACCGGTTGAAGAAGGGGTGACAGAGCCGCAGAAGAATTCCACACCAGACGACCGACAAATTTGTAGTCTTCTCGTCGCCGGCGGTGATTGATGAGGCTCGAAGTCGAATTCTCGGTGGAGGTGAGTTCATTTGGCCTGCGCGCGGAAGGGCTTGTGCTCAGACGACCTTGGAACTGCAGAAACGAAGGCTGCTTGGAAGTAGTGGCAACGGCGTGGAGAGGCGGCGGAAGCGGGGCGAAGAGACCGCGTGAAACCGTCCTAAGGACCAGATGTGCCGAAGGGGAAATCCGATCCATGGAAGACAGAGACGAAGCAGCCTCAACTCCAACCGGATCTGGAGCGGCGGGTGGAGAACTCCAACAACAGGAGCGAGATGGGGCGGAGGAGAAGCTGCAGGAGAAGGCGACTTTATTTTATTACGACTCACCTGACAGGAAAGCACGATGGGAGCGTAGAGACCGGAGAGAACCCCGGCGACGACAACGACGACGGTGACCTCCAGGCAGCGACTGCCACAGGGGAAACAAAGCCATACGGTGCAAAGGAAACTAAAACGAACTACTACTACTAGAGGCCGGGATGGCCCCGCTCCCTACCCGTTGCGACGGAATCACCAGAGCGAGCTCGCCGGGGTTGGGAGAGAGGGGGCCGGGAGGAGGTGGAAGAGAGGAGTGCCTAGCGGAGGCTTCTAGGGGAAGGAAGGAAACCATCTCTTTTGTTAGGCTATGCAACAGATGTTCATATGGTGTCGGCGATTCGGCGTGTGTATGTGAACCGAACGAGAACGCATACATGAACTGAACAAACTAAAATCCTCAGATCAGACAATAGGCTACCTTAAGGTTCAGGCTCAGAATCAAAAGTACTCCAGAGTAAGGACCCATTAGTACTATACACTAATCATAGTTTACTAGTGGTGCAGCCATGCAGGTATGTCAGATATGATCTGACGGCGTACGATCATATACTCCCTCTGTCCCAAAATAAGCTCTCAGCGGCCGCTTCCTTGCGGCCGCCACTTGCCATTTGCGGAGCTCCCAGCTGACTCGCTCCCGGAGCTGGATGCTCCTCAGCTCCTCGCCAACGCCAGGAGCGCCGCCCACCTGCACTGGATGTGAACGAAAATGAAGAAGGAGAAAGAGGAATGCAATAGGAAGAGGAAATGAGGATGCAAATACACCCCGCGGCCGACTGTGGGGCCCTTGCTCCGTCCGCGGAGATAGCGAGGCTGGCCGGAGAGGGAGGCTGTCGGTCGCCCCTGCTCCCTCCTCTGCCAGGGGAGCTTGGCTGCGCAACACTGTCAGGGGATGCGAGACGACGGCAATGGAATGTTTCACGTGACAGAGAAGAGACGACGCAGGCCTCAAGCGGCAAGCTGCGCTCGACAACGACGGGAGAACAGATGTGTGGAGATGAACGTGCCACGTCATGTTTTGGAAGAAACCTCCGGACGCTCACATCGTAACATTTCTGTTTTTTAATTAATATAGGTATATGCCCGTGCGTTGTTACGGGCTTAATATTAACATTACAAGAAAAATCACCATAAAAAAGATTTCCTTGTTAATAGAAATAAAGCACAAATCATCATTTTAGGATAAAAACATGAGAAAATGAATTCAAACAAGTTACTTTTTTGAGATGAACAGAAAAGGTCTGCTACAATCCAAAACAAGATTTCTTGAGATTTAACCAGGTGTGTAATTATGTGATGCCATTGTTCATGCAACCTGATAGTGTGCTACTAATATACTGAAAAACAGAAAAGAGCAGAGATGGCAAGTAGGTACCAACTCTACTGATGAATGCTAACTGTAGGCATAGATGTCAAGACTTTGCACAGGAAGCAACTCAATGTATTCCTCATTGGATTGCTCAACAAGAAGATCATAAAGTTAAAGGAAAAGATCCTACTCTTTTTATGCTAAAAATGTAACGTATCAACAGAGTAAGTACATCACACAATCGTGAGAAAAAGGAAGAAAAAAATTAGTCAGTATAAGCATGATCAACTGAAGTAATTATCTAGTAATTTGAATAGGTAGGCAAAGGGATGTAGATTAACTGATTAAGCAAATTCATATGCAAGTCATGCTAACGGTACCTAAACCAAACAAAGGTACATGTGGTACATTGCTTCCTTTGTCAATGGTGGGCGGGTGAGCGATGGCGAGCATGGGTAGTCCAGTGGTCCCGGACTACCCCAAATTCCCGGTGACCAAGGTAAGGGAGCACTGTAGCCAGCACTGCGGAGCACTGTTTCTACACTACGGAGCACTGTAGCTCACTGTTCCTACACTGTGTGCCTACTCAAAGAAATTTTTCTGGATCCGCCACTGCGGGTGAGTCGTGCAGTCCACAGGATAAAGGATGGATGGAGGTCGCAATGAACATGGCCATCACCTTACTTCCCAAGTGGAATTTTCACTTATCAGTGCCATAGCAACACCATAAATTCAGAATGCATCATATGGAGTTCAGCAACTCTGGTAGCTCCTTGTCTTCCATTTCCCGGGGCCCTGGGGCAGCAGGTATTAGTGTTCGCTGATAGTACTCTGCATATGCGATCTTCTTCATCCATCTGAATAAGATGGCATGAAATCTGCAAGCTTTGTTGCGCAAACTGTAAGTTTTCCCTAGGCTCTAGCCATGAAAAATGTGATATTGAAACAATATACTGCAATGCATGGACTGATATTAGGTACCGAGAGTAACAAGCTTACTTTTAAATGTAACTGATGAATGAACAAGCCTTTATCATAATTGAATAACTATACATTTTGAAACCACTGCAAACACCCAAGTCTGGAAATAGACAGTCTGGTTTATGCCTTCTCAATTGTAAGCTTAATGTGATGCCCACAACTTTTATGCTCATTACCTAATAACATCATAGCACACAAATTTCATATTGTAAGCAAAATCAAGTTTCGCCTTGCAGCCCTATGTTTCTAGGGATGATTTGAGAGGATTTGGAGGGACTTCTTCCAATAAAATATTTAAGAAATATGGATATATTAATAGACAACGAATGCAATCGTAGAGCTTATTTGCACACTGAATCAGATCCTGACTGCAGGCTAGATTAAAGGATACTAAAATGCACCTATTATACATTCCTAAAATGAAATGCTTATATTTTGTAAAGAATAGAAGAATCAACTTTTCTGCTTGAGAAACCTATTGGGGAACCATCAAGCGAGACAAATTTCTTAAATCGTCCTAGTTGTCGGCTTCAATATGTAACCAAAACAATTTAGATTGCAAGCACAGCTGGATAAGAACCCCAATTGATTGAGAGACAGTGAGGCCACGAACCTTCAGGTTTGCAGGCAGCAACTGGAGCTCGAGTGTGCTGCAGATGGGAAGTTTCTTTCACGGGGAGGAGGATGGACCAAACTCCATCCCTAGACCAAGCAACAACAGGAAAGGGAAGAGATCCAAATCAGATGGGTTAACCACGCTGAGGATTGCATATTTGCATTCTCACATTTGAGAACTAAAAATGCCATAATGTCTGAAGCTGTCATATTTCTATAGTTATGCACAATCCATAGTTCTTCTATAAAATGATGATAGACTTCAAAAAATAATTAGTTTTTAAAAATCTTCTAACACAACACTATCTTTAGTGCAAACCATGATCATAGTCACATAAAACAGGGTCGATGGCATCAACCTGGGAACGTCGATCCCGAGCCGGGAACACGGGGTCATTTTCGCCCCTGCCTTGTAAAACCGACTAAAGAGTGAAACGAACCGGGTTTCCAAAGAAGGGAACCCGATCCCTGCACCTCCGTGATAGTCCCAGGAGGCTATCACGCAAATCCCCGTCTCAAAGTAAAGAGAAAACCGCGTAAATGTAAGGTAATACATGAAGGTCCACATAATAATATTATAATAATTAAGCATCTGAGTACATCATTACGGCACATGCCGGGTACAAGTCCAACAGGACTTAATCAAACAGAGTAAACATCTACACGCAAGCTGGCCTCATGTAGTAGACTCCATATCCGCAGTAAGCTCGAGTGTAGGAGCCTCGCCTCCCATCCATCGTGCTCAAAGTCGTAGTCCGGCCTCGGTCCGAAAACCCGCCATCTACTCGATAAGCGGTAGGTCATGTCAGCTTCCCAACAAAGAGCATAAGCAAAAGAGAATATTTCTAGTATGCATAAGTAATCCTATTTATGGTTGTAGAAGGTTATGCAAGCAGCGGTAGCAACATCAAGGAATGCAGAAATGCCGAGAGGTAACCATCTCTGAGGAGATCCATGTAACATCCCTGAAATTTGGATGTTTTCCATGAGTGAATTTTTCACAAAATTTTAAAACTTTTTGTTTGAACTTGTGTGCTACCAAATTTGATCCCAAATTGCTAGCTTCTCATCTCGAATTCTCTATAAAATAAAGCTATATAAAAAGTATTTTCAAATTATGTTGTAAATGTGAGTTGGATCTTTTGGTTTTTCTTGGATTCAGCAGAGTTTGTATTTCGGATTAAATCCAAAAATACAAACTAAAACTAATATTTAATAGGATCTTTAAAATTTTGTGTGACTAACTCTATCTGCACCCGAGCTAATAAGACCAATTAGCTCGGTCACCAGCTTTTTTTTTAGTCGCACCTCTCTTCCGAACACCCAGATGCTCAAGCATTCCTTTGCTAATCACATGACAGTCATAACAAGCCCGACCGCTAAGTTAACCAACCACCGCCTCCTTTCCTTGTTTTCAAGGAGCCATCCAAGATCGTTAGGCCGCCCCTAGTAACTGATCACAAGCACCGCCGCCTCCTTTTGTCCAAACTGCACCATGGGAAAACCCCGCCCAAGCCATCGAGAGAGGAGCAAGAGAAGAAGAAAGGGAAGAAGGGAAAGGAGGAACGCTGCGGATGAAGACCTCTGCGCCGCGTCACCACCACGGCCGCGCCCTCGCCACGGCATGCCGATGCCCATGAAGTCGCCGACGACAACATCAACAACAGCATCCAGAGGCCAAGACGGAGGAGCTCGGTGCTACCAGGAGATGCGCAACCCACGACGACGCCGAGTTGAAGCTGCACCGCCACGCATCGAGCCCTTCCTCGCACCACCGCTGCCTCCGACAAGCCCCCGGTGAGCTTCACACCTTGAGCCATCCCCCGCCCGCCTCCACCGCCCGATCCTCTGCTTTCCGCACAGCCAGTAGCTAACGCCGAGGCGCAGGTTCTGTGTGGAAGCCGGCTCGAGCCATGCCGCTTGCGTACCGCCGCCGAGTTAACCGCCGCCGCTAATCCGCCAAGCGTAACTCAAAGACGCCGATGTGCTCGCTTCCGCAAGCCCCTCGGACGTGTTCGACGCTTTTGCCGACACGCTTCGACGGCTCGGGTTCAAGCCCTGTTCGCTTGTTTATGCTAAGCCGACATTCGTGTCGAGCACCCGCCTGAGCCGTGGTGAACGGGACAGCCCGCCGATGTTTTTGTGGATGCCCGCCATGTGTTCGACGCCAGCGCCGAGCACGGCCGCTCACCTTTCTTTTGAGCCATCTCTGCCTCGACCTTGTGTCCTGCCATCTGCAGTCCGCCGCTCGCACGCCTGCTGCCGCGCTCGCCGCCGCGCCGCTTTCTTCCGCCTCCTCGTACTCGATGCGCCGCCAGACGCGACCCTGGCCACCGCAGCCTCCTCACGTTGTCGCCGCGCCACAGCCAAGCCAAGCTGCCGCGGTCGGGGCATTCGAGTCTGAAGCGCCGCCGCCGGACCGCCAGATTCGCCGCCATGTCACAACCTCACCGTAGCCGCCGCTTACCCTTGTCACGCCGTTTTGCTCGCAGCCGTGAGCGCCGCGCCGCCGCTGTCGCGCCGCCTTGCGATTCCGGGCCCGCCGTCATCGCCTGCCGCGCCGCTCGAGCGCCGCTACGCGCCGTGATCGTGTTTCTCTCCGCCGTGAGGGGACCGCCGAGCCGAGGAGCGTTTGTCGCAGGGGAACACGCGCCATCGCCTCCGTAGCCCAACCTCCTCGCCGGCCCCTCGCCACACCGCCACGCCTTTCTCGGCATTCCGCTAACACCTAGCGCGCCTTTTCTTCTCGAACTCGAGCGGCACCACACACTGGACCACATAGGCGCAGCCCACACGCAACATAGGATCCCGGCCTGTGGAATCGGATGAACACCGAAGAATACATGGTGCAAACCTAGACTCACGTGACCCCGTTGGGTTTCGCCCACCAGCCTGGCCCGAGGGTGAACCAGCCGACCGTAGTTTAGTTCGGTGGTTTTCTAGACTTTTTCACCTTGGGCCAACCGGGCCCCAATGGGCTATTAACACTTTGGGCCCAACTCGCCCACTAACTCATCGATCCGCTGACGCCATGCCGACGTCAAGCACTATTTTAATAAAATTATTTTCTGATTTTATAAATGATTTACTAAATGTTTTATAAATCCTTTTCCTTTAAAAATTCATAACTAATTATCCCGAGTTCGAAAATTATGAAACCACTTGCGTTGGTTTCATAATTCCGAGACGCCGCTGCTACCCTATCCTTATCCACTCTTGCCCTTGAACCGAACCTCTTTTGCCCATGTGCTTGAGAAGAATTCGTGGCCGATGTCCGCCATTGCGCTTATTGTGGGTCCGGGACGGATCCCCGCAACTAGCCGGTTTGCCACGGCAGGGGATGACGCCCCCAAGATGCGTTCGACCGCCATCCTTGCTTGCACCGCTTCCACCGCCATGTGCCACAACCCGCATACCCGCTCTCTCTTTGCCTTGCATCGAGTCATAGCACGCGACATACCCGCGTTAGTAACCCGGAAGGCCGCATGTGATGGACGGTCGTGCCTTGAGCGAGCAGGCCTCGCTTCAAAGCACGCAGAACCCCTGCAACCTAGTTACTACACCATGTGTATCGTCAGATTGTTAGCACTTGCTCCACCGTGCTCCCGAGCACGCGCCATCGCGACACCATCCTTTTATCGACCACGAGTCGATCCTTTCCTTCTCTCGGTGTTGCCACCGCACGCCTTGTTCTGTTAAAGCTAGTGCTGCCTGTAGCTAGTTTGGATTTATTTGGTTCTTTAATGCTTCTCTTTGGAGTTTATTTGCAAATAGACCCTCGTTGTTTATTTATTTTTGCGAATCTAGGATTTCTGAGTCGAGGACGAGCCGTAAGATCGAGTACAACTACACGGAAACTACGACTTCTTGCTCACAGTGTTCACGCTCGACCATCTTTGAATGCCCATTAGGCATGGCTATTTTAGAACTGCTAGTGCTTTATTTAATGCATAGAGATGAATATGATGAAACCGCATAGCCTCTTTTACATACTTGTCCTTGATTGACCTACTACTACTACTATGCTATGTATGCGTGATGATACGCTGAGCTTGCTATGCATGTGTGGGATTATCGTGGTAGTTTCTTGGTGTGTGTTGGGAAAACCGGCAGGAGAAGGTGTTTTGGGATATTTTGGCGGGGTGAGCTCGAGACAACCCGATCCGGGATCGGGGCCGGATCGCCTTCTGACGTTGCCCGCTTTGGTGCCTATGGCGGGTACACTGTTTTAGGAGCACAGGTGTTGGGGATTTCGTGATGACTTGGAGGATATGAGCTCGCCCCGGTCTGAAACCGAGTGGGTCGCCTGTTACACGGACTTTGTACACACCACCGCCGAGAGTGGGGATAGGGCCTTCGACCCTAGCAAGTGCGGTACCATACCGGCCACAGGATAGCGGGGTATCAGTGGGGAGAGGTGGGAGTGAGTCCACCTCTCGTCGACTCCGTGTGGCCACACTGGGCATTTTCACGCCTGGGTGGTCTTCATGGGGACCGCATCGAGACCCGGATGCAGGATGGAACCGTAACTCCTAGGTGTTCGTTCGGTAGGATGGGCTCGGTCGACTTGCTACCGTCGGGTGCCATTCCGAGTTGGGTACTTGGTACACGCCTGCGAGTTTAGATCTATACGTAGTCCATGGACATGCCCGTTGTTTCTCCGACTCTTACGTTTTGGGATTTCTACCTCCCCCTTATAGGATGAGTGTGATTGGTGAGCCGTGGTTGTATTCGGAGAGGAGGTTGCTCCCTCTACCTCGCGGATCCGAGTGCAATCATTGAGGTGCGAGGAGTGGGAGTTCTCGCACCGACCCTAGATGGAGATAGGTGATGGTGACGGAGATCCGGTGACTGGTGTATCCGCTTTGCGGATGAGAGATATGGGAATTGGTGGGTGGAGATTCTATTCTTTATGAGATGTCACGCTTAGGAAACCCCAGCTCTTACCTCATACCTTTTATACCATTAGAGGTAGGCCACTTAAAGCTTGCATACGGTTGGTGGCGTGAACCTATCCCATTCCTTGGGGATAGTTTATGAGCGCAGATTGGACTTGAAGCGAAGACCACTTTCAAGAATCCATGGAGGAAGGGTTCGTCGCCCGCTCAAGGATGCCTGTGGTGAAGATCGAAGATGAAGCCTCAAGCCTTAGCTACCGCTGAGTTTCTTCTTGTCGTTTAGCCCAAGGCTTGTACTTAAATCGTGTATTCGGTTGTAACTACTATGTTTTGAACTCGATTTCGTTGTATCGTGATATTTATACGTGATGAATGCTCGTGCGTGATAGCGCCCGATCCGAGGACTATCACGAGAGAATCTTGGGTTTTCGATTTTGAAAACCTGTATGCGTACTGGTGGTATCGAGCCGTGACCGTAGGGACGAGCCCTAGCAATGGCCGATAGTTCGTGACAGCCTAAACATCCTTGATTGAGTATATACTCCTTGATTTTATATAAACCCTTGAATTCTACTATTACAACCTTGACTTTTCACTAACTAACGACTTACTAACAACCCTCTCGTGGTTGCGACCTATGAAGAACAGGACGTCGCGATCAAGACCAAGCCATACTACGGGAAGGCCTCGTACAAGACAAAGGCAACCACAATGACTATGAAGATTGGAGTGCAGGAAAAGATGAAGATGACTCTAGGACTTAAGCGGACCATCCTGTTAAACCCTCGGTACAAGTTTACACCATCACGGTTGCCCTTCAATGAGTTCGGACTACAAGATGGAATAGACTACCACCATGATGCCACATGAAGTCGGTACGACAAGCCACAAGAACAATAAGCACCCTTCCATTCCCCCTCTCACTCGGAAGCTTGGATAACACCACTTTGAAGCTAATGATGAGATAAGTTTCCAAGTGCGTAACATAAGGCGGTGATCTACTACTTGGATTTGGCACTCATAAGCATGGTCGCGAGTCGGAACCCCACAGATGCTCGCTCATTTGGATAAAGACCCGTCGACTTGAAGCTACCCAGCCGAGTCACAAAGGACTAAGATATTAAGATCAAGCACAAGAGGCAAATATTGGATTGACAGCTCGACCACCACAGGAGCAAGCATCAATACTTGGAATCATGATTTGATAAGTTTATGGAATTCCCCATTGACGAGTGAAATTTGGATGCTTGAATCTGAATCTCCCTAACGACCGAGATGACGATGGATCAAGATCAACAAATGAGAAGCACGGGCATGGATAAAATGATAAACATGGAGCACCCCAAGGATAAGCCACGAGGATGGACGAAGAAGAGTAGTCCAACTAAGATAGAATGTCTGAACACGAAGAATTGGAACAAGAAGCGTTGGTTAAGATCAAGAAGATTTTAGCTCTCTCCCAGGACTCCATGTGCCTCCTAGGTTATGAATGGAACCTCCTCGATCGGAAAGATGATTTGATGGTGGACCCTAACCGGAGGATGGAAGGAAGCAATAGCTACGGATGTAACATCGATCATCAGTCGGATGGATAGTCGTGTGACCCGAGAGGATTATGGAACACAACTTACGGGTCCTCGATCAAGCCGCTCGGCGGTTTTCACCGACTTGTTTGAAAGTTCAACAACAGTCAAATGGAATGTATCCTTTTCAAGTGATGTAACTCTAACCATAGAAATCCCCAAATACCCACGATATACTAGAATGTTTACTGTGTTCTCGGAGGTATTAGGAGTCGACCTCGGGATACACATTTGTTTGGTGCGTTGCTTGAGTGATTGGATCTTTATGATCTTATGGTTGTTATGCCTCTTCATGATTGTGTGAAATTGTATTGAGTGTTTATGCTTGCTAGATCTTTAGATGACTCCTTTAGAGGCCTAGCTTCCCTTCCTACAAGATCAAGAGCTTGAAGAATGAAGACCGATGTCGAGCATATGGCAAGACCAATCTTGAAGAAGAAGAACTTCTAGTAACCCGACAAACTCAAACCAAGGTTTCGGATGAGTTACCCGATGATCATTGGAATCGAGTTCGCAAACAGAGTACGAGAATTTGAAAACCTCAGCTCGTGTGTACCTCCATGGAAGCATATATTGGTTAAGAAGCGGTTGAGTACCCTATAATGTCAGCATTTTGGATAAGATTGGTCGATCCACTTTTGGAATAAGCCATCTATAAGGGAGCTCTCGACCAGTAAAATGAACTAGTGGAAAGACCTCGGCAACTCTGGACTCGAGTTATCGCTCAACCTCGCTTGGAACCTACCTATTGGAAAATAAGTCGGAAGAGTTGGTTAAGCATACAAGAGTAAGGTAGATGTAATTTCGTGAAGATTCATCCCAAGTTGGAACCAAATTGACTAGTGAGATTTGGGAGGGAAGAATTACTCGCCGTCGAGTTGATAACCCCTCGTAACATGGACTATCATGAATGGGAAGTAACCATTCATAGTGTTTCGACCAAGAGCTAATTGGACATGTCGGATGTTGCTAGCCCTCGGCAAGAATCGTCGAGAGGAGTTAAACCAACGGATGGTTTACTATAAGAATGGCACCCAAGAGCGATGGAGATTCGGACACCGGAGAGGTCACGGGCGATGAGAAATCGCTCGGAATATGAGGAACTTTGATTAACACAAGACCCTATGATGGAATTCAAGTGCAATAGGGCCAACTATTTGGATATGCTTAAATAAATAAGTTGAGATATTTCCTAAGTCACGGGATGATGACTACGTAAAGGAAGATGTGCTCACCCAAGTGTGACCAATCCTCGAGTGCCGCAGAATGCACTGCACTAATGTTTTGAAGAATCTAGGGTGTCTACCTTGAACAAGAGATAATATTTTATACCTTCAACATATCCGAGATGGATATGGCTTCAAGAGGATATCTTGGATAAACTAGGAAACCTAGAGAATATGAGACCATGGATGAAGAAAAGATACTTACGAGACTCCATACGCTAGGCACCTCTTTTGGATAAGCAATCAAATTTGGATCAAGATAGTAATATACCTATGGAGTGCGTTAAACAAGCTTGTATTTGGCGACTTTGGATAAGAGCTTGCTATAGGCAAACCATCTACGTCTGTGCAAGTTAGGCTCGGAGATACCGGGAATCTGACCTCACTGGGCATAAAGTATCGACTCCCTCATATGGAAAAGTGGGAGACTAATTGGAATAAAAGTGCTTAATGGACGCCATGAGAATATGACCTTGTTCATATGGAATCATATTGGAATAAGCTTGGTTGATAAGAAGAATGTAACCTCGAGTGGGACAACGGAATAAGTATGAGGCATGCTCGACTTGTTCTAAGGTCACCAAACTTGTGTGCTGGAAGAGATAGATTGAGGTAAAGGCTCTAGCCTGATGGAACTGTCGAGCTAGGACAAGTATAGTTCCCAAGATACTCGGATCATACCTTGCAAAGTGCTTATGGATGCTAGCACGAGAACTGCGGTAGCACTCGGCGAAAGCCCTCATGGGAATGAAGATGCGAGCCTAAGGAATCTTGTCGACCTAAAAGTCACGGCGTCAAGGACATCGACAACTCGAAGACCTACGGAGAAGACCCTCACCACCCCGTGCGAGCTCGAGGGCGAGATTCTTTTGAGAAGTCTGTAACATCCACGAAATTTGGATGTTTTCCATGAGTGAATTTTTCAAAATTTTAAAACTTTTGTTTGAACTTGTGTGCTACCAAATTTGATCCCAAATTGCTAGCTTCTCATCTCAAATTCTAAAATAAAACCATATAAAAATTATTTTCAAATTAAGGTGTATGTGATTTGGATTCTTTTGGATTTTCTTTGGATTCAAAGGTGAGTTTGAATTTGGATTAAATCAAAAATTCAAACTAAAACTATATTAAAACTTTAAAATTTTGTGTGACTAACTCTAACTTGGGCTAATAAGACCAATTAGCTCGGCCACGAAGTCCAGAACACCCAGTGCTCCTGCATTCCCTCTAATCACATGGCGCACAAGCCCGACCTGCTAAGCTAACCAACCAGCTCCTTTCCTTGTTTCAAGGGCCATCCGATCGTTAGGCCGGCCAGTAACCTGATCCACCCGCGCCTCCTTTTGTCCAAACCGGCCGGCCCGGCAAGCCATCCCAGCGGAGGAGCGCGTGAAGGGAAGAAGGGAAAGGAGGAGCGTGCGGATGAAGACCTCTGCGCCTGGCTCCCGCCGCGCTCGCCGCATGCGTGCCATGAAGTCGGCGACAACATCAATGCGGCATCCAGGCCAAAGAGGCTCGGCGGAGATCGGCGGCGGCCGAGTTGGCGCTCGAGCCCTTCGCACCACCGTGCCTCCGACAAGCCCGGTGAGCTTCACACCGAGCCATCCGCCGCCTCCATAGCCGCCGGGGCGTAGCGCCGAGCGCCGGGAAGGGCGGCCGGAAGCCCACGCGCCCGGAACCGCCGCGCTCGCCAATCCGCCCAGCGAACGCCACCGCGATGCTCGCCCGGCAGCCTGCCGTTTGACGGCCACGACGGCCTCGGGTTGAAGCCGCTTTATGCGCGTCGCCGAGCGCCCGCAGTGGTGAGCGCGCCGCCCGCCATGGTGGATGCCATGTGTTCGGCCGCCTTGCGCCGCGCTGCTCACCTTTCTTTGCATCTCGCGACCCTTGTGTCCGGGCCATGCAGTCGCCGCCGCTTCCACCACACGCGCTGGCGCCGGCCCGGCTGGCCGTCGTGCCTTCCCCGTGCCCGTGCGCCACCGCGGCGCCCGCTCCTCGCTTGCTCCACCTGCGTTGCGCGCGGCGCCGCGGTCGCATCGAGCTTCGTGCCGCCCTCGGTCGCTGCTCACCCGCCCTCGCGCAACCTCACCGCCCGCCGCTCTACCCTTTGCGCGTCTGCTGGCTCGCGGCCGTGGCGCGCCTGTCGCGCCGCCGCCCGGCCGTCATCGCCCGCGCGGCCGCCGGGCCGTGATCGTGCTCTCCGTGAGGGCCGAGCCTGAGGCGTTGTCGCGGGAACCGCCATCGCCCGTAAACCTCTCGCCGGCCGGCCACCACCGCCGCCTTCGGCATTTCTAACACCTAGCGCCCCTTTTCTTGAACACGGCGGCACACCTGGACCACATAGGCGCGACCCGCCGAGAGGATCCGGCCCGGGGAATCGGATGAACACGGAAGAATACGGTGCAAACCTAGACTTCGCCCGTGACCCGTTTGGGTTTCGGCCAAAGCCTCCGGGCGGGGTGAACCGGTAGGACCGAGTTTAGTTGGGTGGTTTCTAGACTTTTGACCTTGGGCCAGGCCAGCCAATGGGCTACTAACACTTTGGGCCCAACTAACTAACTCATGATCGCTGACGTCATGCTGGCGTCAGCACTTAATAAAATTATTTTCTGATTTTATAAATGATTTACTAAATGTTTTATAAATCCTTTTCCTTTAAAAATTCATAACTAATTATCGACTCGAAAATTATGAAACCACTTGCGTTGGTTTCATAATTCACGCTTCGCTATCCTTATCCTCTTGAACCGAACCTCTTTTGCCCATTGGAGAATTGTGGCGTGTACGCTGCGCTATTGTGTGGGTGCAGGGGCCGGATCCCAACTAGCCAGCGGTTTGCCGCAGACGAGGATGACGTCCCAAGATGCGTTCGCCGCGCCATCCTTGCTTGCACGCCTTGTGCCACAACCCGCGCCCGCTCTCTCTTTGCCTTGCATCGTGTAACGCGACATACCAGCGTTAGTCCGAAGGCCGCATGTGATGGGCGGTGCGTGCTTGGCAAAGCACGGCGCGTTGCAACCTAGTTACTACACCATGTGTCGTGTTAGCACTTGCTCCGTGCTCCGAGCACGCCTTGCATCACCATCCTTTTATCGACCACGGTCGATCCTTTCCTTCTCTCGGTGCTGCCGCACGCCTTGATACGATAAAGCCTTGCCTCGTTTCGCCTCCTCTCTCTTCATCCTCGAGTTTGCATCGTTGCATCCTTTCACTAATACCTTGCGGCGCAACCACCAAGATCCTTAGCCTTTGATCGCAACCCAACCTTGAACTAACCCTTCTCTCTAACTTGTTTTCTAGTAAAGCTAGTGGCTTAAAACTATTTTAATATAAAACTAATTACTTTGATTTCCTTAAATTTAAACTAGTCTTTGCTAGCTAGTTTGGATTTATTTGGTTCTTTAATGCTTCTCTTTGGAGTTTATTTGCAAATAGATCCTCGTTGTTTATTTATTTTTGAATCTAGGATTTCCGGAGACAAGCGAGATCGATCAACTGAAACTACGACGACTTCTTGCTCAGGTGTTCACGCGACCATTCTTTGAATGCCCATTAGGCATGGCTATTTTAGAAGCTAGTGCTTTATTTAATGCATAGTGATGGATATGATGAACCGTGCATAGCCTCTTTTACATACTTGTCCTTGATTGACCTACTACTACTACTACTTTATGTATGCGTGATGATCTGGAGCTTGCTATGCATGTGTGGGATTATTGTGGTAGTTTCTTGGCGTGTGTGTTGGGAAAAGCCGGCGGAGAAGGTGTTTTGGGATATTTTGGCGGGGTGAGCTCGAGACAACCCGATCAGGATCGGGGCGAGATCGTCTTCTCGGACGTTGCTTGGTGCCTATGCGGGTACTTTTAGGAACACAGTGTTGGGGATTTATGACTTGGAGGATATGAGCTCGCCCGATGCGAACCAGGGTGGTACTTTGTTACAGGACTTTCGTACACACCACCTCGGAGAGTGGGGATAGGGCCGTTCGACCCTAGCAAGTGCACCATACTGCCCGGCGGGATAGCGGGGTGTCGGTGGGAGAGGTGGGAGTGAGTCCACCCTCTCGGTCGACTCCCGTGTGGCCACAGGGCATTTTCACGATTGGGTGGTCTTGCGGGGGACCGCCGAGACCCGGATCAGGATGGGCGTAACTCCTAGGTGTTCGTTCGGTAGGATGGGCTCGATCGACTTGCTATCGGGTGCCATTCGAGTTGGTCTTGGTGTACACGCTCTGCGAGTTTAGATCTATCGTATAGCGCGTCCTCGGTATGGACATGCCGTTGTTTCTCCGACTCTTACGTTTTGGGATTTCTACCTCCCCTTATAGGATGAGTGTGATTGGTGAGCCGTGGTTGTATTCGGGAGAGGAGAGTTGCTCCCTCTACCTCGCGGATCAGTGCAATCATTGAGGTGCGAGTGGGAGTTCTCGCACCGACCCTAGATGGAGATAGGTGATGGTGGCGGATCGGGTGACCGGTGTATCCGTTTGCGGATGAGAGATATGGGATTTGGTGGGAATTGGAGATTCTATTCTTTATGAGATCTTCTTCTGCTTAGGAAACCCGCTCTTACCTCATACCTTTTTATACCATTAGAGGTAGGCCACTTAAAGCTTGCATACGGTTGGTGGCGTGAACCTATCCCATTCCTTGGGGATAGATTGTGAGTGTCTTGAGTTGGACTTGGGCGAAGTCCATCAAGAATCCATGGA
Source organism: Cenchrus purpureus (assembly GCA_022644695.1). Classification (NCBI taxonomy): domain Eukaryota; kingdom Viridiplantae; phylum Streptophyta; class Magnoliopsida; order Poales; family Poaceae; genus Cenchrus; species Cenchrus purpureus. Next base: position 22,085,513 of record CP053466.1, read on the forward strand.
GGAAGGGTTCGTCGCCGCTCAAGGATGCTGTGGTGAAGATCGAGATGAAGCCACGAAGCCTTAGCTACGCTAGTTTCTTCTTGTCGTTTAGCCCAAGGGGCTTGTACTTAAATCGTATACGAGTTCGGTTGTAAATACTATGTTTTGAACTCGATTTCGTTGTATGGTGATATTTATACATGATGAATGCACATGCGTGATAGCGATCCGAGGACTATCACGAGGCAGATCGGGTTTTCGATTTTGAAAACCGGGCGTTACAATCCACACCTCAGGACAACGCCGGGTCAACACCCCAAACCGGAGAGACTGAATCTCAACGAGTCACGGCCACTCATCGGCGTGGGGTCACTCCTATCCCACACGACATGAGCCCTCACACACACAGAAAGCGGCTGAAGAGACTAGCGAGAATGAGACCGTGGGCTGTCCATACCTGGACACGGACTATAGGTATAGGTTTAACACTCTGCGAGGTTGTCTTTGGACATAGCTCGGGTGCCCATCCACCTCTCTACCTAATGAGACCTAGCGATGGATGGCACTCTCCCGCCTCTCAGGCTCGTCTTGGAGGCCAAACTTGCAGCCTCAAAGGCTGTGAAACCTTCCGAGGAGCCGGGACGTCTCGGGGTATTGCCCCCTCCACGACCACCGTTGCCTGGTGAATGCCATCCACTTACTAGTTCTGACCGCCCACCATAACAAGGCAAGCGGTTTGCACGTAAATGCCCAAAGATCACGTTAAAGCTCGATCGGTCCTTAATTACAGGCGAGCACTCACCAACTCCGTCGACACGGCTGGGCGAGGCTAGGTCGCATCTCCCTAGATGCGTTCAAGTAACCAAAGTGGCTCGCTCCGGATAACACGTCAATACACTCACCCAACACACGAAGAATCGAGGTATACCCACCTCGGTAATCCGAGATCTATCCATAACTAAGGGTAAAATATGGATGAATAAAGTCGAACTAGCTAGTCAGAGTTCCAAAAGTAGGTATTCAAGGACATGATAAACAATTCCAAGACATGGCTAATCAATTGTCTATGCAATTCAAAATCATGCATCAAAACTAATTAAGCACTAGCAACTAGAGCATGCATAGGATCTATATGGTTGGGAGTGACATGACACTGGTGGCGTAGTAGTCCTGGGTTGAAGTCGGTCTGAGGCCTCCTCGGGTCGCTCAGTGCATGATACGAGATACGACGCTAATTACCCAAGCAACTAAGCATAAATCCAAAGAAACCCAATTTTAAAAGATCCAAACAGAACCAATCTACCTACAATCAGCACCGCCTCATTTTTAGAAAAATAATGAAACTAGTTTCATATTTTTCGGAGTTATAAATAATTAGTTATGAATTTTCAAAGGTTAAAGGATTTTATAAATTAATTTCCAAATTTATTTATAAATCAGAAAAGGATTTTTATTTTGAAAATAGTTGATGGCGTCAGCATGGTCGGCGTGAGTTAGTGGGCCTTATTGGGCTGAAAGTGTTAGTGGGCCGGCCCTGACAATCTGGGCAACCAAGTCTATTGGTTCACCCTGAACAAAAAATCAGAGCACGCCAACGAAAAAAGGAAAAGGGCTCTGTAATGTTCTACCCGGCTCCCTTTCATTACAACAATTTCAACGCCACCCCAAATCTTTGAGGAATGCGCCCTTGCCATCAGGCGCAGCGTCTGGCGTCCGGCGGTGACGGCGAGGCGTTCACTGGTTCTAAGGCTCCCGAGCTCATGGGGACTTAGGTTCACGTGAGGTTAGGTCGGCTTTGGCCACAGGCGCCGATGCGCGCCATGGCGGGACCCGCGCTTGGCGCGAAGCGATGTGGCGCGGTCAGCAAAACAATGGCGTGAACAAGCGCAAAGCGGTGGCACTCTACAAGCGGCGTGAGTCGCTTGCTGCACGTGAGGGTTTCCCGGCGCGACACGCCGGGCGGCCGCGCACGAAACCACAACGGCGATTACACAAGGCGTGATGCGAACAATCGGCTCGAGCGGGTTCAAGGCAAGATACATACAGCGGTTCATCAAGCGAGTAGGGACGAGGGCCTGCGCTGGGGTGCGCGGTGGCGGGCTGCGGGACGCTGCAAGGTCGGCGATGCAACACGTGCAGAGCAAGGTGGAGAGGAGAGCAAGGGCTCGGGGTGTCTCACATTGGTGTGTGAGCAGCGGTGATCCGCGGTGAAGATCACCAGCGGGGTGAGCTGCGGCCTCCTCCTCCTCCCTGCCGTGACCTCCTCGACCATGGGCAGACTTCTCGACCCTCGGCTTCGTCTTGGCGGCGGCTTGATGCTCGCCTCGCTCTCCTTCTTCCTCCTCCTTTCCTCTTCTCCCTCTCGGCGGAGGCAAGGGAATGGGAAAGTTTCGGTGGGCTAGTGCCAAGGGCTTGCAGTTTGGAGTCGCGACCAAGGCGAGCAGGGTAGGAAGGCCTGCAGCTATTTCTACGGCTTTGATGGCCACGTGGCGGCGCACCTGATGGAGCTCGGGCGTCACATCGCTAAAAGGGCAATTGACCCGGCGGACTACTAGGCGTCGCAGCTTCACAGACGTCGTGCCGATCGGCCGGTCGGGGGTTGGTTCCCTCGGCGGAGCATTGCGCGCGGAGGAAAAAGGCTCGCTGGCGTGTGCGGCGACGACCGTGAGGGCGGCGGCCATAGCACCGATCAACGACTCATCAAAGCGGCGGTAGCGGAGTGTTGGGCCGTCTGGGCGATCGTTGGTATTGGATGAGGAAAGGTAAGGGTGATCATGGTTTATGGAAGAAGAAGGTCCGTGGACTTGACAGCTGATAGCAAGCTAAAGAGTTAGATTTTGAATATAGTTTGAAAATAGTTTAGACTTTATATTTGAATTTGAATAGATTCAAATTCATAACACACTCAAATAAAACCAAATAAAATCCATAAAATCCAAATCACATATTTAAACCATAATTTGAATTTATATTTTTTATATTTTTGGTTTTATTTATATAGAATTTAGGTAAGGGCTAGAAATGGGATTAAATCAAGGTGACACATCATCAATTAAATAAAAGTTCAAATTTCCTCACATTTTTACATATCAAATTTCTGGGGTGTTACAAAAAGTATCGACCCTCGACCCCGTCCCTCGACAAGTTCGACCTGAGAACTTTGTGACTATGACCATGATAACTGAAATACAGTAGGAATATCCACTTACTGTGATATGATGGTCCAATCGCTTACCTTTCAAGGTTTTAACAGCAGCATCTTCCTTTTGAGTCCATTGTTTGTCAAACCTTCATTGCACCAAATGCAAACAATTTCAGAATTGACTACTATTTAAACAATAACCAATGGCATGACAACAAAGAAGACATGGCATATATAAGATAATCAGATTTGCAAAAGGTAGTAATATATATCAAATAGATATATTGCAATACCACATATCAACAATGAATTCAGAAAAATGTTCCTAATAAAAGAAAAATCTACAAGCCTTTGAAAGAAACATGAAAGAAATAAGTAGTAGCATAATTGATCTGAAAAGTATTAATAAATTGATAGCAGCAACCTAGCCTGTTCCATATGATGATCCATCCAACATTGATATCCAGAACTACACCAGCTCCACAATTACAACCTACGAAAGAAATTGACTAAAGCTAATAAAATTTCAAACTGTAGCTGTATTTGTGTATCATATCAGGAAGGCAGACTTTGATCTAGCACATAAACAACAATGCGAAAGTAGGACTGGAGAAAGTTTTAACTTCCTTAACCCGAAAAATCAGACAATAGCAGCATGCAGAGGCACTATACTCAGAGGCCAACCTATAGTAACCAAAATCTATCAACATCTACATCGCAAGCTTGTCATTTAATCCAACACACTTTCACAGGTGGTTCTCATTTGTCAACATGAATCATCTAGGTTAAGAGATGTCACTAATAATTTTTCTTACAAAATTGTAAATCAAATAAGGATTAAAGTAGAATTCAGATTTGGGATATGAAGCAAAAGGGATATCAAATAAACAAACCTGTTTCTCCCATGGTGGAGGTTGTCTGCCCCAAATCGAGCAATTACAGGAAGGGAATGAAATCCAATCAGGTCACCACGCCAGTTTATTCCACCATGTACTGCCGAGAAATGTTGCAATTCTCCACCATGGACTTCTCCCAGTCCGGCGACTCCTCCAGTTTCTTCTTCACAACCCATTTTCCTTATGTCACCACACTGTAGCCCCCTGTTGGCGGTCAAATATGACACCCCTAAGGAACTTGTTACACTTTGGTTTCGGCTTTGATTTGGAACTAACTCGCCACTAGGCATACTAATGATGTAACAAGGTCGACACGAGCATGTGTTTTTGGAGTTTATTGTTTACACAGGAATCAAGTACCTAAATGAGGATTTCCGGGTAAAGTTCATCAACCACTTTGGAAGAAGATTACAATGCCCGACATGAGTCAAGACACCTGATGAACAAGACTCCAAATGTCCCAAGGACCGAAGCATCAACGTGCAAAACTTCAGGGACTCAAACAGAAGATAGTGAAGCTTGGATGACAAGCATCCTCATCTTAATCGCGAAGGAAACAACGTCAAAAGCCCACATGCAGGTGTACACAAACAAGGGATGAGACAAGAAGCATCGTCGAAAAAGCAAGCACCGCCCAGCCGACCGCGCCCACCACGGGGCCTTGCCGCCTTGACCTAACCCTCGGGTTATTAATAGCTTGGACGCAAAGAACCACATGATTATTCATTCGTCATCCACCGCCACAAGACCGAGAAGAAGAAGGAGATCGGATCGACAAGGAGCACTCGTCGGCCTTTATCTACTTCGAAGGATTCTACACCACGATCAGCGCTACAATGTGTAACATTATGGGGTAAAGTCCTTGTTTGTCCTAGGGGCTGAAGGGGGATCTTGAGTTGTAATCACCGAACCTATGTTTTGGATCTTTTTGCTATCATATTCATGTTGATGATGCGTTAATCTTAATGGCCGACTGGCTTGCTTTGGGATGCATCGCTCGTAGCCTCTTGTATCATGTCCCTTTGTTCTTTATGTGATTACCGTCGTGTAGTGACAGTGCGCGGGAGGGAAAACATATCGAGCTTGGTTCACGCTTTTAGCCTTGCATGCCTAGAACACATCAACATCTTGTGCACCTATCGTTCGACCACAGACTACCCTCGTGTAGTGACTAGTACGCGAGAGGGAAGGGGTTGGACTCGGTGCACCTTTACCTTTGATAGCTTAGATCGGGTATTTCTTGCTAGGTGGTTACATCTCCAAGTGACCCTAGATCCCTTGGACAAGCTTTCTACACTCTTGAACTCTCCTTAGATTCACTCTCTTCGTTGATCTCTTTAACCTAGAGTAGATTAGTTCTTATTTATACTTCATCACTTGTTTAAGAGCTTTCAATCAACAAGTTTAGTGCTTAGTTGAGCATAGCAATCCACTTGTTCCACAGATTGATAACCTTGGGGGATACTCTAAGGGAAAAGCTACAACCGACCCGTGCGCTTGCGGATCGTAATTTGGCGCGTTATCTACCGTCAACAAGCTTTTCTGGCGCCGTTGCCGGGGAATAAGCTAGTTTGCTACGTTTAACTTGGTATTAATTTTTTTTGATCACTAACACTAACTTTTCCTCTAGAAAAAACCTTTGTTTTTGTGTTTGTTTTTGTTGTCTAGATGGCTCTTGTCAATCACGCCATGGAGGAAGAAGAAAAAACACTAAGGGAGTATGCTACCCTGCGATTGGAGGATATCAAAGTGCAAAAATCAGATTCGACACCCAAGGCTATCGAGTACAAGATCAAGCCTCGAACAATCAAGATGGTAACATCAAACCCATTTAGAGGGGCGGAGACGGACAATCCATATAGGCACATTGAGCGTTTCACGAGGCTATGCGACATGGTACGACAAAAAGGAGTTCCGGGCGATTGGTACAAATGGAATCTTTTTCCATACTTGCGGATGAAGCGAAAAGATGGTACTCATTTGCATCCTTCGAGGTGGAAGGAAACTGGGCTCGATTGGTGAAGGAATTTTTTCAGAGATTCTTTCTGATAAGCAAAGTTCAAAACGTGAGGAGGCAAGTGATAAATTTTGCGTAAGGAAAAGAGGAAGGAATAGATCAGGCTTGGGAAAGATTCAATGAATTAATTAAACAAGGGCCAAAGCTTGGATTCTCTGGTGATGTACTCTTGCATACTTTCTATTTTTCTCTAACCCCCGAATGCATGCGATATGTTCAAATGTGTGTAGGTGGAAATATCATGGAGAAAACACTCATGGAAGCCACCAAACTACTAGAAAAAATAAGCAAAGGGGTGACCGAGCAAAGAGATCGGGGAGAACATATTCCGGGAGGTACTTGCTGGAAATTCTAGAAAAGAAGCCCCGGAAGTGAAGAAAGAAGAAGCAAAAGAAGAAAAGATTGAAGGAGCAACCCACAATGGAAGAAGACCAATCCAAGGCAACAAAATTTGCAAGCTAGAAGAGGAAAAAGGAAGAAGTTTAGCGAATGCAAAGCCGCTAAAGGAGTTTGAACAAATGGATTGGATCCCGATTGACTTCAAAGAAATATACAACAAGTGGAGACCATACCCGAACCAAAAAGAATCCGCGAGAGCCATATAGTTGAACTTTCCAAAGGAGAGGCACTCGGGGTACGAGCTAGACAAAGAATCGGCCGGAGAAATTATTCAAAGACTTTTCAATGAGGAAGAAGAGGTAGATCCGGATCACATTGCCGAAGTAAAGAAGATTATGGGAGTGAAGCTGGAGGCCTCACCATATGCACACCTAGCCGAGGTGTACGCGATAGGAGCCGATCATGTCGAAGGTACTTCTCTACCAACACCTCACATAAGTTGCACCATTAATGGGGAGAAATTTTGCAAAGCTTTATGTGACATCGGAGCCCATGTAAGTGTTATGTCTTCCAAGATTTATTATGAGCTTTTTAGTAAGACTTTAAATCTTGCTCCAACACAAATAGAATTGATCATGGGAGATGGTAGAATAACAAGACCTTTGGGTGTGCTTAGAGATTTAGATGTTGCAATCTCGGGTAAAATTATTCCAACCGACTTTTTTGTAATTGATGCTTGCTTTGATGAACATGATGATATAATTCTTAGTAGGCCTTTTCTTAAGTTGGTCAATGCCATTCTTGATGCCAGAAAGGGTAGAGTTACTATTGATCTAGATGGAACTAAACGCACTTATGATTTTCTACCCGCTTCTCGTATTGCTTTACCTCTACCTCTTGATAACGAAGAGGTAGAGGACCTTTGTTTTGTTGATACTTTCAGGGATCCTCTCCAACGAGCAATGGAGAATGATGCTATTTATGATGATCAAGACAAGGAACTAGTGGAAGCAACCGAGGAATTAGAGGCACAAGAAGGAAGCTTGGAAGAAGAAAGTTTTGAAGATATTGGAATTTTGCAACAACAAGAACCCGAAGCACCCGATGTTGAATTAAAGCCACTCCCCAAGGGATTAAAGTATGAATTTTTGGGAGATGATTTGACGTACCCAGTCATTGTGAGCGATGAATTGAGTCCGGAAGAGATGGACAAGTTGCTGAATTTATTGAGAAGACATAAGAAGGTGATTGGGTATGCAATAAGTGACTTGAAGGGTATTAGTCCAGCCTTTTGCACCCACCGCATACCACTTGAAGAACAATGCAAGCCCGTTGTTGAGCACCAAAGAAGGTTGAGCCATTCCATGCATGAGGTGGTGAAGAAGGAGGTGATAAAATTGTTGGATGCCGAAATAATATACCCCGTGCCATATAGTGAATGGGTGAGCTCGGTGCATTGTGTACCAAAGAAGGGAGGAATAACGGTTGTGAAGAATGAGAAGGAAGAATTGGTACCGCAACGGATCGTGACCGGGTGGAGAATGTGCATCGACTATAGGAAGTTGAACAAGGCAACAAGGAAGGATCACTTTCCGCTACCATTTATCGATGAGATGCTTGAAAGGTTAGCCAAACATTCCCACTTTTGTTTCCTTGATGGATACTCAGGGTTCATGCAAATTCCTATCCATCCGGATGATCAACACAAGACAACCTTCACATGTCCATATGGAACTTTTGCATATAGAAGGATGCCATTTGGTTTATGCAATGCCCCGGCTACCTTTCAAAGAAGCATGACGGCTATATTCTTGGATTTTATTGAAGAAATTATGGAGGTATTCATGGATGACTTCTCGGTGCATGGTACGTGTTTTGAAAGTTGCTTGGAAAATTTGGAAAAAGTCCTTAAAAGGTGTGGAGAAATTGACTTGGTGCTTAATTGGGAGAAGTGTCACTTTATGGTGAAAAAGGGATAGTCTTGGGACATGTCATCTCCGAGAGAGTAATAGAGGTGGACAAGGCTAAGATTGAAACGGTTGAAAAGTTACCACCCCCGACAAATATCAAATCGTTAAGAAGTTTTCTCGAGCATGCCGGATTTTATAGGAGATTTATAAAGGATTTCTCGAAGATCACCAAGCCATTGACACGACTTCTCCAAAAAGATGTGGAATACGACTTTGATGAAGAATGCTTGCATGCCTTTCGGATGTTGAAGCAATCTCTCATATGCGCACCAATTATGCAACCACCCGATTGGAATCTGCCATTTGAGGTAATGTGCGACGCAAGTGATTATGCTGTTGGAGCCGTTCTTGGACAAAGGAAGGAAGGGAAGGTACACGCAATTTATTATGCAAGCAAAACACTAAATGAAGCTCAAGTGAATTATGCAACTACGGAGAAGGAATTGCTTGCCGTGGTGTTCGCATTTGAAAAATTCAGATCCTATATTGTGAACTCAAAGGTGATTGTGTATACCGACCATGCTGCAATCAAGTACCTTTTGTCCAAGAAAGATGCCAAGCCACGTTTGATTAGATGGATTCTACTATTACAAGAGTTTGACATGGAAATTAGAGACAAGGAAGGGTCGGATAATGTTGTAGCCGACCACCTATCAAGGATGCATCATGGAGATGACGGGATGGAGCTAATTGAAGATAGAATGAGAGATGACCATCTATATGGTGATAGGAGAGGATGGATGAATGATATTATAAGGTGCTTACGGAAGATGCCATTAGATCACTTGGATAGAAATGCTAAAAGAAGGGTAATTGGCGAGGATAGAAAATTTTATTAGGATGCACCGTACCTATATAGATTGGGAGATGATGGAGTGCTAAGAAGATGCGTACTGCGGGAAGAAAGAGAAGAAATTCTAAGAAAATGCCACTCATCGGAGTATGGAGGACATTATGGACACTTTAGAATGCAAGCAAAGGTATGGGCAAGCGGATTCTATTGGCCTGAGATGCACGAGGATACAAAAAGGTTTGTTACAACTTGCCCGGAATGCCAAAGAAGTGGAAATATATCACAAAGGAATGCAATGCATTATAATTTGCAAATTGATCTATTTGATGTTTGGGGCATCGACTTTATGGGACCTTTCGTGAACTCGCATGGATATGAACACATCTTGGTCATAGTTGATTATGTATCAAAATGGGTTGAAGCAATTCCATGTCAGAAAGCATCTACGGAAGAAGCTATTCAAATGATCAAAACAGTGATATTCCCTCGATATGGTGTTCCTAGAATTTTAATAAGTGATGGTGGGTCACATTTTATTGGCAAGGATTTCAAAAGATGCTTGGCAAAGTTGGGAATCGAGCATAGGGTCTCCATGGCCTATCATCCATAAACAAATGGCCAAGCGGAAACATCGAACAAGCAACTCAAAGACATCCTCAAGAAGACGGTGACTAAAGGAGGAAAAGATTGGTCAAAGAAGCTAGACGAAGCATTGTGGGCATACCAGACTGCGCATAGAACACCGATAGGTATGACCCCTTATCAATTTGTCTATGGAAAAACATGTCATTTGCTGGTAGAACTAAAGCACAAAGCTTATTGGGCAATAAAGGAGATGAATCTTGATATTGATGCGGCACGAATAAAGAGGAGGATTCAAATAAGTGAAATTGAAGAGCTAAGATTGAAGGCATATCACAGCGCTAGCATCTATAAAGAAAGGATGAAGAGATGGCACGACAAAAGATTGCATAAGAAGGAATTCAAGGAAGGAGACAAGGTCTTACTATACAATTCTCGATACAAGGTCTTCGGCAAGGAAATTGCAAAGCAAATGGGATGGGCCATATGTCGTACACTCGGTGTCACCGTCGAGAGCGGTAACAATCATGGATGTCAAGGGAGATCAATATGTTGTGAATGGACAGTGACTCAAGGTATTCCTAGAGCCTGACATTGTGCCCATTAAATACATTGACGTCTACACCTTGGATGGTGACCCGGATCGTCAAGACTAGCGATGAAAACAAGGTAAGTTTGTAAATAATTTTTATTTTTTAATGAGCATCCCACCTTTACCCCTTATTTATTTTATGATGAGGACGTCGTATGTTTTAAGTGTGTGTGTGTGGGGGGGGGAAGGTGTGATCTCTTGTTTTTTTTAAGTTAAGTTGTTTCCTTTAAAAAAAATAGTTCGATGGTGTGATTTAAATTAGTACAGAGTCAATAAAAACAATATCCTTGTGCAAGTTTTTCCTTTCCTCTACTTGTTGGTTTGTTCTTTACCTTTATTATTTGAGCATGAGTAATGAGCTTTAATGTTTACCGTGGTGCTTAATGGAAGTTTTCCTATAAAGTACCCATACTCTACTTTATTCTAGAACCTCACTTTGACTTCGCTATGAGTAAGACTAAAATTGGAGCCTTTTTATTTCTGAAAATTTATGAAAAACCCTTGCAATAAAGGTTAGCATCTCCTTTTTCCAAGTTGAGAGACAAGCATATCCTATACAAGGCCTATATTATATATACTCCATCATAAGTGTTGTTAGCTTGATGAATTGGGTTAGGACTTTTCTCTCTTGGGAGATCTAATTTCGAGCAATGATCATGTCCTTGATATTATATCTTTTATTGCTAGCCTCGTCATACATTCGGTAACGGGAACTTCACATTGAATGCCTCATATATCGCCGGATTCCATACCCAAACCATAGACATCTTTTTATCATCTTATTCCTTGAACACAACCCATGTCCGAAGATTCGTTCCATTTTTAGGCAAGGATTTATTTAAAATTCAGATTGTGATTCATGTCAAAGAGACGAGCGAAAGGCTTCGGAAAGAGATCAAGATGTCAAGAAAAGAGAATAGAAAAAAATAACATGCGTGTGTGCGCATATAAAAAAAAGAAGAGAAGAAAGAAAATAAAAAAGGGAAGAAAGGAGAAAAAGGAGGAATTCAAGGCAAAGCAAGGAAGATATATTGAGGGATGATGAATCAAATGAAGATCAAGAGAAGTGCAAGGAAGGATGCGTCAATGTTGAGAATGAATCTTCAATATTCCAACCATGTGCAATCTGACATCGAGGACATCATTAGTGCCTTGAAGTCATTATTCTTTTTCCCTTTGCACATGTCCACCATTCTAAATCTCCTCATCGTTGATACCCTTTTATTATGGTTTAATTCTCATGATCATTGGCTTGGAAGGTGAACAACCACTAGAGGATTTTCTTAGCTTGATAATACTTGTGTTAACTTCACTAGCCATACCCATAACTCCACCTTACATTATAAATGAGAGACTTGTGGGAGGTGAGAGTTTATGAACTATCTAGGATAGCCACTTCAAATGAGCGACATGTGAGGACTTGGAGAAAGACTTTGTCTAATACTTGTTGCAGGAATTTTATTTTAAACTCGTGGAAAACCCTCCAATGGAAGTAAGAAAGTAAGTATGGTTGGATTTGAGGATCTCTAGTAAAAGGAATGAGTTGTGAGGTAAGTCTTGAATTGGCAATATTTCTAAATGCCCATGTTTATGTCATGATCATTGCTTTCATGTTTCTTATACTAAAGATGAAGGTTTAACTAACTTGTAAGGAAAGGTGAGACGAAACACATTTCAACTCCATGGATGAATGTCTTTTGCAAGCAACTTGCTCGAGGACGAGCAAGATCTAAGTGTGGGAGAGTTGTTGGCGGTCAAATATGACACCCCTAAGGAACTGGTTACACTTTGGTTTCGGCTTTGATTTGGAACTAACTCGCCACTAGGCATACTAATGATGTAACAAGTTCGACACGAGCATGTGTTTTTGGAGTTTTTTGTTTACGCAGGAATCAAGTACCTAAATGAGGATTTCTGGGTAAAGTTCATCAACCACTTTGGAAGAAGATTACAATGCCCGACACGAGTCAAGACACGTGATGAACAAGACTCCAAATGTCCCAAGGATCGAAGCATCAACGTGCAAAACTTCAGGGACTCAAACAGAAGATGGTAAAGCTTCGATGACAAGCATCCTCATCTTAATCGCGAAGGAAACAACGTCAAAAGCCCACATGCAGGTGTACACAAACAAGGGATGAGATACGAAGCATCGTGGAAAAAGGGGGCAGCAAACCGGGCCGAAGTGGGCCCAGGCTGGCCGGCCCAGGCCGACCGGCCTGGCCCACCACGAGCCTATTTTGCTGCCGCCTTCGACTGACCTAACCCTCGGGTTATTAATAGCTTGGACGCAAAAAACCACGGGATTATTCATTCGTCATCCGCCGCCACAAGACCGAGAAGAAGAAGGAGATCGGATTGACAAGGAGCACTCGTCGGCCTTCATCTACTTCGGAGGATTCTACACCACGATCAGCGCTACAATGTGTAACATTATGGGGTAAAGTCCTTGTTTGTCCTAGGGGTTGAAGGGGGATCTTGAGTTGTAATCACCAAACCTATGTTTTGGATCTTTTTGCTATCATATTCATGTTGATGATGCATTAATCTTAATGGCCGACTGGCTTGCTTTGGGATGCATCGCTCGTAGCCTCTTGTATCATGTCCCTTTGTTCTTTATGTGATTACTGTCGTGTAGTGACAGTGCGCGGGAGGGAAAACATATCGAGCTTGGTTCACGCTTTTAGCCTTGCATGCCTAGAACACATCAACGTCTTGTGCACCTATCGTTCGACCACAGACTACCCTCGTGTAGTGACTAGTACGCGAGAGGGAAAGGGTGGACTCGGTGCACCTTTACCTTTGATAGCTTAGATCGGGTATTTCTTGCTAGGTGGTTACGTCTCCAAGTGACCCTAGATCCCTTGGACAAGCTTTCTACACTCTTGAACTCTCCTTACATTTACTCTCTTCGTTAATCTCTTTAACCTAGAGTAGATTAGTTCTTATTTATACTTCATCACTTGTTTAAGAGCTTTCAATCAACAAGTTTAGTACTTAGTTGAGCATAGCAATCCACTTGTTCCACGGATTGATAACCTTGGGGGATACTCTAAGGGAAAAGCTACAACCGACCCGTGCGCTTGCGGATCGTAATTTGGCGCGTTATCTACCGTGAACACCCCCGCAGCCAAGACATCCACCACCGCAGCACAAGCCGGTGGAGGTGGCCATGGCTGGCTCGGCCTGCTGCAGGAGGGGGCGGTGAGGTGAAAAAGTAAGAAAACTAATGTTGTTGTTACTAAAAACAAGATTGGAATTGGTTGCAGCCATTGAAACTACTCTATCAAGGTGGTAGATCCATATGCCAAAAACACTTGAAACTTAGTATATATCAAAATTATAGTGGTTCTCAAATAGCAAGGGCAGAATGGAAAGTAGAACAACACGAATGTAATATGTCCATGTCCATTCCAATCGCTCTCATGCAAATAGGAAATTAAATAAAAAAATAATTGAGGTAGCCAACCTATATGTTCTGGAATGATATGAACCCAGTGCATAAAAGTTCTGTTTTGGTGCATATAAACAACAAAATTTTTTGATGAAAAACATCCAAAACTATAACCTGTATTGTTTAAGTGAGTACAAACCAAGGAAGTACGTGCAAATTTCTTTCTAACAGCATATTTTGATGGACTCTGAAAATATTAGTGGATATAATAAACTTTCTATCTCTGAGATGCATTCCATCAAACACATGGTGGACAGGTTTAAAGAATTCATCATCAGGGTAAAAAGAACTGAGAAGGTGAGGAAGGACCTTAGGTTTAAAGAATTCATCAGTAGGGTAAAAAGAACATAGAAGGTGAGGAAGGACGTGGCCTGATAAGGGTGATAGCATTAGGTTGGTGAGCGTATGACATGGGAAAAGAGTTGGATGTCGTGGTTGTGGCCATGCTCAAGTGGACGATGCAGGTTGATGCACAAAAATGTTGATGATGGACAACACTAAAAGAATCATGGATCTGTAGGGGAATTGAGAGGAGGGAAGAGGTAAATGGTAATACCTTAGTGATATTCGCGCCGAGGAGATGTAGGCCTAGGCCATGTTGGACGACATCGCAGTAGAGAAGTTCGTCTGCCTCGTCATTGCGTCCTGGATCCTGCATCCTCTCCAACGACATCCTGAGATTTGGGGCGGCGGCAGGAAAATCGCTACAGCTGGAGCACTTGCAGCTGGCAAGAAAACGACTCCGTGGCGGCGGCGGGAGCGTCAACCCCGAGGAATGGGAAGGGAAAAACTCGAAAAAAGCCAGGGAGGGGGGATGAGGGCAGAAAGACGAATGACAGATGCCTCCTCGACCTTGGCGGGCTCCCTGTTTTTGCCGTCCTCGCCACAATCCTGGGGTCGGGACCAGCCGCGATGGGGCGCCTTCTTTACCATCTGGGCGGTGCTTCTCGCGACCCACGCTGTCTTCTTCGTTCTCCGTCCTCCCTTTGCTCCATGGCTGCCACGTCACTGCTCCCCATGTGCGCTGCTTCCTCGCAGCGTCACAGGTGGCGGCTGAGGGGCCGCACAAGGCCGAGTAGGTCGGGGTATAGGGTATTAGGGTTTGGGAGGGCGGGAGCTCGATCGAGTGGAGCTGAAAAACAGAGCCGCGGAAAAATGGGTGGGGGAGGTGGATCGGTCGACGTTGCGTTTGGGGGACAGTGGGGGCACAGGAGGAGAGGTGGCGTGCAGGGAGGGAGGCGAGGGCGGCTCAGTGGGGGACGGCGGTGGCGCGGTAGGAAAAGGTGGAGAGAGATGCGAGGGCGGGGTGCGGAGAGAGAGGCGAGGACGGGGTGCAGAGAGGCAGGGGCAAAAATGGTAAACAACAAGCAGACGCACGGGCGGACGCATGTGATAGCGGAAAAAGTAGGATCAAGTTTTTGTCTCCACTTCATTCTTTTTAGGAGTAGAGAAATGAAGTCCGACTGCTGGCTCGCGCTTGGACCGATGGGATAAGATGCGGTCAATTTGAGAAACAATTTGAACCCCTCCGGTGGAGATAAAATAGGACGGAGGGAGTACTAGGTTGTCTTTCCCTGTAGGTTTGTTCCTTGGCCCTGCACGTTTGATATCAATGTACGGTGATGGTGATAAAAGGGTCGCGATGAATGCATGCAAGTCTGCAACTCTGGAAAATATCAAGTGGAAACCACTTCTTCGGTAGAACCGTGAAAACCCTCCTAAAGAACATAGTTAGAAGTGTAAAAAAATATGAAACGATGCACGTCCATAGTCTATCGATATATGTTCGTTGTGGCAAAAGTTGGGAACCAAACTCAACATAGTAAAATTCATATGAAAATAACAAATTCTAGATGCATTTTCACTCACATGATTTTTGTCTTCTAATGTGAATCTTGTTATTTTCGTATGAATTTTTTCGAAACGAGTTTGATTCCTAACTTTTTCCACCAAGTATATATATGTGGACTATGGATGTGCATCATTTCACATTTTCTGAAAATGTAAAAGTTTGTTTTTAGGAGGGTTTTCACGATTCCACCGAAGAGGTGGTTTCCACTTAATATTTTCCCAACTCACTCAGGGTCTCGCTTTATTTGGTAGCATAGCAATGATAGGGACAATGTTTGATATGACGACGATAAAGCGACTGCATGCCATGTTTTTAGACAAATTAATGTTTGTTATTTAGACACATTCTAGAGCACATGACAACAAGATCTCCTATATGACTAGCGGAAGGTGCATAAGAGTTGAAACTTCCATCCTACCAAAGTCCACATAAGATTGCTAACTAGTAGTTTCATGTCATCACACTTTATGACTATTAAATAAAAAATGTTCTAATATTTTTCAGAAATGTTACAACATTTTTCAGAAATGTTGGTTTCGTCAATATTTTTCAAAATGTTGCAACATTATTTGGTTCAATATTTTTTTTGCTTTCGTTCTTCCGCGGACGCGTGTGGCCGGCCGTGCGGTAGCGCCTCCCTTGCGGCCCATCCAGCGGCGGACCACAGGCGGGCAGCCGGCCGAGCGGCAGGCACCGGGGCCGCAGCGCGGCGTACTGTCGGGCAGCACTCCCGGTCACGGGGGGCGTGAGGCGGCGGGAGGCCCGGCATCTTCTTGGCGGCGCAAGGAGGCCGACGAGGGTTGTAACATCCCGGAATTTTGTAAAGGTGCGATTTTTAGAAAAATTTAAAACTTTTTGTTTGGTGTTGAGTGCTACCAAATTTAATCCCAAATTGCTAGCCACTACCCCTAAATTCCCTAAAATAAAATCAAATATAAAAATCTAAATTCAAATTATGGTATAAATATGTGAGTTGGTGTCGGGATGGCCATAAGGGGTCCCCTAACTAAGGGGATAATCACCCTCATCAAACGCAAATCACATACGATCAAATCACCACGGACCCAAAAGGGAACAAGGCGCACGTTAGGCCCACGGCCTGCTACGGCCCAACAGCAGCTCGAGCCTCCCCATCGAGGGCGCTTGCCTGCGCGCCCCATCCTCCGCCTCGCTCGAGGTCCACGGCCCCCTCGAGCGGGTTTCCGCTTCGCTCGAGTGTCACGGTCCCCTCGAGCAAATGTCCGCCTCGCTCGAGGGGCTCGACCCCCCTCGAGTGGATATCCAGCTCCGCCTCGCTCGAGGCCGTTCCTCGACCAACATCGCCCCGCCCCTCCGCTCCGCCTGACAAGGGCATTTAATGCCTAGATCCGCGGCGGGATGCCAAAGTCAAAAGCAAATCTTCTCCCACACCGCGCGGCTGACACGGTCTGAGCATTTGACACCGCCACTGTCCGGTCGAACCGCCATCGTCATGCGGCCATCCCGACCACCTGCAGTCATGCGTACCTGCGCGGCGGGTCGGTGTCACTCCGTGACACTGTGCTGCCTGCTCCCGTACTCCTCCCACGGTGAGACCCTCAAACGGGTATGGGGGCACCCTCGAAAGGTGTACGGGTGGCGGCGACGACGCTACCGCTGCCGCTGGACGGCGTGAGCCGCGCGTATTATCCACCAACTCCGGCGCTGCGCGGCCATCCCCGGCACTATGGACCATCCCCGGCGCTGTGCGGCCATCCCCGTCGCTGTGCGAAGAGCTGCACAGCCCTGTGAGAATAGGCCGGCGTCATTCCACGGCCCTGTACTACCAACTCCCATCCTTCCCCCCATGGCAGAACCCTCGAACAAGCAGGAACACACCCTCGAAATCGCTCCCGGACAAGCACAAGAGCCGCCACGACGCCCGCGGAAGCCGAAGCTCGCCATCAACTCACGCCAGGAGCAAGGATCCGCGAGGACAACGATCCCCGGCGCCACGCTCGCCAGTACACAATCATTGTACATATTACTGTGCGGCACCCCTATAACTGCCCCTCCTTGGCCTATAAAAGGAGAAGGCAGAAGCCTAGCCGCGGGCACGTACGCACGCGATCATCCATTCTCGCACGCTCACTTCGCACTCCACCATTCACGATATTGGCACTTGCCTCAATCATCCTTAGCAGGGACCTGGAGGGCTCGCCTCCTCTACCGCCTTGCTTGTAGCCCTGAGCACCACCGGTGCAAGATAATACAGTGCGCACGCACACCCTGCTGGACGTACGGCCTCGTGGCCGAAACCAGGATAAACTCGTGTCCCTGTGTTAGCATTCGCACCGACCATCGAGAGACAATCACATCGTGATTCACTAGTTAGTGTCGGAGCTAATCCGGACACCGACAGTTGGATTTCATGGATTTTATTTGGATTTATTTGAGTGTGTTTTGAATTTAAAACAATTCAAATTCAAATAGTAAAGTTAAAACTATATTCAAACCTATTTGAAAAACCTAACATCTAACTTGGCCTACTAACCCGTGTGGAAGTCCGCCGGAGCCCCCTCAACTCCTGGCCTGTGACCCTCCTAAACCCCTTACCTTCTGCGCCAGCCCGCCAAGCCTAGCAGGCCGGCCCACCATGATCCCGAGCATCACGCAGCGTCTCCCTTTGTTACATCGATGAGTGGGACCCGCCGGTCGTCATCTCCCTCCCGTCAACCATTCACACACGCCGCACCTTTCCGCCACCGCTCATGCGTGCGCCCGGCCGGGGACGGCCGCCGCGACTCGGCGCTCGGACGCCGAGCCGGTGCATCAGGGCGCACCTCGTGCACTCCGCCAGGGTAAAAACCCCTTTTACCCCTGCGCCGTGACGTGCTAGAGCGCCTGCCGGCCACTAGTGTGCGGCCACGTCGGCCTCCCACGCCACGGCCACCAATCGGAGTGCTGCAAGCACCTTTTGCCCTTGCCCTGTCGTGCCTGAGTAGCTATACCCTAGGGCCGAGCTCCCTCTCGCAAGTCAAGGCTCATTTAGGGTTTGCCCCCTTTCCTCTGTTCCGCCGTCGAGAGAGAAGGAGGTGGGGAAGTGGAGGAAGGAAGGAGAAGGGGAGCCACGCACCGCGTCGCCAACGACACGCCGGAGCCGGAGCAGCCAAGCCCAGAGCCGCTCGTGTAGAAGAGGAGGCCGTCCGTGTCAAGCCGGAGCCGGAGCAGAGGAGATGTCGCACCGCCCTGTACCTCTTCACCGTGCCGCTCGTCTTCGTCAAGCCTGCTACGCCTACACCGCCGACCCAATGTGAGCCATGCGCCGCCGCTTCTTCTTCTCTCCCCCTTGGTCTTCCTGTGATTGTCGACTGGACATCCCTGGGCCCACTACGCATGTGGGACATGCTTGGTAGGCCTGAATATCTGGACTACTCGACTAGTGGGCCGCGGTGCAAGACTACCGTGGGCCACAAGGCAAGACAACACGGACAAGGACTTGTACTAGATTAGGATAGCTTCTCATAAACCGACATAGGCTACTCCTAGTCCTACTCGACTAATACTCTTGTACCTAAACCGACTTGTAATCCTGCCTCCCGTGCTATATAAGGCGAGGCAGGGACCCCCCTCAAGAACATACGCAATCAATCAAGAGGCACGTAGCATACAGGACGTAGGGTATTACACACAATGTGGCCCGAACCTGTCTAATTGTGTGCCCTGTGTCTCACCATCGTGTTCCTGATCTCGGCGAGCCCCATCGCACAATCTACTACCTCGGGTATCCCGTGGTAGGCTCGGTGTCTAAACAACAACGGCGGTGGCGTGCGGTAGGGGCTCTCGTCGCTGATCCGCTGGAGAACTCGATGGCTCCTGTCATGATCAAGCCAACCGTCGCTTTCCAATAAGGCGACACCTTCGTTTTGGCTCACGGAGTGCGTGTTGCCGATCATCGTGTTGAAGTTCACCTCAAGCCTACAGGTGACTTGGTGCCTTTTTCACCAAGGAGGGTCCCCAAGGATTGTCAATCCAAGGATCGGAAGCAAACCGCTAAGGATCTCTACCTTATCTAGTCAATCTAACCTAACATGAAGCGTTGATTGCATACAAAGGATAACCTTGATGTATATCAGAGATAGCACAAGGTTGATCACTTCCATGAACAACGGCTAAGGTAAAGCTCCACCGAAGGGGTAGCTAGGCCTAGCGCCTTCTAGTTGAAGCTCCGGCAAACAAGCAACGAATCGAGCATCTCATCTACTAGCATCCTTAAACTTCTACCTCCGGCCTACCTCCCGAAGACATCCGCTCTTTCGGTGGAAATCATCCTGTCACGATGCACCCTTAATGAAGCGGGGGATCTAGGGGGCACGTCCAAACATGAACGTGTCTACAAACCATGAAGGGTCGACATGCTAAACCTAATCGCCACGATTACATAGAGCATGCTATATAGTCTAAACATGTATTAGACTAAGGATCAAACATATTCATGAAAGGTAGAAAGTAAAGACGGAGACATGGAATCGCTTAATAGATCGGATGACAAGATTATCATTGCTCACATGAAAGTATACATTACACCATCACCAGAGCCATACTATGATGATGAATGCGTAGCTCCGGAACTCCGCCATGGCACAACCACGCAGGGCGGCCATGGCGGCTAGGGTTGGCCTAGGCCATCCCCTAGACAACTTCGAGGACTTGCCGCCGTCGTCGTCTCCCTCTGGTGCTCACTTCTAGGTTTCGCCGAGTTCTCGTGATTGGATTGGATTCCCCCCCACACTTGGACGTCCAAGGGATTGTATTTATACCCTTGGGGAGCCTTGGGGCGTGCTCCCCCTTTCCTTGCACGAGATCTTGCTTAGGAGTTAAGCAAACTTGGTTTCCATAAAATCAGCCTCACCTAGATTTTCCTGATTCGCAGCCCTTCCATTCCGGCACCATATCTCCCACGTACGGACTCCAAATAATGCAAATTCGGTGTTTAGATTGTGTTCCATGAAATTATCTCCAACTTTGGTATTCATTGATTTCCTTGGAAATGAAGATAAGATCCCCAAAACGGCCTCGGAAGATAATCTGTCTGATTTCGGACTTATCTGCGCAGCAGGTATTTCGGGGACCATATCTCCTAGCTCCTTGACCCGAATTGGGCCTTCCATGTGTCCAAATCGAAGCTCTCGTCGAGGCCCACAACTTTGGTATTCAAACTGTTGCTATTAGAGGCCGTTTAAGTCTTCGAATCTGTACCGAAAGATCATGCTGTTCGGGCTGCGTGAATATGTCTTGGGCTGAGTTGATCTCGTGGGTAAACCTCCAAGTCTCAAGGGCCTGGGCCCTATAGCCCACTTCAGGCCCGTCATCCTTCACACGGATTTTCTTGCAATTTTGACATTTTGCATCTTTGCATATGGGCTTTAGACGTCATTATCCCCGCGATCAAGATAAGGGGTCTTGACGCATGAACTCCCGCATCTTCTATTTAGGTTCTCGGAGTTTCACGGCTTCATGCTTTGGTCCTCGGGTCATTTAGAGTCATGTTCACTTCGTGTCTTGACTTATGCCGGGCTTCGTGACCTTCTCATAAAGTGCTTGATGAACTCTACCCGGAAGTCCTCATTTAGGCGCTTAAATCCTGTGTAAACAACATACTCCAAAAACCACATGCAAGTGCGAACTTGTTACATCATTAGTGTGCCTAGTGGCGGGTTAGTTATAAATCAAAGCTCAAACAAAAGTGTAACAAGTGCTCTTGGTTGACAGAAATTGATCGTCAACACTGATGGTGCTGGATCGTTCCTGCATTTCCTGGCATCGACTCCAGAGTTGAAGCTCAAGTCCTCGACGCTTACACAAGCTTCGATGGAAGATCTCGTCGAGAATTTCGGCGAGATTTCGTTTTTTGACCCTGTCAGAGAGCTCGAGTCGGAGTCCAAGTACAACTTAACTTCGCCTTCAATTCAGTCTAAGTCGCTTTTCCCAGCTACACAGCTCGCGCTCAGCTTGGATTGTCTCCCACCACCACCCCTCTTCGAACACCGCCACGTAAGCGCTGCTTACCAAGCTGCGTTGGCCATCCTCATGCGCCCTGGTTTGAAGACTGTGCTCGAGTACTCTTCAGATTCGGAAGTCAACCTCGACTACTTCTATTCAGATTCATCTGAGTTCGAGTTCGACTACGGTTCTGATTCTACTGAAGTACAACAACTATCAGGCCCTGCTCAAGGACTGGTGATCACATCGATACCTGAGGGTAGATTCGTCTACTGGCTTGAGCATATGCCTGCTGACCTCACCTCGGATGGTCAGGAGCACTTTGTCGCCTGTCTCGACAACTTACCTTTCCAGGAAGGTACCAAGCTTGTGGACTACGACACCGACACTGAGCTCATTGAAAGCACGGGTACTTACTCGTCTTATCGAGAGGTTTTTGTCGTTGATGCAACTACTCCACAGGGGCACCACGCTAATTACTACTTCTCGAATGATGTATCTGATGTTGAACTCTCTGCTAATGCACCTCCTAATGAGACTATAGAGGCCAAGACCGCGCGTCACCAGAGGAACACTGATCGTGCAACTCTCCGTCGTGAACCCGCGGAAGCTCTACCTACTCGCAACTTGCAAGAGGCCCTGGATGCGGTCGCTACTCGTCAATATCGTACTCCAGAGGTGAAAGTGCATCTAGGCCCCCAATTATTTTGGTGATAATGACAATTATAATTTGAGTATTTGATGGTTTATCTAAGATGTGTGCAGGAATAAAAGAGATAAAAGTTCATGTGTGAAAGGAAGGACCTCAACTTCTTGTATTTGTGTTGAAGCTCAAATGGTGATTTAAATATAATTTATCTTTTGAAATTTGAGTTTAGGCAACACCATACTATAAAGAGGGACGAGATTGATCAATCAAAGTTTGCTACAAGTGCTTATCTTGAGAAAATATAGACACAAAAATCTAGCCAAAACCCTAGAACACTTTGAAAAAGCTTAACTTAGCAGCTCCTGCCCTACCGGGTCAACCGGCCCAAGTGGCCGGATCACCCGACACGGCTCTGGAGGCTGCCGGGTGACCCGGCCCCTCTGGCCGGATGACCCGGCCCTAGCGCAGCAAAGCCTAACGGCTCTTTCTGAAGGGAGGGGGTATTTATACCCCTTCACTTCTTCTTCCTTGAGCTGCTACCTCCCACGAATGAAACACTCCCTTGAGCTCCATTCCCCCTCTCTCAACTCCTCTCCAAGCCATTCCAAGCAAGGATCCTCCTAAGGTTTGGGTGTGAGAGAGTTTTGAGGTGCTAGTGTGAGCCCCTTGAGCTAGCTCTTCACTTGTTCATCTCAAGAAGCACTAGTGGCGGCCAAGATCGATTGATTCTCGTTTGTTACTCTTGAAGCTTGCTTCTAGACGGTTAAGCATCGCCCGTTGAGTGCCCTCTCCGTGTGGAGCACCCGGGAACGTTTGCATTACCCATCTTTTCTGGATTTCTCTTAGTGAGCACCAATCTTCCTTTGTGGGGATTGGGTGAGGCAAGAGGCTCTTGGTGATAGCCCTCCCTTTGTGGGATCCTTAACGAAGACGTAGCTTCCTTTGTGGAAGTGAACTTCGGATTAAATCTCTTGTCTCTTGCTTTGTTTGAGTTCATCCCTTTCTCTAATCCTAGAAGCTAGTTTTGGATCGATCTACATATTCGTGTTGTTACTTGTGAAATCCTTTGTTGCAGGTGGTAACTAGTTCTTATACGCAAGTTTTGATTCATATACTTTCTGCAAATTCAAGTTTTGTTAAGCTTATTGTACTCTATCTTCGCGCGCTGGTTGATCCGGCCCAAGTGACAGGGTGACCCGGACCCCTCCGGGTCATCCGGCTCAAAGTGCCGGGTCATCCTACCGATCCACTCAGTTTTGCGAATTTTAAAGTGATCCTATTCTCCCCCCTCTAGGCATCACAAGATCCTTTCAATTGGTATTAGAGCCTAATCCCTTGATTTAGGCTTAACTGCTAAGGGATCAAGTTGTCGGGGAGTGGTTATGACCCCTCCGCTCAAGAACTCGCTGCTAAGGAAGCTCAAGAGAGAGACAGCTCAAGGCCGCTCAAGACCAAGTTGCAGCTATAGAGGCAATGGGGAAGTCCCCAAGCCGTACACCATCCAACGTCGGAAACTCCGATGATTCCTCCTCCGACTCCGTCTCGGATTCCGATTCAAGTGATGAGGACACCAAGGATGATGGTGAAAATGCGGAGAAGAAGGCGGCAAAGAAGATGGCCAAGAAGCTCCTCAAGAAGATGATCAAGAAGGAGCAAGCAAAGCACTCTCATTCTGGCTACTATGAAGTGCCCATTCCACTACGGACACATTCCGTGCAACAATCCTAACGACAAGTTCTATTCCGTACATTTGGGAAAGTGCTGACGGCTGATTTTCACTCACTTCTTACCCGTCGAACATGTACCTTTTGGTATGGAAATTGATCATCAACACTAGAATAGGGCTTAAACTAATCATTTCCACAAGTGTTGGTGATTATGCCAGTGAATAACACTAGAAAGAGGAGTAAAAGCACAAGTCTTTGATCCAAGCACTTCAAGACCAGCCAATGAGGGGATGCCACCTAGGATTCCCCTGGATCACTGACGTCATCAATCCAAGAGAGGCAAGCCCAACGAATCACGAAGCGCCACATGGACATCCCATGGATTCAAGGGCCCACTTATCCCCCAAAACCGTCGGGAAACTTGGCATGCACGGAGGACAAGCATCAGGGTCCACCAACCACCACGAAGAAGCACGGGCGCCACGTGGCCCGTGGCTTCGGCCGAAATTGGATCGGCCGAACCGCCTTTGGTTCGGTTGATCCCGGCCTTCCACGTGGCGGCCCCTGATTGGTCCTTGGTTGCAGTTCCGTGCATTTTGGAGCACTTGGAGCCCCGAAGCAAGCCTCTCCCTCCTCTATAAATAGGAGGGGAGGGGCTCACTTTGGAACACACACTTCTCCTCCTCCTCTTCATTTTGGCTTGGAGCCTCTCTCTTTAGGAGAGGAGAGCTCTTTGTATAGGATTAGTGCTAGGAAGTGAGGTGGGAGGCTTGAGGCCATGTCATGATTCATGACATCTTCCTCAAGAACGATCCTCAACAGTGCCTTTGTTCTTCAACTAGACTAAAGTGAGTATTTCGATATTTCCTATTTAGACTAAAGTCGTATGCATGCTTTGTTGCTTTGTCCTTGTGTTCTTCATTTGTTCTTGGTTTAGAGGCTTGTGTTCTTCGAACACAACCCTTTCGATCCATTAGACTTAGATCATAAGTTTGCATCTAGTTTGCTAGCTTGTCTATTAGAGTAAAGTGAAGCTCCTACATGTTTCTAGTTTGATCAAAGTGCATTTGTGATCTTGCATGAGTGATAGAGCATACCTTGAGCTAGTGCTAGTATCTCCCTCGCGGATTCGTAGTAATAGTAAGTGGTGTAGACGAGGTGTCTGGACCATAAGCTATCCTTCGAAGACCACGTACGATCGTAGCGTAAAGGTAGGCCGCAGTGGTGACAGCCTGTTGGACCCTTTGTCAACCCTCTATGTCGCGTACCGAGTTGGGCTCGTCGCCAGTACATAGGCCTTGTGCTTGGTGCCCGTGAGTGCTATACACGAGAACTAGACTCTCGCTCGGTCGGCGAGGATCCTTTCTACCTATCCTATCAATCAGTGTTGTGTCCTTGGATCATCTATACTAGAGTAGGAGATAGTGCACACCGTTCCTTGGATTCGATACCCTTGGAATACTCTCCTTCCTTGGGGAAGTGCTACAGCGGTATTTCCATGCGCTTGCGATATACCCGATGTCTCTTACACGCTCCCGCTAACCGGTGCCATAGTGGTGACGTTAAGAAACGCCAACAAGCATTTTACGCTGTCTTGTGAACGGTTGCTGTATCTATCTTCGAGCCTAGTGGTCCTCGTATTTATCTTTTTTTTCATTTTCTTCTACCTTCACCCCGTTACCCATCGAGTTATCCTTTTTGTTTCTTTTCTTCTACCCCGTTACCCTTTGAGATGCCTTCCTGTCAAAGCCTCTCTACCCCTAGGGGCGAGTTCGTCTTAGAGCAACCATCAACTTCCTCATCTTCTTCAGAGCTTTTAGCCATGGTTGAATCGACCTTTCTGGGCGATCGGTGATGATCCTAATGTTCATTTAGAGGAGTTCGAGGACTTGTGTTCGTGCTTGGTAATTCCAGGCATGACACATGAAACTTTGAGGTGGAAATTGTTCCCTTTCTCTCTCATAGATAGAGCGGAGCAATGGTACACCCACACAGCAGAGCATGTGAATAATTGGGAAGAACTACGAGAAAACTTTTGTGACTCGTTCTCCTTTATGAGCATAGAGCTCTTGCCGTGAACTCCTTGACTTAGAGCAATTAGAGGGTGAGTCCATAGGTGCAGCTTGGGCTAGGTTCCTACGGCCTTATGACATCTAGCCCGATGTCTATACCCGATGATATAGCGACGTATACCTTTTATACTCGTATAGACATGGAATCTGCACGAGAGCTCGACCTTTTAGCTGGAGGTTCGTTCAAAACCAAACTCTAGTGGAAAGAAGAGAGATCCTAGAATTCTTCTTAGAAACCTCCTCTTCCCATATCGTTTACAACGAACCCCATCTGGAATCTGAGTTGGTCCATGAAAGTCTCTCAATAGCCGAATCTGAGCTTTCATTCTCTAAATTCCTTGATTCATCCGTTGAGCCCTCTCCCGAACCACGAACATCGAAGGAAGAAGAAATTCAACCTTCGGAGTTCTCTTCCCAATTTGAGGATGATCCTTCTCGAAACATCAGAAATACCTCAGATCACTCTTGGCACGAGAAGCCTACGACATCGTTGGACCTTTATGAGGTCCTCGATGAAGTTTGGAATCATGGGACGATAGTGGATTGGTCACCTCAGAAGCATACATCCGGCGGGTTAGCTCGACTTCCATGATCATTCCTGTTCCATGAGAGGAAACACCGTAGATCTTTGTCCATGACCCTCTTGTTGGGGCTTGCATCATACCAGAGACCCTTTTGGATACTCTGGTGGGTGACATGCCCTTGATCCTGACTGATAGACTTTTTCATAATCCCAGGTGGCGTTGTATTTTTCCATGTCGAGGGATTGCTAGGGACGTGCCGATCACCATTGATGACATAGAGGTGCGATTAGATTTCCATGTCTATGACATCGTGGATTTTGATCTTCTCCTAGGTTTCCCCTTAGAAAAACTTCTTGCTAAATCTCAAGGAAACCCAGAAGAAGAGCTTAGGGAAACCATTTACATCCATCTTTGGATCATCTAGACATCCTTTGTGAACCTTTCCTTAGACCTCACAGATCTCCTTTGCCTCCCGATCCTCCGACTAAGCATTTCTGAGGAGGCCATGAAGAAGGAATGGCCGGATGGGCGATATGCTTTTCAAGCATTTTGGGATAGTACACCTCTCTGGTTATTCCTTATTCTGTTAGAGGGATTGCCGTAAAGGCCCATTGTGACCCCATCATGGAGGTTAACATCATGCCATGGCACTTAGCGGAAACTCTTTTAGGAAAAGTTCTGTTAGCACCATCCGACATGCTCCTCAAGACATGCCCCTTTGGACATGTTCTTGAGTGTCGGGGGATCGCAGGTGCCGTGCCGCTTATCATAGACGGGATTGAGGCTACCTTAGACTTTCACATCTTCGATGTCCTTGATCTCGATCTTCTCCTAGGCTCCCCTCTAGAGCAGCTCTTCGATACATCTTTAGGAAGCCTAGATGATAAGCTTAGGGGAGTCGTTTCTGCCACTGCTACCCCTTGTCTGGGACATCCTATGGCGAAGCCTCTTCCCCAGCAAAACCCACTTGAGAAGATGATGCATACATCTTCGTTCGCATCATCCGAGCCCGTTCTCACTGAGGTCGTAGACTATTCTACCCCTCATGAGGATGACTCGGGAGACTCTCTTCACTTTTGTGAAGGCGAACGATCGTCACCACTCTCGACTGAGTTTCAGCCTCTTCCCGCTGGCCCGTATCATGTCGCTTTCGATCATGATCGAGAGTCGACATCGAGCTCCCACGATGACTCTCTTGAGATGGAGAATTCATGGGCCATGGAACCTTTCGAGGCACTGACTCTGGAGTCCGGAGGAAAGGATTCCACACACGAGCATGATGACTTCATTCTTGATTCACCATACAGACCATGCTCGCATCATGTCCCTCTAGAGTCAGACATGCTTAGTGTGCTGAGCACGCATGAGGGCTGCAATCATCTTATGGTCCTCTTTTGCAAAACTTTTGGAAGGTTGATTGTGGATGCATATGTTTACCATAAGCATTGCAGATTTCGTGTTCTTGTGTGGCACTAACCTTGCAGCTAAAGCTTCACTGATACATCAAGGATTGGTGGTGAGACGGGAATGACACCACCAACGATAGCTGCAAGATGAAGTTCCCATGGTCGAGCTTATGACCTTAAATAAACAAAGTACTACCAGGAGATAGCCTGGATTAGCTTAGGTTTTATTTCCCTTTTCGAATAAAAGCAAGAACATGTTTTTAGGATAAGTTGTCCTTGGTATTTTTGGTCACTAACCTTTGTGGAGATTGAAAGAAAGATGGACGGGTGATGCTCTACGAACATATGAGCCACATCATTTGCAACACCTAGTTAAGCTCTGGTGAGGGAACATTTACAAAAGGAAGCTTGATCACCACACACTTGAGTTTTGTTGCATAGCAATGCAAACTTCAAGTGTGGGGGAGGTATGTGAGCATCCTGAGTAAAGTTCCTCCTCTACCAAATCTTATCTTGGTGTGGCAATGATGTCAGCTCTTTCATCTTGCCCACTAGCTAGGTAAGTCCTACTTTTGACATTAAACAAAGCCCTTAGGAGGTTCAGGTTCACCGTCTTATGCTCATGCTTATGTCCCTTGTTGATGATAGCTTGATCATGCTTTCATGCCTCCTTTATCTTTGTTCATATGCTCTGGTTTGAATGTTTTGAGTACTCACACATTCATAGGCTGTTTTAAATTAAGCATGGTGCTTAGGTTAAAATTGTCTTCTTCAGTCAAAACAAGACATGGTGTCGAGTTTTGATTGATGAACTTTAGAGTTATATCTTCATGTATCTTGGTTGCATATATGCTGACTAACCCCTGCAGAGAATTGTCAAATTTGAATGGGTAAGTCATTGAGCTAAATTCAAATGGGAAGGTAAGATGAGGTGTCAGATTCATGTTGCACATCATGCAAAAGTGGTACATATGACCTCTCAAAGGTCCAAGGTAAGTATATTCCCCTTCGTGTATAATGTGTAACCTTGGTCTAACCCTTCTTGAGTAAATGACATGGTGACAATAATAAAAAAACCAAAAATATTTGAATTTGAATAAAGACTCTATGGTTCTTGAACCAATAGAGTCCCTCTTTTGTTCCCACTTTTTGTTTGAAGAACAGCACCAAGATCAACCACCAGTGTGGGGGAGTTCTCTCGAGCTCATCATCGACATATCCACTCGAGAATTCCCACACAAGTGCTGCACAACATGGACTACGCCTTCATGACAAGAGCAAGGTAAACTGGAGTGAGCCGGCTACCTTTTGGTCAGCCGAATCACCACCAGTCTTCCTTGATCTCTTATCCTTCAGAAGCGATGGTATGTGCACCCTCTATCTCACTCCATCTTATCCATGAGTTTGTTTGAACTTCAATTCATATCCTTTACATCAAACTCAGAGGTTTGTGCTATGCTTGCTCTACATGGTTCCTGTGGTTGACTTGCATATGTTTTATTCCTTATCATCTTGATGCTTGTGAACAAATATCATTAGGGAACTCATGCTTATCTAAGTAGTTGGTGCTTGTGATATGGTTTGATGAAATGATCTTCGCCCTTTATGTTTGAGTGCTTGGGAATTTTATTTGAAAATCATGAAAACCCTTTGCAAAGCTCCTCTTTGATATGCCACCGTCCTACTAGAGCCATATGATATAGTTGAAAACCTTCTACTCATATGCTGCTTGTTATTGCATTGAGCTTTGTCAAATTCTGTGACCCTTGTGAGAATTCTTTTCATTACTTTCATGATCAAGATTCATGTGCACACCATCATATCCCCCTTGCTATGCTTCTACACTGGAAGTTAGCATTGTATCATTCTTCCATTTCATAAAAATAAAGCTCCATATGTGGTGTGACATCTCTCTTCAAAAGTGTCCTTAAAAAAGAGACATGAGCTATGAAAAAAAAGAGAAGAAGAGAAATATATATATATATATATGTATGTATGTATGTATAGCCCATGTCTAAAGCAACGGAGGAAAAGGAGAGGGATGGTCATGCAAAAAGGTGGGACCCATCAGCGCATGGTCCCACATGTGGGCCCCACCAGCGCATGGTCCCACATGTGGACCCTGCCAGCACATGGTCCCACATGGGGGCCCCACCATCGCATGGTCCCACATGTAGGTGACCACAAGTGGACCAAAATTTACAAAAAAATGTTGTGAAACCTAGGGTTCGAACCTGGGCCGTTGGCACTCCAACCAACTACCCCAAACCACTACACCACAAATAGTTATCTATTTTTGCTTTAAAGTTATACTCCCTCCGTTTCAGAATATAGCTGTTCCTAGAGTTTTTCAGACAGATTAAGGATGTAGAATAAAAGTCCATATTACCCTTCCTTAATTTTCATATTCTAATTAATAGGATAGTTATACCTTTCCTATTTAATTTGTGGAAGTCTTGCATGCAAGTCTGCATGCCATAATTGATTTGCATGCAAGGAGGGTATTTTAGACCTCTTATGTCAAATAACTCACTTGAGAACTCATAAATAGCTATATTTGGGACAAAATTTGAATGCTAGAAGTAGCTATATTCTGAAACGGAGGTAGTACATATTAGCCTCTTTCTAGAGGACACATTGGCCCACGTAGACTCGGTCCAGTAGCGTGGCGGCCCACATCGGCTCGGCCCAGTAGTTATGTGGTTTTGCTTTGTCAGTGAAAAAGGAGCCGGTAGGATTTGAACCACAGTGCGCTCGGTGGGAAGGGAGGGACTTACCACTGAGCTATAATGTGATTTGTGTCCTTTTGGTGTATGTCGTTCCTTTTATCAACATTTTAATGGAACACCACCCACATTTAAATTTGCAAAACAAAAAAAGGTGCGCCCATGGGATTCGAACCCTGGTCTCCTTAATGGGAAGAGAGAGACTTACCACTAAGCTGTAACATGGGTTGTGTCCTTTTGGTGTATGTGGTCCTTTTATAATAGTGTTTCGCGATGGAGCTTGGACCACGTGGCAGACGGTTGGTCGAGTTGCTTGATTTTTCTTTTTAATCTACAACTAAATTTGAAACTAGTCACGATCTTTCATGTAATATCGTTCATTTGCATATTAGTTACTATTTCATTTACCTTTTTTATACAACTTCTTTTCTTGTAATGAAAGAGAATAAATAAAATATATTTTGGCATAACAAATGCTAACATAACTTCATATTTTCTAATGTTATGATAAACATAAGGTTGTAACCAAGTTTGAGATGCATACGACTTTGAAAATGTAAATAACCACTCAAATCTCAAAGTTTGTGTTGAGTTATTAGAAACTATGTCAGAGATGTATCCATTTGTGAGCAGTGTATGTTGTCACTTCCTTGAAACCACTTAAATTTTTTATGGCAAGATTGTGAAGCAAAAACATGTTGGTATGCCAATTTGTAGAATTTTTTGACAAAATTCAAATATTATTTTGATTATTATGTTGTACTTTTGACATAAAAGTTTGAATGTTCCTTAGAACTCAAATTGCATTTCTCATCAATCTCCAAAATATGGCATAGAATGGAACATAGAAGGCTAAATATGATTTTTGTGAATTTTTTCCAGTCTTATTGGAGGTACACATAGGTCAACTTGGAATTACTTTTGGTAAGCACGTAGAAATTCAATTAAATGATAGAAAAAAGCAAATATGTTCAAAAAATCTTGAAACTTCCAGAAGACAACTTAAATGTGTTCTTGTACATGTGAAAAATGTGTTTGGGGTATATAAGATAATTATTTTTCTAGTTACTTCATAAAAGTGTCTTAATTAGGTATTTAAAAATAGAAAATCAACTTTTTGCCTGACAAGTGGCAATGAAAACCCACAAATGTTGATACAAGGGTATATGTGAGATTGTATATGAATTTTTAAGTGTATATGAGCTATACAAGACATTAGTTGTTTGAAACTTCAAAGTTTAAGTTGAGTTGTATGAAACAATGTGAGAGACCTATATAGTTTGTGAATAATGTATACTCCAATTTTCACAAAATCTTATGAAACTTTTTTGTCAAGCTTGTGCGTCCATAAAATGATTATATAACCATTTTTAGAATTTCTAGAGAATGTTTATGTATTATTATCATTATTTTATAACAAGTTGACTAGTAGAAGTTTGTGTTGTCCATATAAGTCAAATGAATTTTTCGTCAATCTCGTATATGTGGGCTAGAATAGATCATAGGTGCCTAAATATAGTTTTTTGAATTTTTTTAAATTTTATTAGAGGTACATATAAGTAAATTTGGAATTATTTCGGTAAATTGCAGAAATTCATTTATATCGTGAAAAATTGCAAATCTAATTGAAAATTCTTGAAACTCCTAGATTGAAACTTATATGTCGTATGAGTCATGTGAAAAATGTATTAATGGTATTTAAGGTAACTAATGTTTGAGTTGTTTCAAAGGGTATGTTATTTAGGTATTTAAAAAAATAGAGAAACAACTTTTTTTCACAACAAGTGGCAATGTAACTCCCCAAATGTTAATAGGAGACTAAAGGTATGTTTTCATCCAAGTTTGATGTGTATATAAGAAAGTAAATGCTTTAGGGTGTATAAACTTAAAAGTTGAAGTTGAGTTGTATGGAAGAATGTGAGAGGTGTATCCATTTTTTGGTATATGAGCATTAGTATAACATAGATACTTGAAATATGTTTTTTATAATTTTTTATAACTTATTTGAGATACTTTTAGTTCACATTGTAATTACTTTCAACAAATATGCAAAAATTCATTTAAATGGTCGAAAATAGTAAATGGATTAGAAAATTATTGAAATTCTACAAGATAACTTATATGCATTCTATTACATATAAAGAATGAGTTGGGTGTATATAATATAATTATTTTTACATGTTACTTTACAATGGTGAAAGTAAACTAAAAAGAAACATGTTACATTTTTTACATGTCCAAACGCCTCAACAATTTTTCAGCCCAAACGGCCCAACAATTTCTGACCGTCCATCTCCAGTTCGATGGATCTGATCGTGTTTCCACAGTATAAAACCAGCTCAAACCCTAACTTCTCTATTGCCATCCTCCTCCTTCCCTCCCCTCCGCGCGCCGCTCAGCCTCATCCGCCTCCACCTCCTCCCATCCCCTCCCCTCCCTCCCTTCCCAATTCCTCCTTCGGATTTCGCAATGATCCCCGGATCCCCGATCCTTCGACGCCCAGGCGGCTCCCTCAGCCCGCTCCAGATCCGCGCGCCGCCACCGCTTCCCTCCCCACCTCGTCTGCGCCACACTTCCTCAACAGCGCCGCCACGCTGCCACACGGGGACCTCGCCCCTGCGCCGTCGCCGCTCCAAGGGGACGCCGTCGCCGTCGTCGCACACAAGCCAAGCCTCCCGCAACCCGTTCCCGTCGCCTCCGCCTCTCAAAGTCGTTTCGTCCTCTTCGTCGTCGGGTAGCGAGAAGAAGAGATGGCCGGACGTGGCAAGGCAATCGGTGCTGGCGCGCCCGAAGAAGGCGACGTCCAGGAGCTCCAAGGCCGGGCTCCAGTTCCCCGTCGGTAGGATCGCCAGGTTCCTCAAGGCCGGCAAGTACGGCGAGAGGGTCGGCGCCGGCGCCCCTGTCTACCTCGCGGCGCCCCTATCTACCTCGCCGCCGTCCTCGAGTACCTCGCAGCTGAGGTTCGTGCCCCGCCCCTTTCCTCCTGATTCCTCTTCCTGTTTCGAGCCTCGATCTGGTTTCTGCATTCTAGATGTACCTGTACGGTTGCTCCTGGATCTGAATCGAGCCCCTTCCTAGTTGTGAGAGCCCGCATATCAGTTTCCTGAAATCCAGGGTGGGTAGTGCGGCATCAACGCCACCGAAGCGGAGCTCGTCCCGGGAGCCCGGCAGCACGCTCGGCGGGTGGTGCGGCGCCTTCTCCTCCGGATCCCAACTGACTCCGCAGACCAACCAAAGATTCGATGGAGGAGAAGATGGGGCGCTTCTTCGAGTCCGTGGGCAACTTCTTC
Source organism: Cenchrus purpureus (assembly GCA_022644695.1). Lineage (NCBI taxonomy): Eukaryota > Viridiplantae > Streptophyta > Magnoliopsida > Poales > Poaceae > Cenchrus > Cenchrus purpureus. Next base: position 22,119,424 of record CP053466.1, read on the forward strand.
ACCGGCGGCGACAACATCCCCTAGTGCGACCGCGACCTCATCGTGGTGAGGAATCCGGAAATCCCCTTTCTCTCTGCCTCCATCCGAATCCTTACGGTTTGATTGATGTCTTGTTGTGAAATCCCGTGGCGGGTTGGTGGTGGGTTGGGGTTAAATCCTGCAATAGCAGCCCAAGCACACTGAGGTGCCTTTGCGTGAGCCCCGTAGTACCTTGATACTTGATGTGTGCAGTGATTATTTCTGCAATGTGTGATGATGTGTCCCCGTAAGGACTGGGGTTGTGGTATGGATCAACCAAGTTGAAAAGCCATCTGCTTCTGTAGTATTGCAATACCTACTATCGAGTCAAGAATTTTGTTAAATTATTAGCCTTGTTTTTTTGGTTATTGTTTGCTAACACGAAGTTCAAAGTTGATCCTGTTGCTAGTTGCTGTCGGCTGAATACATTTTACCACTGCTCTTGACCTTGTATTTTGGGTATTGTTTGCTAACACGGGTTAGATATGCGGGAGCAAGGGATGGGATTGGTGGGGACGAAAAGCAAGTGATTCTTCACCTAGGGCTGTTTGTTACATCATTTTGGTATTAGTGGCTCGTTGCCCCTAAGTCCTGTAACTCAGGGGCTGTGGCATTGATTAACCAAGTTAGATGCCTAGCTACTTCTGTATTTTTGAGAGTATTGCATAATTTTCTTTGCTGCGTAGAATTGGGTAAAAAAAATTAGCCTTGTATTTCTGCGTAAACTCGACCTTGTTGCTAGTTGCTGCCGCTGAATGTGTTTCTCCATCACTATTCTCTTTCTTGTTCCTGCAATGGAAACTTGGAATTCAACTCATGATCTGTGGCTTTGTATCCTCAGGGATGTGAAAGAGAAATAGCTATTAGGAGGATGCAGAGTTTAGTATGAAAGGTTGGGGTTTGAGTTGATCTTCATCAAACTAACATCACTACATGCGATGGTTTCTATTAGTGATTCTATGTAAACGGCTTCCTGTTTTACCCCTCATACTGATTTTTCTGCTGAACATTGGTAATTGCTATGTAAAAACAAGGATATCTGCTGAATTTCAGTGTTAAGTTGTTTCTGTCTCCATGAAGGCTGAGCATTGTGCTTGCAGAGCTCTGGCTCCTCTATTAGCAGTTGCCATGCATGTTGATTTAAGTTCAGCTAGTACCACAATCTTGACTGAATTGACATATGTTGATCCATTATGTTTAGTGGACCCAGTTCAGCTAGTAGAAACTGTTTTTACATGTGTGGTTTATTGCTCAAACAATTTGAATTATTGTGAAATGCTCTAGGATTCATTGAAACAAATACTTATTTCCACTAGAATTTACTTTCGGTATAGAAATGTTGTAGTAGGAGTTAGCATATAATAAAAAGTCTTCAAGTATTTGTATTCCTTGTTCTGATGTTTGTCGGCCATTATGTTTGACTGCACCTATTAGTGTATCTCATTCTCTTCCCTTGATCTGTACAGATCTATTAGCAGCTGAGTACTGTATACATTGGTGCTAATGCATATTTTTATGTTGATTGCAGGTTATTGACAAAGAGGTCTAGTGGATGCAAGAAGAAACTATATGGTGATGTGATTCTAAATGTAACCTGAGATGTCGAATCTCTTTTTTTTTTGAGATTTATGAGATATTGAACTATACTGTTGTGAGGATGTATGTGATTTGGGCTCTGTAATTTGCTGAAATTATATGTACCATGGGTTGTAACTTGTTTTGTAATAAGTGGGCTTAAATTTGGTGAATTTGCTGAATTTTTAGTATTGCTGGATGAGTTGAAATAAAAAATAAATCAGTAAAATAATTGGTCCAATTTAGGCCCATCTATGAATTGTGTAGTGGTGATGACGTTATTATTGCCACATCAACTGCCATGTCATCGTACATGTAGGCAGCCACGTCATTGTCCACGTAGGCAAGCCATGTCATCGTCCACGTAGGCAGCTAGCGTGGCACTGAGCCACATCAGCAGCCAGCGTGGAGCCAAGTCACGTCAGCAGCCAGCGTGGCACAGAGCAACGTCAGCTGTCAGCGTGGCATCGAGCCACGTCAGCTGCCAGCGTGGTACCAAGCCACGTCAGATGCCAGCATGCACGGTGCCACGTGTCAGTCGAAATTAGTGACAATAGTCCTTAGTCATAGAAGATGAGCTGTTAGGTGACGAAAAACGTGTCCGTCACGGACAATGAGCAGTTCTGTGACGAAATTGACCGATTCGTCACGGTGCGTCAAATGTGACGTCGTGTTCTATGACGATTTCAGAATCGTCATAAGTTCGTCACCGAATGTTTTTAATGACGAATTTGGCTTGTTCCGTGACGAAAGTGTTTTGTCATTGATGTGAACTTCTGTACTAGTGCACTCTTTTTTTCCCACTCCAAACCGCCGCCGCCGCCCCTATCCGCCCCTTGGCGATTTTCAAGCTCCACCTTGGGATTTGGCCGTGGTTGGGGGCATTGGAAAGCCCTCCTCTTCAAGAGCTCCATTCCTCTCCGGATCATCCGGAAACTTCGCGGGAATTCAACGGTAAAATCCATTCAAATCCCCGAATTCTTTATCTCTCAATGTGGGTCATTCTAGATGGTTTCCTTCCATCAAATGCTTCCATATAGACTCTGAACACACCCCTATGATCTTGTCTTGTTTCCTCTACTCAATCCGCTGTAACCTCGATTTAGGGTTCATCCCGACCCGCTGTTGACGGCTGTTAAGTGCTACTTTTACACCATCAATATATACCTGCATAAAATAAATGTAAAAAGGTCATCGACACTAGAATATGGCTTGATACTAATAATTTCCACAAGTGTTGGTGTTTCTGGCTTTTGTTGCAGGACGCACTGAAATACGTGTTAAATGACACAGTTGAGAGCAAGTGCACCAATGGCATAGATATGGAATCATCATAAACAATCACAAATGCCAAATTGGTATGCACCAATGCGATGAGCTCGTCGAGACGATCGAAATGGATATATCATTTGTCTACTTTGGAGTTCGGATGAAAGAGATACGCACAAGATAACATGTGGGCCGGTGGGACCCAGACCAAGCCACATGGCAACGTGTTGTCACACAGGAGTCCACGTGTCCATGACACATCATCGATCCAAAAAAATACACTCTCGACCATTCAGGAGCCAGTACGCGGATCTAAGGGCCCACAACCACGAGATAAATGGCTAAAAATACCGCATACACCCCAATACCCACCTTGGGACCCACCTAGCGATCTGACGAAGGCGGTGCGAGAGGACCCACGGGTCGGCCGACCCCAGTGTCGCCCGATCCCATTTTGCGGCCTCGTGTCGCTTCCACATCGTCACTTGTCGTGAAGAGGCAAAGGCGGTTCTAGGTGTGTGCCCAAATATTCCTTCAGGATCCTGCCGGAAAGCTCCTTCTCTTGCAAGCTACTTGGCCTCCACTCCTCTTTGCCACATGTCACCACCCTATTGTTGGCACCCAAGGCAGCCAAGGGAGCTCCTCCTACCCCCTTGGCCTATAAATATGAGGAGATGGGGCTAGAATAGAGACACATCCCATTCCTCTCCTCCTTATTAGAAACACTTGTTTCTCCTCTCACTTGATCTCTCATGGATCAAATGGGTTGAGGAGATTGCTATGTAGATGGTGATGTGGGTGAGATCCCAAGTTGTTCTTCATTTAGAACAAAGTGAGTATTCTTGTATTTTCCAATTAGACTAAAGTGATGTTCATGCATGACTGATATGTTCTTGAGTTCTTCGTTCGTTCATCATTTAGAGGCTTGTGTTCTCCATGAACACGCTTCCTCGATCTAGTTGGCGAACGAGTAACTCACGCTTTTGCGTTTGTTCATAAGTTAGAGGCTCGTGTTCTTCACGAACACGACCCTTGATCTTTTGTTATAAGCGCATAAGTTTGCATTCCGTTTGTGTGAATTATCCTGTTAGATCTTGTTGGAATACAAGAATCGGTGACTAGTCGTCTTCCTCATGCCAATCGATTCAATGATGAGTAAGGTCTAGCTCAACCTCGCGGGTTCGTCGCTCTGTATTTATACGGAGTACTATAGTGTTTCTACGGGGTGCCAGACGTAGACGTGCTATAATAGTAATCGGTGGTGTAGACGTGGTGTCTAGACTACGGGTTATCCTTGAATGCCACATGATCCCACGGTTTGTCTTGGGGTAGGCCACGGTGGTGACGTTGGACCCTCTGAAATCCCCACGTTCGGATGCATGTAGGCAACCATTTGCCGTGAACCAACTGTTATAGCCGGGAGGGGCGGTGTCCGGCGAGATTCTTATCCGAGCTTGTTCCTCTAGAATCGAGAACCTACAGGAAGCACCCCATCATCTCCCTACCATAGCTGGGGCTTGGTGTCCTTGGACCGTTCATCTAGGATAGAAAGAAGGTAGTGCACATCGTTCCTTGGATTCGGTACCCTTTGGAATACTCCTGAGGTGAAGTGCTATAGCGGTATTTCCGTGCGCTTGCGGATTCTTTCGTACCCGTCGGTATACCCAGGTGGATCTTACGCTCACGCTAGGTGCACAACTAGTGGTGATGTTAAGAAATACCAACAAGCATTTCTGGCGCTATTGCCAGGGAACGGTTGTTGTGTCTATCTTCGAACCTAGTGGTCCTCGTATTTATCTTTTTTCATTTTCTTCTACCTTCACCCCCGTTACCCATCAGATATCCTTTTTGTTTCTTTTCTTCTACCTTTACCCCCGTTACCCTTTGAGATGCCTTCCTTTCAAAGCTTCTCTACCTCAAGGGGTGAGTTCGAAGAGTCGTCATCATCTTCATCATCCGGCTATGAACTCCCCCCTGGCTTTTTAGCCATGGTTCAGGATCGACCATTCTTTGGTGCAATCAATGAAGACCCCTACCTCCATTTGGAGGAATTTGAGGAACTGTGCTCTAGTTTGGCTATGCGGGCATGACACAGACACCGTGAGGTGGAAGTTGTTTCCTTTCTCCCTCATAGGAGAGGCGTAACAATGGTACGCCCACACTATAGAAAGTGTGAACGGTGATTGGGGAGAACTCCGAGATAACTTTTGCCACTCGTTCTCTCTCATGGAAAGGACGGAGCAATGGTACACTCGTGTAGCTTCTCTTCCAATAAGTATCCTCGATTTTGAGAAATTAGAGGAGGAGTCCCTAGGAGCGGCATGGGCTAGGTTCCTACACCTTTTGGTGTCGACACCTAGTCCGTCTTTACCCATCGATGTGTCATTGTACATCTTTTGTATGGGTCTAGACATGGATTACGCCCTTGATCTAGGCGTTATTCTTTGGAGGTTTGTTTGTGGAAAAAACTCCAAGGGAAGGAAGAGAGATCTTAGATTCCCTCTTAGAAAACTCTTCTGTCCCTATTGATCACAACAAACCCAACCAAGAATCCGAGTCGAGCCATGATGGTCCCTCAACATCCAAGTCAGAGTCTTCATCTTCCGAATCTCAAGACTTGTCTGTTGAGCCCTCTCCTGAACCCCGAACGCCAAAGGAAGAAGAAATTCAACCGTTGGTGTTCACTCACAAATTCGAGGATGACCCATCTAAAAATCTTTTAGATACCTCGAATTCTTTTGATGCCCAATCAGGGGAGGAACCTTATTCTGTCCACACCGATCATTTGAGAAATCTTTTGACAGAACCTTCCCTTAGGCCTGCGGTGCCTCCCCTACCTCCTGATCCTCCTGACGAAGCATATCCTTAGGAGGCCATGAGGGAGGAATGGTCAGGGGGAGTGACACGATCTTTCGAGGCAGCTTGGAATAGTTTACCTTCTTTGGTTGTTTCTTGCTCTAGTAGAGGCATTGTCGTAGAGGCCCATTGTAACCCCATCATGGAGGTTAACATTTTGCCATGGCACTTAGCGGAAACTCTTTTGGGCAAAGTTCCGCCAGCATCGTCCGACATGCTCATCAAGACTTGTCCCTTTGGACATGTTCTGAATGTCGGGGGATCGCAAGTGCCGTGCCGCTGATCATAGACGGGATCGAGGCTAGCCTAGACTTTCACATCTCCGATGTCCCTGATCTCGATCTTCTCCTAGGCCCCCCTTTACAGCAGTTCTTTGATACATCCTTAGGGAGCCTAGATGATAAGCTCAGGGGAGTCGCTTCTGCCTCTGCTACCCCTTGTCCAGGACATCCTATGGCGAAGCCTCTTCCCCAGCAAAACCCACTCGGGAAGACGACGTGTATATCTCCGTTCGTGTCATACAAGCTTGTTCTCATTGAGGGTGTAGAATTTTTTGCTCCTCATGAGTGTGACTTGGGAGACTCTCTTCACCTTTGTGAAGGCGAACGATCGTCACCATTCTCGACCGAGTTTCAGCCTCTTCCCGCTGGCCCGTATCATGTTGCTTTCGATCATGGTCGAGAGTCAACATCGAGCCTCCACGATGCATCTCTTGAGATAGAGAACTCATGGGCCATGGAATCTTGTGAGGCATCGACTCTGGAATTCATGGGCAAAGGTTACACAAATAAACATGGTAGCTTCATTCTTGATCTACCATACAGACCATGCTCACATCGTGTCCCTCCAGAGTCAGACTTGCTTAGTGTGCTGAGCATACTCAAGGACAGCAATCACCTTCTGGTCCTCTTTTGCAAAATGTTTAGAAGGTTGATTGTGGATGCATATGTCTATCATAAACATATCAGATTTTGTGTGTGCACTGTGGCACTAACCTTGCAGCTGAAGCTCACTGATACATCAAGGATTGGTGGTGAGACGGGAATGACACCACCAATGATAGCTGCAAGATGAAGTTCCCATGGTCGAGCTTATGACCAATAAATAAACAAAGCACTACCAGGAGATAGCCTAGATTAGCTTAGGTTTCATTTCCCTTTTCGAATAAAGGCAAGAACATGTTTTTAGGATAAGTCGTCCTTCGGGTATTTTTGGTCACTAAACTTTCAGGTGGAGATTAAAAAGAAAGATGGACAGGTGATGCCTCCGAACATGTGAGCCACATCAGTGACAACACCTAGATAAGCTTTGGTGAGGGAACATTTACAAAAGGAAGCTTGATCACCACGCACTTGAGTTTTGTTGCCTAGCAATGCAAACTTCAAGTGTGGGGGAGGTATGTGAGCATCCTGAGTAAAGTTCCTCGTCTACCAAATCTTATCCTGGTATGGCGATGATGTCAGCTCTTGCATCTTGCCCACTAGCTAAGTAAGTCCTGCTTTTGACATTAAACAAAGCCCTTAGGAGGTTCAGGTTCACCTCTTATGCTCATGCTTATGTCCCTTGTTGATGATGGCTTGATCATGCTTTCATGCTTCCTTCATTTATGTTCATATGCTCTGGTTTGAATGCTTGAAGTACTCACACATTCATAGATTGTTTTAAATTAAGCATGGTGCTTAGGTTAAAACTGTCTTCTTCAGTCAAAATAAGACATGGTGTCGGGTTTTGATTGATGAACCTTAGAGTTACATTTTCATAGATCTTGGTTGCATATATGCTGACTAACCCCTGCAGAAAATTGTCAATTCCAAATGGGTAAGTCATTAAGCTAGATTCATATGGGAAGGTAAGTTAAGGTGTTAGATTTATATTGCACAACATACAAAGGAGGAACATATGACCTCACAAAAGGTCCAAGGTAAGTATATTCCCCTTTGTGTATGAAGTGTAATGTTGGTCTAACCCTAAATGACATGGTGACAATAAAATAAAATAAAAACAACAAAAATATTTGAATTTGAATAAAGGCTCTATGGTTCTCGAACCAGTAGAGTCCATCTTTTGCTCTCACTAGTTTGAAAAACAACACCAGTACAAGCACTAGTGTGGGGAGTTCTCTCCAGCTCATCACCAACATATCCACTTGAGAACTCCCACACAAAGGGTTGCACGACATCGACTATGCCTTCATGACAAGGACAAGGTAAACTAGAGTGAGCTGGCTACCCCCAGGTCGGCCAATCACCACTAGTCTTCCTTGTTCCTCATATCCTTCAGGAGCGATGGTATGTGCACCCTTCATCCCACTCTCTACCTATGAGTTTGAAAGATCTTCAATTCTTATCTAGTAAATCAAACTCTAATAATGGTGCTCTGCTTGCTCTACATGATTCCTGTGGTTGGCTTGCATATGTTTTATTCCTTACTCATCATCTTATGCTTGTGAACTAATATTATTAGGGAACTCATGTTTATCTAAGTAGTTGGTGTTTGTGATATGGTTTGATGATATGACCTTCGCTCTTTATGTTTGAGTGCTTGGGAATTTTATTTGAAAAATCATAAAACCCTTTGTAAAGCTCCTCTTTGATATGTCACAGTCCTACCAAAGCCATATGATGTTCATAGTTGAAAACCTTATACTCATATGCTGCTTGTTGCATTGAGCTTTGTCAAATTCGTGACCCTTGTGAGAATTCTCTTCATTACCTTCATGATCAAGATTTATGTGCACACCACCATATTCCCCTTGCTATGCTTCTACACTGGAAGTTAGCATTGAATCATTCATCCATTCCACAAAATAAAGCTCCATGCATTGTTCCATGATTTATCCCTCTCCAAATATCTCTAAAAGAGATTGGGCTATATATAAAAAAAGAGAAAAATACATGCTCAAAAAGTGTCACAACCGAATTAAAGGCCAATTCGAATGCTCATATTATATGTGCGCCAGGATCAAAGTTCACACATATAACGACTCGGTGATAACCAAAAACGATTACAAGCGTAAAGAGAGTATTAAACTTTATTACAGACCAAAATGTCTCATAAACGAACTAATTATTAACGAGTAACTAGCAGCGGATAGGGTCAACGCACTTGAAGTCTCCGAAATCTTCAAATCTCTCCAAGTCGAGCGACATCCGGATTGTGTCGTTGCAATAATAAAACAAGCGTGAGCACATGCCGTACTAAATAGCGGAAACATAACATAACATGCAAGGCTTTATAGTGGAGGCTGATGGGTTTAAGCATTTAGCATTTTAGTTGGTCAAGTTTTATTAGCAACATAATTACTAGCAAGTGTAAGTTTATACCAAACCCACAATTAACATGAGAGATTAAACAACATTAATAAAGATAGATGCATCAAAATTAATCATTGTCTTCCATAGATTAATCATGTGAGGGTCCAGGCCGCTCTTGACCGTGAGCACGGCTAATCGATTAGTTTTACACTCTGCAGAGGTTGTACACTTTCACCACAAGTCACGTAAAAGTTCTAGGAACTTTAAACCCAACCATGCGATGCTAGCTAGGCATCATACCACACTACCGAGGTGTGATTGCATAGGGACGCTACGAGGCCTTTACAAAGTTTCCCCAGTGCGAAGCAACTCGCGAAGGTTCCGAGTCGTTGCAGAGTATAAAGTCCCCTAGTAGGTACCGTGACTTAGCCAAGACCAACTCCCTACTAGAGCGAGTCTATACCCCACTGGCACACCCCCTTGCCCTTATCAGGTAAGATCACCCCAACACTAGAGTCACTAATTAATTAGCCAAGGTAGAGCCATATACCCTTGTGGTTTCACTATTGTCCTGGGTGGTCGCTCCATGTTCCAATTAAACAAGGTGATCTTGTATTAATGAAGGTATAGCATAAATAAATCAAGTTTCATTAATACCATCCACCAAGTTAAGCATAGCGAGAGCTACCCAACAATAAAGTAAATACCCAGGTTGTTCAAGGTAAAGGGATAAAAATAATCTAGTCATGTCCTTAAAAAGGGCCCCATCAATTTAATGCAAGCAAAAGTAAGAACAATGAATTAAATGTATGTTGTATAGGTAAATGGGTATGCATCAAGGAAGACTTGCCTTCAACAGATCCTTGTTGCTGTTCAGACACTTGAGCTTCTTGGTCTTCAAATCCTTCAGCCCAAACATTCTCTACGCATCACATCAAGTACATACAAGCAAACAATAGAATAAAATAAGAAACAATCACCAAACAGTATTATCAAAGCAAAACAGGGGCAAAAAGCTAATCTACTCTTCGATACGATCGTTTGGATATAAAGAACGCAAAAAATGGAGCTAAAACGGAAAAGATATGGCTAGAAGAAGGTACAGGGGCATAACTGAGAAGAAACTAGGGTTACAGGGGCCTAACTGCAAGAAACCGAGGGCTTAAGCGTAAAGAAACTCAAAAACAGAAGGGCTTGGGTGAAAAACTAAGGTTTTGGACCTCGCTCACTATTTCTATAAAAACCAGGGGCTAAAACAAAAGGAAAAGGACTGATCTGAAAGGATTTTTATATGGTGGAAGGACCGGCTTGGGATTTTAGAAAGCGCAAAGGTTTTTCTGCAAAAACACACGGCCACGTGGGGTATAAGCTGGTTTGACCGGTATTGACCCGGGTCGGATTAGATCTGGACCTTTGATCTCAGATCCGGCGGTCCAGGATGCGTGCAGGCGCGAGACGACGGCGTTGCGGCGGCGAGCGGCGGCGCTGCACTGGAATTCCACGAGGTCGCACGTCCGCGAGCTGGAGTGCTCGATTGCCAGCGCGAGAAGGCCTGGGACGGAGCTCGCGACACGCTGAGGCGAACTAGGGCCTCAGGGAGGGCAGACGGACAACGACGGCGGCGCAGAGCTCGGCGAGGCGGCGGCGGCGGAAGAGCTTGCTCAAGCGAGCTTGATCTCGCGAAGGAGGACGTCCGGGCGAAAACAAATGGCACCCCTGGGTCCGTTACCTCCTTGCGGTCCTTCTGGTGACCTCCTCGTCGACAGGACGGCGGTGGACCGGCGGATCAACGGCGGTGGCCGATTAGGGTTTCGGTGCGCCGCAGCACGCGAGCTCAAGGCGGCGATTCGATCTGGGGTTCGAGGCCGAGGGTGGCGGCGTCCTTAAGTAGGCCAGCGCCGTGCCTTAACGTCGGTCACGGCCGAGGCGACGGAGCGCTGCGGCGCAGACTCCTGCTCGGACGGAGTCCGGCTCGGACGCAGGACGGAGGTTGGGGATGACTCCCCGGTCCCACATGGCAGCGACTACGGAAGGAGGCAGGGTGATGCAGGCTGCGTTGGGCCGAAAGATGCTGGGCCGGGGCTAGAAGCGGACGACGGGAAAAACAGGAGGTGCACAGATAGACTTGGTGAGCTGGGCCGAAACTCGAAGCAGGCCAAAAAGGGTAGAAGGGTTTAAGGATTAAAGAAGAAGCTTTTGAAATTTTGAAAAGGGGTTCAAACCATAGAATTCAAAAAAAGAAAAGAGAGATAGCCCATATCTCGAAAATTTCAAAAAAAAGAGAGCGGAGAAAATCATGCAAAAAGGAGTTCCATAACTTAGATGGTAATAACTAGTACCTATTCCGGGGCTAGTGTCCACCTTACCATCTACCGACTCTCATCGTACATGTATGGTAATATCTAGCACCCATTCCGGGCCTAGTATCCACCTTACCATACTCACCATATCCATACACGTGCACATCTTGATCTGATTGTATGATTTGATTTTCTCTGTGGATCCAGTCTTTGACTTTGCAATATATGTGATACAAGTATGCCTTATCCTTTATCCCGAGCTCCACATATAGTCATTAGAAGTAGGGTAAAGAAAGGCAATCTAATGCCTTGGTGAGGACATATACACATTGAGCAATCTGAGAGAATCAAATGAGGAGCTAAGCAAGGTTTGTTTTGGAAATTTATTACAAAACCCCAAGTTACTTGACATGATGAGCAGGAGTGATTTGATTCATGACCGTTCCATTCTTCAACTACCCAAGATAGCATGATAGACACTTCATAAGTTCATGAGTACAAGGTATGGTTTGGAATATCTCTTATGCTTGCTTCATACCTTTGGATATCATGTCTCACCTTGATCTGACTCCCTTCACTCGGGACGAGCAAAGGTCAAGTGTGGGGGAGTTGTTGATGGCTGTTAAGTGCTATTTTTACACCGTCAATACCTGCATAAAATAAATGTAAAAGGATCATCGACACTAGAATAGGGCTTGATACAAACAATTTCCACAAGTGTTGGTGTTTCTGGCTTTTGTTGCAGGACGCACCGAAATATGTGTTAAATGACACAGTTGAGAGCAAGTGCACCAATGGCATAGATATAGAATCATCATAAACAATCACAAATGCCAAATTGGTATGCACCAATGTGATGGGCTCGTCGAGACGATCGAAATGGATATATCATTTGTCTACTTTGGAGTTCGGATGAAAGAGATACGCACAAGATAACATGTGGGCCCGGTGGGACCCACACCAAGCCACATGGCGACGTGCTGTCACACAGGAGTCCATATGTCCATGACACATCATTGATCCAAAGAAACACACTCTCGACCAATCAGGAGCCAGTACGCGGATCTAAGGGCCCACAACCACGAGATAAATGGCTAAAATAGATACACCCCATACCCACCTTGGGACCCACCTAGCAGTCACCTGGATGAAAGGCGGCGCGAGAGGACCCACCCGGGGGTCGGCCGACCCCCCAGGTCGCCCGACCCCATTTTGCGGCCTCTTGTGTCGCCCTTTCACGTGTCGGCTTGTCGTGAAGAGGCAAAGGCGGTTCTAGGTGTGTGCCCGAATATTCCTTTAGGATCCTGCCGGAAAGCTCCTTCTCTTGCAAGCTACTTGGCCTCCACTCCTCTTTGCCACATGTCACCACCCTATTGTTGGCGCCCAAGGAAGCCAAGAGAGCTTCTCCTACCCCCCCCTTGGCCTATAAATATGAGGAGAGGGGGCTAGAATAGAGACACATCCCATTCCTCTCCTCCTCATTAGAAACACTTGTTTCTCCTCTCACTTGATCTCTCATGGATCAAATGGGTTGAGGAGATTGCTATGTAGATGGTGATGTGGGTGAGATCCCAACTTGTTCTTCATTTAGAGCAAAGTGAGTATTCTTGTATTTTCCAATTAGACTAAAGTGATGTTCATGCATGACTGATATGTTCTTGAGTTCTTCGTTCGTTCATCATTTAGAGGCTTGTGTTCTCCATGAACACACTTCCTCGATCTAGTTGACGAACGAGTTACTCACGCTTTTGCGTTTGTTCATAAGTTAGAGGCTCGTGTTCTTCACGAACACGACCCTTGATCTTTTGTTATAAGCGCATAAGTTTGCATTCCGTTTGTGTGAATTATCCCGTTAGATCTTGTTGGAATACAAGAATCGGTGACTAGTCGTCTTCCTCATGCCAATCGATTCAATGATGAGTAAGGTCTAGCTCAACCTCGCGGGTTCGTCACTCCGTATTTATACAGAGTGCTATAGTGTTTCTACGTGGTGCCAGACGTAGCTGTGCTATAGTAGTAATCGGTGGTGTAGCGTGGTGTCTAGACTACGGGTTATCCTTGAATGCCCTGTATCCCACGGTTTGTCTTGGGGTAGGCCGCGGTAGTGACAGCCGTTGGACCCTCTGAAAGCCCCCAAGTTCGGATACAGCATGTAGGCAACCATTTGCTGTGAACCAACTGTTATAGCCAGGAGGGGCCGGTGTACGAAGCGAGATTCTTATCCGAGCTTGTTCCCCTCTAGAATCGAGAACCTACAGGAAGCACCCCATCATCTCCCTACCATAGCTGGGGCTTGGTGTCCTTGGACCGTTCATCTAGGATAGAAGGTAGTGCACATCGTTCCTTGGATTCGATACCCTTTGGAATACTCCTGAGGTGAAGTGCTAGCGGTATTTCCGTGCGCTTACGGATTCTTTCGTACCCGTCGGTATACCCAGGTGGATGTTACGCTCACGCTAGGTCGGTGCGCAACTAGTGGTGACGTTTAGAAATACCAACACCCGCCGGGTCACCCGGCCCCTCTGGCCGGATGACCCGGGTCTAGACGGCCCAATGAGGCTTGTTTCTCTCAAATCTTTTATCAATCTCTAAGTCTTTTACCTATCTTAATTCCTATCGGTTACTTCTACTGATGGGTAGAGACAAAGGAGTTGCTCGAGGCAAGGAAATTCAATCGGAAGAATCAAGTGAGGAAGAGGAATATCGTGCAAGTGAGGAGGAGGAATATCATGCCTCGGATGAAGAGTATGGTATTCATGTTCATGCCAAGAGGTCCAAGCCACAAGCTCCTCCCTCTCATGCACAAGGTCGTGGCCGTGGACAAGAAGGCAATCCCGTCCTTAAGAAAAAGACTACCTCCATTGGAGTAAGGACAAAGAGGGCAAGCTCAAGTGATGTTGGGGATCGCTATGATGCGGATATGGATATCTCTCACTATGAGAACATGGTAGTTCCCGTTCATACTCCAGAGCGTTGTAGGCGTGATCCTCCTTTGGTGAACTATATGAGAAGCGGAACCGACATGAGACCTCATCACTTTCAAGATCCAAGGCGGCTCCAAAGGTCTTTCTTTGGTGATGATCGTTTTTGGGTTGCTCATCAAGCGGATTGGTATGAGTCCACCATCTTACCTAAGGGACACGTCACCACATAGATGAAGTGGATTGACTGGCAGTTCTTGATTGATTTACCACCTCCTCTTCAAGAAGCTATGCAAGCTGTGTATAATCGTTGCCGACATATGGGAGTCTCCTTCCTCATGGGATTATCTTGTGATTGGTCAGAGGAAGTGGTGGCACAATTCTATGCAACTCTCTATGTTGACAATGACAACAACACCATGCACTTCACTCTTGGGGGTAAGAGATTCTCTATCTCTTTATGGGAGTTTGCCAATCTCTTTAAGCTTAGAGGCGCCACATCTACCAATTGCTTCTCTAGTGATCTTGTGCGCCTTCACAGTGGAGATGAGTTAGAGGTGACCAAGATGAATTTCATGTATGATAGAGCTTATGGTAACATCAAGTATCGTCATACTAGTGGTCTCACACCTTACTACAAGATGATCAACCTTCTCTTTAGGTACACTCTCACTCCTAGAGGTGGTGATTCTGATAACATCTCACATAGAGCTAGAAACTTGCTTTATCAAATGGCTCCCGGTCAACCTCAATTCAATGCTTGTCATTTTCTTTGGAGTGAGATCATTACATGCTCATACACTGCTTCTAGTGGTTTTCATTATGCACCGTATATCTTTATCCTTGTCAAGCATGCAACCAAACTTGATCTTCAAACCGACACCCCTCATGAGAAGTATCAAACTAGTAAGGGCAAGCTCATCCAAACTTTCAAACTTGGCAAGCATCAGACAGGCATTAACCCTAAAGGAGCTTATCCGGGCATGTATCTGATTGAAGGACCCGGTGATGTGGGTGCCTTATCCTCTCAAGCTCAACCCCCAAGGCGCTCATTTGATCCCCTTCCAATGGAAGGTGCTTCTCACTCTCAGGGGGTCCCTAGGCACAAGAAGGGAAAGCTGAATTTTATTGCCAAAGGGATCTTTGCTTGTTTTAACTTGCATCACCAAAACGCTAGAAAGCGTGAAGCGGATAGGCAATGGTTGGCCCAAGAGCTCCATAGGCATGGGAAGAACCAAAAGGACATGGCAGCTAGGCTCAATCTCCCACATTCTCCGGTGCATGAACCTAGAGTGTTTGATCCTCCCTCTCCCATTCCTAATCCATGGGAGGACCTTGGTTCTTGGGTCCCGGCGGATGATGATGATGAAGAAGAAGAAGAAGAAGAAGACTATGATGGTGAGGAGGAAGAGGACGACGACGAGGAGTAGTTTCCCTTTTTTGGTGCTTGTTGCCAAAGGGGGAGTGAAATTTGAAGGATGGAAGCCCCTCACAAAATATCTATCTATCTATCTTTTATCATGTTATTCATGTAATAGACTAGTGGACATGTAATGAACTAAGTATTTGTGTGATGGTGTGATGGATGGTTGTGCCAAGTGAGAACTTTTATTTGCAGGACCTTTTTATGGTACTCTATTTATGCTAGTGTGATGTAAGAACCTTGATGGTTATGTGTGATGCTTGTATCGGTTGATGATTTGTTGTTTCTCACTTTATTGTTGTGATATATCTTGTCATATGCATCACGGTTTATTGCTCATCACACTTATGCACCATGTGTTGTATGCAATGATTTAGGGGGAGCCAACTCTAAATATGTGCAATTGGCATTTGAGGCCATTTTAGTTGAAGAAGCACATATTTAGGGGGAGTTCTTTTCTAAATAATTGGACACAATTCTTGAATTTTATTCCTCTCTTGTGAGCTCAAATTATGGTTGTCATCAATCACCAAAAAGGGGGGAGATTGAAAGTGCATATTGGCCCCTAATTATTTTGGTGATAATGACGATTATAATTTGAGTATTTGATGGTTTATCTAAGATGTGTGCAGGAATAAAAGAGATAAAAGTTCATGTGTGAAAGGAAGGACCTCAACTTCTTGTATTTGTGTTGAAGCTCAAATGGCAATTTAAATATAATTTATCTTTTGAAATTTGAGTTAGGCAACACCGTACTATAAAGAGGGATGAGATCGATCAATCAAAGTTTGCTACAAGTGCTTATCTTGAGAAAATAGACACAAAAATCTAGCCAAAACCCTAGAACACTTTGAAAAAGCTTAACCTAGCAGCTCACCGCCTCTGGGTCAACCCCAAGTGGGCGGATCACCCGGCACGGCTCTGGAGGCTGCCGGGTGACCCGGCCCCTCTGGACGGATGACCCGGCCCTGGCGCAGCAAAGCCTAATGGCTCTTTCTGAAGGGAGGGGGTATTTATACCCCTTGACTTCTTCTTCCTTGAGCTGCTGCCTCCCACAAAAGAAACACTCCCTTGAGCTCCATTCCCCCTCTCTCAACTCCTTTCCAAGCCATTCCAAGCAAGGATCCTCCTAGGGTTTGGGTGTGAGAGAGTTTTGAGGTGCTAGTGTAAGCCCCTTGAGCTAGCTCTTCACTTGTTCATCTCAAGAAGCACTTGTGGCGGCCAAGATCGATTAATTCTCGTTTGTTACTCTTGAAGCTTGCTTTTAGACGGTTAGGCGTCGCACGTTGAGTGCCCTCTCCATGTGGAGCACCCGGGAGCATTTGTATTACCCATCTTTTGTGGATTTCTCTTAGTGAGCACCAATCTTCCTTTGTGAGGATTGGGTGAGGCAAGAGGCTCTTGGTGATAGCCCTCCCTTTGTGGGATCCTTAACGGAGACGTAGCTTCCTTTGTGGAAGTGAACTTCAGATTAAATCTCTTGTCTCTTGCTTTGTTTGAGTTCATCCCTTTCTCTAACCCTAGAAGCTAGTTTTGGATCGATCTACATATTTGTGTTGTTACTTGTGAAATCCTTTGTTGCAGGTGGTAACTAGTTCTTATACGCAAGTTTTGATTCATATACTTTCTACAAATTCAAGTTTTGTTAAGCTTATTGTACTCTATCTTCACGCGCTGGTTGATCCGGCCCAAGTGACAGGGTGACCCGGACCCTCGGGTCATCCAAACTCAAAGTCTTGGGTCATCCGCCCCGATCCATTGCTCGATTTTGCAGAATTTTAAAGTGATCCTATTCACCCCCCTCTAAGCATCACAAGATCCTTTCAAGAGGAAGCTATCAACGCGATCAACTTGCTTGGTCGTTCTATGCCTCGTGACAGGGCGGCTGCAGAAGTCGCAAAGCTGGCTGAACTAGCCTACACTATGCTACTTCAAGGAACCAGCACACCTAGTCACCACGACAGCAGTGGGGGTGCTCATCGTGGCACTCACACTACTAATCGCACACGTCCGGAAGCTAGCAACAAAGGTCACGGCGGTGATGGTAGTGTCAATAGCAAGTTGAGCAATTCTCACTATGATGCTCGCACAACAATCAATGCCAGGCGCGCCCAACGTGAGAAGCAAAAGGACGCTGATTCTGACTCCTTTCCTGCATTCTCTGCTCACCTTCAAGCTCTATTTCTTCCAGAGAAATTCAAGCCCTATGGTATTTCCAAGTATGACGGCAAGCAAGATCCAAGGCAGTGGTTGCGCTCCTATGCTTTGTCTATCTCTAATGCCGGGGGCAATGATGATATCAAGTGCATCTACTTCCCTTTTAGTCTGGAGCAAGAGCCACTCACATGGTTCGAATATCTCAAGCGAGGCTACATCGACAACTGGGGACAACTCAAACAACGCTTCACCAGCAACTTCGCTGGCTCTTTGGGGTCATCATGGTACTCGTATGGATCTTGCATTGATCAAGCAAAAACAAGGCAAGACTCTTCGCGAGTACATGCGCCGTTTCTTTGAGAAAAGAGCTACTGTTGTTGATGTTACTGAGAAAGAAGTCATAGACACTTTCCAAGACGGTTTTTATGATGACAAGCTATTCCAAGACTTCGGTCATGCTCGCCCAGCCAACATCACCAAGCTCAAGGAGATGATCACTCATTGGGCAGACGAGGAAGACAAAGCTCGGAACCGGTACAAGCATCTTCGCAACAACAACAACAACAACAACAACAACAACAACAACACAGCAATGCTGGTGGAAGCAACAGCAGGGCAATCGCACGAGTAATAACTACTCGGGGAATCCCAATCGCAAGCGCAAGCCTGAAAACACTGTTGCAGCCATGGAACCCACCGCCAAGTCTGAAGAGGATCCTCACTGGGCCAAGTTGACCAAGCAGAAATGTCCATCGCATCCAGAGGGTGATCACACTATAGAGTAGTGTTACCAACTTCATCGCGCCTTGAAAACACACCAGAACCGGTGCACCCAAACCCAAGGTTTCACAAAAACAAGGGGAAGAAGGCTAACATGGACAAAGACACTGGGTTTCAAGACCCATCAAACATAGTTAATGTCATCTTCGGTGGGTTACCAACAAAGCGTACTCAAAAGCTAGCTCTTAGGGAGATTATGTCTATTGAACCAGCAGCTCCAACTTTCTTGAAGTGGTCTGAAACCCCCATCAGCTTCTCGAGGGCGGACCAATGGACTAGTTTCTCTGAACCGAGGTGATATCCTCTCATTTTGGATCTAGTGGTGGTAGGCTCCAGACTTACTAAGGTTCTCATCGATGGCGGCAGCGGTCTCAATGTCCTGTTCGCCAAGACCTTGAAGAAGATGGGTCTCGATATCACCAACATGCTGACCAAAGACCAACTCACTGTTCTACGGTATCATCCCGGGCAACACGGTTGTTCCTTTGGGTTCAGTCGTACTACCCGTTACCTTTGGGAGTAAGGCACATTACCGCACTGAGTACATCAAGTTTGAGGCTGCTAACTTCGAGAGTTCTTATCACGCCATCCTCGGCAGACCTGGTTTGGCGAAATTCATGGCTATTCCACACTATGTGTACATTGTACTCAAGATGCCAAGCCCCAAAGGAGTACTCTCGCTGCGAGGGGATTTGAAGCGTTCCTACGACTGCGACACAGAAGCTGTGGAACTTGCCTCCACAAATCAAGTCCCCAATGCTATGATGGAAGTCTTCACTGCAGCTAAAAAGCTTGCTCCGAGCGAGCTGGAGGTTCCCGAGAAGACTGATGTCAACAACAAGCCTGCACCGACTGGTGATATCATGCTCAAAGTCGTGGATCTTGGTACCGGTGACAGCAGCAAGACGACCATGATCAGTGAACATCTCGATCCTAAATAGGAAGACGCGCTCGTCAACTTCCTTTGGGCTAACCGAGATATCTTTGCTTGGAAACCAGCTGACATGCCAGGTGTGCCCAGATGGTCGATCGAGCACTCACTCAACGTCGATCCGAATGCTACCCCCAAGAGAAAACATCTTCGTCGCTTCGCTGATGATCGCAGGGATGCTATCAAGAAAGAGCTCACCAAACTACTCGTGGTTGGATTCATCCGGGAAGTTTTCCATCCGCAATGGCTTGCCAACCCTGTGCTTGTCAGAAAGAAGAACTCTAACGATTGGAGGATGTGTGTCGACTACATAGATCTCAACAAGCATTGCCCCAAGGATCCTTTCGGGTTGCCAGCATTGATCAAGTCATCAATTCCACGGCGTGCTATGCTCTGCTATGCTTCCTCGACTGCTACTCGTGTTATCACCAAATCGCAATCAAGGATTCTGATCAAGAGAAGACCGCATTCATCACCCCGTTCAGTGCTTATTGTTACACAACAATGTCGTTTGGGTTGAAAAAGCCCGGCGCTACCTACCAGAGAGCTATCCAAGCATGCTTCAAGAGGCAACTCCACAAGAACATGGAAGCGTACGTGGATGATGTCGTTGTGAAGACTAGGGATCCAGACACGCTCATCGCGGATCTTGAGGAAACTTTTGCCTCACTACGGGAGTACCAATGGAAGCTCAATCCCAACAAGTGCGTTTTTGGTGTATCATCTGGGAAACTACTCGGGTTCATCATCAACCATCACGGCATCGAAGCAAACCCCGAGAAGATCACTGCGTCTCCAAAATGCAAGCTCTGACTACTATCAAAGCTTACCAGATGTATGGCGGCACTCAATCGCTTCATCTCGCGACCTGGAGAACGGGGTCTAACTTTCTTCAAGCTACTCAAGACGCATGAGAAGTTTGTGTGGACGACTGAAGCTGATCAAGAACTCACACAACTCAAGGAGTTCTTATCCAAACCTCCAGTTCTCACAACTCCTCTGCCAAAGGAAGAGCTCCTGCTCTACATCGTTGTGACTACTCATGTTGTCAGCACAGCCATTGTCGTTGAGTGGTAGGAGGAAGGCCACACCTATCCCGTCCACAGGCCGGTCTATTTCGTCAGTGAAGTTCTTTCAGAATCCAAGGCTCGCTACCCTCCGGTGCAAAATCTACTCTATGAGGTTCTGATTACTTCATGGATGCTCCGCCACTACTTCGATGAGTACAAGATTTCTGTGGTTACTAGCTACCCGCTTGACGAAATATTGCACAACCGGGATTCCACAGGAAGGATTTCTAAATGAGCGGTAGAGTTTGGTGCTCTATTGCTCGAGTTCAAGTCTCGCACTGCTATCAAGTCTCAAGCCTTGGTCGATTTCATGGCTGAATGGCGGGAGAATCAAGTCCCAACTCCAATTGAGCGTCCAGAGCATTGGGTCATGTACTTTGATGGTTCCCTCAAGCTGGAAGGCACTGGTGCTGGAGTATTACTAATCTCTCCCAAGGGTGAGCAACTCAAGTATGTTTTGCAGATCTTTTGGAAGGTCTCAAACAATAAAGCTAAATACGAAGCTCTACTGCATGGCCTTCGCCTTGTAGTCTCTCTAGGCATCACACGACTACTCATTTATGGTGACTCCTTGGTGGTCATCAATCAAGTCAATGACTCTTGGGATCGCAATGTCGAGAATATGGATGCATACTGTCGAGAGGTACGCAAACTTGAGAACAAATTCTATGGTCTCGAGTTCCATCAAGTTATCTATGACAACAATGTTGTTGCGGATGTCTTCTCGAAGCTAGGATCTACATGTGCTCAAGTACCAGCAGGAATCTTCGTCCATGAGCTCCACAAGCCATCAATTCTGGAGCCATCATCCGCACCCGTGACTACTAATCCTGGTCCAGCCAGCCTGATCGCGAAGTGCTCATGATTGATGTGGACTGGAGAACTCCTATCATCGACTACATCAAAAATCAGTTGATTCCTGAAGACAAGTCAGAAGCCGAACACATCTCTCACTGTGTCAAGGCCTATGCATTAGTCAGGGATCAACTCTACAAGCGAGGCGCAAGTTCTGACGTACTCATGAAATGCGTTTCTCGTGAAGAAGGCAAGGAAATTTTGGAGGTGATACACAAAGGGATCTGTGGCAACCACACTTCTTCCCGCACCCCGGTGGGAAAAGCTTTCGCATGCTTTTATCGGCCTCTGACTCTAGTCGATGTAGAAGAACTAGTCAGAAAATGCCATGGATGTCAATTCTTCGCCAACCAACAACACGTTCCAGCCTACAAGCTCATCACGATACCACCAACTTGGCCTTTCGCTTGTTGGGGGCTCGACATGATTGAGCCTCTACCAAATGCGCCAGGTGGATTCAACAGAGTTCTGGTGGCTATCGACAAGTTTACCAAGTGGATTGAGGTCAAGCCGCATTACGCCTCAAGGTCGACACGATCCTCGACTTCTTGGATGAAATCATGCATCGCTATGGGTTCCCCAACCGCATCATCACAGACCTGGGTTCAAATTTGTAAAAACCTAAATTTACTCTTTTGCAATTTACTAAAATTTATTAGAATTTATAGAATTTAATTTGTGCTTGTTAAGGATTTAAGGATTTTTCTAAGGTTTAATGTGATTTTTAGGCATTTAAATATTTTCAAAAATTTAATTAATGAATTATAGGAGTTTATTGTGGCATTCATGCTGATGCATTATTTTTTTTGATGGTTTGAATTCAAATTTGAATTTGAATTCAATTCTGTGATCCCTTTTAAAATTCCAACAGAAAAAAAAGTTTTTCTTCTTTCCCTCCTTTTTCCCCTTCTTCCAGCCCAATCGTTGCTTGAAGCCTGTGACCGAAGTCCGGTGGATCCCCCTGTTTTTTCCGCGGTTATTCGCCTCGCCTGCCTCTCTCACATCTTCGCTATGCCCAACAGCCAGCCTCCCTCCTCTCTCCTCTCACCGACACGCGGGACCCGGCGGTCATCCCCCTCCTCCCGCCAGGTCCCGAGCCGGACACGAGGCCGACCGAGACACCCCGGCCGCACGTC
Source organism: Cenchrus purpureus (assembly GCA_022644695.1). Classification (NCBI taxonomy): domain Eukaryota; kingdom Viridiplantae; phylum Streptophyta; class Magnoliopsida; order Poales; family Poaceae; genus Cenchrus; species Cenchrus purpureus. The sequence goes on from CP053466.1 coordinate 22,141,969, forward strand.
GCGCCTTCCTGGTCTCGGGCCCACATGTCGAGACCACCCCCGCACCCTTATAAACCCTGCGCCGCCTTTCCGCCCTAGCTTTTGCCCCAAACCGCAAGCACCGGAGACCGCCGCCTAGTTGAAACCCTAGGCAAGGCTGCCGCCGTCGATCTCCGTGGCTGCCGCCTCTCCGTTGGCCCGAGCCCTCTGGAGGTTCGCAAGGAGGTGAGGGAGCCGCGTGTGTCGCTTGTGTCCGCCCTCATGCCCTGCAGCACCTGCATGAGCTCGCCGGAGTGCGTAGCTCTGCCGTCGTCCGCCCCTCTCCGCGGTGAGCCACTGACGTCACGTCTCCCGCTGCAAGAATCCCCGTTCTGAGTTCGCCATCGCTCCAGCTAGCTCTAGGACCCAACCCCATCCCGTTCCGTGCCCGGAAGCTTGAAAATGAGCAATTCCGGCGAGGCCACCATTGAGCCGCCATGCGTCTGTTCCGCCACGGGAAGCCGCCACCGTCCGTCATCGCGAATCAGCGGCCCCGATCGTCCACCCGCAAATCAATCTGCCAGTGTACCGGTCAACGAAAGTTGCCGCCGACACTTTTCAAAAGGACACCCCAAGTTTTCTGGTTTTACGATTAGGTCCTTCCACCGTTTAAGAATCCTTACGGTTCAGTCCTGTTTTCCTCGTTTTAGCCCCCGAGCTTTCTAGATTTCACGCCCGAGATCCGGCCCTGGAGTTTTACACCTTAGACCTTAGGTTTTTACGCATAATCTTGTTTTAGCCCCTAGTTTCTTGCAATTAGACCCCTAGAAGTTTAGTTTTCTCGCAGATATGCCCCTGAACCTTGTATAGCTCATATCTTTTGCATTTTAGCTCCGTTTTCAATGTTCTTTATGTCCACGGGTTCGTATCGATGAGTAGAATAGTTTAGTACAGTTTTTGTTCCTGTTTGCAATGATTGGTGAATTGTTTCTTATTTTATTATATCGCTCCTTTGCATGTGAATGTGTGATGCGTAGAGAACGGGCTATTCGTGGATTTTCCTGAGGGAGAAGACTTTGAAGACTCTGAGCAGTTTACAGATCTTGTGGAAGGCAAGTGTCCTTGATCATTTCCTCTATGTCCTATTTAAACATGCATTTAATCACTATCATTACTTTATTGCTTTGCATCAATTTTGATGGGATCCTATTAAGGATGATGACTAGAATCTTTTGACCATTGCCTTGTAACCGGGTTGCTTAATTAATCTTGATGGTAGATGTTGCTTAGCTTGCTCAACTAGGATGGTAATGAACAACATGGATACTACTTTTATTCTCTATGTTCCTTTGTGATGATTTAATTGAAAGACCATATTTATTAATCGGAACATGGAGCGACCACCCAGGACAACAGTGCAACCACAAGGTTATATGGCTCTGGCTTGGCTAATTAATTAGGGACTCTAGTGTTGGGGTGACCTTATCGAAAGGGCAAGGGGGAGTGTTAGTTGGGGTATAGACTCGCTCTAGTAGGGAGTTGGGCTTTGCTAAGACACGGTACCTACTAGGACTTTATACTTCTGACTCGGAACCTTCATGTTGTTTCACACTAGGGAAACTTTGTAAAGGCCTCGTAGCGTCCCTATGCAATCACACCTCGGCAGTGTGGTATGATGCCTGATCAGCATCGCGTGGTTGGGTTTAAAGTTCTTTAGAACTTTTACGCGACTTGTGGTGGAAGTGTACAACCTTTGTAGAGTGTAAAACTAATCGATTAGCCGTGCTCACGGTCAAGAGCGGACTGGACCCTCACATGATTAATTTATAGAAGTTGAAATTAAATTGCTGAATATACTTTATATTGATGATGCTCTTCATTAATTGAGGGATGGTATATACTTATACTTTATAAGTAATCAGGTGCTAATAAAATTTGACCAACTAAAATGCTAAAGTGCGTAAACCCTTTGGCCATCCACATATACAGCCTTGCATGTTTATTATGCTATTCTCCCCTTGCTGAGTACGGCATGTGCTCATGCTTGTTTTTATTATTGTAACTGAAAGTGCATCTAGGCCCCTAAGTGGATTTTGGTGAATTGAATGACAAAGCGATTAAAGGACTAATGTATTTGTCTAAGATTGTGAGCAGGTTTTATTTATATATTCATGAGCAATTATTGAAGTATTTATTTATGGATGAATGTTATATGGCTCACATTGGAGAAGACAAATATATGGATGATCCTATTGCATGAGTGACAAATATCAAGCAATAAAGAAAGATTAGTATTGGGATAATTTGAGAAGGTCAATTCATGGTCTCCCATGTAAAGACGTAGCTTGATTAAAATTACAAGGATCATAAAAGAGAAGATGGTAATTCTCTAAGTCAAGTGCAAGGCTTCATGTGTTTATTGAAAGAGGACATAAGGATGAGTGTACACATTATGGTTCTAATTTGGAAGCTTGCACATTCGTTGTCAATCAAGATCAAGCATTTGAAGCGGGTTTTCAAATGAAGGTTAATTGTGTATGAAGCAAAGTGGAACTCAAAAGTGGATTGGGTAAGTGATGAAGAGATCAACCGAGATGTCTATGGTGAGGGACTAAGCAATCTTTGGGGCCCTAGCTAAGCCGCCATTTCGTGTTTTGCTAAGGTGAAGTTCTAGCATCCGTGGGGTCTCCAAGTATCATATCCAAACCTTAACCGAGGGAAGCAATGCAAGTCATCAACATGTTAAGATTGGCAATATGGAGTGACTTATGGATCCAAGTGTGCATTCCTATGCTAGATGGAAAGATCCTAAGTCATTAGCTCAAGTATGGACGTGCTCAAGTCAAAGGCTATGTTGAAAGCCCTCAAGTGGATATTGATCAAGTATGGCAAGATTGAAGACATTCAAGCTCAAGAAGTCATCAAAGTGTTTCTATTTATTCTTGAGTATAGGTATGCCGTACTATCAAGAGGGATGCAACATTAGCGAGTTGACCAAGTCAAAGTGCTCATTAGTTGACCTAAGTGAGATCTAGCCTTAGAGTGTGCTAACAAACCCTCCTAATCTAACCTAAGTCACTTCATCTCTTTGGTGAAGTGTTAGAATCATAGAAAGGGTTTTGGGGGTATCTCGGGGCTGGCCAGATCGGGTCGGGCACCGATCTGACCGGTGCCGCTAGCCCCAACGGCTAGTTTTTCGAACACCGGTCTGACCGGTGCCGGCCGTGGACTAACGGCTAGTTTTCTCCTTTGAGGGGTATAAATACCCCAAGCCTTCTTCAGTTGAAGGTTGCTGTTTCTAGTGACATTGCTGAGGTCCCAAGCCATTTCTAACAAGCTCCAAGCCTTAGTGGCTCTCCCCAACCCTCTCTTTGTGAGATTTGTGGATTCAAGCCATACTCTTTGTGTTGGGTTGAGAGAGTGAGCTCAAGAGCGACCTTGTGAGCTAACAAGAATATTTCCATAGCTTGAGCACTTTGGTTTTGCGTCTACAAGCTTTGAAGCGTTTGTTACTCTTGGAGGTTTGCCTCCTAGACGGCTAGGCTCCCAACGTTGTGGTGAGCAGCGGGAAGTTTGTAAGGGCTGCGATCTTGCCTCTTCGTGGAAAAGATCCCCTTAGTGGAAAGGAGGAAAGTGGTTGAAAGAGACCCGGCTTGTTGTGGGAATTGTCCCTTACAAGCTCCTCAACGGAGACGTAGCCATTCCTTAGTGGGTGGTGAACTTCGGGAAACAAATCCTTTGCTTCTTCGTGTGGTTTGACTCTCTAAGTTGTTTTTCTAGCATATTTGATTTGCTTCCGCTTCGATCTACTTGGGTGTGCTACTTGTATGTGCAGGGCTCATTACCTTGCTTGTGATCATCTACAAAGGCCACTCACCAAGTTTGGTTCGTGCTAGAAGTCAAGAGGTGCTTGAAGTTGTTTTGTAGGTGCTTTGCTGCAGGTTACACCGGTCGGCCGGGTGAGGCGACCGGTCCCCGGCCGGTGCCTCCCCGCGAAGTCTAGTGCTTGACCGTCCGACCGGTCATCACCACGGCCCGACGGTGGAACACCGTCACCAAGTGTTCGGGAAGAAGAGTTTAATTTGGTCGTCGCCTATTCACCCCCTCTAGGCGACATCAAGGTCCTTTCAATTGGTATCGAGCTTGGTGCTCGATTCGAGCTTAACCGCTTGGTTCTTCGATGTTGACAACTCGCGAGGTAACGCTTGAGCCTCTAGCTCTAGATGGCTCAAACTATGCATCTTGGTCAATTCATGTACTCAATCGCATTAGGACCATGGGTCCACTTGCCGAGAAGATTGTTGTTGCTAGCATTCTACCTCCTCACCTTAGGGAAACCAAAGTTGACTTGTAAAAATCATCCCTAGAGGACTTAGAGTGTTGGCAATGCAACTCTCGAGTATTTAACTATATTTGTAGTGCTTTGAGTGATGATGTGCGTGACTTCATCTATGAGAAACTTGAGATTGATGCACACACCATTTGGGAGATTCTTCGTGAAGAATATGAAAGGCCCAAATGGATTGATCAAGAGCAAACCATGACGAAGGCACTTGAGGAGAACTCTATGTCTCCATGCAACATCACTGAGCCTCAAGTGTCACTTCCCAAGCAAGGAGAAGGCCAAAGAAGCGAAGACTCTGTCCCTCTGAAGGATCCAGTGGCATCCACGCCGACTTCGGCACAGAGGCACAACCATTTGCTTGATGGCCAAGAAGGAAAAGAAGAAAAGGACCAAGGGAGGAAAGATTGAGAAGAATGAAGCTTCAAGCTCCTTGGCCAAGGAACTTGAGGCTCTCAAATCCGAGAATGCCTCCTTGGTTTGTAAGTATGATTCACTCGCTAGACAATATGATAAGGTTATCAAATCCTTTGCGTGTGTAGCTGCAGTGGATCAAGAAAATGAAAGGCTTGAAGAAAAGCTAGGAAAGCTCACTAGTGAGCATATGGCTCTACAAGCCGATCACAAGGGACTTGAGTGTTCCTATGAGAAGCTTGTCGATTCTTATGCAACACTAGAGATAGCCCATGAGGTTGTGCTTTCATCGGTAAAATTTATGCAACCTCTATCTCACACATGCACATGCTCACAAGTTCAAATCGATTTATCTTGCGCTAATGATTGTTTATCTCGAGCAAGCCAATCTAGCATTGAGCATGTACTTGTAGAATCTTGTGATGACCTTATTGCTAAAGAAAAGAGCAAGGTTGGGCATGTCAAGTCCCAATATCGCCCAACCAAGCACAAGGCACAAGAATCACTCTCCAAGAAGCCTAGAAGCTCAAACAAATGTAGAGTGTGCTACAGGTGCAGAGAGAAGGGTCACTTTGCCGACTCGTGCCCAAGTGTGCAGATGGGCAGTGGCACTGACCATGACCGGTCAGACCGGTGCATGCCACCTCGAGACCGATCTTGCAGCCCCACGCAAATAAGGCAAAGAAGACCTCTTCAACAAGAAAAGGCTCAAGCAAGCATGGACGAGAAATTACAAGGAATGGTGTGACCAACAAGAACAAAAGCCGCATTTGCTATGAATGCCGTCAAAAGGGTCACATGGGCAAAGATTGTCCAAATGGTAATATTCCTAAATCAAATCTAGTCCATTATGATTTTCATAATCTTAGGAATGATAAGAATGGAACTTGTGCTATGAGGGAGATTAGTTCACCTCAATATAGCATGAGAGCTATTTGGGTTCCTAAGCACCTTGTGGCTAACCCCATAGGACCCAACAAGTGTTGGGTACCAAGAAATGCTTGCTGAGCTTGCAGGTTGGAAGAGATGCATTGAACACATGGTTAGAAGGCTTGAAAATCCCGATTGATCAATTGACCATGTGAAGGGCAAAATTACGTAAATCTTGAAATCAATGACATCTCGGTAACTAGTACTTCTTTGTTGAGTCTTAGTCACTCTTAGTTCTTCGTGAACACTCATGTGACACTTATCTTGTACGAGTGAAACATGAGGTAGTGACTTTGACATCTTTATGAAAATATACTCTCTCATGCCATTCGATGCTTTTAATGGCTCTCTAGAAGAGCATTACCTTGTCTCTGTTGCAGGTTTCAAATTAGTGATGTGTTCACTCAATCAAGGGACAAGAAATTGAAAATCACCAAAGGAGTGACCACTTTGGGGTCACGGTCGACAAGTGACAAGCACCGTCCGACCGGGTCTTGCCCGATGTTGATAGACGGGTGACCCGGCTTTTGTGCGGTAACCCGATGACGCCTCTGTGTCTGCGGTGACCCGACCCTATGGTAGGGTGACCGGGAATGACCTACTTTCAAGAAAAAGGGTGATTTGGCCAAAGGTAATGAGAGACTCGACACATTTCAATTAATAAATCATTTATGTTGTGACCAAGTTTGGAATGAGCCTCACCAAGTTCTTAATTGAATAAAGTGCTCGCTCGAGAAATTCAAAATATCTCTAGCACTATTTAAGGGAGCTCATTGCAACACTTGAGTCACTTGTGGGACTAACAATTTCTTCTAGTGATCTTGTAGTCTTACTCTTTTGTGCATCACTAAGCAAGCTCTTGATAAGTATAACTCCCTAAAGATAAGTAAGAGCTAGCACCATTCAAAATTCAAATATATGCACAAATGAAATGGTCTTAAGGCAAAGGTATGTTTCCATGAACCTCATTGAATACCGTAATGCATCTAGGCCATAATACCATGCTAGTGTGCCATCCTTATCATGTAATTGCTTCAAGTGAATTTTTGTGTGCCTCTCTATATATTTGGTTGATACCTTGTCAGTCCCTCGCCTTTGTGTCTCGAGGTTGAAGGTATGAGTCAAATATTCTTGAAAAGCCATTCATTTGAAGTGGATGCACTTTGTGACATAGGATAGACTTTTCGAAAAATCAACTAGTATGTGTAGGAAGTGTGCTCATTTTGAAAAATATTTGATTCTTGGTCTTTATGACCCAATCAACTTAGTTGTGACTATAGTTACCCTTGTTTGATTGATGGCTAGTCACAATTAAGGAGATTTTCTCAAGTCCATTAAATCCATCTTTATCTCTCTCTCTTGGAAGAATCAAGAATTATCAATTAAATTGGATTATCCTCCATTCTTTCAAGACTTTGGCAATATATGGATCAATATCACCTCTATATCTTTTATCCAATCTTTGAGAAGGAGAAAGGAGCCAAAATCTTTCCAAAGTGTGTCTCAGGGGCGCACCGGTCTGACCGGTGGCGACCCTAGGTCACAAATTCCTTTTTCTGAGGTTTAAGTGGAAGAAATTTGTTTTATAAAATATCTGGTGAAGAGCTAAGGAGCAAAATATCAAAATGGAAGAGAAGGATCGAACTTCCGAGGCTAGGTCGGTTCTACCGATATGGTTTCTCTGTTGAAATTGTCAAAATCTTCGGTACTACCGAGCACGGGTCGGAACTACCGCTAAAGGCTCACTGCTCGACCAAGTGTAGTCACCGGTCGGCCGGTGGCTCACACCGACCGGGTGACGCCCTTGCAACCCGTGGGCCTACAGTAAAAAGAATCTACTCTTTTACCCTCCTCCCTCTCTCTCCTCCATTATTCACCAGGGCTCATCTCCTCCAAACCGTGAAGACCACCTCTCCTCCTCCTTCCACCTCTCTTCTCCCATGGAGATTTGAAGATTCAACCAAGAAAAGACCTCAAGATTGGAAGCAAAAGGATCTCCCAAGGCCCTCTTGATTCCCCTTCAAGTTCTTTGGATTCCATTCAAGTTCTTCTCTCCAAAGGTATTCAAATCTTCGTTTTGCCCGATCTCTTTACTCCGTGCAAAGATTTGAATTTCCTTTGGTATATCATCTCCTGAGAACCCCTAGAAGACATTCCTATAGATCCATAGCATTTCGTTGGACACATTGTGAGAACCCAAGATTTGGGGTCGGACGGCCTTCACCGTCCGGGTGATGCCACCGGGGCGCATGGCCAATTTCTTCATGTTTTTCAACACATATCTGTGTAGGATTGTCTCATGATCATCTAGACCAAATCTTAGAGTCATAGCTGCTCAGATTGGATGTTGGGGCAATTGGCTCTGTACTGGGTGGCACCGGTCTGACCGGTGCCCATCACCGGTCTGACCGGTGTGGCCCAGAGCAGACCCAATTGTTCTGAACTCTCAAGAATCTGTTTCCGTTTTGATTTAATCTGATTCCTAGAGTCTTATGCACTTTTGTCATCCTTTTTGTGACTCAGGACAACAGCTATGGTCAGGGAAAAGGAAGGTGCTAAGAAGAGAAGAGAAGAGATACATGCTCGCAGAGAGTCTTCTCCCGGTGACTTTGGAGAAGGGGGCAGCACCATCAATGTCAGCGGCAAGAGATTGAGACGTCGTTCATCTCAAAAGAGTGCAGAGGCACCTGACCTTGGAGGTGACACCGGTACTAGCAACGATGACAATGTTGAGGATGAGACCTTTCAGGGTCAGTTTGAGCTGAGGAAGCACCAGGAGGCTGGTTCTGATGATGGTGAGTCCGACGAGGCAGAGGATGAGGATGAGGAGGATGAGGAAGAAGAAGAGGATGTGGATGCCATGGATGAGGATGAAGATGACCAAGGTAGATTGAAGATCATGCCACCTACTTATATCTATCCTGACAGGCCAGTGAAGTACCATGGTTCGGGCATGACTAAAGCCCTAAAGAAGTTGAGGGATAAGAACCCTTATGAGGAGGCAAGGACCGCATCCGATCTAAGGTTTTGGGCTAAGTTTCAGCAGGATTACTATGCTACGGTGATCATCAAAAAGCCCAAAATCACACATAAGGCACAATATGTGGATTGGGGGCATATGGCTAGGAAGAATGATCCCATTTTTAATGAAGTCATAAGCAATTGTGAGAGGCAAAGGGTCAAGGAGCTTATGGGTTTTAAGATTGGAACAAGGAGATAATAGCCCAGTTTTATGCCACCGTGCACTTTGGACACATTGGTACGAGAGGGCTATGATTTGGATGACTAATGCCCGGTATTCCATCACCTTCCCCAGGTTCTTGAGGTGCTTTGGGATCATGGCGGGAGACAAGGACTTACGGCAGCTCCATGATGAAGGGGAGCTCGACAAGAGCGCCTTGCACCTTATGTACCCGAGAGGTGACCATGCTTATTATGGGAAGGTGAAGAATCTCTATACCTACTATGCTGCACTTAATAGACTCCTTAGGGTGTCTATTACACGAGAGATGGGAATCCTCCGAGATCACAAAATTTCGTAAAAACTTGATGGTTGCTTTAAGGCCGGGAGCTCCGGAATTTAGTGTTGGGGATTTCATTTGGCAAGAAATCAAGCATCTATCCGAGGACCCCAAAAGATTTGCAGCTCAGTCCCTATATCATGTATATGATTGAAAAGGTTGCAAAGACGGAGTTTCCCAAAATGTGACACACAAGCCATTGAAGCTCAATCCTAGCAAGAATCCAAGGGTTCCATCTCCTAGAGCGAGCAAGCACGGCCATGAGGAAGGAATCACGAAGAGGGCACTACTCGGTCGGATCAGCCACGGTCGGGCCCTCGGGGCCGTCACGGTGGCCGGTCTTTGAGCACCACGGCCGGTCAGCCCAGATCCACTTCTCCATTGAGGAAGTTCCTCAATTTCATATTTGGCATGTGTAGGAGTCGACATGACATCCGGTGGAGCAACAAAGGTCTAGGAGGGCAAACAAGCAAATGAGGGACACAATGAAGTTGATGCACAACGCTCAAGGGTTTGAACGCCTCGCTCTCCTCCCTCTCACGAGTCTCCACAGGTTGAGATACCTTCCTTCGAGGATAGGATGAGAGGATGGGTCAACTCCGACATGCTTAATCAATATGGGCCTATGTTTTTGAGTCGGGCAAGAACAAGGGTCTTCATCATCGGCTCCTCCTCCACCTCCACCGTTTGTACCCCTCACCCGGATGTACAGTTCTTCTCACTCCATGGAACAAGAACAAGCTCCTCCACCTCCTCCACCTCCCGAGCAAGATTGGGGCGCTCGCTTCTCCGCCGAGATCTTTGGATATAATCCATATTACTATGGTAAAGACAGTGCTCCTATAGCTCATCCCTCTGAAATCACTATCTCTGATTCCATTTACCTAAACTCTCCTATGCATTGGATTTTGACACTTCTCAAATAGGAGGAGCTCTCAAGGAGACGGATCTCGGGGCGGTGATCGACGGCTACTTCTTCTCCAGGCCCTTCTTGGATGCTTGATGACAAAGGGGGAGAAGATTTGGATTAAAGACTTAAACTCGGTGTTCTTTATGCATGTTGCCAAGTCGGCCGATCGAGAGGCACCGGTCTAACCGGTCCTAGAACCTTATCTTAGTGGACTTGAGAACATTTGTGTGAGTGCTACTATGTGTTTGAACCTTTATTGTAATAATTAAGCGACTTTATTGCTAGATTGTGATGCATGTATTGAATGATGTATTGTTTGTGTTGGCTAAATGGAGCAAAGTGATCTAAGCCGGCTTGCAACCCCGGACTGATCACTTTGGACCAAATAGCACGACACCTTTTTACTTTGTGCTTTTGGACACGGCCGGTCGGACGGTCGGCCTCGGCCGATGCCGCCCTAATCGGCGTCTTGTGGACGACGTCGACGGTATGGGGCACGATCGGTCTTTGCCTAGTCGATACTCGTGTTCTTTGCTTTGTGCATAACCTGTCATACGCGTCACGGTTTTTATTTTATCGCTCACACATGTTGCACTCCACTGATTCTAAGATATAGGGGGAGCTAACACGCACTTTCTCCCAAATTTGTGCTATTGGCATTTGAGGCCAAATTTTTGAAATTCAAGACAAAGCACAAATTAAGGAGGAGCTCTAGCTATATCTAAGAATCTAAATGCGCTCTAATATTTTATTTGTAAGCTTTAATCGAGTTGTCATCAATCACCAAAAAGGGGGAGATTGAAAGTGCATCTAGGCCCCTAAGTGGATTTTGGTGAATTGAATGACAAAGCGATTAAAGGACTAATGTATTTGTCTAAGATTGTGAGCAGGTTTTATTTATATATTCATGAGCAATTATTGAAGTATTTATTTATGGATGAATGTTATATGGCTCACATTGGAGAAGACAAATATATGGATGATCCTATTGCATAAGTGACAAATATCAAGCAATAAAGAAAGATTAGTATTGGGATAATTTGAGAAGGTCAATTCATGGTCTCCCATGTAAAGACGTAGCTTGATTAAAATTACAAGGATCATAAAAGAGAAGATGGTAATTCTCTAAGTCAAGTGCAAGGCTTCATGTGTTTATTGAAAGAGGACATAAGGATGAGTGTACACATTATGGTTCTAATTTGGAAGCTTGCACATTCGTTGTCAATCAAGATCAAGCATTTGAAGCGGGTTTTCAAATGAAGGTTAATTGTGTATGAAGCAAAGTGGAACTCAAAAGTGGATTGGGTAAGTGATGAAGAGATCAACCGAGATGTCTAGGGTGAGGGACTAAGCAACCTTTGGGCCCTAGCTAAGCCGCCATTTCGTGTTTTGCTAAGGTGAAGTTCTAGCATCCGTGGGGTCTCCAAGTATCATATCCAAACCTTAACGAGGGAAGCAATGCAAGTCATCAACATGTTAAGATTGGCAATATGGAGTGACTTATGGATCCAAGTGTGCATTCCTATGCTAGATGGAAAGATCCTAAGTCATTAGCTCAAGTATGGACGTGCTCAAGTCAAAGGCTATATTGAAAGCCCTCAAGTGGATATTGATCAAGTATGGCAAGATTGAAGACATTCAAGCTCAAGAAGTCATCAAAGTGTTTCTATTTATTCTTGAGTATAGGTATGCCGTACTATCAAGAGGGATGCAACATTAGCGAGTTGACCAAGTCAAAGTGCTCATTAGTTGACCTAAGTGAGATCTAGCATTAGAGTGTGCTAACAAACCCTCCTAATCTAACCTAAGTCACTTCATCTCTTTGGTGAAGTGTTAGAATCATAGAAAGGGTTTTGGGGTATCTCTCGGGCTGGCCGGTCACGGCCGGTCGAGCTTGACCCTCGGCCAGGGTGCCGCTAGCCCCAAGCTAGTTTTCTCCTTTGAGGGGTATAAATAACCCAAGCCTTCTTGATTGAAGGTTCTTTGTTTCTAGTGACATTCTTTGAGGTCCCAAGCCATTTCTAACAAGCTCCAAGCCTTAGTGGCTCTCCCCAACCCTCTCTTTGTGAGATTTGTGGATTCAAGCCATATCTTTGTGTTGGGTTGAGAGAGTGAGCTCAAGAGCGACCTTGTGAGCTAACAAGAATATTTCCATAGCTTGAGCACTTTGGTTTCGTCTACAAGCTTTGAAGCGTTTGTTACTCTTGGAGTTTGCCTCCTAGGCGGCTAGGCGTCGTGACTAGCTCCCAAGCGTTGTGGTGAGCAGGCGGGAAGTTTGTAAGGGCTGCGATCTTGCCTCTTCGTGGAAAAGATCCCTTAGTGGAAAGGAGGAAAGTGGTTGAAAGAGACCCGGCTTGTTGTGGGAATTGTCCTTACAAGCTCCTCAGCGGAGACGTAGCCATTCCTTAGTGGGTGGTGAACTTGAAACAAATCCTTTGCTTCTTCGTGTGGTTTGACTCTCTAAGTTGTTTTTCTAGCATATTTGATTTGCTTCGCGATCTACTTGGGTGTGCTACTTGTATGTGCAGGGCTCATTACCTTGCTTGTGATCATCTACAAAGGCCACTCACCAAGTTTGGTTCGTGCTAGAAGTCAAGAGGTGCTTGAAGTTGTTTTGCAGTGCTACGTACACCGGTCTCGAGGTGAGGCGCACCGGTCTGACCGGTGCCTCCTGTGAAGTCCAGTGCTTGACCGGTCTGATCGGTCATCTCCACCGATCTGACTGGTGGAACATTGTTGAGACTTGAAAATTGTTGAGAAGTACTAGGCGTACGTGCCACTAGTCAGCTGCCTGTGGAGTTTCCATCTGAAGATCCGCTGCTAGTTGTTCGCTCTGATGATATGTTTATGAGACATTCAGTCATGTAATGGTTATAATACCCTCTTTTACGCTTTGGCACTGTATTTGGTATTCACTGAGTCATTACGTGTGTGTAACTGGATCCTGGCGCACATGTAATTTTAGCATTCGGTTTTGGCTTATAAAACTGGGTGTGATAGAATTTCAACAATCACCAGTTCTGGGAGTACTGCGAGAATAGTGGGATTGATGTCCGGTATGTCTCCGTTGCTCATCCATGTGCCAACGGCCAAGTGGAGCGTGGCAATGGGATGGTACTCGACGCCCTCAAAAAGCGACTGTACGATGCGGCAAACACCATGGGCGGCAAGTGGATCAAGGAACTACCTAATACACTCTGGGGGCTGGGCACTCAACCTACCACTCCCACAGGGTGATCACCCTATTTCCTAGTCTACGGCTCTGAAGCCATCTTGCCTGCTGATGTCATGTGGTGATGTCCAGCGGTTGATCAGTACGAAAAAGGCGTAGCTGAAAAAACAAGACAGACAGATATCAGTAGTCTCGAAGAAGCTCGCTGCAACACACTCATTCAATCAGCTAGATACCTCAAGAAGATTCGTCGCTATCATGATCGCAACGTTAAGGAACGCTCCTTCAACGTTGGTGACTTGGTCCTCTGTCGTATCCAGAATACGACAGGACTTCATAAACTCAATTCGCCATGGGAAGACCCTTTCTCTGTCGCGAAGGTCACCGGCCCAGGCTCATATCACCTCCAAACACTTGAAGGCGAAGCAATCGTCAACTCCTGGAACATCGACCAGTTTTGTCGATTCTACCCGTAGGAGGTCACGACAACCCTCTCCAGGCGGCTTCGGCTGTGACTACTCGTAGAGGGTCACGACAACCCTCTCTAGACGACTCCATGTCGTATAGAACAATAAGTGGCACATGTTGTCCTTGCTCTATTTCATTAAGAGGCTGCAGCCTAGAGTAACACCTTTCATAGTAGGGTCTCAGTGGAACTCTAAAACAAGTGGTTGCTACAGCAAGATGAGTTCATCACACTGTCTCCTACGGTCTTACTTGTTCTTCAGAACATTCTTGCGAGTACTATCTCACTAGGCTCAAAGCCTCAGTAGTACTTAAGGCACTATTACTCAATAGCGTATCCAGACATTGTACTCAACACAATGTACACACTTATCCAGACAATAATAAAGTGATTATTCTGCATATCGACTTGTTACTGTGTTTTTTGCTTACTTTGCAACAAAAGCCTTCTTTTTACGCTACTACAGCTAAGGATTTATTATTTGTTGTGATTTAAGCTAATGTTCTTTGGAACACATCTAGACTTGAGTACTTCTACTCGAGTATCGTATCTCTTTTTTGCAGCCAACACTCATTGGATTTCTCCACAATCCTGCTCAGGAGTACATGGCATCCAGACAAGCAATCAAGGGATCCAGATAATTGACTTACACAAGTTTTCAATTATATTTTACATAAATAACTTGTTTGGAATTACACTTGTCTTCCATAGTGTTTTTCCTACAGGTACATATCAGCGCAAATCAATATACTGGGAGACGGCTTCCGCGATAGGTGATGTCTGCTGCATCAACTCGTTAAGCCTATCATCGCTGCAATCCCCAGACCTTCCGCCCATGATGACCATCAGATCTGCGTCTGGGTAGAACGACTTGATGAAGCTGAGCACTTGATTTGGGATAGTGCAGGCCAGTCGGCGCACATACTCCAGAATCTTCATGGGCGTATCCTTCAACCTCTCCACAAGTGGCCGTGGTTGTACCCCCCCCCCCACTTCTCTGGGTTTGAAGAGATTTGCCACTGGCTCGGCTGCTTCTGTTAAAGCCTTCAACTCTTGACGCAGACCTTCGGCTTCTTCAATCTTGATCTTCAACAACTACATACAAGTCAGCAGGTCATATGATCCGTCAAGGCGTATCTGCATCTCACATTCAAGTTCCATGCAGCACACCTTATAGTATGCCTCAAGATCAAGGCGAGTTGATTCTTCGTGATTGAAAGCCAACTACCAGTCAATGGACCTTTGTTTGTGCCTCTCAACCTCCTCGGTCAGCTCTTCACAAGACCAAGGCAACTTATAAGGGTGTAAATTACAAAAATAAGTACTCGGCACATCCAGGCATGAGGATTAACTTTATTTTTCTGGCGTGGTGACTTGTTCTTCCCGACAACATCATCTTTCTACGCTGTCAGCTTTTGGATTACGTTGTGGTACTCAGCGGCATTGCCATCAAGTCGTTCCTGTAGCTTCAGAGCCAGCGACTTCTGGTCTTTTAGCTCCTCTCTGAGCTGCGCAACCTCTTCAATGTCCGCCGCCTATTGTTCAAGCAACTGAGTCTTTCGCTTCGACTGCTTGACAACCTCCTGGAAACACAACAACTCAAGGGTCAGATACAAGCTATCTTCAACTATAACTACTCTACAGAGACTACCGCAAACAACTTTTCAACACTGCGGAACATCTCTGAGTGCGCAAGCAGATTGTCCTCGTCTAGGCATGAGTCATCGTATGGCATCAGATCTTCTACCCTAGATCGAGTACTTGTTTCCGCTTCAGAATTCATTGTAGCACTGCGCAGTGGAGTTGGGTCTTCAACTTCTGGCTCATGTGGCACCACACGGCCTTCCGGACTGTGTTCCAAAAGTAGTCGTGTGTCTATATGACACAGGGGGGTTTGCACAACCGGGACATCTTCTTGGATCTACCTCCAAACCTTCATTCACCACTGCCTCTATGTCTTCCGGTTGTTGTGCTCTTGGCCCGGATGCTGTAGCCACCACTGATTTGACTACTTCACTCCACAGTGCATGCAAAGATTGCGCAGCATCGGCTTCTATTGCCACCACGTCCTCTGCGGATTTAGCTTGGGATTCCTGGGGCCTGTCTTCTTGCCTGGTTGGTGGGTTCTGATTATCCACAGCGGAACAAGTCCCAGAGGCTCCCCACTTCACGTCCATGGATTTTCTACATCAACAAGTTGATCAGCATTTTATATTATCAAGAACAAGAGGTATTCGAGTACTCAGGTACTTACAGAGTAGCACGAGGAACCACAGTTTTTGGTCCCAGCAGATCGAAGAGTGTGGGCATTGCGGGCACCAGTGGGACATTTTCGACCGGTGGCACAGCTCTTGCCACCGCAACTTCTTGTTCTTCTATCATCACCGGCTCCGTGGGTGATGCTTGAACCGTCTCGGGTTCAATTGGTCTTGCAGGGCTGCTCACGGGTACTTCCGTAGGAGAGGAAGACCCAAAATCTTGAGTGGTACTTGTTGTACCCTGCATTAACAAAATTACAAGTCAACACAAAAGATTCTAAGTATTCAACAAGATATTGACTACCTGGTTCCAGCAACTAACCTCAATAGTTGGCAATGTGAGGACCAGGTGTTTCCGTAGACCAGTGGAGGGTCGCTCCTTAGTGATGAGTGATTGACAATGTTGTGTGGACTGATGCTTGGCTAAGTGTGCAGTGCAGGTTGCGGCTTGACTCGTGTCGGTGCGGGTGAAGAACAAGCGAAGGCCTTGGCGTGGCGGCCTCCGGTGATGGAGTGGCAAGTAGGCTTGGTTCGATGGACCCGGTGGCGATGGGGTCAAGTGCGAGCCGTCTTGGTGCAAGGCTGGCGGGTGAAGTCGTGAACATGGGCGGTGCAAGGTAGTGGATGGAGCCCAAAGCTTGCACGCGGGTTTGTTGGTTTGCCCACAAAACCATCGGTGGGACGATTTCTTGGTTTGGGCCTCAAAACCAAGCCCGGCAGGCGGCGGAGATGGTGATCCGGAGCTTGGGAAGCTTGAGCGGAGGGCACGTGGTGTGATCGCGGGGTTTGCGTTGAGGTGAAGCGGCCGCGGTGGAAGCGTGTCCGTCAGGATGAAGACTTGACCAAAATGCCCACGAGGGTTGTATCTTCGTTTCAAGCGGTAGGGTAGCGTGGTCATTTACCTCCCTCCGATGGACTTCATATAAATAGCGGAGAGGTGGATGGCATCTCTCTCTCTTGGACTCTAGGGCTTTCTCCCCCGGTAGATTTCTCTGGATTACTTCTTTTCCCTCTGGATTCCTTAGGCTAGACTCTTGTATAGACTCTGACCTCTGGATGTATGGAAGCATTCGGCGTTGTGGAGATCTCCTAGTCCCTTGTGATTTTCATGTCATTTTTAGGGCTATTTTTGGGGGGTTTCGTTCTTCGCTCGATTCGTGATTTTGGGGGTGTTTCTTCTCAGATTTCTTTGAGGGGATCATGGGTGGATGCCTTGCGCATCTTTGTGTGTGATCTTGACCCCTCAAACGCCGTGGAGAGCGTTCGATTCGATGCGTTTTGGTTGGAGCCCGAGTTCATGGTGGTGGTTCGTGTGATCCGCGATTCCCGGTGATTTAGGGAGTTAGAGGCCGAGATTTTTTGGGGCATAGCTTCCTTGTGTGATGCTTCTCATCTCCCCAAAATCTTGTCTCAAGAGCTCTAGCAGTTTGGTAGATCCGGTGATGGAAAGGTGGAGTTGACTTCCGAGCTCGAGCATTTTTCTGCTCTGTCCGCACCTAGCGGACGGTCCACGAGGTCCGTGCCGACGGTCCGCGAGGCCCTGACAGCCCAGCTGTTCTTCGTGTTCTTCGCGTGTTCTTGAGCGTCTTTCATTTGATCCGTTGAGCCGGTTAGTTTTTGGTGCGCGAAGTTCGCGGACGGTCCGTACTCAAGTGCCCGGGCGGTCCGTGACGAGGCGGACGGTCATGGGTCCATCACGGATGGTCCGTTTTTCTCGGTGCGCTACTAGAGGTTCTGGTGGCTTTTACGGCGGTCGCGTGACCCCTCGAGCAGTCCGCGCCCTCCACGCAGACGGTCACT
The DNA here is from genome assembly GCA_022644695.1 of Cenchrus purpureus. NCBI lineage: Eukaryota > Viridiplantae > Streptophyta > Magnoliopsida > Poales > Poaceae > Cenchrus > Cenchrus purpureus. The sequence goes on from CP053466.1 coordinate 22,159,740, forward strand.
TGGTCACCGGACGATCCACGAGGACTTTGCCTAAGTCCTTTGGTTCTTGCTTTGGTGCTTTCGCTCTTTGCTCCTAGGCTTGTCGGTTGATCTTCTAGGCTTGTGTGTGTCTTGTTTGGAGCTTCCTTTGTGCGCGCGAGAACTTGGAGTGGCAATCGGGGTATAGGCCGAGTTCGGCCTTTGGGAAGAATTTTTATCGGCTCCCATTCACTCCCTCTCAGTCGCCCGATTCGGTCCTTCAATTGGTATCGAGGCAGTTCTGGATCTTCTTGATTCTAACCAGTCTAAGATCAAAAGATGGGTGATTACGGCAAGGGGTCGGGTCCTCCGCACTTTGATGGCAAGAATTACCCGATGTGGGAGAGGCGCATGGGCGCGTTTTTGCGATGGAAGGGAACTCTTATCTGGGAGGTCACTCAAAATCCTCAATATGAAATTCTAGATAGTTTTCTGCTTCCAGGATCGCGGGACATGTTTGAGGCCAACAGCAAGGCCGTTGATTACTTGTTCCGTGCTCTCTGCCTCGGAGTTCGGCGAGTGTCTGGAGAGAATGTGGCCGGAAAGATTTGGCTCAAGTTGAGAAACGCTCATGTTTGGCAATGCCCAAGTGCAAGCCTGTTTGTTTTCCACTTACCGGAGAGAGTACGAGAACTTCACTCATCTCCCCGGCGAGTCGACCGATGTGATGTTCCAGCGCTTCACTAGCATAGTCAACAACATGAGGGCCAATGTGATAGTGCTCCCATACACTGATCATGATCAAGCAATCAAGCTTTTGCATGCCCTGGATAGGTCTGTGTGGAGTGCCAAGGTCGAGGCCATTGAGGAGTCGAGCATGTATGATACGCCGCTTTGATGAGTTGATGAGTTGTTTTCCAAGCTTTGGTCTTGAGGTTGATCGTGGCACGAGAGCCAAGGATGAGAGACCATCGACCCATAGTCGTGCTCTAGTCTCCGGACCTGGACCAAGGACTAACGCTAACCCATCCTCCAGGATGTATTCTTTGTCTTCTCTTATGTCCTTGCCAGACGAGGATTTTGATGAGCTTGAGAGGACGAATCAGGCGCTGCGACCGAAGTTCGAGAAGCGCACGAGAACCGTGTGAACACGAGGAGGATCACACCTGGACGTGCTACGGTGGAAGGGACACTACATCGCGAGTGTCCACGGAGGTGGAGCCAAGAATGAGATCAAGCACCGCCCGAGGATTGAGAACAAGCACCGCTCGAGGCGTGAACACAAGCACAAGTACAAGGACAAGGACGAGCAGAAATCGAGGAAGGGTGGTGACAAAAAGAAGGCGCGTGCTCGAGTGAAGATCGAGGAGCTAAGTGACTCGGACTCCGAGGACTCATCTTCAAGCTTGAGTAGTGAAGAAGAAGATGGCGAGCGCAAGAAGAAGAAGAAGAGCTCCTTCAAGGACCTCACCGGCCTTTGTATGATGGGCCACAGCACCGGCAGCAAGTCAAGCAAGAAGAGTGGAAAGGATGAGTCCGATGTCGACTCCGACTCAGAGGAAGAGGTAACTCCTAATCTTGCTTTCCTGCTTAAGGAGAATGCCGAGTTGAATGCTTTGCTAGATAACCGTGATGAGGTGCTTAGAGAGGCTAAGAAGAAGAGGAGAGAACTTAGAGTCTCCTTGGAGGAAGCTAGGGAGAAGGTAGCTGAGTTAGAGGCTAGGCATCTAGATGACATGCTAGCTTTGGATGCTCTTAAGGCTTCTCCTATTGTTAGTGATGAGGTTGACTGCACTGATTGCAATGCTTTCTTGTCTGATTTGACTTTGCTTAAGGAGAAGCATGCCTCTAAGTTGGAGGAACTAGATGTTCTTAGGGCTGAACTCGACAAGATGAAGTCTAGGAATTCTTTGCTTGGTGCTTGCACATCTTGCCCTATTTTGCATGGTAAACTAGATGAGTCTCATTCTAGAATTGTTTCTCTTGAGGCTGCGTTGAAAGCTCCTGTTGCTACTTCTTGTGCTACATGTGATTTGCATTCCGAGAAAAATCTAGAGCTTGGACAAATGGTTGATCGGCTACAGAATGAGAATGATGGGTTGTGCACGTTGTTGAGTTGGTTGAGGTCACAGGAGCCACAACTTGGGAAGTTGGTGGCTAAGTTTAAGAGAGCGGGTGGCCATGGTTTGGGTTTTGGGAAGGTTGGTGAGAGTGGTGGTAAGAAAGAGCGAGAGATACCAAACAACACCATCCCACAAAACAACCATCCGAGTGAGAGGTGTGAGAAAGAGAAGAACCCACTGCCAAGGGGAAACCCAAAGCCAAGGCCAATCCTATTCCATTGTGACTATTGTGGGAAAGATGGTCATAAGGAGGAGTTTTGTTTCAGGAAGAGAAGGGATGAGAGGTTTGCTAGGGAGATGGCAAACAAGGACAGGTACCGCCCTTCTTGTGGTATGCCTGAGCCTCGTGTTGTGCCTCTACCTAGAGGTGATGGGTTTGTGCGCACGTTTCCCACACGTGGTGGTGGTTGTGTTTCCTCAGAGGGATAGGCGTGCTAGGTTTGAGCGTGGTGTGTTTGTTGGACGTTCTCCACCTCTTGGCCGATATGAGGATGGGAGAGACCGTCGCAGCTTTGAGCCTCAGAGGGGCTATGGGCCATGTTTTCCCTATTGTGGTGACCGTACTCCTCCAGTGAGACGTGAGGTAGTTCAGCGCGGTGGTGGTCGTAGCTTTGGTGGACGTGATAGGCGTGATAGTGCTAACCCTACTTTTGAGCAAATAGCTCGACACTGGTTTGACTCCTTCTTTGCTAACCCCAGTGTTGAGACGTTTGCTCGCTCTCGGTCTCTGTGAGACATGGGTACCCCTGGGTCCCCACCGACCAGGCTTACGGCCGTCCCCGACAAGTGGGTCCCCGCCTGCGAAGACTCCGACACGCCGGTGGGCCTAACCGACCTAGTTGGCGGCCCACATGACCTCCTGACGACCTTCCAGAAGATTCCCCAGACGACCTCATCCAGAACGACCTCAAGACTTGGTGTGCAAGACAAGATATCGGTGGATTCCGACCAAAGCAGATCGACGGATACGGCAAGCGATGTAATCAACTAGACTTAGGTCTCCTGGTCGTAACCGACCAGGAATCTGGGAACCGACCTTGTCCGCTGGCCAATATAAGGCGGGCAAGGGCGTCCCCCAGGGACATCGGCACCTGTAATCTCGACCACCTCCACCTTCACCACGATCAAATCAATACAATGAAGAACTGGACGTAGGGTTTTACTCTCCGGAGGCCCGAACCAGTATAAAATCGTTTTGTCCCTTGTGTCTCGCCGTGATTTTCGTGTGCTACGCTAGCATAACCATCACGTTCTTAGCTCCCGATCTCCCCGCCGAACAAATAAACCACCGGAGTTAACCCCCCTGTGGACTGCTCAGATCTAAACCTCTGACAGTTGGCGCGCCAGGTAGGGGTGATTGGGAGCTCTTCGTGTAGCGCGATGGCAGCTCGTTCCGGCGACCTCTTCCATGACGACACGAAGGATATCTCCATAGCGACCTGCTCGCTGCCACCCTCCGATCTAATAGTGAGGTCGATGTCTTCATTCTGCAGACAGCGCGCCAAAATCTTTTTTTTTGCCGCCCACCCACCCGACGATCTCAACGACCTTGCCGCCGCCGCCGACTGAGTCGGACTCGCCGACTCGGCGAGCATCGAGTTCTCCGAGGCCTCCTGGGCCACACGTTGTCAACACAGTGGCTGTTGCGTGCGGAGCAATGCAACGCTGTTGACCCACATCCGTCAGCATGCGGGCGGAAAATCAATCGACGTCAAGTTACATAAACAGGGAATATTTTATTTGTTCTACTTTTCCTTCTTACAAGTGTCACGTCTTCTTGTTTCGATTGGATTGATTTCTGCTAATTAATCTATTTTCTTTTCTCTAACGTGGTGCATGCATGGCTGTCCTACGGGACTCGTCATAGGCTTGTTGACCTGCTGCATCGAAGATCGGCATCTTGCACACCTGCCATAGGCGGCAGCGACCACCCCGACCTCGTCAATAGCTGTTTGCTGGCCCCCTCCCGATAGGTCGGCATGACCCCAGGTCGTGCCGTTCTCATCCCGGCACGAGTCTAGCTCGAGCCGCCAACCTCCTCGATGTCTTGACTTCTTCAACGACTTCTAGCTCGCGTCGACGACCTCCTCGGCTACACCTAAGCTAAGTTTTATTTACAATTAAATATTTTTATGGCTTAAATTTCTTTCGTAGACCTGCTCTACATGTTTTTGCCTGCTCTTCCGATCCCTCCCCCTCGACATGCTCGGGGGCTTGGCCATGCCAACACGTAGGTCGCCAGACCTGAGGGTTCAAATTTTTTGATCTTGTGCTCTGTTCCCCTCCCCCTTGACATGCTCGGGGGCTTGGCCATGCCAATCTAAGGGTCGCAAGACCTGAGGGGCCTATTCCTCTTATGTGTTCTTCCTTTAACTGCTTGACTCTCGTTATGAAGATTCGATGTTGTGTGGTTGCAAAACCTGAGTCCCAGATTCCTCTCCGTGCGTCGGCTACATCTAAGGCTCCCTGCTGAGCATTGTAGAGGGGTGAAACACTTTGCAGCTTCAGAGCTTTTGAATTCGAATAATGTGTGCCTGGCACGATAAGGGGAATGTCTTTTTAAAAACAAAACATAGCACAAGGATGATTAGCTCCGGCTAACATTACTCAACATCTTCTTGTTTAGCTCAGGCTAAGTTTTCATCACAATTATATTCGACAGATTGATACACCGACCTGGTGTTTATTTTATTTTACAGGACCAGCTCTTTGCTTCAGCGTCGACTTCGTCAGGTCACTAGACCTCTCTCCAGCTCCGGCGTCGCCATTAGCGAACCTTCCTGGTAGCTCCGTCGTCTTCTTCGTCAGGTCGCTAGACCTTCCTCTGGCTCCGTTGGCCTCGTCAGGTCGCTAGACCTTCCTCCGCTCCGTCGTCGCCTTCGTCAAGACAAAGACTTTCCTTCAGCTCCGTCGTCACCCTCGTCAGGTCACTAGACCTTCCTCCGCTCATCGGCGTCTTCGCCAAGACAAAGACTTTCTTCACTCGTCACCTTCGCCGTGTCACTAGACCTTCCTCCGCTCCGCCGACGTCGGCAGTCGCTAGACCTTCCTTCCTCCAAGAGCTTCTACAATTTGCATCTCTAGTGGGCGGACACATGCCCATGGCATGGCCAAATTTCTACTCTGCTGCTTCATAGCTCAAGAATGCTCGGTGCTTGCCCCAAGCGCGCAGTGCTATTTATAGCGAGAGCCAAGACTCGGTTATGGCGGATGAGCTCGGCACGACGGTTGTCATTTCGGGTGGCAAGAGAATCTCCACCACCCGACCCGTGACCACGCAATCTCTGAAAAGACAAGCCCGACTTTGTGTCGAGGGCCTGCGCCTTTGTTACATCTACACCACGCAGCGCGATTAAACGTACCCTTTACGGCTCTGCGTCTTCATTGCACCCGCTAGGCTCTGCGTCCTGGTGCACCCGCTATGGCTCGCACGCGGACCTATTCCGATCAGCCTATATTTACATTTCACGAGCGTAATGGTCGAGGTTCGATTGAAGACCTTCCGGGGTAGGCGTGCCTCGCTGCTCTACCACACCCGTCTGGGCGCCTGGAGATCAGAAGCTTCAAGTCTACGATTTCGTCGGGCCTCCGTGGTCGGTGTGCCTGCTATTTAGGTCGTCAATACCTTTGAACCATGGCTCTGGATGGTGGCAGCTATCCGGTCGTCAGGCACCAAAATGGCCTCCCTGAGGTCGGCGTGCCTTAATACCTAGGTCTTGCAATACCTCGGTATGTCTACGGCTCTGTCAACCTAGTTGGGCGCCCCGGATGCGTGACCTTCCTGAGGTCGATGTGCTCTTGTAGCCCTGCCAGCCTGTTCTGGACACCCAGGATTTTACGTTGGGATGAAGGCCTCCCTGTGGGGTGCGCGCCTAATGGCCCTGCCGAGTATCTCCGGATGCTTGGGTCACTTTTGATTTGAGACCTTCTTGAGGTCGGCATGCCTCGGGTGGCTCTGCCAGACTCTCTGCAGCTATGCGGGATATCTGGGTGTCTCTACACTCCATACGTTCAAAGATTAACATCACTTTGCCAAGCTTCATCGTTGACAACCTCTTCATGCGACGCACCTTTCAAGATCATGCTGGGTATCCTTGGATACTGGACATCATCAAATTGAGGCCTCTTTGAGGTCGGCACGCCTACAAGGCCTCCTTGAGGTCGGCACTGCCAGACTCCTTGCAGCTATGCTCGGAGATCTGGGTGTCTCTACACTTCATTTGATCAAGACCATGACTAAGTTTTCTTCTCTTTTCTGAGCATCAAACCAGCCATGCTGCCTGCTTCAATGCTCGGGGACTACTCTACGAGAACGTCTTCGACGCCCTCTTGTTTTCTTCATCGTACCGACCTGTTGGGAAACCTGTTTCTCATCACGTCGTTACTCGACCTACGTTTTTTCCTTTCTTTTTTGGATCATCATACCGGCCATCCTGCCCGCCACGATGCTCGGATACTACTCTATGAGTGCATCTTTGATGCCCGCTAAATTTTTTCATCGTCGTTTCGATCTATTGGAAGTCTGCTTCCTATAGGTCGTCACTCGACCTCTCTTCGTTCGGCAAGACTCTAAACAGGTCGGCTGCTAAGTCGATTTGTTCTTTTTTCTTTTGGACCGACGTGCACGCTATTCGACCTGTCGTTAGCTCTATGACTTCGTCATGACCTTCTAAGGTCGCTGCGCCTACACCTCGCTCGGGGGCTTGTGAGACATGGGTACCCACAGGTCCCCCCAGGCGAGCTCACGGCCATCCCCGACAAGTGGGACCGGCCTACCAGAAGACCCGCCGACCTGTCAGTTGGCCTAACCGACCTAGTTGGCGGCCCACATGACCTCCTGACGACCTTCCAGAAGATTCCCCAGACGACCTCATCCAGAACGACCTCAAGACTTGGTGTGCAAGACAAGATATCGGTGGATTCCGACCAAAGCAGATCGACGGATACGGTAAGCGATGTAATCAACTAGACTTAGGTCTCACGGGTAACCGAGGAAGGAACCGACCTTGTCCGCTGGCCAATATAAGGCGGGCAAGGGCGTCCCCCAGGGACATCGGCACCTGTAATCTCGACCACCTCCACCTTCACCACGATCAAATCAATACAATAAAGAACTGGACGTAGGGTTTTACTCTCCGGAGGCCCGAACCAGTATAAAATCGTCTTATCCCTTGTGTCTCGCCGTGATTTCCGTGTGCTACGCTAGCATAACCATCGCGTTCTTAGCTCCCGATCTCACGAACAAATAAACCACCGGGTTAACCCCTTCGTGGACCGCTTTCGAGATCTAAACCTCACGGAGTCGTATTTGATTTTGCAGGTGGAAGGCTTGGAGAACATTTGGCGGATTGACTCCGGTTGTTTGTCTCATGACCGGAGTGAGGGGATGGTTCTCCAGCCTCATCCCTGTGGTGTCTTTGGAGCACATCATTTTTGGGGAAATGGACGAGTGTTGACCGAAGGAGTGTTTCAGGTAAGTGTTGGAGCCAGCTGCTTTTGTTGCTTCTTTGGGTCTTTGTGAGTTGCCCTTTTTTGGTTTGAGGCTTTGCCCTATCGCATGTGTTTAGGATGAGCTTTGTATGCTCTTTGGTCCTAATGCATGTGTTTAGGGGGAGCTTGTGAGCTTGTTTGTTCTTTGCCCTATGACATGTACTTTGGGTGAGCTTTGTATGCTCTTTGGCCCTTATGCATGTGTTTAGAGGGAGCTTGCTATCTTTGCTTGCTTTCTGCCTCTTTGGTCCTTGGGAGCTCACTTTGTTGCATATGTATCATTTTGTTGCATTCCATGCATGCATTTTACTTTCTGTACAAAACCTGGTAGGATAGCCATCTTTGGATCACTTGTGCTAGGAATGAGCTTCTCTTATATACATTGATCACCGATGTGCTATATTTGTGATATATGTGCATGTTGAGTAATTTGTGGATGTGAATGCTATGCTCTTGATGGTTTTTCCATATACTTATGTTGAGATAGCTTTCTTTTGATGAAAATGTTAAGATTGTGCTCTTGATGCTTTGAGTAGATGAAAATGTTCTCTTTGCTTGGGGTCAAAGACCTTTTGTCATTGTAAATGTTTAGCCCTTTTGCTTGCTTGGGGAGGAGCATAAGCTTCTTTTTGCCGCAAAGGCACTTCATGTACCATGTTTAATCTTGAAAATGAAATTGGTGTATGAATTGCTTTGCGCTTGAAAAATGAGCTCTAAGTCATGTCTTTATGTTTTGAAATTCATATCTTGGGTGCTAAACCGTAGCATGCTTGTCTACCATGAGAAGTCTCATTTTAAGAAGTAGACACATGGCTCGGTGGCTTTAACATGACTTGAGTAGCTTGTGGGCGTTTATAATGATCTTGTGATGAGAATATGTGATCTTGCATAAACTTTGGATGATCTAGTGTATTTATGTTCAAATTGGTATAGAGAGAGTCTTGCTCATGAGATGACTATGTCTTTGTGAAAATTGCTTGAAAATTGCTTTTAGCCATGTCACATGCTTATATGTCTCTACCTTCTTGATGGCAATGTGCTAAATACACCATATCTACTTTGCTTGCTCTATGTCTCACGTGTAGCATTTTGTTGTGCTCTTTGTATAATTGAGAAGCTTGGTAGATTGTATATATGCTTTGACATGCACTTTTCATGAAAACAAGGGGGGAGAGCATCATGATATCTTGATTCATGCATTGTCAACAAGGGGGAGAATATGCATGCTTTGGGAGATTTTTGTGGAAAATTTGGTCTGCATTTGTGAGATTTTGCATGTGAGGAGAAAAATTGAGAAGAAGAGGTTGCATTTGCTCAGGGGGAGTTGCATATGTGCAGGGGGAGCTCCTTTGTTGTGTGCATGAGTTGTGTGTTTTGTGATGTGCTCTTTGTGAGCTTTGTTTTGTCTCGGCTGTGTTGAGCCGTTGCCCTTGTCTTAGGGGGCCGAGACTTGGTCTGGCGAGTGATCTTGTTTTCGCTTGTTCTTTGGCTTTGTATCACTTGTTGGAGGTTGGTGTTCATGGCGGTTTTTCTTTTCTTTTTCTCTATGTGATTACTATGGGTGTTGTCAATGCACTCATCAAGGGGGAGATTGAGGACCGGGTGTGTCCAAGACCGTGGAGGAGGTCGCACCTTAGTGATGAGTGATTGACAACATTGTGTGGACCGATGCTTGGCTAAGTGTGCAGTGCAGTTGCGGCTTGACTCGTGTCGGTGCGGTGAAGAACAAGCGCGAGGCCTTAGGCTGTGGCGACCTCCGGTGATGGAGTGGCAAGTAGGCTTGGTTCGATGGACCCGGTGGCCGATGGGGTCAAGTGCGAGCCGTGCAAAGGTGCAAGGCGGCAGGAAGTCGTGAACATGGGCCAAGGTAGGTAGCGGATGGAGCCCAAGCTTGCAGCTGGGTTTGTTGGTTTGCCCACAAAACCATCGGTGGGACGGTTTCTTGGTTTGGGCCTCAAAACCAAGCCCGAGGCCCGAGGCGCGGAGATGGTGATCCGGGAGCTTGGGAAGCTTCGAGGCGGAGGGCACGTGGCGTGATCGCGGGGTTTGCGTCGAGGTGAAGCGAAGCCGCGGTGGAAGCGTGTCCGTCCGATGAAGACTTGACCAAAATGCCCCTGAGGGGTTGTATCTTCGTTTCAAGCGATAGGGGTAGCGTGGTCATTTACCTCCCTCCGATGGAATTCTAAAATAGCGGAGGTGGATGGCATCTCTCTCTTGGACTCTAGGGCTTTCTCCCCCGGTAGATTTCTCTGAACTGCTTCTTTTCCCTTTGGATTCTTTAGGCTAGACTCTTGTATAGACTCTGACCTCTGGATGTATGGAAGCATTCGGCGTTGCGGTGATCTCCTAGTCCCTTGTGATTTTCGTGTCATTTTCGAGGCTATTTTTGGGGGGTTTCGTTCGCTCGATTCGTGATTTTGGGGGCGTTTCTTCTCAGATATCTTTGAGGGGATCATGGGTGGATGCCTTGCGCATCTTTGTGTGTGATCTTGACCCCTCAAACGCCGTGGAGAGCCTTCGATTCATGTGTTTTTTGTTGGAGCCCGAGTTCATGGTGGTGGTTCGTGTGATCCGCGATTCCCGGTGATTTATGGAGTTAGAGGCCGAGATTTTTGGGGCATAGCTTCCTTGTGTGACGCTTCTCATCTCCCAAAAATCTTGTCTCAAGAGCTCTAGCCGTTTGGGAGATCCGGTGATGGAAAGATAGAGTTGACTCCCGAGCTCGAGTATTTTTACTCTGTCACTTTTGGCGGACGGTCCGCAGGTCCGTCGCGACGGTCCGCGAGGCCACAGCCAGGTTCTTCGTGTTCTTCGCGTGTTCTTGAGCGTCTTTCGTTTGATTTGTTGAGCCGGTTAGTTTTTGGTGCGCGAAGTTCGCGGACGGTCCGTACTCAAGTGCCAGACGGTCCGTGACGAGGCGGACGGTCCGCGGGTCCATCACGGACGGTCCGTTTTTCGATGCGCTCTTGGAGGTTCGGTGGGCACGGACGATCCGTCGTGACCCCTCGGACGGTCCGCGCCCTCCGCAGACAGTCCGCCCGGTCACCGGACGATCGCAAGTCCTTTGGTTCTTGCTTTGGTGCTTCCGCTCTTTGCTCCTAGGCTTGTCGGTTGATCTTCTAGGCTTGTGTGTGCCTTGTTTGGAGCTTCCTTTGTGTGCGAGAACTTGGAGTGGCAATCAGGGTATAGGCCGAGTTCAACCTTCGGGAAGAATTTTTATCGGCTCCCATTCACTCCCCCCCTCTCTGGTCGCCCGATTCGGTCCTTCACAATGTTGTGCCTGTAACTTTCTTCACAACACGCTTCCCAACAGTGGTTCTCTTCTTCCGTGGCGGTTGCGCCACATCTTCAACAAGTGATGAAAATGGCCTCTTCAAAGCTCCTGCGGAGACATCACTAGGGATGGGTACTCCAGAGTACCCATACCGGGACTTCACCTCAAAGCGATGTGACAGCGTCTGCTCGTCATCATCGCTGGTGGTGGCGTCTTCTACCAACACCTCCTCCTCCCCCTGAGCAAGACGACTACTCTCGGTGCTTGAGCCTCAACTTGTGACGCCTCCTCTTCCCGCACACCTTTTCTTTGAGGGCGAGGAGGTGGTGTAGAGACAAACTTCAGAATGTCCTCCTGCAAAGAAAGGCAAATCTATTAGTCTACAGCTACTTTCAGATAAGTACTCGGAGGCTGGTTTGCGACTACTCACCAAACGTGGAGGATTATTGGTGCTGAACTCTTGAACAGCTATCGGTTTCCCATCAAGATTCTTGAAGATTTTCTGCAACCTCTCCATGATCAAGTCATCACAGATCTCCATTGCAGAAAGCCTCGATCCGTCATTCAGGCCCGTGTACTCATACCCAAGATGCTCCCTTTGCATCAAGGGTTGTACACGGCACTTCATAAATCTGAAGGCTATCCTTTCAGTTGTCAAGCCTTGAGCCTTCTTCTCAGCAATCTTCGGCAGCAGTTCAGGGATCTGGATGCACTCTTGCATTGACGGCTCGTCCTTCCAGACCTTCTCTTACACTAGTGCATACATGGTGGGCTTGGGCAGCTGAGGCGGAGTATTATCAATATAGAACCACCTTGCTTTCCAGTCCTGGTTGGAGTCTATCAACTCGTACTTGAAATACAGATCTTGCGCCTTCTCGCGCATCTGGACTCCAGCTCCACTGACTACTACTGGTAAGTTGGCATTGGGTTGCGGCTTCAATCGGACATCTTCCTAAACAAAGCCCAATGGGGGCGGATGCCAAGGAAAGCTTCACAGAAGTGCACGTACATTGCGATCTGGAAGATGCTGTTCGGATTCAGATGTACGTGCTCCAGCTTGAAGAAGTCGAGGAAGCCTCTGAAGAAATCCGAAGCCGGCAACGTCAATCCACGCTCGACGAAGTGGGCAAACATCAGAATTTCATCTGGATTTTTCTCCATGGGCCACGCATCTCCAACGGCGGAATTCCACCCGGCAACTGCCTTCTCGTGCAACAAGCCCATGTCTTCAAGAGCCTTGATGTCATCCTCCTTCATCTTGGACTTCTTCCAGGAACTGGCTTGGTTTGGTGGCTTATCAATCACCATCGTCTTGTACTTCGGCTCCGGCAACTGGGATTTGCCACGACCGGATCTCTTCTTCTTCTCCATATGTCCCTTGGACGGTCCGCTCTTCATCCTTCAAGTCACGAGTGTCTTCGATCGCATTTGCTCGGGGGCTGTGATTTTGTGGAAGTGGCGACGATTGACGTCGTAGGCGCTTAACTCAGCGGCGGCTGCGGCGGCAAAAGCTTTTTCTAGATCTAAAGGGCGAATGGAAGCAGTGGAAACCCTAGCGGATACCCCCTTGGTATTTATAACCTAAAACCCTACCGGTTCAGCCTCGTGACTCTTCGCATTCAACAGATTGGATTCGCACTAGGGAAATTTTTTCGGCTAAGTCAGTGGCCTTTTTCAAATTAATTCCAAGACCTACACAGCTCCATCTCGGGGGCTCGACTACTCGATGGGATTGAATTTCACTCACCACAGGTAATCGAACTCGTGCCACCTTCTACAGTCAAATTGGATCCTTCAATTCGAGAAGTACTCGACTCAAGGCTCGGGGGCTCCGTGCCATGTGTCCTTCGGTTTTTTCTTTGGAATTTGTGGGATTACTTGACAAAAACTTCAGATTGACCCTCAGCTTGAATTAACAATTCGAACTAAGGCTCGGGGCTACATCCATATGGGATGCGATTTTAGTAATCGCATTCCCATATGTTTTCTTCGGGATTTCTACGGATTTTTCGTAGCAAGATTACAAGTGCTAGAAGATTGACCCTCAGCTTGAATCCTTGATTCGACCTAAGGCTCGGGGCTACATTCCATATGGAATGCGATTTTAGTAATCGCATTTTCATATGGATCTTTGACGCAAAGATTTCAAGAATGAAGCAGGTGTTTTTGAAGACCTTCAAGGGAAGTACTCGGGGACGCTTGGGAACAACTCAAGAAGACTTCAAAACTACTCGTGGAGTTAGCTGGAGTACCTTCCAGCCTCGTGATGATTAGTACTATTGAAGACTGAAGCTTGCAGAACTCGGGGACACTTGGGAACTACTCGCAGAGGCCTTCAAGACTACTTGGATGCATCACACTCGACTACAAAGTACTCGGAGGCTTGTCGACCGGAGATCCCTGGGCCCACTACGCATGTGGGCCATGCTCGGGAGATAGGCCTGAATATCTGGACTACTCGACTAGTGGGCCGCGGTGCAAGACTACTGTGGTCCACAAGGCAAGACAAGACGGACAAGGACTTGTACTACATTAGGATAGCTTCTCATAAACCGACATAGGCTACTCCTAGGCCTACTCGTCTAGTACTCTTGTACCTAAACCGACTTGTAACCCTGCCTCCCGTGCTTTATAAGGCAAGGCAGGGACCCCCCTCAAGAACATACGCAATCAATCAAGAGCCACGCAGCATACAGGACGTAGGGTATTACGCACACTGCGGCCTGAACCTGTCTAATTGTGTGCCCCGTGTCTCACCATCGTGTTCTTGATCTCGGCAAGCCCCACCGCACAATCTACTACCTCGGGTACCCCGTGGTAGGCTCAGTATTTAAAACACTGACAGTGATGGATGGGAGCGTACCCCTGCGTTACGCCACCGGCCGCCGTGTCGCGCATGAACTTTGCGCTCGTCGCCGTCTGTGAACCGGGCTTCGTCCCGCTCCCTTTCTTGTGCAGGAACCTAAGCCTTGAACCCCACCTAAAACCCAGTCGAACCCTGCCGTCGTTTGAAACCTCGCCGTAGCACCTAAGCCGCCGCCGGACGTCGTCCCGCGCCCGGTCTAGGCCGCAGAGGTCCCAACCGGACCTTGGCCGGATCGGGAGCATGTTGCGCCGCACCGCCGTGCTAACCTGCCCGCGTGCACCCATGCGCATAGAGGCTAAACCATAACCTATGTTACACGGATACTCCAAGAGGGGTGACGTATCCGTATCTGATACTCGTCGGATACGCGAATACGGATACTCGGATACAATATTTTAGTGGATTTTCTTTTGAGAAAGTGTGTATCGCGTGTCGATACGTGGTATCGATCGGATACGCGTGCATTACTCATGTAACATAGACCATAACTTTCTGTTTGATGCGTTGGCGTGGCGTTGGCCATGCGTGCGGCGCGGCGTGTGTCGCGTGCGGCCGTAGAGGCTCGACCGCGTCGGAGCGACCCTCTAACCCTAGCGGTTCCAACCTCGTGTCCGCTTGGCCGGAGAACCGGGCCGCCGGCGCCATGCGCCATCGCCATCGCTTGTGCCGTCTTGGTAGCGGGGCGCCCGGCGTGGCGCGGGTTGCCAGCGAACCCCAGAAAAGATCGAGGGCCTCCGCTGGACTTTTCCAACGCGACCTGAGATGGATCGGCCAATGGGTCATCCGCCTGTTAAGGCCCACATGGGCTCAGATGTTTTTCGGCCTAGTTTAATAACTTCAGGGGTGTTTTCTAGACTTGGCCTATTGGGCTCTATTGGGACCATTGGGCCACTTTAGGCCCATTAACTATTTCGGCCCACTAACTGGACCGACTAACCGCTGACGTCATCTTTTTTCATAAAATCCCTTTTCTGATTTATAAATGTTTTATAAATCCTTTTACCTTTGAAAAATCATAACTGATTATTTATAACTCCGAAAAATATAAAACTAGTTTCATTATTTTTCTAAAACCAAGCCCGTGTTGTTTGTAGATAGTTTGGGTCTTTTTGTCTCTTTTAAAATTGGGCTTCTTTGGATTTTATGTCTAGTTGCTATCTAGTAATCTTAGCGGCGGACGAGCTTCTGAGCCGGGAGGAGAAGTACGACCCCGAGTACAACTAGCAACAGGACTTCGAACGCCAACCAGGTGTCATGTCACTCCCGACCATATAGATCCCATGCATGCTTTTTAGTTGCTAGTGCTATATTTATGATTCTTTGGATGATTTTAATGCATAGACAATCTTTTAGCCATGCCTTGTTTTCATATATCCTGTACCTTGAACTTCCTACCTTTGAGACTAGCTACAGACCCCTAGCTAGTCCCCGATATTTACTATCTGTATATTTTTGTTTGATTTATGATATGGATGGATCTCTGGTATTGGCTGAGGTTGGGATATCTCGGTATTCTGGTGTGTGTTTTGGGTGAGTGTGACTCCTTGATGTGTTACCGCGGGAGCGAGCCGCTTGGTTACTTGTGAACACCTGTCTAGGGGTGATGCAACCTGGCCTCCCTCCCTAGCGGCGTGTCGGATGGATGGAGTTGGTGGAGTGCTCGCTCCTTGCAATTAAGGACTGATCGACAGTTTAACCATATTTCATTGGGCTATTTTCATTCAAATCGCTCACCTTGTTATGGGCGGGGTTCGGTCCGAGAACTAGTAGGTGGATAGCATCCAGTCTGTAGGCAGATCGGTGTGATCGTGTGAGAAGGATGATTTGTACCTCCCGAGTAGACGTCGCCCCGGCTCCTCCGGGGAAGGTTTCACAACTCTGAGGACCTACTGGGAGTTTTGTGCTCCAGTTTAGGACGAGTCAGGCTTGGAGAGGCAGGAGAGTGCTATCCACTGCTAGGTCTTCGGCCGTTAGGTAGGGATGTGGAACGGAGGCATCTGTTTCATCCTATCCGTGGTCCAGCTTGTACAACATCGGTAGAGTGTTAAACCTATAGCTATAGTCCGTGTCCACTGGTATGGACATCCCTTCGATCGGTTACTCTGACTAGACTTTTCTTGTGCTGCTTCTCTTCCCCGAGTGTGTGTGAGCCCGGCTTCGTGTCGTTGAGATGTGGGGATAGGATCTGGTGACCCCACATCGCAGATGAGAGTGGGATGCTGAGTCTTGGTTGAGATTCGGTGCTTTGGTGTATATTCCTTGGTTGACCCCGGAGGTGTTGGCCTCGGAGGTGTGGATCTCCTCAGAGATGGTGATCTCCCTACATTTCTGCTTTCCTTGATGTTGCTACCGCTGCTATTGCATAGCTTTCTACAGCCATATATAGGTCTATCCATGCATACTAGAATTCATTCTTTGCTTTCACTCTTTATTGGGAGCTGACATGCCCAACTACGACTTCGAGAACGACGGATGGGAGGACTGAACTTGTTCTATGCTTGAGCTGCCTTTGGAGTTGGAGTCCGCTTCGCTACATGAGTTTCGCTACGTAGTTGTTTACTCTGTTTGATTCAGTCCAGTTGGACTTGTACCCGGCATGTGCCGATGAGATGTACTCAGATGATTATTTATAATGATATTAATTATGTGGATCTTCTATATTCTCTCTTGTTATGTATGGATTTGTTACCATTGAGACAGAGATTGCACGTGATAGCCTTCCTGGGACCATCACTGAGGTGTAGAGGATCGGGCTTCCATTTAGGAAATTTGGTTCGTTTCAAGGGCAGCCCGACAGCGTGTGGAGGCCGGTGACGGTAGCCTCAGCGGCCTCGTCAGCGAGGGGGTTGGGAGGTGACATGCGGGGTCACGGGAGGGTAGGGGCAGTGGAGAGGTGAGAGGCTAGGGTTTAGACGAGATCCAAAGGATATGGTTGTTTGCACGAATCTCAACACTGAAAGTTTTATCTCCTTCTCACCTTTCGGAAAAAATATGAACTACAAAGTTGTAGCTCTCAACGAAATATAAAATTGTCATATAACTTTTATCTCCACCTGGGTCCATACGAATGAAATTGTGCGGACAATGAACTATCTTGTACGCTCTTCATTTGAAATCATTTTGAGGCTCAAACAATCGATAAACTATCTAGATCTAAAATTTGAATTTTAAATCTAAACATTATGTCAATCATTTGAGCATCAAAACGAAATTCAAATAGACACAATTTGAACTACAAAGTTGTTGATGTCGTCGAGACATACAATTTATGTGTAAAGTTCACCTACATCCGAGTTTATATGAAAATGTTATGAGTGTTTGAAGATATGTTGCTAAGAGGAAAACAATTCGTTATATTGAGCATCAAAATGATTTCAAAAGAAAAAATATGAACTACAAAGTTGTAGCTCTCCACGAAATATAAAATTGTCGTATAACTTTTATCTCCATACGAATAAAATATGATTTTTTAAAGATATACTGCCAAGAGAAGAAAAGATTGTGTCGATTATTTGAGCATCAAAATGATTTTAAATGAAAAAAGTTTGAAGTATAAAGTTGTAGATCTCAACAAAAACTACACATTTCATCTAAAGTTTATCTCCTTCCGAATTCATGCAAAAAAGCTATGATTTTCGAGATGTCTTGCTCCATCTGCATTGAAGCAGGTGAGAGAGTGTTCTGATCGCTAGTGTTCCGCGCGGGTCAGCACCCAACCGCCAGTTACCGCTGTTTTAAACGGTGGTGGTAGTATAGTTTCGCAAAACTTTGGGATGCGTTTATTTTTGAAAATTCACGAAAAAAATAATATAAAAATAAAAAAAATCCCTAACTGGCCTGCTGGCTCGGGCCATTTTATGGCTGGGCCATGCTTCCTGTTTGAGGCCCATTTACTCTGGTTTTTGTGGTTTGGTCTTGGGCTGATGTGGGTGGTCCAGACAGAGAGAGAGATAGAACTGTGAAGCTGTGTGGGTCCATTTCTTGGGCTGTTCCTGTCGCTTTTCTGGCCATACACCGGCCGGGCTGTTACAAAGGCGAAAGCACTGGCAACGCTGGGACCCCTGTCGTGGGAATGCTATGCATGCTAGTAATAACAGGCAAGCGGCAGTGTGGCAGCAAGCGTTCGGCAGCCTCCATGCGTGCCATTTTCGTCCCAAAAGAAAGAGAAAAAGGTTTCTCTTGGAGTACAATGTCCCGGGCATGTGGTACTTGAGTACTTGCACGGGCCACGGGCACATGACATGTTTCGAGTGATATCCGGGGTGAACAGTACACTACTCGCGTCATCGATGCCCGCACGCCGCCGCCGCCGCCGCCATGGTTGGTGACTGTCGGCAAGCCTGGAGAAGAGCACGCTGCTTAATTCCGGCCGCGCTAGCTGCTTGGCAACTGAACAAGCATTTCAAAGTCCAATAATGAAATCATATTGCTTGTTTCTTGCAAAATCTGTGTTGCGAAATTTCTATGTTCCAAGAAGAAATCTGTGATTCATGCTACACCAAAAGGAGGAAAAATCCAGAGCGAGAGAAGCCAAGTTGCACAGACTACTGACGCTGTGGCGCAGACGACAAACAAAGGCCTTTCAGCTGTACGAACAAACTGAGCATAATGACCCTTGACCCGTCACCATCACCAAAGCAGCAAAGACCCTGCTGCCATATACTGGCAATCCGGCACAGTGTCTACAAATGCAGCACCCTTCTCCTCGTCTACACATTTTTGAAGAGACAATCGTCTACAAATTGACCCTAAACAGATGGTCTCAAAATTCAGCTTCATGATTTAACCAATAGCCACCCCAGAATACAAAAACAAGTGAAATCAATCGAAGCAATGTAATCCTACATGTATCGCAGCATACATTTTAACTGATATATAGTTAAATAAGCGTTTCTAGATAAACCATCTACTCCACTTTGTCGACCAGACATTATTATTGGCTGGCAGTTTGATGCCTAGCTACACTTTCTACCATAACCTATGGACGACAGCAACCAATATATCTGAGTTCACAGGTTTACAGATGACATAGCTCACCTCACAACAGAGAATGGACAGTGTATTATAACTAACAAGGAGGCGGCCGAAAAACTCTCAATGTTTGATTCCCTGAAACAATGGGGACCGAAGCATAACATTAGCCACCTACCATTGTCCAGTATGCATGGGACTGTATCCAACCACCGGCTCTGCCAGGAAGGACAGCAGACTGTAGAGGCCGAGTCAATGCCCGAACCACCACCATTGCTTTGTGCTAAGGACCTGCCGAAGCTGGATCCTTATCACCCAGCAAAGGTTTCTTTCCAGTGCGCGGTTCGTTCTTGACTCGGGCTCCCATCAACGGCCATCCCCTTTCGGCGATGTCCACTGTGGCGCTCAGGCGGATTCGCACTGCAGCGCCGTCTTGATCTTCTTGATGGTGCAGGAGATGAGGTTGTTCACGGTTTCTACTGATTCCACAGTGAGCTTGGCGGTTGGCTGGCTGTTGACAAGGATCTGAAAGGCGACGGTGAGCAATGAGCCACCAGTCTTGTGCTCAGCACCGGTGCTGGGACCATCAGGCAGGATGGCAAACCCAGACGGCAGCAGAGCAACATAGGTGGAATCCCCACCATTCATGACGAGCTGCATTGCCGGGATGTCCACCGGAGCATACACAACCATGGAGCCTGATGCATCAGTGCAGGTCTCCTGGAGGATCAACATGCTGCTCTGGTTGGCACTCATGGCCTGTGGTAAGAAAGGCATAAAGCATGAGAAACTTTTGACAAACCTTCAAGATACCCGTACAGAAAAAAAAATGAAATAGTGTGAGGCTACTTAGCTAATATGTGATTAATGAGAAATGACAATAGTTAATGCTTTTTTTTGCGGGTAACAATAGTTAATGCTTGACGGGCAAACATTCAAAGCTGCTAGCATGGGGCTGGGCTGCTATGGCATGGGCTGTTTCCCATGACAAAATATATTCATTAAAACAAGGAAAAGAATCATGCCAATGAGAAAATGAAAATAAAACTGTTCACTAGATCTGGACCAGCAATTGTTGGAATCCTAACAATTTGTACGTACCAAACAGTAGTACAAAGTTGTCAACCTGACACCTTTCCAAGCAGATCTGCCCTTCCTACCCTGCCTGGTCCCAGTTTGTCCTTTTCCACTGAACTTGTGAAAAGTTAGGACACTAGTAGGCTTTAGCTTTTGGACAGTCACGGCCTTTTTTCATTTCCCAGCAGTATCTGATAGAAAGCTACCAAACTTTTTTCTTGTAGTTTTCTCAACGTCCTTATCATTTTACAATATAAATCACTTATTATATACTACTATCTCTAAAGACCCTGAAAGCATTATTCTATGTGACTTCCCATAAATTACTTGTGATTTTATCAACCAGCATATAACTTTTAAGTGATGTATTTACTGTGGTACCGTGCCTAGACATGCCATTTGGAATAAACAATCAATGTAAAGGAACAAGATAGTACTAGTAGTAAGCAAACAACACTCACACTGGCCCTGAGGAGTGACACTGAGTTCCCATGCTCCTGACGACCCTTGGCAATGTTAGCCATCTCCTGCATTGGGCCTCCGTTGCTCAGGATATCCCACTCGGCACGCAGCTGCTCGTCACGGAGGAAGTTGAACAGCTTCTCCGGAGCCACTTGCACCCACACTGATGTAGCAGCGCTCAGCACCACCCCCGGTGGCTCCCCTGGCTCATCCACACTCTTCCGTGCCATGACGCGCACATCCTCCCCTATGCTTCCTGTCGCACCATCCAGCTTGCTCCATTCACGTGCAGATGATGCGCTGACCCCAGCACAGAAGTTTTCTGTCATCCGTCGTGCCAGCTTCAGCATGCTTCGCTTCCCCTCTTGCGTTATAACTGCATGGGAGTGGCGCATTATTATCATATCTCAGAAGTCATGCATGCTCTAAAGTTAAAGCTACACCTATATGCTGACCCATATGCCATTGTTTACCCACATTATTATCATCTCAGAAGTCATGCATGCTCCGAAGTTAAAGCTAGCACCTATATATATGCTGACCAATATAACATTTTGAACTTTGGTGAAAATGCTTAGTATCTTTTGGCTGCCTTCTTTTGACATCAACAGAAATGATTCATGCATGAGCAATGTAGTTCTTTTTTTATATGAGCAATGCAGCTATTGAACTAACACATGTTACTCTATATGCACAGTCCTTTACATGGTGTACATGGAAAATAGCAAGAAAAGGCTCAAGCTTTTCTGTACCTGACGAGTCATTTGCTGAAACTGTATCAGGGGACATGAGTATGGCCAGGCATTCACACTGCCGCTGCAGCATTGCTAGCCACCGCCTGGCTCCAAAGGCAAGCCCGGACCGGAGAAGTGGTCTATAGAGCTGGTGTACTGATGCCTCATCGTATTCCGTATGCTCGACCCATGTGACCTACAGGGTAAATGCATCTGTTAGTCCATAAATGCACGCTCACATGCAATTGTCCACAAGGAGCCTCTGGCAGAACAATACAGCACACTTCTGTGGCTACACAGTAGAGAGAGCAGTCCTCTAATTTGTACCTTGTGATTTTTTCCCCTGCCGGTCAAGGGTAAAATCTAAGGGAAAAATGGAGGGCTGTTTGACTGTTAAGCAGTCTCGAGATGTGAAACCACATGAATGAATCAAATATATTATCACCTTGAATTAGATAAGAGCATATCACAAAGTGATAATATAAATTAAATTAGCATCATTCTGACAAGGATTTGTACTATGCCCTTCTGACATGCCCCAACTCCCAGTCTTCAAATTACAATACAAACAGACCAAGAGATCTCTTGTTGAGCTCTTCAAATAACCCACAAGTTCATATACTAATGTGCATCATAAGAAATATGCAACTAAGGTACCAAAAGAATATTTTAATTTAATCTTTCCCCCCAAAGTTTTTGGATTAGGCAATACCGCAATATCACTTCAAACACCTCCAAAGTCACAAAATCACTTTTCTTCACCACATTTATTTTCCCGAGAGCACTCCAGTATTCAGCAAAAAAAAAGCATATATTTAATTCCTTCATCAGTGACTCAGATCAGGATCATGTCAAGACTTGTGCAAAACTCAAGGACAAGTGTTGACATCTTTTAACCCCGATACATGAGCCAGTGGTCCAAATTTCAACATACAAGCAGGGACAGATTGATTAAATTGTGGACAAGAAGTTACCCAAGGTGCTCCAACCGAGGGGTGGAAGCATCTAATCCCCTAAAAAAGCCGGTGCTGTGACTAAACAACCAGAAGAAAACATGCTTGGGGAATAGTGTTGGATCCACAAAACACTTGATTATTTCTAAACAACTTGTTTAGCACCCCTCCTCGTTGACCAAGCAGTTTATTTATTTGGGTTGTGGGCTCATGACCCTAATTAAACTATTAGGCCTTGACTTGTGAACACTATGCTGCATGGGCATCACCAAATCAAGCCATTAAATTAATACAGTGCTAAAAAAGAAACGTCGTACATAGTCCCATGCTCTGAGAGTGAGGGCGGTGTGGAGGTAGTGGAGAAGAAGTGGAACAACTCATGGTTAATTCTAACAGGGGTAAGCTCTGACCAGTTACTTGATGTAAAAGTTCAGAAACTTTATAGAGTAACAATCATGTTAGTTTCATTAGCCCAACACTTCTGTGAAGAATGGTGGTCCAAAGAGCCAAAAACTCATTCTAAGCTCAGGGGTAAGCTCTGACCAGTTACTTGATGTAAAAGTTCAGAAACTTTACAGAGTAACCATCACGATTAGCTCCATTAGCCCAACACTTCTGCAAAGAATGGTGGTCCAAAGAGCCCCATTTTACACTACCCCATCTCGATATGAGGGCGCTACAGACAGAAAAGAAGTTAATGGCGTTTGGATGTTAGTACCTTGCAGTAGCCATTGGGAGTGTCTTGCATCACACAGCCAGAAGGTAACCTCCTGCATCTTACATTTCCAGCGTTGGACATTGTTGCAGAGTTCTGATCTCTCACCAATCCATCAATAGACACATCTACTACCGCCCATGCACCCTCAGCCAGCTGCTTGCAAAACCTGAGAAATGTGACCTCCCTGATGGGGACTAAAGGTGAGAGCACCTGTAGTTCAGCCTTCATCTGTAGAACAAAAGCAAAAGCTAACTGAAGTTAGCTATTTGGAAAACACTCGTGGGCACAATAATATATGTGTGATATGATCAAACCCAAGGAACTGTTAGGCACTCACCAGCAGAAGCGCACCATTTCTACTTCCTGCGATGCCAGAGGTCACCTCCTCTAGGATTGTGGCCTTAGCAATCATGCATGAGAACATGTCGGACCACCGTCTCTGAAACATGGATGAGATCAGCAACATGCAACCATCAGCACAATTCATCATAAATTCATAATACAAAAGAACAATGGTATGAACATAAATGGCAAACATGAGCACGAACCTCATCCATAAGAGTCTCAACAAGGGCAACACTGTCGTCGATGATGACAAGGCCAGACTCCCTAGAGGCCTCAGACACATACCCCGCAGGCTTGACGCCGATGCACGGTAGGAAGGATCGGGCATACTCCTCAAAGTTCAGCATCTCCTTGTTGGGAGAACCATTGAGGCTCGGAAGCCACAAAGGCTCATCAATCTGTGCCAGCCTGACTAGTTCGTCCATTGCACTGATCGCAAGCTCCAACAACATGGACCTGTCAATGCCCACCATAGACGGGTGAGCAGATCCGGTTGCCCGTGCTGGTGTGATCACCGTGCCCAACGGGCTGGACACACCCCCAGCAAAGTCGCTCATGGAACCAGGCATGGTGGCGGAGGGGATAGACCCTAGGCCACGGAAGCCACCGACTGCCAGCTCAAGTGACGAGCTCGGCATGGGTAGAGACGACATGTGTGGCTGCAGCATAGGTCCCGAGAGCATGGCCATGGGCTTGCCGAGGAACTTGGTGGCGAGGGCGTAGACGCGGTTGAGCTCGTCCTTGAGCCGCGCATTCTCGATGCACAGGTGCTGCTCCTCCAGGGACACCTCCCCAAGCATGGCGGGGCTCCCGCAGCTGCCGCACATCGGGGTGCGCATGGCCTCCCTAATCGTCATGTTCTCGGCGCGCAGCTTGTCGTTCTCCTGCTTGAGCAGCGCGTTCTCGTGCCGCTCCAGTTGCGTCTTGCCAAGCGAAATCACGGGACGGAAAACCATGTCAGGAACCGAACGAAGCACACGGGCTGAAATCAGGGAAGTAGAATAGAAAGAAGAAAGAAAGAAGAAGAAAAATCGGCACGACACGGAAAACAATACCTTCATCTGCGTGCGGCGATTCTGGAACCAGAACTTGACCTGGCGCGGGTCGAGGCCGAGCCTCCTGCTGAGCTCGCCGCGCTGCTTCTCGTCCGGGTGAGGGCACTCCTTGAAGAGCCTACGCGAACGCAAGTACGCAAGAGAGAATCCATGCATTAGATGACAAGGGAGAAGGAAAAAAGTAAGGCAAGGCTGCAGGGAGTGAGGATGACGCGCGAATGGCAGTATGGGGTCGATCGTGTCCCCGGGGTCTTACGCCTCGAGCTCCTGGATCTGCTGCGGCGTGTGGCGGTGGTACCGCTTCTTGCGCTTGCGCGGGTTGCCTGGCTCGGCGTCGTCCTCGTCCTCGCCGCCGCCGGACATGGCGTCGAGGTGGTCGCTCCCGGAGCGGCTGTCGTTCTCGGCGTCCGCGTAACTCCCCGACCCGGCGCCCGCGCCGCCACCGGGGAGCGACCGCCCGCCGCCGCCCATGCCGCTGCCGCCGCCGCCACCGGCGTTGTCCTGCGAGGAGACGAGAGATATATCATACATAGCACCGCCATTTCATTTCATCATCAGACAGAAAATAAATAAAAATGAGTAGCAAGCAAATCAGTCGCAGCAAAACAGCGCGTCGCGAAACACGCGCGCGCGGTCTGGTTGGCCGGTGGTCGAGGACTCGAAGTCGAACGGGGCCGGGGGCGGGTAGAAAGGCAAAGGTCGCGCGCGCACGACGTACCAGGCCGAGGGAGAGCGCCGGCGAGGACGAGAAGCCGCCGGAGAACGGGAACTGCATCCTGCCTCCGCCTCCGCCTCCGCCGCCCACCCCGCCGTCGAACAGGCTCCCGAAGCTCATCCTCGCCGCCGCGGCGCACTCCTAGGAGAGAGAGGAGGAGGGCAGATGGCGGCTGGCTAGCACCGGATCCGCGCACCGCCGACTCCTACTACCCTCGCATCAGGAGGGAGCGAGAAGAGAGAAAAAAGCCCTCGGCTGTCTGCTCTCCGCCCCCCGCCCCGTCCGCCCCTCGTGCCCGGCGCGTGAGATCGATCGAGCTCCGCCAAAAGCCCAAACCCTCCGCGGCGGGGGTAGGCAGGCAGGCAGGCAGGCAGGAGAGGGAGAGAGAGGGAGAGCTAGGGATAGCGAGCAGCCGAGGCGGATTTGATTTGTTGATTAAAGAAAAACAAAACGGGAAGGGGGAGTCAAAATAGCAAGTGGAGGAGACGCGACGCGCGGGGTCGGGCTTCTCTAGACGAAAGAAGAGCCCAGTCCCGTCGTGTGGACGCGTGAAAAAGGCTTCGCCGGGGGAGACGACGCTGACGACGCTCCCCCCTCCCTCCCTGATGGGCGCAGGCACGCAGCGCAGTCAAAGGCCCCCCCGAGCCGCTTGTTTTGTTGCGTTGCGTCGCGTTGCTTTTGCTTGCCCATGGCACCCGTGGGGCCGTGGCGCTGGAGGCACGGGTCGGGGGAGGGGTGGGGGCCGTGTGATCTGGATCCGACGGGGAGGAGGTGGTGGGTCCGCGGGGGTGTGGGCGATTCAATGCCCTCCGGCTCCGGGGAAACGGACACGCCAGGGGTGGGCCGTTGGGGGTGGGGCCGCTGACCCAATGAATGAATGCTGCGAGCTGGCGCCGGGGCGGCGGGGCCCAGTGGGGCAGGGGATCCGACGGTGGGTGTGGTACTGTGGGGTGGCGGAGGACGATCGATCACGCCGATCGCACGAATGTTGAGGCGCTTCAATGGCTCACCGTTTGGTGGCGGGTACGTCTCGGCTGGGCGGGCGGCGCGGCGCGGTGCTCGTCGTCGTCGGGTCCGGCCGTCCGGCACAGCCCGCGCGGCGACCACCAGGTAGGCTGAAATTAAATGGCCTCCCTCGGCTCCTCCCTCTTGCGCTGCGTGCCAGCCAGTGCGCCACACCGCGCCGGCCGTTTCCGCGCGCCGTTAATGCGATCGGGCTGGCTGGCTGGCTGGCCCGTCATCTACTCCTCTCTGTGGTCGGTCAAGCGAGGGGTGTGACGGTGACGTCAAGATGCACCCGTTAACCACGACCAAGCCAGAAGAGTCTCTGACTGCCCGTTGGTTCCGTTACTACCTCGAGGGTTGACTCTCGTTGAGCGAGAACGAGCACGGGTGTCGTCGCCTACAGCACATACACAGCGTCCAGAACGGCACGGCACGTCGGCACGGAGTTGCTCTTGACTCCAAACATCCAATGTGACATGATACACACACATTTTTAATAAGAAAAAAAACGATTTGTAACCTTGTGGGTACCGGTTAATTATGAGAATATTTCACGACAAAAAAAATGAATCGTGTTTATTATGTGCATGTCACTAATCCAGTACATTTTAAGCAATGGTATGTCGAGAAAGGATGATATTTACTCTAGCCACGTAAAAAGAGGCATAGTGGTGCAGACAGTTGGGCATAATAAAATGTGGGATATGTTCGTTCAAAAAAAATGTGGAATAAAATACAAAAGGCACTGATTAATTTCTTCCCAGAGATAAAGGATGATGATGATGATGGCTATAGATGGCTATGCGCCGCACCGTGACAGCCACAGTATGTCATGCATGCAAACATTGATGTTTTGCCATCGACAGAATTTCATCCCTTATTAATTAGGCTATGCTATCGTATTTGTTTCGTTTCAAGAAGCAACCGTGTCCTGGTTGTCCCCTTCTTCACTCACAGCAGTAGGTGAAGATGAACCGTACAACAATACTTGGGCTGTGCTATTTCTCGACAAGGTTATTACGATCGGGATCCTATGTAGAATCTTTTTTCCCCGATGACTACTAGTATCAAGATATCTTATTGGATTCTGCAAATTTTACATATATTACATAAGATTGATAATATATATATTTTTTTATAGAGAAGGCTACAACATTAATTTTGATAAATTTTTAATTGCCAAGTTTGTTACGATTCCGATCCTATGTAGAATCTTTTTTCCATGATGACAAAATCATATATATCGTAGTTGAGGCCCCGTTGGATTCTGCAAAATTTATATATTTACATAAGATTGATGATATATTTTATGGAGTGAAACGTACAACATTAATTTTGATCAAATTTATTTAATTGCCAAGTTTTTTTAAGGATTGTTATCCTGTGTAGGATTCCCCCCCACCACCAAGTTTAATCACCAAGTTTGTTAAGATTGAGATCCTAAGTAGGATATTTTTTTCCATGATAATATCATGTAGTAGAATTTGAATCCTATCAATATCTAAAGAACTATTTATTTATTTATATAAGATTTATAATATTTTATGTGGATTGAAGCCTACAATATTTATTTTGATCAATTTTAATTGCCCATTTGCAAATCTAAGTGGACTTATTGGCATTATTTCCAGTGCCCTTGAAATTAAACAATATTTTATCATAGCAGAATTATTTAATAAGTCATTTATGTCAATTATGGTTATAAA
The DNA here is from genome assembly GCA_022644695.1 of Cenchrus purpureus. NCBI lineage: Eukaryota > Viridiplantae > Streptophyta > Magnoliopsida > Poales > Poaceae > Cenchrus > Cenchrus purpureus. The sequence goes on from CP053466.1 coordinate 22,187,192, forward strand.
TTGTATGACTTGTGTGGAGACATCTTGATTGATTACAAGATAAGATTACATATTATTAAGGTTGTATCTTGGAATAGCATGTGTCATGATGAAAAGCGTGGTGCACCATGGGTCATTGGCATTGAACAATGCGATGAAAGTAGTGTGCCGACTAAAACACTGTGATATGGCACAAGACACAAGAGGGTCGGACTGTGTCGGCACAAATAAGCCCAAGGTACATCTCTAATTGTGATGCATCTCTGTACGAAAACCTAAACATGGCCTCTATTTGCGATGCGTAAATATAGAAACATCAAAATTGCACATTTTGCGTTTAGCAAAAAGAAAAACCAACTTGGTTGCATTGGTATTAGATAAATACTAATTGCTTAACAAAAGACACAATTATATACTCCCTTTGCTAGCGAACTAGTTTTAGGTTTATCCTTTTTAAGTTTTTTTAGTGGCTAGAAAATTCAAATAGTTTTGCAATATACTCATGTGAAAAGATAAATCATAATATACAATATTTTATTTGAAAATGCCCTTTTTAACTTATTGATAGTTTAGCTTAATCCATCGACAGAATTCATCCCTAGGGCGTATGCTATATATACATCATCGCACAACTTGTCTGGAATAATCATGATCGGTGATAAGATAATATACTCCCTCCGTCTCATAATAAGTGCAATCCTAACTTTTGAAAAAAAAATCCCACAAAGAATGCAATCCTAAAAAATACATCTAATTACCTTCCAAATTAAGTGGTCAGATCTGATTTGCATGGCAAAACTTACTGCATTTGGCAAACAAACGAGGGTATTAAAGTCTTTTCATTCCACCACTAATATGTCCTAAAAAACTAGAATTGCACTTATTATGGGACAGAGGGAGTAGTTACATTTTCAAAGAAATATAAAGTTACAAGTTATTAAGGTTAGGCTTCAGACTATCACAACTTAAATTGCCATGGCCGCGTGTTTGGCCTAGAGAGACGACACAACATGAACAGGGCACCATACTTACTTGGTCCTCTTTGGCAGGGTTCTGGCTCTTTCTAAAATGGATAGGAGCCAGAGGAGCTTTTTTCCTTTGAATTTTGACTCCTTTAGTGCTCTAGGCATGGAGTCATTTTTTATCAAACTATTTGGCAGGATTCCAACAGGAACCGCATGAGAAGTCGGAGTTGGAGCCTTGCCAGATGACCCTAAGCCTAAAGCAACATGAGACACAAGAAGGCCAGACTATACGAGGTGGCTAAGTCCCAACTCTAATATGATGCATTCTAGATAAAAGCCTTTCTTTAACTTTTAACAATAATTCACAACTTGTTGGATAGTAAAGTTTCGTTGGTACAGATCTAGGGGATTAGACATAGTTGCTTGTAGAAAAAGGCTAGATCATTATACTCCTTCAATCACAAATCTAATTAGTTTTAGGTTTGCATCATCAAATTGATTTTTAAGCTTGGACTGTCACGACACAGTTAGCTAAAGAATAGAAATTAAATTGACAGCATAATATTCATCATGAAAAGTAAAATCATAACGTACAACATCTTCTATTTAAAACAAAATATTGTTTAGATATTGATAAGTAATAGAGTTATGTACATTTTCCTTTTAAAATAATATATTGTTTAGATATTGATAATTGATAAAGTTATAGCTCATAGCACGTGTCAATGTCGGAAATGTTTCAAATTTGTGATTAGAGTGTATTATGGGTACATGGCAGGATTATATTCATTAAGATATTTTTTTCATTGTAAAACACGCATATTCTTTATTGGTGAATCAAGATGTATGATATCACAAATTGTTTTAAGCACCATGAATATTGTTGGCAATAAATTTGAACTATTAATAAATTAAAGCATTTCGAGTACCTTTCTCCTAAATAATTACCAAATATATTAGGTATCCATCACACTGAAATCAAATTAAACCACCTTTTCATCACTGGTGGAGTACATACGTACACGCATTCAATGTAAGTAACAACATCAACTTGTTTATCAAAGTGTACATTTAATGGGAGTAATATCATCATTGTTTAACTGGTTGCTGGGCACCACAAGAGTGTGATCTGCTGCCTTAAGGATTGTAATCATGTCCTTGGTTGGAGGGACATGGATCCTAGCATGGGGTGTTTTAATTTGCATTGCAAACAAAGATTACACATGGTAATAGGGTGATTCGAAGATAATATTCATGCTCGGATCCATCCGGCATTGAACGATTGTCGGTTGGAATGGTCCACCACTACTAGGAAAGAGACTTTCATCCCAGAGCATTTTTGACATTAGTACATGTTTTTTAGCACCCTATACTAATGTGAACAAGAATCGGTACTAATGTTCCGTGCGAAGTGAGAGTCCCGCGGAGTCCTCGCGTGCCTCACATTAGTACCGGTGTAAAGAAGACCCGGTATTCACGGAGGCATTATCTGGGGCGAGAATACCCCCGATACTAATGCGCAACCCCATGCGCCCCCAACACTTAGAATTTATTTCGGTCGCGGCTCATCTCCCCCGCACCCTCTCATTTCTCTTATCCTCTCCTCTCTCATTTTCTTCTTCTTCTCTCTCATTCTCACCGGATCTCTCACCCCTCTTTGTCCTCTATCTCCTGCAGGGAGGAGGCGAGCCGGAGGCCGGCAGGCCTCCCGTGGGCTTCCCGTCGCGTGGGCGCGGGAGGAGCGAGGGCGGCGGAGCCAGCGGGTGCACGGCGTGCCGAGGCCAACGGCCGGCCAGGCGCGCAGGGCCGGGCCTCACAGCGGCGGGCCTTCCTGTTGCGTCAGGCCGCGGAGGCGGGAGGCGGCAGCATCCACAGTGCGTGGGACCGCGGCCGGAGGAGCGGGGGCAGCGTCGCCAGGCCGGCGCGGGCCCAGTGGCTGAGCGGGCAGCGCGCGACGGGGACTCCCAAGCGGCAGCCATGAAGGTGTGAATCGGTGTATATATTTGTGAATGTGTGTATAGTTCATTAGTTCTTGTGAATGTGAAATTTGTGATGAAATTTTGAGGAGAAAATTGTAGTTGTTGATTGATATTTTCTGATGAAATCTTGAGGATAAATTGTAGTTGTTGTTTGAGATTTTGTGATGAAATCTTGAGATGAGATGAGATGAGTAAAATAAAATAAAATAAAAGAGAAAAGAAAAGAAAAGGAAGAGCTTGCGGAGGCTGACAGGTACCACCTGGTACTAATGTGTATATCAGTACCGGTTTTTCAAACCGGTACTAATGTGACTTCACATTAGTACCAGAAGAAAAATACTGGTTTGGAAACCGGTACTAATGTGGGTTATAAACCGGTACAAAAGGTCCTTTCCCTAGTAGTGCACTAATTTGTATAACCTTAATAAGTTGGATTGGTTCCTAGCTAGGACCGATCCTAATTAACCGAATGGACCTTAATCTTACTTGGTTAGGTAGAGCCTGCTTGATTGCTGACGAGGGTCTGGATTAGGGCCTCCTAAGCAACGAGATAATCACCTTGAAGATGGGGTCCACTGACACCATTGACAATGTGAAGGCCAAGATTCAAGACAGGGGAGGCATGCAGATCTTCGTCAAGACCCTCACTGACAAGACTTCCCCACATCACGAGTACTCTCCGCCTCGCACGAGTCCGCCTCGTCGAGTACACACCGCACGCAGTACTCTCCACCTCGCACGAGTCCGCCTCGTCTCCGAGTACACGTCGGCCTCGACTCCGACTACTCGTTCGCACGAGTAACTTCCGCCTCGGACTAAGGGAGGAGTCCACGCGGAGGAGCCAGAGCGAGGGCAGGGGGCCCCACACGAACGTGGCGCTACCCCAACCCTCCAAGCTCCTTCACAACGACACGCGCCGCTTTTCCACGCCATGCAAGGTCCGCGGACGGAGGACGCGAGGTCGGCGACAGGGCTGTAATGGTGCCTGATGCACCCCCTACGACCTCCGACATGTCGGCACATCCAACACCAGCTGCACGCCACCCCATCAGAACAAGCACTGACACTGATCTACCGCTCTTAGGCCTTAACGTGGCAGGCCTAAAACACACCCAAGGGAGCTGAGTCACCAGGTAAACTACTCGGAGGAGGAGCAACAACCCACGCGGCGACTCCCGACAACACCACAGCTTAGCACCCTCCCACGCCGTCTGACGGACATCAATGACGGAAAGGACTTCTCAACGCCATACCATTGTAGTTTATTTCCTTTTTCCTTCTTTGCCCCTCGCCCTTATGACTATAAAAGGGTGAGGGGTACAACATACGCGAGAGACTAGAGAACACCAAGTTTGTAACCCCTACTACAGACATTCCCGGCATAGGAACACGAGTACTCGAATCGGACGAGGGTATTACTCCTGAGGCCGAACCAAGATAAAACCCTTGTGTCTCCGTGTCAACCATCCGGATCACACGATTCGTTACAAATTCATCGTCGGTTGACTGAGAACCCCGACAGTTGGCGCGCCAGGTAGGGGCACATTGTGTGTCTTGCCGAACTTCACCAGCGATCCAGATGGAGGGCCGTGGGGTCTCATCGACTCCCGACGCACTGCGCCCGGCTCCTTGGCCGTCCGGCCTGCGGAGTCCGTCGTGAGGACTTTCTCCCGCTGCGTCCATCGCCTCGGCGGCGGCGCGGAGGCGACCTTTCGTCGTGGTTTCACGGGACGAATCGATCATGGCCATGCTGGGGCCAAACCCGACGCAGGAGCGCTTCAGGCTCGCTGCTTTTCACCTCACCGACCTTGCCTTTCAGGCCAGTGGATCCGAGCCACTGACTTGGGGGAGTTGCGGAGCGGCGAAGCTCTGCCCTGCGGACAGCCGGAGCCTCCCGGACGACCCGGTGGCGGCCTACGGAACGAGCCGGGATTCGTTCGTTGCCCCAGGCTCCGTGGCCCCGCGGCGGGGGCCACCAGCACCACTCCCGGACTTCACGCGGGAGTGCAACTTGAGACCCACACCGCCACCGGCTCGGCGGATGGCGAGGAGAATCCTCGCCACCCGCTGGCAAGCGTGGCGCACCTTCTGCGCGACGCCAAGATCAATCTCCGACCAAGCAGCGAGCGGCGGGCGAACCATCGGTCAAGTCGCGGCTGGGAGCCAACCGTGATGCCCGCGACACGCTGGTGGCTCGTCGAAAGCAGCGGCACGGCATGACTACGACTACGATTATGGCTATGGCAGTAACGACGACGGTCGTGACAAGCGCGACGAGCGCCGAGGCCGGCGACATAGTCGGAGGCGAGGAGGACGCTACGACAGCGACGAGGACCGTGACCGCAGCTGGTCGCCCGACCCGAAGGGCTCGCGCGCCTTCGGTCAGAAGGTGCAAGACGCCAAGTTCCTCGCTTCGAGCTCGATGATACCAAGATACGACGGAGAGACCAACCCTAGCGTGTGGTTGGAGGACTACGTGCTCTGTCGGGTGGCGGGCGGCACGCACCTCTTCATCATCAAGAACCTGCCGCTCCACCTCGCCAACTCTGCGCGAACCTGGCTCGAGCACCTGCCTCGTGGCAGGATCAACAATTGGAAGGACCTGCGGGAGATGTTTATCGGCAACTTTCAGGGCATGTACGCCCGAGCGTGGGAGCTATGCAACCGCAAGCGCACTGGGAGAGCTCGCGACTACATCAGCGTTCAAGCGCGACCGAGCTTCCCACCGTGACGGACAACGACGCCATCTCGGCGTTCCAGAATGGCACCACCTGCACCACCCTCATCCACCGGCTAGGGAGGAGGACCCCGAGGACAACTCGGGAGCTTCTGGATATCGCGACCAACCACGCTGACGGGGAGGAAGCGGTAGCAGCAACCTTGCTTCTCCTGCAGGAAGCAAGTCGCGACGCCGAGGGCCCTTCCACGCGCTCCAAGAAGAAGAAGAAGGGCGACAAGCGAGGCCGTGACAACAATACCATTGCGGCAATCGAGCGCAAGGCAACTCGCCCCAAGAATAATCAGAACGGCCTCCCGCGGGGTCATTTTGAGAGGCTCTTGGAGGCGCCGTGCACCCATCACGAGACGCCCGTCAAGCACACGCTCAAAGACTGCCGGTTGATGAAGAACTACGTCAACGGTACGCTCAAGCCCAAGCCAACCGATGCCCCGAAGAAAGCAGCACCTCCTCCCGAGGGTGACGACAAGGAAGAAGAGGTGGTCTTCCCTCGAGAAGATGGTGCGGTCCTCATGATCTTTGGTGGAGCGCCAGCACGACCGTCGAGGCGCAAGGAGAAGTTGATCCGGCGCGAGGTTTACCACACCGAGCCTGCAACACCGTCGTACCTCAAGTGGTCGGACACCCCGATCACGTTCGACCGAGCGGACCACCCCGACCATATACCGCAGCCAGGATGCTACCCCCTCGTGGTGGCTCCATTGATCAGGACGAAGCGAGTCCACAAGGTGCTGATGGATGGAGGGAGCGGGCTCAACATCCTCAGACGCAACAACGCCGACGATGGGCATCTCGCGTCCCGATCACGCCCTTATCACCAACTCCTTTCCACGGGGTCATCCTGGAAAGATGCGCTCCGTTAGGTAGATCGATCTACGCCACGTTCGGGACGTCGGAATTTCCGCACGAAACCCTCACCTTCGTGGTGGGGTTCTCGGGACGTATCACGCCATCCCTCGGAGGCCGGCCTCACGCGAAGTTTATGGCCGTGCCCGAATTACACGTATCTCAAGTCAAGATCCCCGGTCCGAAGGGGTCATCACATAGGGACTACGTTCGACGATACGAGTGCGACGAGTGCTTTCAATTTTGAACACTCATCCGGCCCGAGAGGCTCCACGCCAGCCTCCCTCCAGGACCAAGATATCCCCGAGTCATCCTAGCGAGCCCGCTCTTCGAGCCCACCAAGGATGTCCAGGATGTGGCTATCTCGATGATGGCCGCTTGCGCTCGTGTCGGGACGGCCGATCCTAAATAGGAAAGCGGCCGTCGACTTCCTCAAGGTGAACCTCGACGTGTTCGCATGGAAACCCTCCGACATGAAGGGATCCCGAGAGAAGTTTCGAGCACAAACTCAACATCAAGCCGGGTAGCCGCCACTGCCGTTTCAACGACGACAAGCGCAAGGCCATAGGCGAGGAAACCAAGAAGCTCCTTAGTGCTGTGGTTCATCAAAGAAGTGTTCCACCCCAGTGGCTTGCTAACCTCAGACTTGTAAAGAAGAAGAATAAGAAATGGAGGATGTGTGTTGACTACACGAGCCTTAACAAGGCATGTCCCAAGGATCCGTTTCCTTTGCCTCGCATAGATCGTAGTCGATTCAACGGCTGTGGTGCGAAATCCTCTTTTCTCGATGCGATCTGCACCACCGGATCGTGATGTGTATAGCGGACCAACTCGCAACATCCTTCATTACTCCCTTTGGCGCTTATTGCTACAACTCGATGCCATTCGGACTCAAGAATGCGGGCGCTACATTTCAAAGATGCATGCGACGCGTTTTCGGCGATCTCATAGGACGGATAATCGAGGCGTATGTTGATGACATCATGGTCAAGTCAAAGAAGACGGGTGATCTGATCCCCGATCTTGCAGAAGTATTTGCGAAGCTGAGAGAGCACGGGGTGAAGCTAAAACCCGAGAAATGTGTTTTCGGGGTTCCAAGGGGCATGCTCCTAGGCTTTGTCGTGTCCGAACGCGGCATTGAGGCAAATCCCGAGAAGATCTCGGCCATCACCAACATGGGACCAATCCAGAACCTGAAGGGTGTACAGCGTGTCACGGGCTGCCTCGCGGCTCTAAGTTGGTTCATCGCCCGACTCGGAGAACGTAGCCTGCCACTGTACCGCCTGCTGAAGAAGTCAGATCACTTTACATGGACGCCTGAAGCTCAGGAAGCGCTCGACAGGCTCAAGAATCTCTTGAAGAGTCCACCAGTGCTCACAGCGCCAATGCCCGAGGAACAAATGCTTTTGTACATAGTAGCAACAACGCAGGTTGTGAGCGCTGTTCTGGTCGTTGAACGAGAAGAACCCGGGAGGTCACTCAAGGTACAGCGGCCCGTCTACTTTGTGAGCGAGGTCCTCTCTGAATCGAAGACCCGCTACTCTCAGATCCTGAAGCTTGTATACGCTGTCCTGATCACCAAGCGCAAGCTCCGGCACTACTTCGATCAGCATCCCATCACAGTGGTGTCCAAGTGCCCCCTCGGGGAGGTGATTCAGAATCCTAAAGCTGAAGGGAGGATAGCCAAGTGGGCCCTCGAGTTAATGGGGCAGAATGTGACTTATGCGCCGCGCAGTGCCATTAAGTCACCGGTTCTGGCAGATTTCGTTGCTGAATGGACGGAGATCCAGACTCCACCAGCACCAATCGAGCACGAGACATGGACAATGTACTTTGATGGCTCAGTCATGAAAGAAGGAGCGGGGGCAGGCCTTATCTTCATCTCGCCTTTGGGCGTGCGTATGGAGTACATGGTACGGCTGCATTTTCCCGTCTCCAACAACGTGGTCGAGTATGAAGCACTCGTCAATGGCCTTCGGATCACGGTTGAACTCGACACCGCCAGTCGAGATTCGAGGGGATTCAGAGCTTGTCGTAGACCAAGTAATGAAGGAGAAGAATTGCGTTGACCCCAAGATGGTGGCTTATTGCATAGCTGTGCGCCAGTTGGAAGACAAATTCCAGGGGCGCGAGCTTCATCATGTGCTACGCGACAATAACAAAGCTGCGGACATCCTCGCCAAAGCAGCATCAAGTCAAGGCAGTGCCGCATGGTGGTGTTCGCTAGCGATCAGCACACACCGTCCATCCGAATAGATGGGGAGAAATCACCACAGTCGGAGGAGCCCGAAGTCATGGAGATCGACCAAGAGCCAAACTTAGAAGACCCTGACTGGCGTTTCCCAATCCTCGAGTGGTTAGTCGAAGGGAAGCTGCCACCCAACCAAACAGAAGCACGTCGCATTTCACGGCAAGCCAAGTCTTATGTCCTCATCGACGGCGAGCTCCACAAGCGGGGCACGGCATATATTCATGCGTCAGATTCAGAGAGATCAAGGCCGAGACCGCTTCAGAAATTCATGCAAGACGCGGACATCACGCCGCTGCAAGAACCTTAGTCGTAAAGGCGTTCCAACAAGTTTTCTACTGGCCCACGGCGCTGGCAGATGCCAAAGACATTGTGCGACGTTGCGCGGGCTGTCAATTCTACGCCCGGCAGACTCATCTCCCGGCAAGCGCTTCAGAACATCCCCATCACATGGCCGTTCGCAGTATGGGGGTTGGACATAGTCGGGCCATTCAAGCAAGTGCCCGGGGGCTTCACACATCCCGTGGCGCCGACAAGTTTTCAAAGTGGATCAAGCTCGACTGTCCGCCAAGATCCGTTCCGAGGGAGCCGTAGCATTTTTCACCGACATCATCTACCGTTTCGGAATCCCGAATTAGATCATCACCGACAACGGTACGCAATTCACGGAAAGAAGTTCCTCAAGTTCTACGACGACAATAATATTCACGTGGATTGGAAAGTTGTGGCACACCCAAGGGCCAACGGACAGGCTGAGAGGGCCAATGGGATGATCTTACAAGGGTTAAAGCCTCGGATCTTTAGACGGCTGGAGAAGTTCCGAGCAAGATGGGTCGCCGAGTTGCCGTCAGCTCTGTGGAGCCTACGCACCACACCGAGTCGGTCCACCGGTGCAACACCATTCTTCATGGTGCACGGGTCAAGCAATTCTCCCAACAGACATCGATTATGGTAGCCCAAGAGTCCGGCAAACACTGAAGAAGGAAACCAAGTTGCACTCGAGGATGCGATCGATCAACTCGAAGAAGCTCGCGACGTGGCGCTCCTACATTCAGCCCAATACCAGCAAGCTCTACGACGCTACCACGAGCGCAACGTTCACGAGCGACAGTTTCAAGTCGGAGATCCGTGCTCGAATGTCATGAGCAACAAGGACCGGCACAAGCTTGCGCCCCCATGGGAGGGGCCGTACATCGTTGACCAGGTGCTCTGACCAGGAACGTACAAGCTCCGGCACGATGACGGCACGATCATCGTCAACGCGTGGACACATAGAGCATCTGCGACGTTTTTACCCTTGAGTAACGTTCTTTGTTTCAGCTTATGATCAATGAATAATGCCATGTGTTCTTGTTCTCGTTACATAAGCTTCTCAATAAACTTGTGTTGGCTTCTTTCATATGTTCCAGCACCGCTTAAAGGTTGAGTGGCAAGTGTCTTTGCGCCCATGCAAGAACACTTCCCACTCGGGGGCTACCCGGGGCACGATGCCCCCCTTTTTCGTTTTCCGTTTTCAAAACAGAAAAAAAAACCTCTCCGACAACTCTGTCGCGACCAATCGCACGAGCGAAAGGTTCTTTTTTGGCGGAACACCTTTTACTTCGCGAGGGGAAAGGATGTTAATCTATGAGCGTCTCGATGTCGTCACTTGACCAAGTATTTTTGGCACTCACGCCGCCCTACCAGACAAAAAACTTGCGGCACGGCTTCGGACCCACGGTCAATATCCGACTACTTTCAGGAGGAACATGGGTAACCGCTCGGGCTCCGGCTCAAAACGTTTTTACGAAAAACACGCGAGTCGTTCCCTGAGCGTTCTAAGTACTCGGGGGCTGTGGGCGCATGGCGTTATTTCGTAACTCAGGTCAAGCTTCGACCAGACGCCTGCGGCTCCAGAGAAAAGTTCGATTGGCCTGAGTATCCAAATACCACGACGACGCTCTATAGTCGTTCGCGAGTACTCGGAGAATGTTTCGGGGAGGCGATGGTTTCAGAACAAAATAAAGAGCTATTCAAACATGGCGCGAGTACAAGTTTTGTTTAATCTGTCACATGATACATCTAATGTGAAGGCCCAGAGCCGTCTTCTGGTGTGTTCTTTGGAATCATTTCCAGGTCCTTCATCACGGTGTCGGCCATGGCGCGGGCAGGGAAGGCGCAGTCTTCTTCGATCTTGTCGAGCTCCTCGCTCAAGTACCCAGGGGCCCAACCACCACTCAGAGCCTTGAAGTCCAACCCCTGGTAGTGCGAGCTGAACATGGAGAGGACCCGGTGCACCACTTGTCGAGAGGTTGACAGCTCTTTCTCCTTGACGAAGCCCGGAAGAAGATTGAGCCGGCCGCCAAGCACGGGAGGTATCTCAGACCGGCGTGACGCCGCTCTCCGACAAGATCGTGTCAACATGACGTCCGAGTTTGGCGCGCTCCACTATGTTCTTTTTGAGTGCCTCCTCCACCTCATGCTGGGCCTTCCGAGAGTCCTCCAGTTCAGCTTTGACCTCTGGAAACGGAGGGCGAGTCAGAATTGAGTCACGAGAAACACGATCAAGGAGAAGCTACAGGCCGGGACAAAAGGGACATACTCGACAATTGGTCCGCCAAATTCTTCGTTGTTTCAGACATCTCATGGAGCTTGAGTTCGGCGGCGATGACCTCTTGGGCCTTCTCCGCTAGCTTGGCCGCCTGGCGGTACTGCGCAGACGAATCAGAAGATCAAAGGGTCGGAGCGGCACCGGCAATGATTAATGCAGAAAAGAGGCACCCCGAAAGTCAAAGACGCAAAAATGCTCACCTTGGATCTCCCGCGCCAGCTGGCTGTTCTCCTCACGGAGCCATGTCCCCTCGTCGGTGGCCTCCTGCAGCTTGACAGTGAGGTTGCCCGATTGTTCGCCGCCTCAGTCCGCCTCGTGGTCCGCCAGATCTTGTCATGGTCCGCTCTTTCTCCAGCCGCCTTCTCTCCGGGCGGTCGACGCTGACCTCGGCGGCAAGGGCAGATTCCGGCCGTCTCGGCGGTGGAGTCGGCCGCAGCTCGCAATTCTGTGGTAGTGGCCTCCACCTGGGCAAGCTTGGCCGCGAGAGAAGCCTTCTCCGACACGGCGGCATCCGCGGGCCGATGGCTGGCAACGACGTCCTCGCCGACTTTACCGCCGCTTCGAGAGCGCTCCTCGCCGACGCCTCGCTAGCAGATGCGCCAACAGCCGCCAGACGGGCGGCGGTGAGCTGCATCTCAAGCAGACTCTTCTCGACCTAGAGTTCCTCGATGGAGCGCGTCTTCCTAGCGCTGCAGCTGGCGAGCACCTGGGTCGAGAAGAGGACCAACCACAGCAGTAATTCAGGAATCAGAACGAAAAATCAAGGACTAGGGCTTGGTCGACTCACCTCCGAGGCCGGGATGACCAGCACATTAATCGCTTGCTCCGCCCACTGCAGGCCCCACAGGAATCGGTGACGAGCTGTGGCCTCTTCATCCTCACCGACGCGCGCCTCTGTGTCATGGGCCCCGGCCCACGTGGCACGCCCGAGGCCCAGGCCCTGCTCGCCACTGGCCGAGGCAGACGACATCCCGAGCTCTCACCAACCTCTCGGATGACGGGGGAGCACGCCCTCAAAGGAAGCGGGCGCCTGCAGGTCGGGGAGAGGGGAGTCCACGATCTCAACCACTTCCACGACGATGGCGGCGGGCTGACGTGATGGCTCCGGCGGCGCGATGGAGTCCGGCGCTACTTCTTCCGCTGTGGTCCGGACGCCAGATTCCGCAACCGCCTCGATCGCCACGTCCTCCTCGACTGCCACGACAACCTCCGGCGGCAAAGATGATTTCCTGGCGGCCTCACCAGCAAGCGCCTCGCCGACAAGCGCCGTGACGCCACTTGGGAGGATCGTTTCTCCCATACCCGTGGCCTCGGGAGGGGACTGGGGGCCGCCACTGCAGAAGCGCCGCCGGACACGGCACCGTGGTTTGGCCCTCTGCAAGAGCCGCTGACACGGCGGCGCCCTGATCGGCCACAGGCGCCGCCAAAGACTCGGATTGCTCGGGAGCCGCCTCGCCCACACGACCGACCCCGACAAAGGTGGGGGTGCCGCCGCATCACGAGATTCTGGCGCCGCCGCTTGCTTAGGGCCGTCACGCGGGATGGAGAAGTAGAAGAGCTGAGCAAAGTGAGGAGTACAGCCAGAGTCACAAGGCTCACCGCCTGAGGTCGAAGGCCCCCACATTGGAAGGCTAGTAAAGAAGGCCAGATCAATGAGGCGAACGAAAATTGAAGAACAAAATGGGAAATTAGAGTAAAGTAGTACTTACACGGAAGAAGTAACACAGGCCTCCTCCTCTCCCTTTGCTGATCTTGGCCTCCAGGGCTTGACCGGGAGCAAGGCACTCCCCGATCCTCCTGGTCCGGGCGAGAAGGTGGGCGCGAGCTGGAGCTCGATCCCTGCACTTGAGCAGCGGCTCCCGCCGCTGAGCTCGACTCCCCGCCGGGCGGGAGGGGCGACGGTTATGACAATGCACTCCAGTCAACACCCGCATCTCCACCATCGCCGGACCACGGCGGCGATGGTGAGGGATCTTCATCCGAGGAGATGGCGGGCTCCATCTTCCTGCGCTTGGCATGGCCGGCGTTCCGGTCGCGCTTCGCGATCTCTTTCTCCTTATGCTGGGCCTTCCGGGCGGCCCTCCTCCTGTCCGCGGCGGCCTGGGCGCGATTCGATATCACGCCCTCAGGAAGAGGCGGCTTCGCGGGAAGGGGAGCCGTAGGTCCCAACTAAAAACAAGGAAGAAGACAGGACTCAACACCGTAAATACCTTTATAGTCTAACACTAGTCGGGAAAAGAAGGACTTACATAATTTTTGGTCCCCTCGTGGGGGAGCATGGGCAGAACTTGGGGCGGCGGCCACAAGTAGCTGGCCTTTCCGATTGCCCGCCCCACACGACACTGGATCTCGTCCGGCGAGGGAAGCCGGGCGCGACACGCCCCGATGAAGGGAGCAGTCCGGCATCATCCGGCATGAGCGGCTGGGCGGAGCGGATGACCCCGGTGTCGACAGCCGATGACGGTCACCAGGTCAACCCCGGCAAGCAGCTTGGCTGTGAATCAGCAATCCCCGAGCGCCGATCTACATCCGCCTCGGGGCCGTAGCTCAATTCACGGAGCCTAATGGAGGAACCGGTGTTTTGGCACGGGTACTGTGGAGTCCTTGAGGTAGAACCACTCCTTGTGCCACGGAGCTTTGGAGCTTGTCAACGTGTCGACGATACTCTCGCTCCTCTTCGCCTTCATCCCAAGATTAGCGCATCCAAGAGTGGCCGGGAACGATTTGTCCTTCAAGCACACGAACTTGAAGAAGTATCGGAAGAGATGCCAATGGGCACCCACTCCCGTGATACCCTCGCACAAAGACCTCGAACGCCGCCATCCGTGGATGTTATTGGGGTTGAGGTGTGAGCAGCCGGAGAAAGGACTAGCGGAGGAACCGGCCGGCTGGAATGGTGAAGCCCCGCTCGTGGAAGGTCATGAACGAGACGACATAACCCTCCGGCGGGTGCGGCACCGACTCGCCGCCCGAAACCTTCCACTCTCGCGGTGAGCACCGAACTGCCCGTGACGATCGATGAGTCAAGGATCGAAAGGAACATCGAGCGTGTCCGCCGACATGGCGATTGTCGAGCTTGAAAACGAAGGGAAGGTAGAAGAAGCGGTGGCGGCAGTGCAAGGGATGGGAGCAAAGGAGCGAACGGCTTTGGCAGAAGGCAAGGAATCGGGAAAAGGTACAGAGCCCAACCGGCACGCGGGTTATAAGGGGCAAAATGTGGCCGCCAGCATTTAATGCCGGCCCCACCGCACCGTAAAAACACCTGTTTGGTGGGTGCATCCCCCGAGGCGACGAGGAGGTGACGCAGTTCGATACGTGGGGCCGGTCCGAATCGCCACACCGTCATCTCCAACCGTCACCATCGCCACGACAGCCACGACCGCGATGCGGCCGCGGATGCCGCAATCGGGACTTCCGACGCAGTTACGACATTTCAAAATTCAAAACCCCATAAACGAGTCTGCAACTCCTTCATGGCTACATCCGCGACACGCAAGACCCACCGAGTAACTCGAAGAGCAACAAACTACAACATTTCCCCGGCACAGAGCCTGCGAGCGAGTCCTTGACTCCCATCACAGGCTCGGGGGCTACTGACGAGGGCCTGGATTAGGGCCCCCTAAGCAACGAGATAATCACCTTGAAGATGGGGTCCACTGACACCATTGACAATGTGAAGGCCAAGATTCAAGACAGGGGAGGCATGCAGATCTTCGTCAAGACCCTCACTGACAAGACTTCCCCACATCACGAGTACTCTCCGCCTCGCACGAGTCCGCCTCGTCTCCGAGTACCCGTCACCCCGCACGAGTACTCTCCACATCGCACGAGTCCGCCTCGCCTCGAAAGTACACATCGGCCTCGACTACTACCTGCTCGCGACGAGTAACTCCGCCCGACTAAGGAAGGAGTCCACGCGGAGGAGCCAGAGCGAGGGCAGGGGGCCCACACGAACGTGGCGCTACCCCAACCCTCCAAGCTCCTTCACAACGACACGCGTGACGCCGTTTTCCACGCCATGCAAGGTCCACAGCTGGTGCGACGGAGGACGCCAGTTCGACAGGGTGTAATGGCGCTGCACCCCACCACCTCCGCACGTCACACACATCCAACGCCGGCTGCACGCCACCCCAATAGAACAAGCACTCGATTACCATCTACCTGCTCTTAGGCCTTAACGTGGCAGGCCTAAAACACACCCAAGGGAGCTGAGTCACTGTGTAAACTACTCGGGAGGAGCCAAGTGCTCATCAGCTGGCAATCACGCGACTCCCGACGACACCACACCAAGACCCTCCCACGCCCCGACGGACATCAATGACGGAAAGGACTTCTCAACGCCATACCACTGTAGTTTATTTCCTTTTTCCTTCTTTGCCCCTCGCCCTTGTGACTATAAAAGGGGAGGGTACAACATACGCGAGAGACTAGAGAACACCAAGTTTGTAACCCCTACTACAGACATTCCCGACATAGGAACACGAGTACTCGGAACTGGACGTAGGGTATTACTCCTCGGAGGCCCGAACCAGTATAAAACCCTTGTGTCTCCCATGTCAACCATCCGGATCCGACACACGATTCGTTACAAATCTATGCGGCGGTTGAGAACCCCGACAGTTGCCGACCACCGGTAGCCACGCCAAAATGTGGCGCCACAGCTTGTGGCGAGTGAAATCGCCGCGCACAGGTTCTGCTGAAAAACAATGTACTGTGATGTGGCGGGACTGTGCTGTGGCGTGGCTATGTGTGGCGAGAACCAAACATCCTATTTGTGCGAGGCAGGTTCAAAAGTTACAGTTCAATTGCATGACTTTTCTTTTTGAACCAATGGTCCAACTTGGGCTCGTCCTGATCAAGTGGGTTAACATTCTCATGTATTGGAGCACACAATTAATGTGCATACCCCCAAAAAACAATTGTCGAAGTGAAATGAAGTGCGGCTGTGTGTTCATACATCAAAGTCCTTTTTTTTATACTTATCAAAGTCCCTTTTTGGTATTAGACCTCCATCTTGCTGGGAGAAATAAATAATGGTTTTTGTATGGACTCCTCCCAGTTCCCAGCCTGACTTTGAACTAGTGAACTGATACAATCATATGATACGTCTATTCGTAGCTGAAACTGGAAAAAGCAGCCTAACCTCTCCATCAAATGTGTACAGGGATGCTGGCTTGCATCAACATTTCCTGTTACGCGTAAAAGGAAGACGCGATTCAACAGGAGAGCGACGTGTTGTTTTGTCAGCAGGTATATGGGTCTGGATGTGAACGAGTCGACAAAAACTTGACGAATCATTGGGAACGGGGAGACGAGCGTAGACATGGATAACGATAAGATTCCTTGGACTGACGTGATAAAAAGTTGCGCAACGATTTTAACTGTCAGATTCGGCAGAAATTGGATTTGTTGGTTTGTTGCATCCGTTTACTTTGGGAGAGTGGCGTAAATAGAAAAAAAATTGAGCTGGGACGAACTTCTAGTTCTAACGACCGATTAAACCGAAATAAAGAACATAGAGATTCAGATCACATCAATGCATCCATCCATATATCGTAATCACACAATTTTAATGCGAAGTTGAGATATTATCTCAAATTTGAAGAATAAATTTGCAATGCACCATACATGGTAAAATGAAAAAATAGAAATAAGAAATAGATGAACTTATAAATTGGACAAAAACATCAATTAGCAAATAGCTAGTAATAAAAAAGTGATCATATGATTTAACTCAACTACTCAAGTGCTTGCGTGACTGCATCTGCTGCTGTCTATGTGCTGGACCTTGTTTGGGCTGTTTTAGATGTTTTCGACTCTTTGGGCTAGTGGGCTGGAAGTTACGCAACCAGTAAAAGCCCAAATTAAAGGCTTGTCTTCTACCTCTATCTATCTAGCTAGCGACCAAGCAGCCGCCATGGCGGCCAGGGGTGCTGTGACTGCCTGCCGCAGCTCGGATTCTCGTAATCCCAAATCGAGCTGGGGCTCGCCCCAACGTAGATCCGCTGGTGCTTTGGGACTGTTGATTTTAGACATTTTACTCTTCGGGTGTGAACTGTAGATGTTCGTCTCTACAGTAATGCCTGACAGATATTTACAGTTTGATCTGAGTCGTGTTAAACACGAAGTGCATATGCTGATTCAGGTCATTCAGGATATGCGTATATGCACGATGTTCACTTGTTCAGGCTATGTTCCTTCAAGGAGGGAAGGAGGGCATGGAGCTACTAGGCTGGTTTAAGAAGCCCAACTAAAACCTGTACCAAGCAGTTCTAAAAAAAAAAAAAAAAAACTGTACCAAGCAAGAAGAGAGTTGAGCTAGGCTCTAGCTAGCTAGTTTCATTCACAGTTTTTTTTAAAGATTTGGACGAGAGAGCAGCCCCCAAACTACGGCCTGTTTAATAGAAAAGGCCTAAAAAGGTTTGCCAAAATCTTGAGGGCCCACTACAGGCCCATACTAGCCTCCTATTCATCTGTGGGCTTCTTAAAGCAGCCCAGCTAAGGAGGAAGCCGAGACAATGCGTAGCGTGTCGACGAGCAAGCAAGAGAGAGATGCTTATAAGGAGCGAAGAGAATTGAAAACTTTTCTCATTCAATTCAGCCACCCTCTCGCGTCGAGACCCACGTATTTTTTTGGAAGTGGATAGAGTGAAAGATGAATAAAAATCATGATTTGGAGGCGTTCTAAAACGAATTTTTTCTCACCCCACCCGCGCATACCCACCCTGTGTACCCGCCGGGCCCACCTTTCCCTTCCCCGTCGCTACCCACAGCCCCACACCACGGAAGAAAAAAAAAATCCGTCGCTGCCTCCTCGCGTCGATCTGCGCCAGCCGTCGACGTGCTCCTCCTCCCTCCTCGGCTCGGCCGCCGGCGCGCTCCTCCTCCCTCCCCTCCCTCGCCTGCGCGCCCCCTCCTCCCTCCCCTCCCTCGCCGGAGCACGAGCGCGGCGGCCCTGCAGGCAGGCCACCCTCTCCAAGGGGTAGCAGGGCGGTGCGCTTCCCTACGGCGCTCCTCCCCTCCCAATCCATCCACGCCGCCCGCACGCCCCTTTCTGCGTAATCTCTGAATCTTCTCCTGCTCTATGCCCTCCTCGCATCCACGCTATGATAGGCGGCGAGCCTCTAGCAGCAGCCACGACCGATGTGTTCGAGGGCTACAAGCAGCAGGACTGCATGCCGTCGGCCTCCCTCTCCCGCAAGTGCACCAGGTAAGCAAGCTTCATTGTTTAATCAAATTCCCCTTGGTTGGCAGGCACCGTTTTTGTCGATTCTAAGCAAGCTTCTTCCTGTTTCCCTGTTTTTGGTGATCTGCACAGAGAAGAAGAAGAAGCTGTCCGAGATCCAGATGTGGACGAAGCTGAATCGCTTAACTAAAGTTATGTCATACAAAGTTATGTCTGAGATCCAGTCCGACATATATTGACTGATGACCATTGCCAGGTCTGTTCCTTCACCTTGGGCCAAAGTTATGTCATATCAAATAAATAAAAATCCAATATCTAAATAAACATTGCTTTTGCCCAATTCAGAAATGATTGTCATATTCTGTCTTGCTATCTTGTTCAAATGATGCCCCTGCATGTTTGTTTCCAACATTTCAGCTTAGCAACAATGATATATTCTATGGTTTTTCTTTGCAGTACTTGTATCAGTTGGCAACCCAGTGGTTTCTAAACCGGCCAGCTGATCGCTTCCTGGTTTGGGTTGGTTTTAAACCAAAAACCTGCAAACCCGGACCATGTACAGGGTTACTACGAGGGTTAAATATGTGCACTCAGTAAATATATTGGACTGGGATCTAAAGCCAAGAAACTTGTTCCTAAATGCAAGGTTGCATACTTTGGTGTTGCAAGAACCACTTTGGAGACGGATCTCATGATTGAGTATGTGGTTACTCGTTGGTACTGGGCACCAGAGCTGCTGAACTGTTCGTAGTATACTGCTGCCATTGATGTCTGGTCAGTTGGATGCATTTTAGGTGCTGAGGTATGGAATTTTTTAGTTAGCATTTCCTTAATATAATACAGTGATTGAATGAATGGTTCATTCAGAAAACCTAGATATTAACTCATCTTGTTTTCTTCATATATGATGTCCATTCCCCCCTTTATGCATATTTAAGAGTCATGTTTTGTTGTAACTTTAAATGTAATTTTTTTAGTAATTACAATTTACAGTCTTTACAGATCTGAAATTCAGATTTGACATTTCCCCTTACATTCTTATTTCTGTAAACCTGACTATCTTTTAATGATCTTTGGACTTATTCTAATCTCATACACCCAGAAATTGATTTTACAGAAATTTGATTTTACGCACGTGTTTAAAATTCTTTTTAATAAATTGAATGACAACTATAACCAAGGCAGGACTTCTGCAACATGTCCAGATTAGTGTGGGCGAGTAAAGTAATGCGCACAAGCTCATCGGATTAGTGGGTTGGCAGTGAAAGCAGATCCGGTGACAGAGGGTGTCAAGGGTTGTCGAGCGGTGGCCAAGGGGAGCACAAGGGAGAGAACATGGAGAGCAGGCGGGGAGAGCGGTATAAGCGCGTCACCGCGAGATTGTTATTAGGTGTGGTGGGTTTGTTGCCTCTCGTGACAGGTACACACCCAAGAAGTTTCTGGTGGCGAGTGATTAATAGTTTCCTACCTTGCAAGGCGTAGATGAGAAGGAGACATAAACGGGAAGAGAGCTACCGTGATTCTGTGGAAATCCATCGAGAATATATACTATGTTTTAGTGGCGTGCCTGCGTTTAGGTGGAGGTGACCACAGGGAAGAAATTTTGCCGGACCTGCACCCATCTACTGGATGATGACCTCCTTGCGGGTCAATGCTCAAGGAGGATGCAGCCATCTTTGTGTGTGGATGTTGGTCTTTATGGTCCAGAATGGGCGTGTGCATGGACGTGCAGGAACCCAAAGACGGCAACAAAGCACGTAGTGAGCATCGTGGAAGAACTGTGCCCTTGAAGTCGGATATCCGGTGATGCCAAGGAGGAGGTGAAATGGCAACCCTCGGAGGAAGGATGGGTCAAAATTATTTCAGATGGTTCCTTTAATGGAGATGGTCTCGAGGTTAGCGATGGCGCTTCGAATGTCATCCTAGAGTCCGCGGGTGAGAGAATCGAATGAGGAGACCATGGACAGATCACTGATTGCTGGGATTTGGCATGAGTTTAGAGAGCTTTGTAGATATGTAAGAGTGTGTTTTATTCATAGGGAAGGGAACTCTTTAGCAGATAAGTGTCTGAAGGAGGTGTCTGCAGACTCTCCGGTGATGTTGTGGGCTTGTATTCCGCGGTGGTTCAAGGATGCATCAACTACTGATTGTAACTTGCATATGAATGAGTGAAAGCTCTCGCTTATGCTAAAAAAATTGTTTGAAGCTTCCATATGCATTAGTGAGCACGCATGATTCATAGTTAAATTATGAATATACTGTGTTCAACATTTTCTGAAAGCTAGATATTATTGTAATATGAGCTAGGTTTCTTTAGTTATTGAATATGCATATACACCTTCAGTTTATAAACATAACTGTTTTTTAATTATGATTTTTTAGACATGTGCGTGCCGCACGTGCATTTTACTAGTCTATACTATAAGGAGCGAAGACAATTGAAAACTTTTCTCACCCAATTCGGGTCCGTCTTACCCCTCACGCCGGACCCACCCATCAGGTTGCATGATGACCAAAAAGGTAGAACGACTATAGAAATCACAATTTGAGGAGCGTTTCTGCCAAAAACGTATTGTTTTTCTCACCTACCTCGCATCTACCCGCCCACGCGTACCCGCCGGGCCCACCCGCATGCGCATACCCACATCGGGGACCCGCTGCCCAGGTTTCCTTCCGTTCCGTATCGAAAAGTATCCCTTCCCGCCCACCCGCCGAGCAGGCAGCTGTCGAGACCCCCCAGCGACGGAGATCTCCTCCGCCCGCCATGGAGACTCTGGCCAGTGCCATGCGGCACGAGAACCGCCGATTCAAGGCCCCCTCCTCCTCCCCGCCGCCAGGCGTCGCCGAGCAGGGTCCCTCTCGTCATGGCCTTCCTCTGCCTCGCTGGCTCTACATCGGCGACCGTGCGTCCCGATCTCGCTTGAATCCCAACCGCCCCGACAGGGGACGTCCGTGAGAGGGGTCCTGATGCTTTTCCCTTCGCTCCGTCGCAGGTTATGGTAGGACGAAGCCTACGGCCTACGGGTGCTGCATAGGGCCAGAGGCCACGATGGCGCTGTAGGTTGAACGGGTGCTGCTCGAATCACCGGAGTGCACTTCGGAGTCCGCCGCGCTGGTCCTGCCTTCTTCCCAGGTGCGTTCTTTATTCCTTTCAGATCTAATGCATAATTGCTGAAAGAGTTCAACTTTGAGATTAGTTTGGTATTTTCTTTTTCTCTTTTAATGCTTCAGTAGCACATTTGAGTTGCCATACCTAAAGTAATTCCATTAGATATCGCACAGTTATAGTAAAACCTATACACACATCAGCGTAGTCACACTTTTGTTGTGTTTCAGGGTGAAAAATGATGATGGGGAGAAGTAACCTGTGTCAAGCTTTGTTCTTAACTGTAAACATGGAACAAGCTATTTCTAACGTCTAATTACACATTGCAACACGGATGAGAAGAATGTTTGACAGACTTGTTAAATTTATTTAGCAAAGGAATGATATTATAGTTCAAGTGCTTAATATTTCACCCTTAACAAAAAACTCATGCAAAGGTTTAACCCTTAATATCTAGGTTGAGCCTTGCCTGCTTTATCAGATGAAGTATCTACTTGTTATCCAGTTTCCCATCTTTACCAGTCAAGGTTGGGATGCAAAGTCCTAAAACTTGTAAGGACAAAAAATGAAATTTCATTTTCGCCAAGACTGTCACGCCTTGAGCTAATAACTGAATGATAATTCTGAAATGTTTCTACTATATTTACTAGGATTTTTGTTTTTTACTTATTTTGTCACGGGATATATTTAAGTTATTTGGGTTAGTACTTAGTGGTGTGTTGAGTGCTAACACATCACACTGGTGCGTGCGGCTAGCAGCGATGCAGGCTGATAGCATGGTTAATAGTGTCCTGGTTGCTTGCTCTGCTTGTGGAGAAAAAACATATCTTCACCAGATTGATCAACAGGAACACCACAACTGTTCTTTGTTAGGGGTAAATATGACTAACGCCTCTTGAGGATGCAACTTTATCTTGTTGGGAATATCTCATTTAACTTGACGAGTCTTTAATCAAAACATTTGTGCAATCTCACGTGTTGATCGGGAGTAGTCACAAGTTGCAATACAATTCTCTCATGCATAGTTTCTGATATTGCCTCATGTTGACAATTTGCATGGTCATCTTTTTGAAGTGTATTATGAGCCTTTTGATCTTATCTCCTGTACTCATTGGTGGTAGTTTTGCTTAGTGATGTTCTCGTAGGTAGCCAAAAAAAACTCTGGTTACGCTGTTCTGATCTTTGGCTCTTGTTTTCCAGGTGTTCTCAACTGCTGACCCAAGTAGGGATCTGTGTATTGCAAGGTGAGAGTCAGATGGCTACAGACAACAAGCTTCTTGGTGAATTTGATCTTGTGGGCATTGCACTGGTGCCAAGAAGCCTGCCTCAGATTGAGGTTACATTTGACATCAATGCCAATTGTATTGTGACCGTCTCTGCCAAAGATAAGGCCACTGGAAAGGAGCAGAATATCACCATCTGATCATCTGGTGGGATGTCTGAGGCTAACATCCAGAAGATGGTCCAAGAAGCTGAGTTGCATGCCTAGAAGGATCAGGAGAGGAAAGCCCTCATCGACATCAGGAACAACACAGACACAACTATCTACAGCATCGATAAGAGTCTGGGAGAGTACAGGGACAAAATCCCAACAAAGTTTGCTTCTGAGATCGAGGCAGCCATCGCTGACCTCCGCCAGGAGATAGCCTCAAACAATGTCGAAATGATCAAGGCCAAGCTTGAGGCTGCCAACAAGGCTGTCTCAAAGATCGGTGAGGTGGCTCAGGCGATTCGCAGTCGGGATCTGAACCTCAGAGTGGTGGTGATCAGGCTCTGGAGGCCGAGTATGAGGAGGCCAAGAAGTGAGTTGAAGGGAACGAACAGTAGCATCCTTAGAAGTAGCAACTCCTTTTTTTGAGGAACACAAGATAGTCAGATGTGATGTAACCTGTTCTGTACTAATCCTTTGGATTTGCCTCCTTTTGTTCCTCCTCAGCAGTGATGTGAGATCACACAACATTGTCTGCTAGGTTATGGCTTTGTTGCACATGATGCCATGTTCGGGCCGGATCCACGCGCACAGCGAACCAACCATTGGCGAGTTTTAACGGTTAGTTATGTTCTTGTGACATGTTTTTGCTATGCTCGACTCTTGACTTAACATTAGTGTGATGTGTCGAAGATTTCTCCGTCCAAATCTTTTGACATCAGAAAGAGTTTTGCTAATGTATGAAGGTATGTTTGTTTTGACTTTTATGGTCGGTGATGTTTTGGTAGCATGCTTTTAAACCTTGAATCTTGAGTAACAGTAGTGTGCTCTGTCAAGGATTTCTCCATCCAAATCTTTTGAAATGCGAAACAAAATTTAATTTGAATTTTTTTGACATAGTGGTATGTCATGACCTCACCAGTTGATCTGACTAATGTGGCAAGGGGCGTGCTCGGTTGATGTAATGATGTAGAAAGGCACTTGGAGCATGTTTATTTACTATAATGTTCCATGGTTCTATAGACATCATGTAATTTGTGCACATAATTACTCATGTTATTATTTTCTTGTTAATATATTTTTGTAAACTGATTTTTGAAAACATGTGCGATTCGAATAGAACTGAATTAGTAATGGTACCATAGTGAGTAAATTAGATTATCGAGAGTCTACTAAGAGTCTGTCCCGCGCGTGCCGTGCGGGCATGTTACTAGTTATTTTATAAATCTGATTATATTTATAAAAGAGGTCTCTAATCAGGAGGATAGATCTTTTCGTGAACTACGATCTTTAGCTCCTAGTAGCTATGAGAAGAAGTTATATTTTAGTGGATTTTAAATGGTCTGCAAAATTGGTCTATAATTGTCTGAACACTTAGTTGGGCGGTTTTGTAACAAAGTCGATTAGAGACGTGCATTTGCAACAAAATGATTCAAGCGGCATATGATTTGGTCTATAATTTTCTCTCTATGTTCAACGTACTTTTCATGAAACATGTTCATATATTTTGTTTATAAAACCATGCATTTTAGCACTTTACATTGATTGAAAGTGAAACATTTCTTTTCATTAAAAACATGACATGACAGTCTTAGTAAAAATGGGACGAGCTAAGCCAGTAGTACTTTTCTCTCAGAACAAATCAATCATCAGCCAGCGGTACTTTTCTCTCGTAAATCAAGATCACCACCGCCAACCGAATGTAGTCATACACTGAGACTACCATAATTAAAGTGCCCTTACCGAACATTATCAAATGACCGGCATGTTTGTTGAGCTGGTAGCTACTGGCTGGTGCTGATTTGTTTGAGAGAAAAATACCGATACCGATGGTTGGTGGTCGATCTTGATTTGTTTTATTTTTTAAGAGAAAAATATTACTGATTGGTGGCTGGTAATCCAGACAGGAACAGAGAATACAAAATTCTAAGATGCTAGGGGTCCAACCATTTTTTTCTTTTGAAACTAACATAGGTACAAATCTGTCCTTGGGAGTTGTATCAAACCCAAAACAAACATTTTTCTTCGCGGAAAGCATAGACGGACCCTCTGATTAGATTTGCCGGATAAAGGCAGGTTGCTATAGTTTTTTTTTGCCTACGAAGAACAAAGGTAAACCTGCATCCCACACGAACTCCCCGAACCCAGCTGGAGCTGTTGCTGTGCGAGTGCTCGCGTGGCGTACTGGTCAGCCGCCGAGCGGACCGGAATTGGGGCTTCGGCCGCCACATTTTCAGCCAGCCGCGCACCTTCCTCCCAAACCCCAATTCGAAATTCCGAATCCCCCCCCACGCTCGCCGGCCGCGCCACCGATGCGCAGATCCCCTCGGCTGAGGCCCCCTCCTTCCCGGCCGCTTCCTTCCCCTCCCCGCACTCCCCCTCCGGTGCCCGCGCCGCCGCAGGCCATGGCCGCGCCCGCCGCCGCAGGCGAGGGACCGGAGCAGGAGCAGGAGCAGGAGCAGGAGTTCGAGATATGCAATGACGAGGGGTTCGTCTACAAGGTTCCCCGCGGGCTCTACCCCGACGCCGCGCCCTCCTCCACCCAGGCGTCCGAGGCGGCGGGCCCCGACCCCGAGATCGCTGGCCTCCGCCGCCGCCGCCGCGCGCTCCTCCGGCTCCGCGCCAAGCGCCAGCGCCAGCTGTCCCGCTGGGAGGCCCTCGCCTCCGAGCTCCTCGCCCCGCTCCCCGCGCCCCAGCCACCGGCTTCCCAATCTCCATCGGTTTCCCCGCACCCTGTCGCCGGCACCGCCTCCGCCACCGCCGCTTCGGCTTCCGTCTTGGACGAGCTCATCGCACAGGTAACCTTGACCTCGCTGGACGCCTGGCTCGCTCCGCCTTCTCCGCTTCTTCCGCGTTTCCTGCTTCGGAGTTTAGTGACCTTCCTCTATTACGGGTGGCTGTGCAGGCAGATGTGCAGGCGGAGCTGCTCAGGAGAGCGTCAGAGCTGTGTGACCAGATCAACGCGCTCTGCGACGCGCAGGAGGCGGCCATTGTGGATGACATTGCCGCGCTGCCGGTATGGGGCAACCCGCGGGAGCTTGTGGCCTCGATGTACAGTCCCGACCCTGATGAGCAGGCTGACCCTGGTACCAGTTAGGCTCTCACCCTGTTTAGTTCTTTTGGTTGTCTACAGATAGTTCGGTGCTTGTCTAGATAGTTTGTGTTTAAGTGGATGAAATGCAGATAGTTTGTTGCGCGTGTAGGATGGCAGATATTTCTGCTGATGCACCCACCAAGTTGCGAAATTGACATCGTTTAACTAGCTTAGGTATCTTGAATCGGAATATGTTAAGCTTATTTTTGGTATTCATCACAGGTATTTGAACCATAGCAGTGTATGGAAGTACTAAAATGATCGTTTCCTCATGTAGTTATTGCTTTCCGAATGAGATTAGTAAACATTGGAATTTTTTAATTTAGCACATATCAGCATGATAGAGGTTACGATTTGTCATGTTGCACTTTCGTAATTCAACTTGTCACTGCTTAGAGGGCACATTATGTTGAAAGAAGTTTGAATTCCCACTATTTTACAATGAAGCCGTTAGATTTGGAAAGTTCCACCTTTTCCTTTTCCAAAATCTTTTCTGTTTAGTTTCTGGTACTACTCGATCTGGACATTAAGGTAGTGCCATCTCAGTTGTGTCTATGATATGTTTGGAAAATCCTGCCGAGGCAATCATATTTGTTTTTGGTAGATATGCTCTTGAGGAAATGAAACTCCTTGAAGGCCTTGAGTAATGACTTGTGACTTGAATCGGTTCCAGTACCTCTGAAAAGTCAACTAGCAAGAAAACCTACCAAAGCAGAATATTTCCCCTAGTTGACAAGGTTGCTGATATCCTGCATGGGTGGAAAGCTTCCCTCATGAATCATGCTGGTCGACTCATTACAATGTGTGGTGCTCACTGCTATTGCTGCTTACCGCATGATGGCAATGGGCTTGCCCAAGTGGGTGATAAGGCACAAGTGGTGTAGGGGGGTTCTTTGTCCAAGAGAAGGCCGATGGTGGCAGCTGCCTTGTTTCTTGGGAGCGAGTTCAGCATTCAATCCAGTACGGTGGTCTTGGTATTCTGAACCTTGAAACTCTGGGTTGAGCACTTCACATAAGTTGATTATGGTTGCAGAAAACTGATGCTGATCTCCTGTGGGCTGGTTTACCTGCTCAAGTTCCACAAAACACTCAGACTTTGTTTAATGGTGCAGCTGAGTTTATTATCGGAAATGGTCAGTCTACTTTGTTCCGGAGTCTGGACAGACAGTTAATTACGAGGCAAAACTATTTTGTAGATGGCTACAAATCTTAGCAATCTGATCCCCAAAAGAGCACTTGAGCAGTGCACTGGCTGAAGCCTTTACTGCTTGAAGTGGGTTAATGACATCAATATAGCCCTCACTGTCCAAGTCCTAAGAGAGTACCTTCATGTTTGGGATCTGGTGGAAGGGCTGCATCTGCAGCAGGACATCCCTGATCAACAGCGGTGGAGGTTCTCACTGTCTGGCATGTGTACTAGCTAATCAGCTACAATGCCTATTTCCATGGAACAACCAGATTTGCGCCATGGAAGAGAATTTGGAAAAACTGGGCTCCATTGCATGATGCAAGTTTTATCTCTGGTTTGCCTTTAATATTCGATGTTAGACTATGGATCACCTGGTAGAGAGGGGTACGCCACACCCTGCTGCTGCCCCTTGTGTGACCAGGCTGAGGTGACAATACAGCATGCCCTTACTACATGTCTTTGCTCGGCAAGTTTGGTTGCTGATTTTTCAGAGGTTGGCCTAATGACCATTGCGCCACAGCAAACATGTGGTGCAGTGCTCTCGAAGGAGTCCCCAAAGAGCTCCGGAAGGGGCTTAACTGTCATCTTATTAGCTGCCTGGGAAATTTGGAAGCATAGGAATGATTATGTATTCTGTGCTGCTAGTGCTAGGCCCAGTGCCTCAGCAATTTTATGGACAGTAGCAAATGAATGCACCCTCTGGTGTTTGGCTGGAGAGATGTGCGCTTCAGGAACTGTTACTTGAGGAAATGGAAATCCCTGAAGCTCTGGAGCAATGAGTTGTGACTAGGGTTTTAAATACCGGTCCATACCGGTCGGAATTCCGCGGTATTCGACGATACCGGACCGGCACGGTAGCAAAAATGACCGATTAACCGCTCCTGACCGAGCCTAAAAAATCGACACCTCGGTTAACCGCCCCGGTTCACCGGTTAACCGGTCCGGTTTTGGGGGTTCGAAAAACCGGACCGGTTCCGGTTTTGTAAACCCTGGTTGTGACTTGAATCAATTCCAATTATTTACCTCTGAAAAATCAATTAGCAAGGACTTTATCATTGAAAGATGCCAATTCATATTTGGGCCTTCCTCTGACAGTAAGAAAACCTACCAAAGCAGAATACTAACCCTAGTTGACAAGGTTGCTGATATCCTACCTGGGTGGAAAGCTTCCCTCATGAATTGAGCTGGGTGCTGGTTGGCTCATTACAGTACGTGTGGTATTCACCTCTATTCCTGTTTACCTTGTGGTTGCAATGGACTTGCTCCAGTGGCTGATAGAGGCAGTTGACAAGCGGTGTAGGGGGTTTCTTTGGAAGGTCCAAGCGAATGCCAATGGCGGCAGCTGCCTTGTTTCTTGGGACTGAGTTCAGCATTTAATCCAGTATGGCGGCCTTGGTATTCTTAACCTTGAAACTTTGGGCTGAGCACTTCACCTCAGATGATTATGGTTGCAGAAAACTGATGCTGATTGTCTGTGGCTGAGCTATTCAAGTTCCACAAAACACCAAGTTTTTTGTAATGTTGCAGCTGAGTCTATTGTTGGAAATGAGAAGTCCACTATGGGGCAAATCTATTTAGTAGTTGGCTTCAAATCTTAGGAATCTGAACCAAAAAGAGCACTTCAGCACTGTACTAGCTCAGCCCTCACTGTATGGTAGGGCCATGGCTCAAGCCTTAACTGCATGAAGGTGGGTTAGTGACATCACTATAGCCCTCACTGTCCAAGTCCTAAGAGAGCACCTTCATGTTTGGGTTCTGGTGGAAGGGCTGCATCTGAAGCAGGATATCCCTGATCAACAGCAGTAGAGGTTCTCACTGTCTGGCATGTGTACTAGCAAAGAAGGTAAAATGCCAATTTCCTTGAAACAATCAGATTTGCGTCATGGAAGAGAATTTGTGCCTAAGCTGTTGTGCTTGATGCTCTAGATTTATATGCTCGTCACACCATATTTCGACGAGACCTCCAGAAATAGAGAATGGTTCCACATTTGCTGATATCATGTTATCCATAAGGCAATGCTCTGTTAATACAGAGTTTGAGTCCAAAATATTGCATAGTGACAGATTGGTACAGGCCTACAGGGAGAAGTCTGTGCACATGGAATGTGATTAGAAAATTCGTGCAGAGAAACTTCATGGTATCAGCACATTTTATCAACATAGTTTTTTTTTTGCCCAATCTGTAATTTTTGTTCCGTAAAGCCCATCATGTAATTTCTGCCTGTAGTTTCCTTGTCATACCTGTATATTTTTGTTTTACAAATTGATCCTGTTCTGTATTTAGGTGGCTTGGATCAAGGGACTGGAGGCTTCCAAATTTTGGAGTGCCAGCAGGGCAAAGGAGCTGCAGTTGCTTCAGCAGCAGCTGAAAGGGTAAAAATTATTGGTGACAAAAGGATTCAAAGCCCTTCTCCATGCAACAGATGCTCCCGGTTTGGCTGTACTGGGGAGACCTGCTGTGAAATTCGTGCCGGAGTAGGTGATGAGCTTCCTTCACCCGTTCTCACTGCGAGCAGGTAATTTGAAACTTATTTCGGTTAAGAATTTGGTCATTTACTACAACTGGTCACATTACTCATATTTTTGCCCCATATCATTCACTCACTGGAAGCAGGAAGAGGAAAGGGGCAGTTAGTCCTTCATCAATCTCCAATACTCCAGGACCGATAACTAGAAGGAAGGCTGCTTCCATTTCAAGAGCAGACATATTTGGTAGCCCGGGGCCTACAACCAGAAGAAGGGCAGCAGCACAGCATGTGCCACCACGCTCATGACCTGCTCTCATTACATGTGTTTGTTGTACACAGTGGGTTTTCTGGCAGCTTGATTTATTGGTGTAAATGTGGCCATCTTGTGGTGTGCAAAGTGGGCGCCCTGATTTGCAGATGCAACTGAGGTAGTGAGGTGTCTTGTTGTGTTATGTAATCTTAGTTCACCGTGAGGTCCGCTTTAGGTGTTAGTTGTCATCGTGTGTTGGCCCAAATTGCCATTCACTGTAATCACATTGCTGACAATGCAGCCAACAAGAGCTTGCATCTGTTTTGGAGTTTGGACTGCAAGCAAGCATGCATCCTCTGTTTGGAGTTTAGACTGCAAGCAAGCTGTGCTGCTCTGTTATTCAACTCCGATGGGATTATTTGTGCATCTAGCAGGAAAGGCCTGATGCAACCCTGAAACTGGGGTTGTGACTTTGGACAGGCTATTTCAGGACATAATTGGTTATTGAAGTGCACGACAAACATCCATCCGAAATGATAGGACATTTTCATTTTTAAGTTTATAAATTTTGATGAGTTCAAAACATAGAATATATTTACGTGCATAGCAAAATTACAAACCTATAAAAGACAACAATCTATAATTTGGGACATAGTACTGTCAGACGCGGTGACCTCTTCTCCTGGCGGAACTCACAATTACCGGATCGTACCTGATCAATGCGATTGGATCGATAACACTGCATAAAAGCATGAAAGCGCAACAGATTTGAACTAAAATGCCTCTGATTTGTTTGTTCCTTGGTAATACAATAACGCTGTACAATACTCGTGTTTCTTCTCGGAAAAAAAGAAAAAAAGAACACTCGTGTTGTTTGCTCAATTCCTGCGTGGGGCCTTGGACTAATTTATGTACAAGTAAGACAGCTATACCCCAGTAATTGCTATATTTACATGCAAAAATTACAGCAACCGTGGCGTCCGTACAAGACAGGAGGTGCGCACAGAGAGCTCCAAAATCTTGGTATTCGCGAAGGTAACCTGAGCAAAAAGGAAATGACAGCATGAGTATGTGAATGCTGTCAAATGACATTTGAATTCAGTATTAACGATACGGCAACACCTAATACATACAGCATTCTTATAAAACTCAAACCAGAAATTCAGGCAGACAGCAACTGCTAAAACTTAGTCAGATATGCAAGGAATGTAGTTAAGAGCCTACCATTTAACGGATGGTGACCAGCTAGCGAGATTCCTGACACCACACCTCTCATATACAAAATATTTTGAAGCTGGTTCTGCAGTGCCGCATATTATGCGTCCAGTCCTTGTAAAACAGTCCACAAATTAGTCTCATTCCAAGCCTTATTTAGCAGTTGCACTTGCCTTTTCCTTTTCCTTTTCCAGTTTCCTTTTCTCAGCCTCCGCATTTCGAGCATTTTCATCACGTGATTTTTTGAATATATTCACAAAAATAACCAAAATTGATGTCACTGAAAATAAAATGAGTAATAACTAGTCAGGTAAACATAAGAACTTTACAAAGGGCCATGCAAGAAAATAGGTTAGCACCAATCAAAGTTCAATTCCTAGTGGACAAAGCAGTTCTTATTTCAGACAGGATAGCATGGATAGTGACCAATGAGCCAATGACTAGTAAAATGTTGAAATAATAGAAAGGTCAAAAATATACCTTGCTCAAAAGGGCAGCGTGCAGGATCCTCACCAAAATACTGAGCTAGGGAATCAGCATTTCTTCCCTGCAAAACAAACTATCAGTATCTATAACAAAAACAGGAAAATGGGACCTAACCTCTTATAGCAGGGACTCACCACTTCAGCATACAAAGAAATTAGGGACCTAACCTCAGCTTCTGCTGCGTCAAGAAAACTTTTCAATGCCTGTAGAACTCATCAATTTCAGTTCAGTTGAAAAAGATCATCATTATTGTTCACCTACTGCACATGTCAAGTATGTACATGTACTTTTACTGCTTTATAGAACTTACAAATCAGAAAATTATACAAACAACCACTCAGATTTCACCAGTGCTGGATGTTGAGTAATTGCCTTGCTCCTGCTGATTATCCCTCATTAGCATAAGTCAAAGGAGTTGGTAGAACTCCTCAAGTGCCCCTGCCCAGCCGTGTAAGGCAGCAGGCACTCAAGTAGACAGGGGCAAGCATGCCCCTGGTTATGTCTTGTATATAGGTACAGTAGATGTACTTGTAGAAGTACTAGTAGCTAGTAGAGAGTACTAAGTGTATGTTGTACCTAGAGTTGACTTTGCCCTGTATAAAGGTAGAGGCAAAGCAGCAATGCATTTTCAGTTCAGGCATTACAGTTTCAGCAGCAAAGAGTTTGTGTGCGTGTGTGTGTGCTTGAGCTCACCTGGGACTTGGGTTCCTGGGCATTTAGGGGCTGCAGGGCAGCTCCATTGCCAACAATTGGTATCAGAGCCGGCGGTTGAAGGAAGGGGAGATGTTCGGACGGCGCGGCGCGACCAGCATCGGCAAGGCCGAGGGCGCGGTCGCGGCCTGTCTGTGTCACCACATCGCGGGGCGACATATGTGGTGAAGAAGACAATCCGCGACGTCGGGAACGTGCAGTTCCCGACCCTCACCCGGACCAACTACGCCGAGTGGGAGGTCCTCGTCAAGGTGATGTTCAAGGCACGCGGCCTTTGGGCGGCCATGAGCGTCGGCAAGCGGCGACGGAGGACCACCGCCATGGAAGGTATCCTCAAGGCCGTCGTGCCGAGTACTGCGCGTCGCGCTCGGCAACAAGGACTCGGCGAAGCAGGCGTGGGACGCCCTGAAGACCATGCGGCTCGGCGGCGAGCGCTCGCGCGAGGCGAAGGCGCAGCAAGTCCGCCGCGACTACGAGGCGCTCGATTTCCGCGACGACGAGGCCGTTGAGGACTTCGCCTACCACCCGGACGGTGACGGAGCCGGGTTAGTGCGCTCCGTCATCGAGAAGGACGCCGTCGCAAGTTCTGCGCGTCGTCCCGAAGTACAATCAAGTCGCCATCTCGATCGAGGCGTGCACAGAGATGGAAGCGCCACCATCGAGGATGTGTCGGGCGGCTCAAGGCGGAGGATCGCGTTTCTCCTCACGGGCGGTGAAGACGGCCACGCCGGCCTTGCTCCTCGCCCGCTCGACGGCGGGCGATTCAGCGCGCGCGAGAAGGATCCTCGCTCGTGGAAGCGAAGGAGGCGTGGCGGAGGCGCGCCGCTAACACCGCGGCGCGCGGTGAGCCGGCGCGACGGCGGCCGCAAGTTCGCAAGGATCGTGCCTAAAGCGCGGCGAGTTCGGGCATCGTCCGGGGCCGCAAGCAACCGCGTCGGGAGCGCGCGCACCTGACTCAGGAGGACGACGACGGCGGCCTGCGCTGTTGATGGCGCACGCCTGCGTGCTCCACGACGCCGCAGAAGATGACGCGCCCCGCAGCCGCGTCACGCTCGACGAGCCGCGAGTTCACCTCGGGAGGAAGGCGGCGGCGGCGACATAAGGGACAAGATGTGGTTCCCGGACTCGACGCCCCGGCAACATGACCGAGAACGCGAGGCCTTCTCCGAGCTCGACCTGGCGTCATCGGCACGGTGAAGTTCGGCGACGGATCACAGTGGAGATCCGCGGGCGCGGCACCATCATCTTCGCGTGTCAGAACGGCGAGCACCGCGCTCACCGACGCGTGTACTTCATCGGGCTTAGGAGCAACATCATCAGCCTTGGGCAACTCGACGAGCGAGGCTGTCGGGTGATGATCGGCGACGGAGTGCTCCGCGTCCACGACACGGACAAGAAACTACTCGCCAAGGTGAATCGCTCCACTAACCGGTGCTACAAGATTTCCTTCACACACCCGGTGTGCATGGCGGCCTGCGACGACGCGGCGTGGCCCGCCGGTTGGCACCTCGGCCGACACGCGTTGAGGGACCTCGGCGCCATGAGATGGTGCGCGGCCTGCCCAGGATCGAGCACGTCGGGGAGCTGTGTGACAACTGCCTCGCCGGGAAGCAAAGGAGGCGGTCATTCCCGAAGACGGCGAGGTACCGCGCCGACGAGCAGCTGGAGCTCGTGCACGGCGACTTGTGCGGGCCGATCACGCCGCCACGAGCGGGAGGTTCTTCCTTCTGGCAGTCGGCGACTACTACGCCTGCGTGGGCGCATCTGGCGACCGGCAAAGCGGCAGGCGGCGGCGGTCGGCGGTTCAAAGGCGAAGGTGGCGGACGGGGAAGAAGCTCAAGTCTTTGCGCCGGATCGCGGCGGCGAGTTCAATTCGATTGGAATTCGGGCTCTACTGCAGAAGAAGTGCGAGAGGCACGACGCGCCATATTCTCCAGCGAGAATGGCGTGGTCGGCGGCGCAATCGACGATCGCATGGCGATGAGTATGATCAAGGCGGAAGCGTGCGTGGCGTTACGGGAGAAGCGTGAGCACGGTGTTCATCTGAACCGCGCCACGAAGAGCTTGAAGGGGATGACCCTTTGAGGCATGGCGCCGACCGGAAGCCGGACGTGTCGTTCCACGCACATTTGGGTGCGTGGGACACGTCGAAGACGGCCGGGCCTCACCAAGCTTGAAGAGGCAGCACCCCGATGGTGTTCCCCGGTGCAGGCGGGGAGCAAGGCGTCATGTGATGATGAGGAGGCGGCGTGTGCATCTCACGCGGCGTGTTCGACGAGAAGAGATCGTGGCGGTGGCAAGAATTCGGCACGGGGAAGGCGAGCTGGGCTGCCGGCGGCTTCTCGATCGAGCACATGGTGCAAGCGCGAGGAAGTCCAGGAGGAGGAGATCCAGCGCACGTGGGTGAGCGAAGGAGCCGCCGCGGCTGAGCGAGGCAGGAACACACGCTGAGAATCCCGTACGGGAACACACTGGGCAGCATCACCGGCAGCAAGCGCCTCCCCCGGCTCGACATAGACAATTCGATTCACGTCGCCACCACCGGACGTGTCGGACATCGTCGACGACGACTCGACGGCGAACCACTACGGTTCGCGTGCGTGGAGAACATCGTCGAGCACGGGGCTCCACGGGTTCGCAGCGCATCCTCGACGATCAAGTCGCACACAGGGTGCGCCGAGAGCCAACAACGTTCGCGAGGCGTAACACGATCATCGGTGGCGAGCGCCATGGCGGAAGAGATGAGGTCGATCGTGGAGAACAAGACCGAACTCGCCGATCCGCCGGGTGTCGGCCAATCGGGCTCAAGTGGGTGTACAAGGAGAAGCGAGCACGGGATCGTGGTAAAGCACAAGGCGCGGTGGCGAAGGGCTATGTACGCGTGAGGGGTCGACTTGAGTCGTTCGCTCGTTGGCGCGCATGGAGTGACTCACCGCCGCAATCGCCACCAAGGTGGGAGGTGCATCACATGGACGTGAAGTCCGCGTTCCTCAACGCAGTGGTGATTGAAGAGGTCTATGTACGCCGGGGATTCATCATCGTCGGCCAAGAGCACAAGATGCTCCGCAAAGGTGCTCTGAGTGCGGCAAGCTCCACGGCATGGAACATCAAGGCGGGCGAGAGCTTGGTGTCCCCGGCTTCACCAAGTGCGCAGCACGCTCTACATCCGCGAGAAGAAGCGAGCATCCTCATCATCGGGGTGTATGTCGGCGATTTGATCATCACCGCCAAGTCAGCAGGACATCAAGGAGTTCAAGAGGGATGACAGCGTTCAAAATGAGCGATCTAGGATTGCTCTCCTACTACCTCGGCATCGAGGAGGTGGAGCGGCGCCATCACCCCGAGGAGTGCCACGCCGAGAATCGGGCGCTGGGATGGGCGGTGCAGTCGTGCCAATCCCCAATGGAGGAGGCTCAAGGCTCAGGGCGGACATCACCGTGAATGCGACGGTACCGAAGATCATGCGCGACTAAGCGCACACCACACATCGGTTTCGCCGATCGGCTATCCGAGCGGTTCATGGAGGATCCGCGGAAGATCATCTCGTCGCGATCAAGCACCTTCTCACATTGCGGGGACAATCAAGCACGGATTGGTGTATCCAAAGAGAGGAGGCGGAGGCGGACGGGTGCATGACGGGACATGGTCGGCGATGTCGGCCGGCGCAGACGACGGGATCATCTTCTTCCTCGGCTCGTCGCGATCTCCTGGCGATCGAGCGAAGGTGGTGGCGCTTTCCACCGCGAGGCGAGTACATCGCCGCCGCCACCACACTTGCCGGGAGTCTGTGGCGCCTGCTCGAGAGCTCGGAGAAGAGCTCTGGCGCCGATCCTCATGGACAACAAGTCCGCCATTGCATTGGCGAAAAATCATCCTACACGATTGCGGAAGCACATCGACACCAAGTACCACTACATTTGGGACTGCATCGAGGAAGGAAGGATCAAGGTCGAGTATGTTGAGACGGCTCGGCGGCTCGGCGACATTCTCACCAAACCTCCGGGACGCCGTCTTGAGGAGGCGAGAAGCAGTGGGAGTGGAGGACATCAAGAAGGAGCATCACAATTAGGGGAAGAATTGTTGAGTAATTGCCCTGTTCTTGCTGATTATCCCTCATTAGCATAAGTCAAAGGAGTTGGTAGAACTCCTCAAGTGCCCCCTTGCCAGTGGGCAGCAGGCACTCAAGAGACAGGCAAGCATGCCCCTGGTTATGTCTTGTATATAGGTACAGTAGATGTACTTGTAGAAGTACTAGTAGCTAGTAGAGTACTAAGTGTATGTTGTACCTAGAGTTGACTTTGCCCTGTATAAAGGTAGAGGCAAAGCAGCAATGCATTTTCAGTTCAGGCATTACAGTTTCAGCAGCAAAGAGTTTGTGTGCGTGTGTGTGTGCTTGAGCTCACCTGGGACTTGGGTTCCTGGGCATTTTGGGGCTGCAGGGCAGCTCCATTGCCAACACTGGAGAGGTCACCAGGTTTAGAGGCATTGTGATGGCATAGGAAGATGAGGAAGCAAAATACCAAAAATCTAGTGAGTGCACAATTTGGAGACAAGCAATCTGTCGTTTTTGCATTAAATGACTTGACCCTGAAGTATCTTAACATGATGGATAGATATAAACTGATTTAATTTCAGCCATCCAGCAAGTGCTAAAAGAAGAGATATACACTCTTTTCATACCTTACGAAAGGCAATTGAAATTGCACCATCATTTTCTGAAGCAGCTAACTCCTGCTCCACCTTCTCAAGACCTTTGTTTATTGCTTGCATTTCTTCGGCAAGCAACTTCAGTTGGATCTGTGTGAAATAACACATTCAATTGTTCCGTAACATACTTGATGAGTAGACAGTTCAATATCCATCCACAGGTGCAAAGCACAAGTAATTGAAATACCTTAGAAGCTGCTTCCAAATGAATTAGGTCTTTGTCAAAATCAAGAAGTTCAGGCATTTTCGCAGCAAGAAGCTGGCACGTAACAGAAATGGAAAGAAGTTAGCTAAATTATGTAAACACTGCAAATTTAAGGGGAAAAAAGGTGACAGACTAACAGGCATAAGGCAGCCGAATGGATTTGGGATGAAAATAGCAAAGTAAGATCAGATTTGCTTTAAAACTGCCTACTTGCCCATGTAAAGCACCTGTGTTTGAATAACTAGAACTGGACCAGTACCAGGACACAACCACTTTACTGGGAACCACCTGACCGAAAACCACGACTTGCAGTTAATTAGGTAAAGCTAGTCAGGGCCAGATAAACTCATTTTGTAAGCAGTGTAAATCAGTCTAGTGCACAATAACTACTGATAACTCAGACATAAATCTGCCCAGCAAGCTTTAGCCAAACCTTGGTCAGGTTTTCAGCCATTTACCATCAGCTTTCTGAAACCTTTAAAACACACAAGCAATCTCTGATCACCACCTCCCCAGGGCTGTAACTTGCATGGGAGATATTCAGATTCAGAAAATGACTCAAGGTCAACATATTAGGTGCGGAATCTGATGGGACTGCTAAGATTAGTTACAAAGTAAATCCATTTACCATTTAAGCAATATCAACATAGACATCTGGTGACAACTGACCTTTGGAGTATTTGGAGCAACTTAGCATTGCTCTCGTACTTCTCAGTGTTTGTCAATAGATATAATTAATTGCTAATCTAAAGAAAATTTAGAATGCACTGTGCTACCATGTAACAAACAGATACTAGCCACATATAGCATGCATCAATGATTACAACAAAAGCAATTATATAATATATACCCTGTAAGGTTAGTCCCAACACTTTTTATCTTGTCACAATCTCCAAAAGCTGCCATGTCATATGAAACTATGGAAGATACAACTACCCAATGCATAGCATCACAGGTTGTTTCTTAGGTCCCACAAAATAATTAATTGTTACGTATGTTTGTGACTATGAATTCTAGGTCACCTATATGGTTCAGTTTTGAACAAGTTGGATTTCATGCCTAGGCTGTAACTTCTCTCTTCATGACATGCAATTTTAAAAATCCTATGTGGCACTTGTTTACTGTGCATGATACAATGCACTGAGACTAACCTAGGTCAAAGAACAAGAACAACAACAACAACAAAGCCTTTTAGTTCCACCGCAAGTAGACCTGGTAATGGATTGATATCCATTATCCAATCGACCAAATCCAATTAAAATCCAACTAAAGTCAGCTACTCATCCAATCCAATTCTAAAAATTAGTCTCTTCATCCAATCCTGTCCAATCCAATGTCATTTAAATCCAAATCCATCCAACACATCCAATTAAGTGCGTTAATGAGGAACGTCCTCCCCAACCAACCACGTCAGGCTCGCCGTCGGTGCCGTAGCAGCCTGCGACGAGGAAGAGGAGGCTCGCCGCCGGCCCGGCGTGAACCCGGCCTCTGCCCTGGCGGAATCTAGCCGCGGTCCAAGTTGCAGACTCGCAGCCCCCCTCCTCGCCGGTGCGTGCGGCCGTCCTCCATCCTCGCCGACGTGTGATGTCACGGCCAGGAGCGCACGTGGTCAGCAGCTCGCCCGGCTCGGCAGCCTCGCGGTCGAGGTGCACGACGCAGGCCCGCAGCGCGGCGGCCTCCGCCTCATCGGGCCGTGCGCGGAGCGAGGCGACCTTGTCCCCTGCTGTGACGGCGCGGGCGTCCTCGCGGCGGCGTGCGCAGCTAGCGGAGCTATGGTGGCGGCCGAGGAGGTCGCGGCCCGGCTCACGTAGGGCCACCGCGGCGGCCAGCAGGAACTCGCCGGATGAGGCTTGAAGGTTTGAAGATCATGCTCACCATGCAGCCCTTGAAGCTCGCCGGGCTGAGAGCGAGCTCGCCGCGGCTGCTCGAGCTCTGGGATGGAGGCGCTCCGGCTGGGGTAGAGCTCTTGCCAAAGCCAGCGCGTCGACAGTCTTCGATTTCTTGGTGAGGGCAGGTCGTCGCCGTCAAGCCGCCACTGCGAGTTCTCTGTCAGCCGTGCAAAATCCAACATAAATTGGATTATCCCATTCGTTTTTGTCCAACCCAGCCCAACCCTATTGATGTCACGCAGATGGATGTCCTTATCCAACTAGCTCCTAAGTCCAATAAAATCCAAGTTCCAAAATCCTATTGGATTTGGATTTTGCCCGATCCAATCCCAGGTATAACCGCAAGTTGGGGTAGGCTAGAGTTGGATCCCAACATGAGCCAGCAAGAAAAACGGAAAATAAAGAAAAAACGGAAATAAATATACATAAGGCATTAATGCTAGTGATTATTTTAGGGGGTCAAAAAGGTTAATGGATAAAGATGAACGAAGCTGATAAATATTAACGAAGTGTGACTCAGAATTAGCATGACATCATGTAGAGAGGTCACTACCCACTGGAGTATAATCTTGTGTGTTCTGCCTATTAGAGAAGAGAGGACAGGACCGTGGGGCATGCTACTGCTTTGGACATTTCAAAAAGAAGTTGATCATTTCATATGTAATTAAGGTCAATAGCATGTGAATATAGTGCATTTATAACAAATCTCAGTGACTAGTGAATACCTTGCATAAATAATGCATCAGCGTCATCTTATTATTTCTAGATCGAGTATCCGACAGTTTAAGAAGGCTGTCTAATCTGAATCCAACAGCAGATCCTGTTTAATCAATCAACAGATCAGGGCATTGGGCAAAGTTGCCAGAGAAAAGGCATTGCATACGATTTATCTACAGTTATTTGACAGGAACTATGCTTCCATGCTTCACCCCTTCAATGAAGTTACATGAATCTTAAAGCTCTCTAAGGGGCGAATGGTTTAAATTCACTATTGGGTTAGTGAAACTCTCAAGTCTCAAGGGGTGAAGCATAGAAGCACCTTCCTAAGGTACCTCGTGCTGTCCCTTGATTCAATGCGTTTCCTAATGTGAGAATGGTCTGCATTATCTCTCGTAACTTCAAAGACTCCTTGACCTGCATAAGTTAAGCCATTGAGCAAGCACACAGGTATAAATATGTCTCAATTTTTTAACAGGGTATCACCGTACCTCCTTTGTTGCGTCATTTATGGTGGTTAGGTTAGTTCTTAGATCATCCACCTGCCAAAAGGTGAGTTATCCCAATTACATACTGCAAAATTGTGGAGAATACAAGATAATCCAGGCAAGTTGGCTTGGGGAAAGGGGTCACCAAACCTGTGTTGAGAAAGTAATTCTAAAAGCAAAAACTCTTAGCTTGGCCTCCACACGTGGAACTTTCATTAGCTCCAGGAAGAACTACAGTGTAGTTTAAAGCTTTCCATCATTACAGAAAAGGAGGCTCTATGTGAAACCCTAATGCTGAACTTACCTGTTCGCATTTCCCAAGCATTTCTTTGTTGCCATTATAACCCTGTAATGAGAAACAAGAAAAAGAAAAAAGGAAGATCATTTAAGATAAAAACATGCCAAATACTGATTAGGAAGATGTCATGGGCAGTCAGAGGCCTTGTGGCCGGTTCGGCAAGCCCATTAGGGTTAGGTTAGGGATAAGATTAGATCCTTACTTAGGGGTCAAGGAACCCTCTCTATTTAAAGAGAGGAGATGTATCAATCAAAGCAAGCAATGAGAATACCAATCTATTAGGGTTAGAGCCTCTATCCCTGCCCTTGTGGTCCGACTGCCGCCATCGGCGAGGTCGGGCTGCTAGGGTTCAGGGTCATTCAGATCTTGTTACGTGACAGAAGTCAAATCATAAGGTATGAAAGAGAAAACAAGTGAAAAGAATTACCTTTAACATCTCAATCTCTTCCTTTGTAGGGCAAAATTTAATGAGATTTTCCACTTGGTCATTATCAAGAACAGAAGTATCCAAAGCCAAGATTGCACTCTGCCAGACACAATTACAAAAGAAAAATCATGTGGAGCACAAAAAATGTACCAGACTATCAAGAATTTAATGGAAGCACATGAGAGACCATAGTTGTCATAAATTACCTAAGAAACAAAAACATGCATCTAGAAATCTAATAGAGTTCATCACTACCTATAATGCATTTTTGATCCTTGAACTGTCACGGAGGTCTGCCTTTAAAGTCCAAGGGCCAAAATTGGAGTCCCTCAAGAGCCGGGGGCAGGGCAAACGGACTTCTTAAATATTTTATTTATGGCACTCATATTTGGTTACCCACAAATTTACCATGCATCAATTGCATTAAGGTAGAAGGAAAAACCAAAATGGCCATACAAACTCGGTTTAATACAACGAAATCAATTGATTATGATATAAATAAGGTTGGCACAGCAAGTACACAGAATAACAGCAGTCACTAAGAATTGCCAATGTGTCACAAAGGGGAACTGGAGTGTCCACCCCTCTATTATCGGTAGATACAGGCTGAACCAGAAAGTAAACTCACAATCATATCAGGTAGAGGCATCTTAATTTTTGTAAGCATAATCTCACAATTGTTTGCCCGCCGCATGTCAACCTGAAATGGAACTAACAAAAATTAGTCCATTTTCTATTGAGTGGAATATTTACTGAGCATTCCAACATGAAAGGAAAATCGCGGACAACTGGAATCATCACATATACTCCGTCCAGCACAAAAGGTGACACTTTGGAGAGCATTTAATTAATTATTAAGTTTCGACCTATAATACCTTTATGTATTGATGTCATGAATGGTCTCAGTTGTATATGCCCCCATCATAATTAATTGATTTTTGAACATACATGTTAGCATAAGACATTGGTCACAAACTCAGTTGTGTTTGGGGGCTGTGCCATGTACATTGGTCACATTCTGGATCGCATGAAAAGTATTTTTTTTTAATATCACAGTTACATCATCAAATTTCATGAATGCACTACACTGGAAACTAATGTCAAAGCTGCATTTGGAGTGTGCATAAAGAGGGCAACAAAGGCAGCATGTCAGTACCGTATTATATACAACACCAAATTATCCTGCATTTCATTACACATGTTGCCAAATGTAACTAACAAACATCATGTGGGCTAGTTTCAATCAGCTAAGCATGAAGATAAATAAATATAAATAGATTCACTGATGAAAGAGTGGCCATCATTATGGGAACAACTTTAAAACATTATTATATAAAAATAAAGCCAAACTTCCCACAGATAAGGAGAATAATTAAACTTTTAGGAGTTTTGATAAAACATTACGACAGACGATTGGGAATTTTCATACCAGGTGAACTATTTCTGGCTTGCTAATAGCCGAACCACGTTTTGCCGCCCCCTTTTCACTTGTGCTGGTTACGCTTGCTGTGGAAAACAAACTCTCCAGCTCGGATAAATCAATATCAGGAGCCCTGACAAACAGTGCAAAAGTGAACACAGCTTTAATGAAGAGATGATCCATATCTCAAATAAGTGAAGGAACTCCCAAGCCCAGAATTAAAGATATATTTTATGATGAAAAATAGCACATACTAGAATTAGCTAGTAATTGTCACAAATAACATATTTCATACATAATAAACGAGTGGTGTGAGCAATTTAAACTCATCAGAAATAAATCAATAGATGCAAAAAGATGTGATGACATATTATGAATAGAAAATCGT
Organism: Cenchrus purpureus; assembly: GCA_022644695.1. NCBI lineage: Eukaryota > Viridiplantae > Streptophyta > Magnoliopsida > Poales > Poaceae > Cenchrus > Cenchrus purpureus. The sequence goes on from CP053466.1 coordinate 22,230,209, forward strand.
GCTATAATATGTCAAATAGCAGCTACCTAGCCTGATTCCCTTGTTTTTGGGCATCAGCCCAGAGACTTCCTTGCATTGCTCTAGTAACTTTCACCCAATGCAGAGGCTTTAGTGAAGCCTTTTTGGGAGGGTTACTTTGTTGTGCCAATCCAATGCCACGACCTTTAGTTGATCCAATAGTGTTGCCCCGTCCCCTTCCTAATAATGGAGGTGGCGGTGCTGCTGCGTTTGAGATCTTTGTGCTTGGGGGTGGTGGAGGTACAGTTCCAGGAGGTTTTGGTGCTTGAGGTGGTGGGGGTGGGGGCGCAGGGGTTTTCTTTCCATTCATCAGGGGAGGTGGTGGTGGGGCCGGAGGTGTTTTTTTATTAGCACCAGGCAGTGGCGGGGTGGGGTGGGGGTGGGGATGGAACAGCAGGGCCAGCAGTTCTTGATGAAGTACCAGGTGGTGGCGGCGGCGGAGGAGGTGGTGGTCCTTTTGAAGTAGCAGCAGCAGCAGTTGTAGGTGCTTTGCTAGAAGAGGGAGGGGGAGGAGGGGGTGGCGGAGGGCCTTTATTAGCTATTCCGTGGGCGGTCGTGGCGGAGGTGGAGGAGGTGGTGGTGGGGCTGCACTAACATTTTGCTGTTTTGCTGCCCCAGAATTTGGCATAGGCGGCGGCGGAGGAGGAGGAGGAGGAGGAGGAGGCTGTGAAGGAGGCATACTGTTAATTCGAGGAGGTGGCGGTGGTGGTGGCGGTGGAGGGGGCGGTGAAGGAATATGATTGCTTCCACCCGGTGGTGGCGGTGGCGGAGGAGGAGGCTGTGGAGGACCTACACTGCTAATCCGAGGTGGCGGAGGTGGCGGTGGCGGTGGAGGAGGTGGTGATGAGAAAGCATAATTACTTCCACTTGGTGGTGGTGGTGGCGGCGGCGGCGGGTGGGTGGTGAAAATGGTAGCCTGTTACTTGGTAGCTCCTGCAGTGATTTTGTTAGGGGTGCACTTGGCCCAGTTGCTGGCACAGATGAATCCAAAAGGCTAGACGGTACCCCATAAGGAGGCGTAGGCGGTTGAGGCTGGTGAGGCAGGGATGAGCTGTTCATTGACAGAGTAGCTGCAAAAGTTGCGAGAGTTTAGAATCAAACTTTTAATTAAACAAAAAAGGTACATAAAAGAAAAACAATGGAAAGGACAGTGATGGGACCCTGAAATCTGTGGCCTCATGAAACATAAAGCAGAGTTTATCTCGTATAGACTGTAACATTATCATGAAGTTTCCAAAGCAGAAATTAGTTCATGTAAGAAGTTATACCACTGGATTCAGAATCTTCAGTAGTAGGATCATGATCAATGTTCTCTGAGTCGGATGAGTTTCCACCATGTTGAACCTTCTCATGATCAGCTGAACCAACAGAATCAGAAGCCACTGAATATTTTTCTTCATCAGAATCAAGTGGAGACATCAGTGGCATCTGTAGACCAACTTTAGCTTGCATTTTTGAGAGTTCTTTCATGTCATTGAGTATAAGCTTTTGAAATTTCTCCTGCAGCGAGTTTGCTGAGAATTCTTTGAGCAACCAATAGGCAGCATCATCACTGCTTTCAATCCAGTCAACCCCACTGAAGAGTTCTTGAACAGCTGAAAAGGCTTCAATTGGTAAACCACCCTTCATATCACCGTTCAGTGTTGCTGTCGGAGCTCTTGTGGGAGACATGCCCCCAATTTCACAAAACAGCACCTACATTTTCAAGTTCATGTTAGTGATCCATTTTAGTTCAGGGTAATTCCAAAGTAGTTTGTGCATCAATTTTTACCTCTGCTCTAAAATTCTTCGGATAGCGCTCTTTTGAACCCCAGAGTATATCCACATCATCGCTATTCAGCATCAATATATTTGAACGTATAAAAGCAGTATTGAACATTATCCTAAACATCATAACTTCCTTCTCTGGATCAAGATCGAGATGTACACACTCCAGAACAATATCTCCCTGGACTAGACATTGTATATCAATTTTTATCACATCACAATCCTCCTGCATGATAACATCCTCAACGATGTCAACCTAAAATATAGAGTCATAGAAAGCAACTGAATTGTTCATGTTGAATTCCACAAACCACCTACCTGCCGATAGTGCCGTAGAGATTTCTTCTTTGGCATAGAAAAAATCATGTTGGCCATGCTAGCATTCTTGCCAAGAAGATTTCGCCCAAAAATGCGGACTAATGGCCTGCATCCATTATCAGAATCAAAACTTGGAATGGCTCGAAGAATCAGGCAATCCAAAGAGAGTGCTCTTTCCATTGGAGGCCACTCCGGAGATATATTTCTTCTGGCCACATACTGCATGTAACGGAGTTGAGACGGCATTGGATTGAGTGCAGAAAAGAGTTGTAGGAACCCTTTAGGTGCCTCACGATAAATAATGTCCAGAGTTTTATGATCAGCGCCATGCAATTTCTTGTAAATGAGAAGACAAGATAACAGAAAAGCCAATAATGGCCAGGTCCCTCTTTCACAATGGAGTAATATAATATTCTTATTGTTCCCACTAGATAACCAGTGCTCACAGACACGAAGGAAATGCTGAATAAGAGACAGAGGAAGGACAGGGCAGCCTTCAAAATGACGGGGGTAATCAATGACTGGAATGTTGTATTCACTCAGTATATCAGCAAGCTGGCTTCTCTTATCTCCATCTCTAAAGTTAATCGCCAGGAATGAAGATTCTACATGTTCTTCATGCAATTCTGTAAGAATTTCATTCAAATAGACTGGGTACATTCCCTGAGGCAAAACTTCAGTGCTGAAGCATGAATCAAAAACTGTAGGATGCCAAAAAAAATTATGATCAGTTGAAGCAGTCATACATAAACATAAGTAATGTGATCTAGGAACGCAATCAATATAGCAAAACCCTCTATTCGTACCATAGATCCTGTCAATAAACTCCAGTAGTCCATCAGGAGGCCTCTTGTAGAAGAATCTACTTAGCAGTGACATCTCATGGGAATGAAGAAATGTTGTGATAACTGCTCAGGATTTAAGTGTTTACCCACAAGCACTGCAAAAGTAAAATGATTTCATAAGAACTAACTATAAGGTGTATGGGCATGATTATCATATCTGAAAATTGGCATGAATTATGTCTGGCTAATCACTTTAACTATCAGGTGTATCATGTATGAGCTGGTTATCATATCTGAATATTAGAGTGAAGTATGTCTGGTTAGTCATTTTAACAATTAGGATTGCAGCAACTAGTAGAGGTCTGATTAGTCAACTCCTATAGGTCCATTATGTTGCTAAAAACCTAAAAACAACACTTAAACTGCTGATTCAGAAGTTTCATGGTCCAAGTCCCCCTCACCATGCATTGCAGCACCATCTAAAAGTGTAGCATTTCTAATCAAGGATGTAGCCATATCAGCTCAATAGAGCTTGTTTCCATTATGACAATTGACAACAACTTAAAACATTTAGGTAACAGCCGACTCCAGAACCAGAGCCGTACAGTTCAAATGCAGTAACAGAGTTTACACCTGTACAATGTAAATGTATGCCAAGGCATTCTAAAATTGTGCATTCTCTCGTCTGTGCACTTCTTACTGACCACAGACAGACTGTTATGAGTGTTGCGCTCAAGCTAATTAGTTATGAGCTAATTAGAGGAAATACCAATGGAAGTTCCCGTGAACTCGCTATGTGAATGGTCTATGTATGCATTGTTCAGTGCAGGGGTGCATTTGGTTGCGAATGGGGATTCAGTTGAACCATGGAAACGTGTTGGGGAAACAAAACCGCGCCAGCAACTTAATCGGTACCAATAACTCGTACGGTGTGAGCCAATGCCGATCCTACGCGGTAAATAAGAACTTATCAATCGAATCCGCCAACAAAACCTGCTGTGCCACACACGAATCCCCAACTAACTGAATGAAGTGGGCAGGGATTGCTGAGCGGTTCGATTGGGAACGTAGCTCTTAGGAAACGGGAGTCCACCGAAGCGAGCTTAGGATCACTTACCAACAAAAAAAACGACACGAACCGAATCCACGCCCGCGTGGATCTCCCGCTCCGCTGGGGCGAGCGAGGAGCGCCGCCGCCGCCGTTTCGCCTGGCCGCAGCAGACTGTGGGAGCGCGCGGCGCCGACCCAGTAGCAGGAGCCTAGGGTTTGGAGCAGTGGTGGAGGGGAAATTTTTGAGCTGGGAAAGGGGAGGGGGAGTGCGATTTTCCCTCCGCTTTTTTAAGATTTCGGGGGGTTGCTTTGGCTTCTCTGTTCTCTCTCGGCGGTGTGCGGCGCAGCAACTTCGAATCGGGTGAAGGACGAGGCCGAGAGGAGGGGAGGATCTGGGTTTGGCGTGGGCGTTTCGGTTTTGAGCGTTTCGGTCGTGTGGATGGGGGTGGAACAGTGGAAGGTGCGTCCGGGCCCGCGTGGCGGCGGGTGCAGGGGCGCCGAGGGTTTTTCTTTTTCAGCTGGTGGGGGCGGTCGCGGGTCGGACGTCGGAGGCGGGTTCGACGGCGAATCGGCGATGGATCGCGGCCGCCGAGCTCGATCGATCGGATGTCTCGTGTCCTGTTCCTGCCTCTCTCTGTTTTTTTTAGATAAAAGGCCAGCTTTATTGCAAAGCTAAAATGTTTGACTGGGCATACCAATTTGCAGAACGAGCAGACGCATAAACAGCAACAAAAGAGCGACAGGCACACAAAGGTCCAGAAAATGCTGCACGCACCACTCTCTACACACCCTCTATCCAAAAGCATCTACCCAGAACAGACCTAGGTACACCCGGTTCAAAGACAAAGAACAAAAGGAAGCATGCAGCGTCGAGTTACAAAGTAAAGCATATAACAGAAGCTCAGCTGCGCAACAACTTCAATCTTCAGAGTTTAACAAAGACAGTCGATGTCTTAGCTTGTGAATCACCAAATCTATCCACAGTCGCGCCTGCTCCTTGCTCAGCTGCATGAAAGAAATCGTTCGGTAAACTCTCTGTTTTTTCCCCTAGTGAGAGCGCGAAATAAACTCTCGTGGCTGACACAACAAAGCACTGGAAGAAATAGAGTTTCGATTTGTAATTTTCGCGGTAGCTGAGTGGCTGGTTTACAGTTGTCTAGGAAAACTATTATCGAAACAAAAGACTTTCACATAAATGCTACCGAGGAAACTATTACCGCCAGGCTGCCACGTAGCTTTTTTTTAAATAATCACGCTTTTTTAGTATTTGTAGAAGACATTTTTGTAACAGGGACTCCTGTGATGGATGATCCACGCGGCTTTTTTTAAAAATAATCACGATTTTTTAGTATTTGTAGAAGACATTTTTGTAACAGGGACCCCTGTGATGGATGATCGATTCTGAAATGTTGAGGTTCTTCGTCTAATATCAATGTCTGATGTAGATGACTCCTGAGAAGAGAAACAGGGATTTGTGGTGCATGCATCGAGAGAGTTGTGGAGGAAAACCATCACGCTCAATCAAACAAAAAGATGAGAAAAGGGACCGGATGGGTGGGTGTGAGAGAGCAGCAGTGGACATGTTTGGTCACGTCGACTAGGCGTGCAACTTGGTCCACTTTGGTTGTAACGTTAACGTAGCAACGAGAAATATGAAAGATGAATCTTCGTAAATTTTTCATAAGTGAAGCTTCATAATTCGAGAGATATTCCTTCCGCTTTCCGATTCGAGAAAACAAAATTGGAGAGAAGTCTCAGTTAATCAACCTCTGAACATTTTCGCCAAAACTCTCAATATTTCTGCTGGGCCAAGGTCTAAAAAAAAGTTCTGCTGGGCCCAACAGAGCCATGGGCCATGGTTCTCCTCGCGCTCATCCTCTGCTCGCCACCACCTCGCTCGCACGCCGCCGTCTCCGGAGCGGCGGAGCTCCGGCGCATCCCGGAACCCGCTTCGCTGCCCCCCGCACATCCGCGATGCGGCGCGCTGGCCAAGCGCTGCAATGCGCCACCGCTTGCCGCTGTTCGTAGTCACCGACTGTCAAATTCAAGGAAGCCCGTACCGAAGTTTGGCGGCCGATCATGACGTTTCAGGTCTCCCCGCCACCTCCGAATGCCGGAACGGGTCCGCCCCTCGTCGCTGCCACTTCCGCTCTGGTGAGGGCTACGCGCCGCAACTGGCACAGCTCTCCGGATCCGCCTCCTACTCGCTGCTGGCAGAGGTAATTTGCATTGCTAGATCTCAGGAGAACTGTGCGGTTATACCTGGGCCCTGGGGCATAAGTGTAGGGATGTTTGTGTTGCATTGTGGGTGGGGAATGGCCACGCACAATTACATGGCACGGCTTGATGATAATGTTGGCATGTCGCCACATTTCCACATAATTCTGACCTATGGGTAGCACATGTAGTAAAACCCTTATGATACCCTTCTGACGTTCGGTCACATTCTGAGCCATGAATTGGAAAAGTAGACCACCTTACTAAGGTGTGCAGGGACTTGGAGGAGTAATACACAATATTGAAAGGTGCAGAGGAATCATAGGAACAACTTTTCAAGGTAATCACAACTTATTACACAGCGAAACTGACAAATTCACATGCCAGCTTATTACACAGCAAACCATCAAAGTGGAAATGAGTTTTGGCGTGATATGTTTCTACTTAAGTTATTACACAGTGAAACTGACAAATTCACATGTCATGTGACCTGGTACAGTGGAACTATCCAAATTCATTGTATGCTATATCTAAGCATTTGCTTCGTCCACGTGAAATTAACCATACATCCTAATCATGGTACTATATCCTCCATGTTTTGTGGCACAGGATGGCTTTCAGACTAGATATATGGCTTAGGTGGTATCTGTAGATTCTGCAGCCTTCCTGTCAGCATGTTTACCACCTTCGTCATTGATGGCCGGTTTTTCGGGTTCCACTGAATACACCAGAGTGCCACAATGGCCATCTGTTTCACCTTTTCTTTCTCCTCTGTTGCAATCTCCCTATTAAGTACCAGTTCCTGCTCAGCAATTACTCTCTCGTAGATCCACTGTGGGAGGTAAACCTCGTTTTGGTTCTCAATACCTGGGTCTGAGTTCCTCCTTCCACTCACCATCTCTAACACCAACATGCCGAAACTGTAAACGTCTGACTTGTACGATATCCCACCGAAATTCCGAGAATATAGCTCCGGTGCAATATAGCCCATTGTGCCTCTTGCTGCAGTCAAGGTAACAATGCTTTGGTCCCTTGCACAAAGCTTAGCAAGGCCAAAATCTGAAATTTTCGGGTTGAAGCTGCAGTCCAGCAAGATGTTGTGAGGTTTGATGTCAAAGTGGAGGATGCGCTGGTTGCATCCTTGATGTAGGTACTCCATTCCTCGAGCAATGCCTGTAGCAATCTCTAGCATCTTATGAGGTACTAGGAGCTTTTGGGAAATATTAGAATCATGCAAGAATATATATCTCTCCAATGACTCGTTAGGCATGAGTTCGTAAATAAGGGCACGTCGTGTCCCTTCAGAGCAAAAGCCCAGGAGACGGACAATGTTTGCATGGTGGATTTTTCCAATGGTTGCTACTTCGTTGATGAAATCTTCTCCCTCTCCTGTAGAGTTCTCTAGCATTTTGACCGCTACTGGCACACCATTTGGTAGTTGTCCTTTGTAAACACTTCCAAAGCCACCCTGGCCTACTTTTTCCTTGAACCGTCTTGCTATCTTCTTTACTTGGGGGAAAGTGTACCTTGTTGGTTTTGATGTGCCATATGTCTTGAGAAACATTTCTACTTTCAAATGTATTGCTTCATCATATTTTTTCTTCAGTGAAAGATAGAGTGCAGCGGACACCAGAATAAGGAAGGTGGCTACCGATGTTGTAGCTGAACAAAAACAAACGAGCTAGCTGCATTAGGAATAAACAGTTATGTCTCACAATCAAATTTCTTGTTTGGAAACTATTTTTATGTTATTCTTGAAACATGATAGTATAAAAGTTGTTGTAGCAACATGTCACAATCAAACTTGTTGTTTGGAAATATTCTTGTGTTTATTCTTGAAACATGATAGCATAAAAGTTGGGTTGTAGCAGCAGAAAATAGAATAAAAACTGTAATATTTTCAATGGCAACATTACCTGCAATTAGGATGACATGTGAACCTGTACATATGAAGAGCGGAAATTAGTCTTCCCATGGTTTAATTTTGACAAGAGAAAGTGCACTTTGAGAATGTTGACACAAACTGTTTGCTGACTCCTAAATTGACATTAATTTTAATTTTAAATATCCGGTGTTATACTGATTTTCAACCTCCCATTATTATGCTACGCTATAGGGAAGTTGCAACATATCTGTGCTATTTACACTGGTTCGGTATTTGAAATTTGGATCAGAACTTAATTAGAAGCTTCCTCTGTCAGTAAATCAAGGTTCTTAGCCTTTATAAAAATATCTATTGCAAGGTTTTTACTCAATAATGTGTTATGGCTGATGGATAGGTTGAGGTATGAAAAACGTGGAAGCAGACTAGCCCTCTAACGAGGCTCTGAGGAAGGGATTAGATGGATTGGGTTTAGTCTTGTTTTAATTTCCTTGACAAAAGATGCAGTTGGCATTATATATCCCTAGCAATTGAGGTATCAAAACCAATCTGCTAACTACCAAATCTCCTATCTAAGAAACAGCCAGATTTCCTAACTAGGCTATTAAACTCAAAAACCAACCAAAGGATTCAGCTTATCTCTTAAGCCGCTGGGTCGGCCGGGCCCTTGGCCGATCCTTGTGTTGTCTCAGTTGTCTACTTTTTCTACTTTGTATGATGATAGTAGCCCTCGCCCACAAATGAGTCCACAACAAATGACATTACCTTTCACCCATATGGGTTTACACTTGTACATGTAGGTATATTGCACATGTACTATTACGGCATCAAGATGCCTTGAATGCATACATTTATAATTAAATCACCAATCAATATCCTGATGACTGCACTGCCCAGTGCCCAGATACAAATGCATACATTTTAACTGTAGGTAAATCTTGCGTGAAGTTTGAAAACATTACATACTGTAGTGTTACTTATATAATGCAGAGTTTCGTTGCACGGAAGACAGGAGAAACTAAATCTGTATTACTAAATATGCATTTTGGGTGCAACTTTGGGACACCAAAGAGTATGGGATCTGGAGACTAGGAAGCCAATACCGTGATGCTGGCAGAATGCTTGTTTGCTGATCGAACTGAATCCACAATGCCGCCCTTCCTTTTCGCACCTTTGGCAAGCGCCAGTGATGTTGTTAAGGTGCCAATTGAGTGCTGTTTCACCAAAGTTGATTGCTCTGTTTGCCTTTTGGTTGAAGAATGAAACAACCAAGAATGTCTCATGAATGGGGCCGTCTTTATCATAAAGGTAGGGTATTGGGATGCCTTTTTCAACCACCACACAGCCCATGGGAAGAGTTGACATATCTGTATCAGGTCGCACCAGGTACCAGAGCTGGCTTGCATTGTTACTGAGGCTTGCGCAAGAGCTTGGACCAACCACACCATCTTGAGTTGTTGCTACTGTTGAGCAACTTACTAGTACTGAATCAGGATATGATTGTGAGACAGGTGTGTACACATCAGTTGATTGATTTCTTGATACGAGCTTCTGAAGTGGGCAGCGTGCTGATGAGTCTGCCAGCGGGATGGCGTTCATCACACGATGCCTGTAATATATTGCGGTTACTTTGCAGGTGCCAAGAACCGGATGATCCAGGATCGTGTCATGGCCGTAGCATGATAACTGCATCCCAGGTACCCCGCATGATGGTGGATGGGTTGAAAGCCGAAATGGGAACCTGATCTCTGGTCCATGTTTGCCGCCGCATCGATGCGATGGACAAGTTTTGAGGAAGTCATCATCTTCCCATGATGCAGTGGCATAATTGAGAAGCAAAAGCAGCAGCGCTGTGAGAAGAAATTTATGCAAGTTCATGTATATGTGGAGGTGAAGGTGGGCGAAGAGAAGGTTGCGGGCTTGCGGCTTGCTAGTTGGGAATCCCTCAAAGTCGGTACCTGTTAGCTTTTACCCTCTTGGTCTTGGGACTTGGGAGGACCGATGCTGTGCTTGTCAGGATTGCTGCTTGCTGAGGAGGAATTTTCCATCTGCCAATGAAACTTCTGCTGCTTGCTAGTAACGTGGTTTTTGGAAATGAGTGGTGTCACTGTTTCCTTGTCACATTAGACCAAAATTATTCTTGTCAGTTACTACCCTGCAGAAACCCTCCATAGCTTCACTGTTTTTTAGAAAACAACTTCATGAGCAACTTCATGAGTGGGAGAGAGTTATATTTTTGCAGCTTCACCGCAGGTGCTTAACTCGATGAGCGAAGCTGCAGGTTTCGACTGAGCCGGCAGAGAGAGCCTGGCCGTCGGCTATCGAAGTCAGTTCGTCCCATAAAGCTGCATCAACGGGCCCTTTATCAGAGTACGGGAGTGCCGAATTCTGATAAGGCTTGTGATGTGTGTGTGACTGGTGAGGAGTATTTTTGACAGCTGTCGGAGTAGAAGTCCCATCCAAGCTCTTGTTCGCCTCACTTATCCGCCACCAACCACATATTTTTGTTTCACACCATATCAGCATCAGCCAACAGTCAGTAATATTTTTCTCTTACAATAAATCCACCAGCTACTAGCCAGCAAAATAGAACCGGTGGCTGATGCAAGTGAAAATGAAGAAATAAAGAAGAGGAAACAAAATATAAACAAATTGAAAAAGAAACACTGCCGAGACGGCAGCATGACAATCATGTCGAGCGAATCATGCTCGTGAGCTCGTCTTTGTGCTCAAAGTAGTGAAAATTGCTTATAGTTTTGTTAACTCAGGCTGCTACGTGCTACCGATTGACCGTGCCAAGTTGCCATCCCTTGGTTGCGAGCGTGAACCTGTCGTCCATATTTTACTAAGTTTACTAATTACTACCAAACCCTTCTCTCACGCCTTTCAGATCAGCACGAAAACACAAGTAGAATGTAGATAGAAGACAATACAGGTGTTTTATTCCTCAAATCGATACTTAGAATATGAGTGCTCCTTCGATATATATGCTCCAAACTAATTATAGAATTTTGTTAAGAGCTCACGAGCAACCGAATAAGGATTATGACTTCTGATTCTTCTCCGTTCTATAATTAGACCGAGTCTGGTTGTTTCAAATTACCCCGACCGATTACTGCAAATGTGCATGCTTCATAAAAAAACTCCATCTGGAAACTCTGGAAAATAAAATAATTGTTTGGAGAAAATAGTACATATCAACCATTGTATTACACATGTTTCCTAATTGAAAACGACATCTTTTTTCTTCAGCCTTATTCCTCATTGAAAACTTGTATGATAATACATGGTACTTCTATTTTCATAGTAAATCACTATATAGGAGTTTTGAATTCTGATAACTCATAACCGATAAGGTTTGTTGGTGATAGCTGAGTGACTGGTGAGAAGAATTTACATTTGTCTAGCTTTCAGTGATAGTAGTGTGTAGTTGTCATTGCATTCCGTCCTTTTAAGGCAGTAAAGAGTAATAAACAACGAGAAACAACTAACTGTAATATCTGTCCAATTTGAAAGTTCTGAGGATGATTGGAACAAATTAAGAGCTATTCATTTAGAAGTCATGCATTGAAAAATATTATATACATATAGAGAAGTACCAAGAGATACCAAACTACACGGATTGGCTTGTAGTCCGATGGTAAGGAGTAGGGTTACCATTACGTGTGTTCATAGGGGTGAGTGTGCGTGCGTGTTCTGAGCGTTTGTGTTGTACTGCGTTGCAAATGTGCATGCTTCATAAAAAAAACTCCATCTGGAAACTCTGGGAAAAAATAATTGTTTGGAGAAAATAGTACATATAAACCATTGTGTTACACATGTTTCCTAATTGAAAACGACATCTTTTTTCTTCAGCCTTATTCCTCATTGAAAACTTGTATGATAATACATGGTACTTCTATTTTCACAGTAAATCACTATATAGGAGTTTTGAATTATGATAACTCATAACCGATAAGGGTTGTTGGTGATAGCTGAGTGACTGGTGAGAAGAATTTACATTTGTCTAGCTTTCAGTGATTGTAGTGTGTAGTTGTCGTCCCATCCTTTTAAGGCAGTAAAGAGTAATAAACAACGACAAACAACTAACTGTAATATCTGTCCAATTTGAAAGTTCTGAGGATGGAACAAATTATGAGCTATTCATTTAGAAGTCATGCATTGGAAAAAAATATTATATACATACAGAGAAGTACCAAGAGATACCAAACTACACGGATTGGCTTGTAGTCTGATGGTAAGGAGTAGGGTTAGCGTACATGTGTTCATTGGGGTGAGTGTGCGTGTGTGTTGTGAGCGTCTGCATTGTACTGTGTAATTCTAAAAAAAAAAGAAATACCAAACTACGACCGATACCAACAACATTAGGACCCATATCCAATTTAATTTGATTTTTCAATTACCTTCCTCAGATCAATGGCCAGCAAATTTTTTTTGAAAGGATGGCAAGAGTTTTGCCGAATTTTTATTAGAAGAGGAGAACAAACAGGTACATAAAAAGTAAAAACACAACTAGGACAACCGAGGCAAACCAGACCACCCTACCACTAGGGTTTCCGGAACCAGACTCCACCGCTAAGAAAAACACAGGAACAGGGACACAAGCAGCGAAGGAAAAGAGCGAGACCACAACTGAGACTGCAAAAACAACCACGAGCCACCTAAAGGGGAGAAAAAAAACGCCTGAGTCTGCTTGTGGTGATCTTGTCGCCAAATGGAACTGTTGAACCTCTTCTCGGGTGAGGAAGGTCACTTCCTCAAAAGTTTTTGCCTCTTGATTGAAAGTCAGTCGATTCCGTTCTTTCCCGATGTTCCACCAGAAGGAAATGATAAGGCAATCAAAGTGTGCTTTATGGTGCTTCTTAAAAAGTTTTCTACTTTTCTTCCACCATCCCAAAATTGAACTCACGCTAGAGCTTGGCAGCAGGTCGGCCAGATTGTACCATCTGGTGAGTTGTTCCCAGACCTGCTTTGTGAAGGTGCAATCCTTGCAGAGATGTGTTGGTGTTTCCGACTTGCCGGCGCACAACTTGCAAACCGAGTCGTTGGGCCACCCTCGTTTCTCGAAATTATTTGCCGTCAAAATCTTTCTGTGTAAAAGGAGCCAGGCGAAGAAACGACATTTGGGCTCGGTCTTGGCTTTCCAGATTGGTCTGATGTTAATTTTTTTGTTCGACCTTGGAACTGAATGCGGTAAGCACTTCTTGTGAACTATTCCGCATCTGTTGTCCACTTCCATCTGATTTGGTCGTCTTGTTGAGTGTCGTACTCCTGGCTGTGTATTTTCTCCCATAGAGTGGCGTGCTCACAAATTTCTTCCCCCGTCATTAAGGGACAGACTGTCAGAGGTTTAGATCTGCACAGCCCAAAGGGGGGTTAATCCCGGTGGTTTATTTAGATTCGGTAGGGGGCGATCTAGAGCTAAGAACTCAATGGTTATGCAAGAGCACACGGAACACGGTGAGTTTATACTGGTTCGGGCCTCCGGAGAGTAAAACCCTACGTCTAGTTGTTGGTGTAGATTGCTTGAGGATTAGTGAGTCGTACATCAGGAGACACCCTGTCCGCCTTATATTGGCGAGCGGACAAGGTCGGACGCCCAGATTCCTGGTCGGTTACGACCAGGAGACCTATCTCTAGTTGATTTACAACTATTCCCCGTAATTCTCGGAAAGCTTGTCGGATCTCGTCGCCATCTTGTCGTGTAACCCAAGTCTTGCAGTCGTTCCGAATAAGGTCTTCAGGAAGTCGTGTGGGCCACAGATCAGGTCTGTTGGGCCCACTACCAGGTCGGTAGGTCTTCTGGTGGGCCGGACCCACTTGTCGGAGACGGTCATGAGCCTAGTCGGTGGGGACCCAGTGGTACCCATGTCCCACAAGCCTCCGAGCGATGTGTAGGCGCAGCGAGCTTTGATGGAATCATGACGAAGTCGTGGAGTCATCGACAAGTCGAATAGCGTGCACGTCGGTCAAAAAGAAGAAAGTAGCTAGCTTAGCAGCCGACCTGTTTGTGATATTCCGAGCGTAGCGAGGTCAAGTGCCGACCTAAAGGAAGTAGACTTCTAGTGGGTCGAAACGACGAAGAAAAAATAGAGGGCATTTGAAAAACACACTCGTAGAGTAGTCCCTGAGCATTGAAGTAGGCAGCAAGACTGCTTCGATGATCCAAAAAGAGAAGAAGAAGAAATAGAGGGCATCGAAGACACTCTCGTAGAGTAGTCCTCGAGCATTAAAGTGTGCAGCATGGCCGGTTTGATGGTCCAAAAAAGAAGAGAAGAGATGCGATCTTGGTCGTGAATAATCAGTTGTAGAGACACTCAGATATCCTGCATAGCTGCAAAGAGTCTAGCAGAGCCACTCGAGGTATGCCGACCTCAATAAGGACTCATGTTAACAGCACCAAGCATCCGGAGATGCCTGGCAGGGCCAGCATGGCGCGCATCCCTTAGAGAGGCCTTCATACCACAAAGCAGACTTTGCAATGGTGCCCAGAGCAGGATGGCAGGGCTAGAAACGCACACCGACTTGAGGAAGGTCACACATCTAAGGTGCCCAACTAGGTGGCAGAGCCATAACAGTACCGAGGTATTGAAAGACCAAGGTACTGAGACACGCTGACCTCAGGAAGGTCATTTGGTGCCCAGACGACCTAACATAGCTGCCAAGCGTCCAGCGAGCCAGGGTACCGAGGTATTGTTGATCGAGGTAACAGGCACACCGACCTTCAGGAGGCCCGTCGAAAATCGTAGACTTGATTGATCTTGACTCCAGGCGTCCATACGGATCTGGCATAGCAGTGAGGCACACCTACCTCAGTAAGGTCTTCAATCGAACCTACGACCATTCTGCTCAGGAAACAGAAATATAAGCTGATTGGTATTAGGTCCGTTTACACTGTAGAGCCATTATGGGTGCAACCAGGATGCAAAGCCATAGTGGGTGCAATTAAGACGCAGAGCCAGTACGGGTGCGAATACTGTTGAACGAAGTTGCAGCAGGTCGTAGAGTTTAAGAGGTCGTAGAACTAGTAGGCACAAGACCATATAGCAGCGGGGCCGTTTGACACAGAGTCAGGCTAGTAGCATAAGCAAACTGTGGAGTCACGGGGTAATAGTACAAGATACCATGAGATCACCAATCAGCTTGCCCACCACAACAAGACAAAGTGATGCGGATAAGATCAGGCAGGGGCGCGCACTATGCAAGAGTGACTGGTGAGAAGAATTTACATTTGTCTAGCTTTCAGTGATAGTAGTGTGTAGTTGTCATTGCATTCCGTCCTTTTAACGCAGTAAAGAGTAATAAACAACGAGAAACAACTAACTGTAATATCTGTCCAATTTGAAAGTTTTGAGGATGATTGGAACAAATTAAGAGATATTCATTTAGAAGTCATGCATTGAAAAATATTATATACATATAGAGAAGTACTAAGAGATACCAAACTACACGAATTGGCTTGTAGTTCAATGGTAAGGAGTAGGGTTAGCATTTCGTGTGTTCATAGGGGTGAGTGTGTGTGTTCTGAGCGTCTGCGTTGTACTGTGTTGCAAATGTGCATGCTTCATAAAAAAACTCCATCTGGAAACTCTGGAAAAAAATAATTGTTTGGAGAAACACTACGTGAAAAAAAAATATTGATAACAGGCGCGGATGGCCATTGGCAACAGGCAAAACGCCCATTACCGATCAAACGTTACAAATGAGCTAACAAAGGTAACGGGCCGATGCCCGCTATTGATGACACGTAAGTGTAACGGGTGTCTAACAAAGATCGTTACCACAACTACCGGGTCACTGAAATGATCGTTTCTCGGCCCACAGGGCCTTTGGTAATAGACGCAGACCGAGCCCGTTAATCATAACACGTATTTGTAATGGGCGTCTTACTTACAAAACTAGTTACCGGTCACCGAAATGCGGGCCGGCGTCTCCTTTGTCTCGACGAAAGCATCAACTTTTAGGGCCTACCGGTCAGTATTAGTAACGGGCCTTTATGCGTTCCGTTATAGTGTTGTCATACTTGTAACGGGCGTTCCAAGTGAAGACCATTACTCACGGATCAGTTTTTGTAACGTGTCTTACTTAACATCCGTGACCGATACGTAGGGCACCTAAGAATCGCCTGCTTTTCCCGCATCCTCGAACCGCGCCAGATTTGGTACCATCAGATCGTGGGGTCGCATCTCGGAAACAACAGATTTGGCAGCCACCACAACAATGCAAGGAGACAACACAAACACATTCTCATCACATATATACACAAGCAAGATCACATATATACACAATGCAAGATCACATCAAGGTCCTCATCAGATCGACATGCATGCTAAAGTTTCAAGTTCCTCATTGGTGCTTTGTTTGGATGGAGTCCTGAGAAAACTGCCTAAACCAGGCAACAACATCGACCAAGCGTGTTTCTTAGACTAAACAAACCTGAATGCAGCAAGTTTCAAGTTTGTCAGGCAGTACAATGAACTCACGGTGCACCATTATAGAAGTTATCGTTTCGGTCGAGGATCTCCTTAAGAATGTACTCACACAACATCTCCCGGACCGGCTTTAGATCTTCTGTAGAAACATTTAGGGCAGCTTTGAAATCTTGCAAAATACAATCATAACGAGAATACAAGTACAAATCAGTTTCTAAAATCAAATGGTGAATATGAGCAGAGACAATGCTTAGCATTATCTACTTACAGCAGCCTTCTTGATGTGAGGTATGTTTTCGAGTAGTCTAAACATATTGAATGCCACATGGAATCCATGCAAAAAGGACCCCGATGTCTGCTGAGTGCACTACGCATCGAGGTACCAAAATGACAAGTTAATGCAGTACCAAATTAGTATGAAGGGACCATAAAAAAACCTCGGTCTTACAATGGTATTTGGCTTGTGCTTGAGTGTCTGATTGGTTTTTAGCCTTTTCTTCTTTCCTTTCATCACTTCGTCCTTTGGGCATATATTTTCAAAGGCCCTGCATGATCAGCAATATCGATTAGAAACACTAAGAGATTGAATTTTATGAACAAAACCTACAAGATACGGACCAATTCACAAGCATTCGGAGGTCATCGAACTTTCGCGCGGGATGATGTTTAGCAGAATCTAGATACCAAACCTCTTTAAACTTCATACAAATGATCAGTGTTACAAAGTGGCCACCGGTGCAGAAGGCACCCACCACATAGTCCTTCATCATTGCATTTCTCAATGTTTGTACTACAAGGGTAACCTCCTTAGCAATCTTTGTGGTCGTGAGAACCTGTGGATCCAAAAACCCAACATTGATCTTCATCTTCACTGCCTTGTCCATCATTTTTCTACAAAAAATCCAAATGTTAGCATGCACGAACTTTGTGGTCAAAATTAGAAATATTTTGTTTGGTTTTAAGGG
Organism: Cenchrus purpureus; assembly: GCA_022644695.1. Lineage (NCBI taxonomy): Eukaryota > Viridiplantae > Streptophyta > Magnoliopsida > Poales > Poaceae > Cenchrus > Cenchrus purpureus. The sequence continues at coordinate 22,247,643 of CP053466.1, forward strand.
ACTTACAATGTCCACAACCTCAAGAAGGTATCATCCAGAGCAACTAAGGTTATAAGGTCATACACGTCACTGAATGCAATGTTTAACATTAAATCACCATCACCTTTAAAGGAGTCTTCAGGCAACTTTGCGAAAACTAAGTTTATCCTTACTGTGTTCCATGGCGTAAGCATGCAACCTGGCATAATTCGGTCCGTGACTTGTAAGTCCGCCCGACAACATAGGCTGTGAGCTTGTATTTTGGATCGGTTTTGTCCAAATCTGATTAAAGCTCGTCTCTGGAGAGGTTTCTGGCCCCTTCTTCTGCGATGGGCTGCTTTGCTTTCAGCGGAGATTTCTCCTCACTTTGTTGCGAGGCTCTTTATTCTTCCGCTGCTTAGGTAGGGATTATACATCCTCCTCCTGCTTGTCGATGCTCTGCTGCGTAGTTTTGCTGATCTGCTTTGCTTAGGCGGAGATTGCTGGGCTCCTCTGCTGTTGTCGATGCTCTGCTGCAAATTTCTTGATATCTTCTTGAGCTTTCTCTTCTTCGATCTTTGAGCTGCAGTACCTCCATCGATCTTTGTACCCACACTGCTACGATGTGGGTGCAAGGTTGGTATTTCTTGTAATGGGTGGTACATGGACCCTGTTCTTTGACCATTGGATCCTTAGACAGAGAGCCTCAGCTAGGATTGTTACTTCATCCCCCAATTGAGTGCAGAGGGTAGTGACTGTATTGCCCCACACATAACTAGGTTGCACCACAAAGACATACCCATCCTCACGTCTTGTATGGAGAGTCTTTTGCTATGGAAAGACAGTGGCTAGTGCGAGCTCCACTTTATTCCCGGTGCCATCCAAAAGGCTGCACTTGGTTGGCTCTGTCAGCTTATCTATTGTGTCCACATAGGTGATCGACTATCAATGTGTTGTTGACTACCTTCGTCCTCGTTGACATGCCAATGGTCTTCCTTTCTGCCACGTGCTTCTTCTTCCTCGCTGCCATGCACATCTTCTTCCTCAAGGCCATGCACATCTTCTTCCTCGCCGCTACAGACAGGTGGTGATTGGGAAGGATGAAGTACATTTTCCGGTATATGGACCACGCCTGATTGTCTTAGCATGTCGACAACTCTGATGAATGCTTCACCAACTATCTCTTCGCTCTCCGTATCAGACTTCTTGTTCCTCTTCTTTCTGTACATTCTAGCAAACTCTTCACCAAACCCTTTACCCCAGCCAAGTGAACTAGACACGCCTCGGACCCGACCTCAATGCTCACAGGTCTCAAGTCTGCGGTGAGGATATCATTCTCCCTAATCCCATGGAAAGAACCATCGCTAGCCTGAGCTGCAAGTGTTTTCACCCTAGTTGCTACGCCTACCACCGCAGGGTTACTGAATGTTATGTCCCCGCTTCCCTCACTAGTGGTCTTCCTCTTCCCTACCCTTGCCTGCAGATAAGGCCTCGAACGTCTAGGAAATTGGTCCCAAGGGTTCTGTTTTTTCCTTCTTCAGCTAGCTTTGCATCCTCCTCCTCCCACTCATTCCTTTTACGAACATAACCTTTTCTGCCCATCTTGTGTGGCTTATTATGCAATGCTCTCTTTTCCTTCATCCCCTGGCTCAATTGATGAAATCTAGGAGAATTGGTTTCCTGCACAAACACGGGCCAGTCTTCTGGTTGCAAAAAGGCATGCTTCACAAAGGGAGTCTCCTCTTGGCTCACATATTTTTTTTCTTAAATGGGCCTTAAACCGCCGTTGTAAGGTTGCAATCTCTGACATAGCTACCTTAACTGCCTTCTTGCGAAGATTTAGATTGGTCGGGTAATCTAGCTGCGTCTAAAGCGTGAACAAATGTTCCTTCTCAATTGGTGAGAGATCATCAACCGCCTTGTTGATTGACACCCTCTCTCGAGCAATGAGGCCACAGACCAATACAAATCTATCCCTCACAGCATCTGGGGTAGGTCAAAAATTGTTTTCAAGTCCAGTTGCGGTCAACTTGTCTTCTAGCCATTTGGTTTGTGTCCTTGACCCGCGGGATCGAGTACTACTCACACCAGTTTGTGCTGAGTGACCCTGTGAAGAAGGATCACCGTCGATGGGCTGTGAACAAGGTACACCGTCGATGGGTTGTGATGGTGCACTGGAGGTAGAGGAGTTTGGTGTTGTGGGAGACTGTATAGATGATATGTCAGGTTGTCAGTAGAGCAACATAAACTAGACTGAAAACCTAAACAAAATTAGATAAATTCTTATTCTCTGACAGGAAAAATAGCTGATATTAGCATACAGGTTGGGGATAGGTATATCTGAGCATTTTTAGCCCAGCTCGGCCCGGCCCGCTGGCCCGGGCCAAACCAAGCCTGCCCACGGACCTTACTAGGCTGGGCGAAGATCTTGAAGCTGAAAAAATCTTGGCGGCCCCGAATGCTATTTTTAGCTATTTTACACTATAAAATATGCGGGCAGCCCACCCAAGCCCGGGCCCGCCCCGAAAACTGAAGCCCGACGCATCCCATGGGACGGTCATGGGCAGGATTTTCTCAGGTCTAGGGATAGGTGCTAACCATTTTGACAGGGTGAAGCAATATGCTTATATATCAAAGCAAAGACTAAATTCCTTCAACTGTTTTCTTGTCCAACTTCAGTAACAATGAATTGTGTGTTCCATGTGTACATGCAATAAGAGGATAAAGCAATCAGAATTAAAGTATGCTAACAGGTCCAAAGCATAACTGTCGATCTAGTACGTTCAAAGTATAACAAAATTAAAGCATAACAAAAATTGGCGCACCAGGAACATGAAAATGAATTTCAACAGTTCATATAAGTTCATCTGTTAGCAACAATTTATTCAAACAGACTTAGAGTAATAAAATTCATCTGTCAAATCCACAATCAATCATTTAAAAATGAACTATTAAGGCATGTTGTACTAATGTAGACAATTCCAGGAGAATGATCCTATGTGAACTGACCCTAAAGGCCTAAACAACCGTAAAGTAGCATGTATCCCTACTCCACCTTGACAGGAATAGCAGATTGGGTGGCCGAGCAGAGAGAGGGCGTTGGGGGTTCAAGCAGCACTAACCTCTGTCGTGAATGAAGTAGTTGTTCTCATGGTGGTCGGAGAGGTCCGATCCACGTCGCCTCGTTGCCTGAGGTGGCCGGCTCGTCGTCGTGGCCGGGAATGCTGGATCCGCGTCACCGTCTTTAGGTTGGCCGGGATGCCGTCCAGACGCCTTGAAGAACTGCGTCCTCGTCACACTGGGCGCCGAGCGTCACTGCCACACGGTGGGTGGGCTGGAGAAGAGCGGTGCTGCGGGGAGAGAGCGGCGGCGGGCTAGGGTGGAGAAGGAGCGAGGCGTGGCGGGAGAGTGGGCGTGGTGGATCTACCTAGGAATTAGACTCCCGAATATATGTCCCCTGCGCGTGTTACTGTGTTCACAGAAATTACCAGCGTGCCCTTGAACGGCTCTCTGGTGGAATTGGAATTCCATGGGCATTATAGTCAATATAGGTGGCAATTTTTGAACAGCACGCGCAAGATTTGCCTGCTAACGCTGACAATGGATAGTCATCGGTGACGCTGGTTAGTAAACCCGCGTCTCCTTTGTTGGCCGGTGGGTCCGGGCGGGCAGACAGCGATTATCTTTTATATAGGTCACGACAGCGTGTGGGGCCCGACACCATTTTTTAGAAATGAAACTTGCATCCATCAAATATTAGAGCCTGTAAAATAGCACCTAAAAATTCATTAAAAATAACATCAATTCATATTTGGACATTTAGTATTTTAATAAAATATCAACAGTCACACTTGTGTACCCAACATTCTTATAATTCAATTATACATCTCATGCTTGTGATATAATAATTCTAATAACACCTTAGTTTGCTCCAAATATTCTACAAATTGACATGGCAACATAATTTAGGTACCCAAACTTGTCATAAAAAATTTAAATAGTTTTGATAAAGGAAGAATATACTTGTGTACAAATGGCTGCATCTCTCACATAGTTTCCTAGAATGTTGCTTGAATATTGAAGTTTTCCACACTTTGCAACATGTTCAATCTCGTACGCATTTGAAAATTTAACACAAGTTTGTGTTCACCTTAAGATTACGAAATGCAAAGTTTCATTACTAATGGTTGTGGAAAACAAATATTATTTCTATGTTGTACTTACAAAGAACAAGATAAAGCATATAAACATTATTCACGAAACGGAATATACACTAAACAATGAAATTAATGAAAAGATGAGGATTTTAGCAAAAAAATAGGAAAAAAACCATCAAATTTGGACTAAGTACGACGGAGAAATATATGTTACAAAATTTAACTGTAGATTAAAAGGAGAAATGAGTCTTGTTCTTCATTCCAATAGAACTGGGCCCCAACCTAATTAGAGACGCGGGATGGTTAATCCTCATCTCATTTGCCCATACAAACTGTTCTTCATTCTAATAGAACAGAAGAGGAAGCAGAGGGCGCCACAACCTTCGATTTGACTCAGAAATGTGAGAAATCAAATCTTGTCTATCAATAACAATAATTTACACATAATTTATAGAAGAAGACATTACATTCATAATGAAGCCTACATTCATCAAATACATGTAAAACCCCTTCTACAATCCATAGAATGCTTTGCTGCGCAATGTTGAATGTTGCCTGGCCACCGCCCATCGGTGGAGGCCACTGAGGGCGACACCTAATTTGCTGCGATTGACCCCACGATGCAAATCTAGGGATTGCACATTAATCACGGACGCCACGCCCGCTCCTCACCCTCAATCTATTTCATGCACGCACTGCGCGGGGCCGGTGCCGGCCCCATTGCTGGCTCAGAGGAAGACGGCGCACATGGCGCCTCTATGCCCTTTTTGGCAGCGCGGTGGATGTAACATCCCTGATGTTTAGGCAATAGTGATCACCCTCATCAACAAGGCTAAGCACGTTGATTAACTTGTTGACTTGATCAAACTCCTAACCTCTAGTCAAACCCCTCCAAATCAAGGTCAACACCCTAGGGTTCCATACCTATCTTTGATAATCTAGCGCGTTCTCCACTTTTCATATAACAACTTCAAAATCGGCTAATATGAAAGTTGTTCATTTTGCACGGACATTTCATTCAATCGGCATTTGAAATTCAAGGAAGGCACTCAAAATTTGGTCAAAGTTTAGAGTCGCTTTTGACCTAGCAAAAAATCCCAAACTTCAAGCAAAATTTGCTTAAAATCTGTGAGGAATTTCATAGGCTGGCCTTTACAAAACTTGGAGAGGGTTGAGTACTCTACATCTTTTGTATTGGTGGATTTTTGAGTTATATTCAATTTTGAATTACTAGAGCGGCCAAACAGGCTTCATCAAATTCATGGCCGACGCCTGGCCTGTCAGACACCGGACGCCGCCAGGCCCCGGCTGTGCAGTCTGCGGCGCTGTCGGACCCCACTGCGCCAACACGTCCGCCTAGGCTCCACCTCCTCGAGGCATCCTCGGCTGATGGCCGCCAGGTGCAGAGCGCCGGCCGCGCTCATCCGGCAAGCCGATGGTGCGCCTCACCTCCCGCCTGCACGCTTGTTGGGTAGATCCTCGCCGCTTGCCGTACCGCTTAAATGGCGGGCCCGCCGGCCAAGGCCATGTCCTCGCTTTCCGCCGCCATCGAGGCGCCGAGAACTCCCCACCAGTCATCCGCACCGCTGAGTAGCCAACCACCACCACACGCACCCACCGAGCTCGTGCCGCAGTTGTTGAGGCACCGCCGGAAGCCGAGCCGCGACGGCCGCCGCCAAGAGCTCCGCCGCCATGCTCGCCGGCTCGCCCGACGCCGCCACGGCGCCCGTGAGCACGTAGTACACCGCCAGCCACCAAGTCCTACCATCACGGCGAGGTCACCCACGGGACCCAATTGCAAGCCCCCAAACCTTTCCATGGTCGATTTTGTAAAACCAGGGACCCCTGTGTAAATCCAAGGGTATGGTTGTGAATAATAATCTTTGGCCAGGGACCTATCAGCAAAAGAGATTCTTCCTTTTTGTTTTAAATCTCCTGAATCTTGTAAAATGCATATAAAATCATAGAAAAATCAAAAAAATGCAAACCCAATTGTGTTGTGCTCCTTATGAATAGTAGAAACTTTTCTACAAAGGGAGTTTTCAAATTTCTGTGTAGATTTTAAATAATTTTGAATTTACCAATTTGGATAGATCTGAAATAATTCAAGTTTCATGCATGATCTGAAGCCCAATTTTGGATATGTTGTTTGCCTTGTCATGATGGTCTTCTGGTTCAAATTTTGGCACAAAGTTATTGAGTAGATCTTTAGTTATGAATTAAAGTTGATTTTCAGCATTGTCCCTGTTTATGATTTTTATAAATTAATCTGTTGATCTTTTGAATCCAATCTTTTTGGTATGATCCTGTTTCATGGTTTTGCACCCATGATAAATAGTAGAGATGTTTTTATCATGTTTTATAGGGTCAAGTAATTTTTACACAAGTTTAACCTTCCTTCAAAAATTTAAATTAATTTAAATTTTTCTTTGCTGAGTAAGTGCATATCTCTCCATGAATAGATGTTTTATGCCTCTACATGAATTTCTAGCTCAAAATGTGGCATATTTATTTTTGTATGATTTATTTGTGTTTTTAATGGATGCATCTAGTTGTATTTTTCATGCTAAATCTATGGCTTGGATTGATCTACATTTTTGGCAGTAGCTCATGTGTAGTATGTTGTGGCTCTCTGCAAAGTTTCATGGTCATCTTGTTTATATTTCTTCCAGAATGAATTTTTGAAGTAAATCAAGTTTAACCCAAGAAATAAAAGGAAAATAGAAATCACTTTTGTTTACTTTCAAATCTTTTGTTTAAAGCTTCACCAAATCACACCATGAACAACACCCCATAATTTGGTGAAGAAAAATTAATTAATTAATTTAAATGTGCACACAATCACCATCAAATAAAGAGTCAAACCACGCACGCATACCCCTTTCTTTAATAGGAAGAGTATGCTGGATATATCCTTATCCAGGTGAATGTGGTCACCCATACACCCCAACGTTTACCCCTCGATTCTAAGTTGTGTTCTCACTCCTCAGTTATAAATACATGAAGTTAATGCATATGCATGTCGTGTAGAACTTCCGGACGGAAACTACGAGTTGGTGCCGGAATCCGAGGGAGATCTTGCAAGGAGAAGTGAACGTGGTGAAGTACAGAAGACCAACCAAAGTTCGGAGGTTTTCTCCACTAACCTTGCTAGTGAAGGCAAGCCCCAGAGCATAACCCAGTTTTCTAACTCTTACATTTATGATATGCAATGTTTGTGCATTTACGCAGGAGTTGAATTGAAACCTAGATGCATGATCATAGGCCTATGCTCGAATACTAGCATGATAGGTCTAGTTGCTTTTAAGGACACGAAGTTGAGTGATGTTCGCCACTCACGAGCTATAGGTCTCTTATGTTGGAATCATAAGATCTTGATAAATGGATATGCTCATGTGGTAAGAGCATGGGACCCTCCAAGAGGTCGTGGTTGCGTTAAACGCATTAAACATTTGGGGAATGGGAAGAAGCCTAGTACCTTCTTGATCCTAAGGGATCTATAACCACTAATCTTGGGAAGAGTCCTCTGCCTGCAGTGAGTGGTGTGATGTGGAGCCGACGCGTCTCCGTTGCAAGTTTGTACCAAAGACTGTAGAAATGGATCTCGAGTCGAGCGTTGGGAACTGTTGGTGCATACCCCATGTGGTTTCTAGTTGGATCATTTTGGGTGCATTCCTCATGTTTCCTTGCAAGGTTATTAATCGATCGATTGCGCCTCACCGCTTTCCAGAGTGCTTAACCATACACCCTATGTCCCATAATGATGGAATTGAGAAGTAATTTGGATATATGCTTAATTGTTTGCACAACTTATATTGCCATAGTTGCTTACCTAGTAATGGATAATCAACTAGAACTTTGAGCTAAAATATGAAAGTAAGGACATACTTTGTTGCTTTTCAGAAAACAACCCACTAGCCAAAGAGCCTTGCATGTCAGAGAGTTGGTGATTTTTCATCACCGGAAGTCTTGAGTATTAGTATACTCATTTTGCTTTTGTTGTGGTCGGTGATATGAATGATGATGGTTTTCCGTGTTGGTTCTCCCACCCGGTTGGGAAGTGGAGTGAGGACGACGCTTAGTGACATCATGGATGGCCTCCTATGACGCACTTATGACGTTAGTATTTTATTTCTGTGTAACTCGAACTTTTACCTTATGCAAAGGACTTGGTTTGTAATATTAAAACCTTATGGAGCTTGATGTAATAATTTGTGAATGTATCGACTCACCGTCATGTGAGTTTTAATGTACAAGTCTTGATCTGGTTAAAGTGATTTAGTGCTTGACCCAGAGGCGAGTTACTTCGTGTTATTGCTTAATGACCAAATGGACTGGTTTAGGCAAGAATATGGAATTAATTTCTCATAGTGGAGCTCGCCGAGGAGGATGAGGGCTGTTCCCGCCAAGATGTCCCATCCTGAGGAAGCGACCGGTTGTCTACCACTGTTATACGAATGAAGACGTCAGTGATGTGGTCATTTTTGCATCTCGATGAACCCGATCCGCCAGCACCTATCGACGTCTCACCATAGGGGCGAGGATGTTCTGCAGGGCAGGCTCGAGGTTCTCCATAGGCCGATTCGATATCGCACCGATCGCCAATGATCGCCAAGACATCCTCGGAGTTTCACGAGGCGGGATCCTCGATGCCATGAGTGTGGAAGGGAAGTCGCGACGTGAGCGTGAGAGGGCGCGGCAGAGGAGGCAAAGATGGGCGGAGGGGCACGACAGTGTAGGCGGTTTTTTTCGTGGTAGATGAAGGGCCTGGTGGTTTTGGGGTAGATGAAGGGGCGGGCAACGGTTCTTTATTTTGAGAAGATAGGAGACACGCTCCATGAGTGATACTAATAATTGCACATCAAGACGAGGAGTCAAACTCTTTGAAGTTTGACCAAATGTAGACAAAATAATATCAATATTTGTATCTCCAAATAAAGTTTAGTATGAAAATATATTTCACAACTATTCGGCCAGGGGTAATTCAGATAACGGAGAGTTATCGGCGATGCGGGTTTAGTGAACACACGCCTTTCTTTGTCAAGCAAGCAGTTGTATTTTTTATATAGGCTGCATTTCTTACTTAGTTTTTCAGGTAGAATATATACCGAATATATACAATATCTTAGGCAGAATATATAGGCATCATATAATTACAGAAAGGAGATTCAAATTCCACCAATACACATCCTATATATATTACAAAAAGGATTCCATTTCCAGCAATAGATCGACATCCCTGCATTTTTCAAAAAGGATCGGATTCAACAGAAATCAATCTTGCTTTTTCTTCTTTGATTTTTGTATATAGATCTTTTCACGATGGTCGCTTCACAAGTATGGTGTTTTGTCAACTCCCAAGACTCGGATCATGTATGAAGTGTGAAAGGATGGACTTTCGTCACCTGGAGGCCACCACGGCTAATGCCTTTCGCGCTTGTTCTTCACCTGCATCAACACGAGTCAAGCCGCAAATTGTACCTACACATTGAGCAAAGCATCAGTCCACACACCGTTGTCAATCACTCATCACTAAGGAGCGACCTCCACCGGTCCTGACACCGTCCTCTAGTGAGCTCTCCTCGACGCCACGGCTCGGCTGGGGCGAAGACGGCCAACTCCAAGCGACTCGGCGATCGACTAATTGATCCACTGTCATTAATAATGTGTTTGTGATTATTGTGTCGTTTGTTTGTCGTCGTTGATCGCTTTGTTTGTTTATCAATCATAAACTGCTTAGTTTGTTTGTCGATCATGAACTGCTTAGTTTGGTTGTTGGATTTTGTATGTCATGAACTCGATCTAAGAGACGCGGGCAGATCCATCCGTGTCGCCTATAGTATCTGTTCCTCCTGTGATGAACTCGATCTTGGAGACAATGAAGATTCATTTGTGACGCGGGTTTCCTTCAGGTGCAGGTGTTATCTTCTTTATATATCACGACACCGATGCGGGCCCGACACCATTTTTTAGAAATGAAACTTGCATCCATCAAATATTAGAGCCAGTAAAATAGCACCTAAAAATTCATTAAAAACAACATCAATTCATATTTGGACATTTAGTATTTTAATAAAATATCAACAGTCACACTTGTGTGCCCAACATTCTTATAATTCGATTATACATCTCATGCTTGTGATATAATATTTCTAATAACATCTTAGTTTGCTCCAAAAATTCTACAAATTGACATGCAACATAATTTGGGTACCTACACTAGTAAACTTGTCATAAAAAATTCAAATGGTTTCGATAAAGGAAGAATATACTTGTGTACAAATGGCTACATCTCTCACATAGTTTCCTAGAATGTTGCTTGAACATTGAAGCTTTCCACACTTTGCAACATGTTCGATCTCGTACGCATTTGAAAATTTAACACAAGTTTATGTTCACCTTAATATTACGAAATGCAAAGTTTCATTACTAATGGTTGTGGAAAACAAATATTATTTCTACGTTATACTTACAAAGAATAAGATAAGGCATATAAACATTATTGACGAAACATAATATACACTAAACAATGAAATTAATGAAAAGATGGGGATTTTAGAAAAAAATTGGAAAAAACTATCAAATTTGGACTAAGCACGACGGAGAAATACATGTTACAAAATTTGATTGCAGATTAAAAGGAGAAATGCGAACTGTTCTTCATTCCAATAGAACAGAGGGGGTGGTTAATCTGCGTCTCCTTTGCCCCTCCAATCCTCGTCTCCTACGCCCATCCAATAGAACAGAGGAGGAAGTAGACTAGCAGAGGCCACCGCCACCGCCGTGCCCACTTTGACACCCAAGAGGGCACCTTAGGCCTCTAATGCGGCAAATGAGACCACCACAACCTTTGATTTGACTCAGAAATGTGACAAATCAAATCTTGTCTATCAAAAACTGATTGAAAACCACATGTAATATGTAATAATTTACATTCGAGATATAGAAATTTTATTGATGCTTCCACCTACATCCCGATGTTCATCCTGCCGACGCGACTCCACCATCAATGCACGCCCGAGGTCAAACTCATGACGGATGCGACACTCCAAGAGTGGATGATCCTGGGTCTCCACCAGAAGCGCCTACATCCCGCGCCCAAATGCAGTAGGGATCGACGCAGCAATGCACGGCATAGTCGCCACGGCCGCACACCACACAATGTTCTCGAGATCCCGGCAGACGAAGAAGCGCAGCCGCCGCAGGTTGTGGTTCTTCCACCGCCCGTCAGGGGGTGATGGTCCGCCGCTGATTTTGTGGAGCATCATCGAGGTCCGCAGGGTAACGGTACAAAGATCGCTAAGAAGTACTTAGCACCAGTGTCTTTGGCAGCGACCCTTTCCGACGAGATTCAGACCCTCATCGGGATTACGCCGCCTCATCAACCTCTCATCCCCTCAAAACATAAGGCCTCTGGATGTTCGGCGAGGACGAAGCGCTGCTCCAACAATGACCTGACGTGGCGATTCCTGCACACATCACGAAGCTCATGCAGCAACACTTGCAGGAGTACCTCATCCAAGTCGCAAATGCGCCGGAAGGTGCCGCAGACCCGATTACGAAGGATCAGGAAACGAACGACGGGCTCATCCTTGATGGAGTGGAGGATGATCCGGTGATCGATCTCAGCTCCATCACATTGCGGCCATCAAGGAGAAGGGAAAGGAAATGGAAAGGCGACGAGATTTGGAAATTGAAAGGTGACGCGGCCATTTATAAACACCCTTTACTAATAATATGGAATTTGAAAGGTGACACAGTTTGGCTGCTGACACGTGGGCCCGACAACTACCCTTGCCCCTCCACCTTCCCGCGAAATTGAAAGGCGACGTGTGTTTTTGGACGGTTTTGCTCCCAAAAAACGGTTCCCGTTGCGTAGTGGGACGTGGGGCGTGGAGGCGCCACGCCCACGCCTTGTCATCATAAATCCTACCGGGTTGCTCCATAATCATCTTTTCGCTTCATCTTCTTCCCCCTCGCCATCACCACCACAGTTTCTGGTCACCGAGAGATCACCAACAAGGAGCGAGAAGAGCATGGCGTTGAGTGACCCGTCGGCAAAGCGGGGACGAAGGGAGGATGACATCGACGAAAGCTACTGTCAGAGGAAGTTGACCATCAAGGAGAAGGGGAAGGAGCCGGCGGTGCCCAAGGAGAAGGAGAAGAAGGAGGCCGCTGACATCAGCTTCACCGTCGAACCGCTCTAGGGTGTGTTCATGAAGCTCTGAGATGTTGGCGCAGCGTTCAAGATCGAGGTGCCTGACCATTACAAGGATGACAACGTCAAGTGTCTCGGGTTCAGGATCCACGTGTTGGCTGAAAAGCTTGAGAAGCTCCCCGTGGTCTATGAAGGACCGAATAGGTGACCAGAGGGGGGAGGGAGTGAATGGGAGCCGATAAAAATTCTTCCCGAAGGATGAACTCGGCCTATACCCTGATTACCACTCGGATCACTCGCACACACCAAAGAAGCTCTAGGCTAGGCACACACAAGCCTACAAGCCCTAGAGACAAGCCACAAAGCAAAGAGTGGAAGCACTAAGAAAGAACCAAAGCACTTAGCCAAATCTGGACACGCTAGGTGCGCATGCCCAACGGGCATCGTCCCGTGGGGCGATGTCCGACGGATGTCGCGGAGTGTCCGAAAACTCCAACAGAACCATGAGAGATGCATCGAAAAAATCGGACTGTCCGGCCGACCCACGCGGACTGTCCGCTAGTGTCGCGGACTGTCCGTGAGAAGGGAGTGGACCGTCTGGCCAAAACTCTAGAACCACTTCACTCAAACTAGCCCACGCGGACCGTCCGTCATTGACCGGCGGACTGTCCGCAAAACCCCTTGCAATAAAACCCTAGGGACTCTACGGATCGAAACACGAACTCGCATGAACAGGTGACGAACTGCGGCGAACACGGGACGCGCAGAAAGTCCGCAAGCCAACTGCGAACAGTCCGCAAGGCACCGACAGAACAGAAAAAGCCCGACCCTACGAAGTCAACTCCTCCTATCCATCACTAGATCTCCCGAACCACTTGAGCTCTTGAGCCAAGATTTGGGGGAGATGAGAAGCGTCACTAGGTGAAGCTATGCCCCAAAAATCTCGACCTCTAACTCACTAAATCACCGGGAATCGTGGATCACATGAACCTCCACCAAGAAACCATGTTCTTCCAAGAACTCGCGAATCGAAGGGATTTCCCGGCGTTTGAAGGGGTCAAGATCACACCCAAAGATGCACAAGGCATCCACCCATGATTCCCTCAAAGAAATCCGAGCGAAAACGCCCTCAAATCAACGAATCGAGCGAAGAACAAAAACACCCAAAAATAGCTCCGAAAATGACACGAAAATCACAAGGAACTAGGACATGGAAATCATCACAACGCCGAATGCTTCCATACATCCAGAGGTCAGAGTCTGTACAAGAATCTAGCCTATGGAAATACTGGGAAAAGAAGCAGTCCAGAGCGATCTACCGGGGGAGGAAACCCGGCCTAGAGTCCAAGAGAGAGAGATGCCATCCACCTCTCCGCTATTTATACGAAGTCCATCGGAGGAGGCAAATGACCATGCTACCCCTACAACTTAAAATGATGGTACACACCCCTCAGGAGCAATTTGGTCAAGTCTTCGGATTTTCCCATCGAGCGGACACGCTTCCACCGCGGACTTGCTTAGCCTCGACGCAAGCCCCACGATCACGCCATGTGCCCCCCGCCTCGAAGCTTCCCGACGCTCCCGGATCACCATCTCTGTCGCATCGGGCCTCCGGACTTGGTTTTGAGACCCAAACCAAGAAACCGTCCACCGATGGTTTTTTGGGCAAACCACCAAACCCCGCATGCAAGCTTCGGCCTCGAACCACTACCTTGCACCGGCCCATGTCCATGACTTGAACTGGCTAGTCTTGCACCGCACAAGTCGCACTTGACCCCATCGGCCACCGGGTCCATCGAACCAAGCCTACTTGCCCCTCCATCACCCGGAGGCCACCACGGCTAAGGCCTTTCGCGTTTGTTCTTCACCGCACCAACACGAGCCGTCAACGCACAACACGAACCAAGCATCGTCCACACACCGTTGTCAATCACTCATCACTAAGGAGTGACCTCCACGTCCTCGGACACACCGGTCCTCATCCAGGGCTCTCCTCGACGGCTCGACAAGTGATGACGGGCTCGACGGCGGGACTCCAACAGCGGCGACCGACTAATTGATCCACTCCTGTACCATTAATAATGTGTTTGTGATTATTGTGTGCTTGTCAATTTGTTCGTCAGGTTGTTGGACTACTTTGTTTGTTTATCAATCATAAACTGCTTAGTTTGTTTGTCAATCATGAACTGCTTAGTTTGGTTGTTGGATTTTGAATGTCATGAACTCGATCTAAGAGACGCGGGCAGATCCATCCGCGTCGCCTATAGTATCTGTTCCTCCTATGATGAACTCGATCTTAGAGACAATGAAGATTCATCGGCGACGTCACCTTCGTTGGCAGGTAGGTCTGGGCGGTTATCTTCTTTATATAGGCTGCTGACACTGACGCATGGGCCCGACACCATTTTTTAGAAATGAAACTTGCATCCATCAAATATTAGAGCCGGTAAAATAGCACCTAAAAATTCATTAAAAATAACATCAATTCATATTTGGACATTTAGTATTTTAATAAAATATGAATAATCACACTTGTGTACCAAACATTCTTATAATTCGATTATACATCTCATGCTTGTGATATAATAATTCTAATAACATCTTAGTTTGCTCCAACAATTCTACAAATTGACGTGGCAACATAATTTGGGTACCTAAACTTGTCATAAAAAATTCAAATGGCTTCAATAAAGGAAGAATATACTTGTGTACAAATGGCTACATCTCTCACATAGTTCCCTAGAATGTTGCTTGAACATTGAAGTTTTTCACACTTTGCAACATGTTCGATCTCGTACGCATTGGAAAATTTAACACAAGCTTGTGTTCACCTTAAGATTATGAAATGCAAAGTTTCATTATTAATGGTTGTGGAAAACAAATATTATTTCTATGTTATACTTACAAAGAACAAGATAAAGCATATAAACATTATTCACAAAACGGAATATACACTAAACAATGAAATTCATGAAAAGATGGGGATTTTAGCAAAAAATAGGAAAAAACCCATTAAATTTGGACTAAGTACGACGGAGAAATACATGTTACAAAATTTAACTGTAGATTAAAAGGAGAAATGAGGCTTGTTCTTCATTCCAATAGAACTGGGCCCCACCCTAATTAGAGATACAGGATGGTTAATCCTCATCTCATTTGCCCATACAAATTGTTCTTCATTCCAATAGAACATAGGAGGAAGCAGAGGGCGCCGCAACCTTCGATTTGACTCAGAAATGTGAGAAATCAAATCTTGTCTATCAATAACCGATTGGACGATACTTTAGACGATAGAAGAAGACATTACATTCGTAACGAAGCCTACATTCATCACAACATAAATACATGTAAACCCTCTCATCAGAATTATTTGCGACAATGTTGAATGTTGCCTCGCGCCACCGCCCAGCGTCGGCCGGCAGAGGGCACGATGGAGGGCGACACTCCTAATTTGCCAAGCCAGATTGACCCCACGATGCTGGAAATCTAGGGATTGCATATTGCTGATCAAACGCTGACGCCACTGCCCTTGTTCCTCGCCCTCAACCTGTTTCATGTACGCAATTGCAGTGGCGTCGGCCCCGCCGCTGGCTCAGAGAGGAAGACGGCGGCCACATAGGCCGCCCCTCTGTGCCCGTCCTTGGCAGCACGGTGGAGCTCGTTGAGGGGAGGCTGAGGTCTGTGGTTCCTGCCGAAGATGTCGTCCATCCCGGTGAGGAAGCCAAACGGGTTACCGTGGCCACCACCGACGAATGAAGACGTCATAGCCGACAGGGTCGTTGTTTTGCATCTGCTCGACTAGAACTCGATCCAACGCCAGGCGCCTACCGACGTCTCTATCACGGCAGGGGCGGAGCATGTTCTTGCAGGTGGCCCGTAGACTCCAGAGGTCCTCCATAGGCCGATTCGATGTCGCACCGACTCGGCCAACGATGATCGCCAGCACATCCTCCGGGAGTTTCGCGACCAACCGCGAGTGCTCCCTCGATGCCATGAGTCTTTGGCGTGGAAGTCCGCGCGGCGGAGCGTGAGAGGCGCAATGAGGAGGCACGCGGAGGGCGCGTGGAGGGCACGACAAGGAGTTTAGGCAGTTGTGGTTTTTTCACAGGTAGATGAAGGGGCTGTGGTGGTTTCGCGGGTAGATTAAGGGGCCGGGGCAACAATTATTTATATTGGAGAAGATACAGGAGACGCGTCTCTGATGAGTGGATACTACTAATTGCACATCTCGCTTATCGAGGAGTCAAACTCTTTGAAGTTTGACCAAATGTAGACAAAATAATATCAATATATGTATCTCCAAATAATGTTTAGTATGAAAATATATTCCACAACTATTCGGCCAGGGGCAATTCGGATAATGGAGAGTTATCGGTGACGCGGGTTTAGTGAACACGCGTCTTCTTTGTTGGGCAGGCAGGCGATGGTTGTCTTTTTTTATATATAGGCTGCATTTCTCATATAGTTTTTCAGGTAGAATATATACCGAATATATACAGTATCTTAGGCAGAATATATAGGCATCATATATTACAGAAAGGAGATTCAAATTCCACCAATACACATCCTATATATATTACAAAAAGGATTCCATTTCCAGCAATAGATCGACATCCCTGCATTTTACAAAAAGGATCGGATTTAGCATAAATCAATCTTGCTTTTTCTTCTTTGATTTTTGTATATGGATCTTTTCACGATGGTCGCTTCGCAAGTATGATGTTTTGTCAGCTCCCAAGACTCGGAGCATGTATGAAGTGTGAAAGGATGGACTTTCGTCAAACTGGTTGTATTCCTCCTCCTCAACAACATTTTCAACCCTAACAATCCTTTTTTTCCAAGCAAAACCACAGTCGAGTTATTCTTTGCAAGGTCAGGTACATAGAACACTTGTTCAACATCCTTGGCGAAGACAAATGGTTCGTTTTTGTAACCAAAGACCCGGAGATCAACACTAATGTTGGCGGTCAATTTCCGTCAACCAAGAACACTTATTATGTTATAGTTTGGATTTTATTTCGGAACTAACCCGCCACTAGGCATACTAATGATATAACAAGTTCATTGTTGGATGTGTATTTTGGAGTATAATGTTTACACAGGAATTCATGCACTAAATGAGAAGAGATGCACTCGGTTCGGAGGACGATTTACATGATGATCAAGAGGCTCCGACCGTGCGTGAACTTGATTCCAAAGGTGGCAAGGACCAATGTGCTTCAATGAAGAATCTCCGAAGACCAAGATGAAAAGACCGGAAGATCATGCGTTAAGACCCCTTAACTTGATCGCGGAGATAACGACGTCCAAAGCCCATATCCGAAGGAGGAAAACCCCAAAATGCAAGAAATGACATGTGGCAAAAGACGGAGGCGAACCGGGCCGGGAATGGGCCAGGCCGGCCGGTCCACCCCTTTTCTTCGGTGATAAGTACGTGTAACCCTAATTGTTTGAGGGAGGAAGCCATTCGCGAAAGACGATCAGAGAAGCCTCGGGAGATCAAACACAAGAAGAGGGTTGATCGAGAGGGTGAAGATTGAAGAGGATCATCACCGAGGTCAAGGGAGGCCACCGGAGTTGAAGGACACTGAGAGACGAACTCCATTGGGGGCATCCACCATGTTCAACGGTGCCATGCCTAGCATCTTGATGCGGTAAAGTAATCGTTTGTCCATGGAGTTGTAATGGATCTTGATATGTAGTCACCCACTCTCTTTTGGATCTTTTATCTATCATACCTTTTGTTGATGATGCTTAATGTTTAAGGTTAGCTACCATGCTTTCGGGGTTGCTCCCGTAGATCACGTCAACATACCGTGTTCATTAGGGTTAGCGACGATTACCTTCGCGTAGTGACTAGTACGAGGGAAGGGAAACGCCTAATTCTTTGTTCACATCCTTAGATAGATTGGATCGGGGTTTTTATCATGTTTTGGGTGACTGCATCTCAAGTACCTAGACTCCATGGGCATACACTCTTCATACTTGTGAATCACCTTTCTCTTTCTCTTTAACATAATCTAGGGTTAGTTTGTCTTTACTTTATAGATTAATCTTTACATCATAAAGTTCTTAATCAACTAAGTTAGTGTTAGGTTAAGCGCAAGTAATTCCCTTACTCTGTGGATTGACAAGAACCTAGGGGGTCCCCTCCCTTGGTGAAAAAGGCACCAAGTCAATCTGTGTACTTGCGGTGAAGTTGAACGCAGTTTCGAACCGTCAACAACTAACATAACCAAATTTGTCCTTGATCACATCTCTCTTCGCATTGGTGACCCATCTACACCGAAACAAGACTACTTTCAATCCTACATAATCAAGCTCCCAAATTTCCTCTATTTGACCATAGTATGTGGATGTGTTCTTCTTATTGTCGACGGCCCGTACACGCACACCACTATTTTGATAGATGCTCTTAGCATCCGGGGCCATGGTGTAGAACGTGTATCCATTGCTTGATATGTTGTAATAGTGAATAATAGCCCTGCTGATAGTTTTCTTACCAGATTGTCGGTTATAGCACCGCTGCCACTATGGACACAATCTTGGAGCCACCTGTAGAAGCTTTGCATGTGCCTCTTTGCAACCCAATCCTCACTACATACAGGGTTTTGTTCATGTAGTTGTTTCTTGTGCTCATTGCCAAATGGTATAACCTCTACGCTCTGTTCTATCACGGTGAAATGAGCCTTGTTGAAGGCCTCTGGGTCCGGAGTGATTGACTTTTCCCCAGAGTCCCAACACTTGAAAGCCTACTTTCATGCCGTGAACGAGGCACACCAATGAGGTTTTGGGGGTCCATATAACCCATGGCCCACTCCGCTGCTTTGATGGTCTCATAGCCACGAACAATGGCTCCTCCTAATTGACTGTTATGTACCAATGATTTGAGGAATCCAAAGTACCTCTCATATGGAAACATCTGATCAAGGTAAGATGGGCCAAGGTACCAGATCTCCCTCTCGAGGTGTGCTGTTAGATGCAGCATGAGATCAAAGAATGATGGTGGGAAGGTAGCTTCAAGCAGGCATAGCGTCTCGAAATGCCTCCTCTCTAAGTCCAATAGTTTTTCCTCATCAATCACCTTCTGTTCTATTTCATTGAAAAATAAACACAAACTTGTGACCGCGTCGCGATCCAGTTCTATCTTGATACCTCTTAGTGCCACAGGAAGAATAGATGTCATCAACACATGGCAATCATGAGATTTCATCAAGTTGAAACTCATTTTCATATCCTTCACCGACACTAGCCTCTTGAAGTTCGATGAGTAGCCTGAAGGTACTTTCAAAGCATGCAAAACTCACGTATTGTTTTCTCCGCTTTGACAAGGTGGTTGCAGCAACGGGAAGGTCCATCCCCGTGTCTGTTTACTCTGCATAAAGCTCCGGCCTAATGCCCATATATTTAAGATCCTTCCTTGCATTTTTATGATATTTTCCTTTTGACTTCTGTTGTAGTAATGTTCCCAAAGTAGCTTCACACACATTCTTCTTGACGTGCATGTTGTCAATCGAATGACGCACATCCAAAAGCGGCCAATACTCTACCTCCCATAGAATTGATTTCTTATTCCACATTCCTTGCCCATCTTTTTCTTCTTCACCATCTCGCTTCTTTCTTTTGCTAAGTTTCTTTTCAGAAAATTTGGGTAACTCCTTGATAGTTTTGATGTCCTTGACTTGCAAGTGGAGCAGATCTCCGATCACATGTATTGGCACCTGTCGATTCTCCTTTTCCCCATTAAACTGACAATCCATGTCCTGGTAGGCATGTTTCTTGCTGAGGAAATGATGGTACCCCATAAATGAGAATTTCTTTGAATTTCTTAGCCACAATGCACAAGTTTCTTTCAAGTAGTGTGGGCAAGCTGCACCGTTCCTTTTACTATGGCCAGAAAGGTTGCGAAGAGCCGGGTTGTCGTTGATGGTGGTGAACAACATGGCGTGCAATGTGAACTCCTCACGGCCGAACTCATCCCAAACCTCCTTCACACCAGGCTTCTAAAGTATCTTCAAGTCATCAACTAGTGGCCTCAAGTAGACATCAATACGGTCGCCAGGTTGCTTTGGCCCGGAGACCAATATTGTCAACATCATGTATTTCCGTTTCTTGCATAGCCAGGGTGGAAGGTTGTACAGTGACAGCACGTCAGGCCAGGTGCTATGTGTTGAGCTCTGGTTACCGAATGGGTTCACGTCATTTGTGCTCATAGCGAACCGAATGTTCCTACTTTCACCGGCAAATTCCTCAAAGTGGGAATCAATGTTTTCCCATTGTTTGCCATCTGCGGGGTGCTTAATCTTGCCTTCTTCCTTCTTTCGATCCTTATGCCAACGCAAGAGTTGGGCCTACTTTTGTGTGACAAACCATCTTCTCAACCGAGGAATGATGCAAAAATACCATGCTACCCTCACAGGAGCCCCTTTGTTAACCTCCTTCTTCTTCTTGCCTCTGATCTCCACAGGCTCGTTCTCGTCATCATCAGTATTGTTATCATCTCTACCATCTTTTTTCCTCTTGTACCGATCGAACCCACACTTGGGGCACTTGTCAAGGTCTTCATAATCTCCACGGAACAATACACAACTGTTCTAGCAAGCATGAATTTTTTCAACCTCTATCCCCAGAGGATAAATTATCTTCTTTGCCTCATAGATAGACTCGGCTATTTGGTTTCCCTTGGGTAGCATGTCCTTAAGGAGATCCAATAGGTGTTTGAAACTTTTGTTGCTCTGACCATGATCTGCCTGAAGCTGCAGAAGTATTAGATCACCAGAAAGGCAAGAGTACTTCTGGCAACCAGGATAGAGGGGTTTCTTTGAATCTTCAATGAACTGCTTCAGCCCCGCTAATTCAGAAGCTGTATAAACTCCTTCAAACTCAACATCCCGCAACATTTGATCAACATTGTGCACACATTGCAACACCTCACCATCATTGAAGCTCGTAACTTCTTGATCAGTGATATCCTCAGGCCTCATCACAATTGGTGGGAATGATTCATTTTTCTCAAAAACTCCACCTTCATCAAGGTCTTCATCATGGCATCGCGCTGCCCCTTCATTAAGGCCAGTAGCATGGTGTCGCGCTTCACCTTGATTTA
This sequence comes from Cenchrus purpureus, assembly GCA_022644695.1. Taxonomy (NCBI): domain Eukaryota; kingdom Viridiplantae; phylum Streptophyta; class Magnoliopsida; order Poales; family Poaceae; genus Cenchrus; species Cenchrus purpureus. Next base: position 22,269,022 of record CP053466.1, read on the forward strand.
GGCATCCTGCTTCGACTTCATTAAGGCCTTCCTCACCATGTTTATTCCAACACGTGTAATTTTTGTGAAACCACGTGTGATCAAATGATGAAAAATGTTGTCCCGTTGTCCGAACTTCTTTTGGTTGAGACAATCTATACAGGGGCAAAACAATGCCTGAACACCACGGTTTCTCATATCCGCCTCTGCTTGATCTAGAAAACCATTGACCCGGCGTAAGAAACTGTCCCAATCGCGATTACTTCTTGACATCCAAGTACATCAAATGAGCATAATTCAATACCAAAACCGATGAGTAAGAGGATTATGATAGCGAAGTTTAATAAAAAGGGGTAATTTCTACCTTGACGAGGACTGTCTATGAGGCGAGCGTGTCCTAGGAGGAGGACGAGGCGTCGCGGCCGCAGCGACAGCGACGGCGCGGAGGATGGCACCGAGCCCTAGGAGGAGGACGAGGCGTCGAGGCCGCGGCGACGACGACAGCGTGGAGGACGGTGCCGAGCCCGAGGAGGAGGATCAGCTGTTGCTTTGGAGGACGGCGACGTACGACGCGGAGGGACGCCGCGCCGCGGTCGACGTCCGCCGGCCCCTTTCGCCGTCATGCCCGCGGCCGGCCGGCCGGCCTGCTGCAGCGCCGTCTTTCTGAGGAGAGAGAGAGAGCGCGCAGCGCTATAAATTTCGCGGCGGCGGAGAGAGAAAGTGAGAACGCAAAACAGAGGAGAGAGAGCGAGTGTAGTTGTCAGAGATAGCAAAGTGGTCGGAACGCAAAGACAAAGACGCGTAATAACAACACGCGTCTCTGATGTGAAAAAACAAAGAAGATGCTGGCTCCAAATAAGCGTCGTCAATTGGGTCGTCATAAAAGGAGATGCGTCCTAACAACCACACGTCTCCAATAGAAAAGTGATAGGTAACAGACTTAAAGAACCCGTTACTAACTACTAGCCAACAAAATAGAACTGGTGGCTGATGCAAGTGAAAATGAAGAAATAAATAAGAGGAAACAAAATATAAACAAATCGAAAAAGAAACACTGCCGAGACGGCACGATGGCGATTTGGAGCAGCGTGCACTCGAAGCGGCAGCGTTTTCAATTCCATCGATGGTGGAGAGGGACAGGAAGCAAGCAGCACCCTTATATTTTCTTTTTTGAAGGTAGGTGGAGGCGTTTCTGTGTAGGCCCATTTACGGAGGAGGCAGCGGGACGGCAGTTTACAGTCAGGTGTGAGACGTGAGTGGATTTTCGCTTAAAACTCTTCAGTCTTCACCACTCCTGAGCGGTTTCTGGTGACATGGCTTAAGGAGAGAGCAAAGAATTCGTTTAACCCCCTATTAAATGTTACTTTGACCACTAATTAAGAGTATTAAATAAAGTCAGTTTCAAAACTACTTTCACAACCCCGAGCAAAATCGTGAGACGAACCTAATAAGGTCTTTGACTGCATGACTAGAGCATGGTTACTGTAGCATTACTGTAGCAAAACGCTAATTAATTATGCTCATTAGATTCGTCGCGCAAAGTTGCACTCATCTGTGAAAAGGTTTTGCAAATAAACTTCATTTGGTACTCCATGCGTGCAAGATTCCTTTTACATAAAATTTTTTTCCGGACCAACCAAACACGGGCTTAGTGGAGGATTAAGTGCAGATGACATCAGCGGATGACGTGTCACGCTGAGAGTTGAGAGAAATAGTTAGTGAGTTTCATCTATATAGTTTTGTATGATTTTGTTAAGAGCTCACGAGCAACCGAATAAGGATTATGACTTCTGATTCTTCTCCGTTCTATAAATTAGACCGAGTCTGGTTGTTTCAAATTACTCCCCCGACCGATTACTGCAAATGTGCATGCTTCATAAAAAACGCCATCCGGAAACTCTGGAAAATAAAATAATTGTTTGGAGAAAATAGTACATATCAACCATTGTATTACACATGTTTCCTAATTGAAAACGACATCTTTTTTCTTCAGCCTTATTCCTCATTGAAAACTTGTATGATAAGACATGGTACTTCTATTTTCATAGTAAATCACTATATAGGAGTTTTGAACTCTGATAACTCATAACCGATAAGGCTTGTTGGTGATGGCTGAGTGACTGGTGAGAAGAATTTATATTTGTCTGGCGTTCAGTGATAGTAGTGTGTGGTTGTCGTTGCATTCTGTCGTTTTAAGGCAGTAAAGAGTAATAAACAACGAGAAACAACTAACTGTAATATCTGTCCAATTTGAAAGTTCTGAGGATGATTGGAACAAATTAAGAGCTATTCATTTAGAAGTCATGCATTGAAAATTTATATACATATAGAGAAGTACCAAGAGATACCAAACTACATGGATTGGCTTGTAGTCCGATGGTAAGGAGTAGGGTTACCATTACGTGTGTTCATAGGGGTGAGTGTGCATGCGTGTTCTGAGCGTCTGTGTTGTACTGCGTTGCAAATGTGCATGCTTCATAAAAAAACTCCATCTGGAAACTCTGGAAAAAAATAATTGTTTGGAGAAAATAGTACATATAAACCATTGTGCTACACATGTTTCCTAATTGAAAATGACATCTTTTTTCTTCAGCCTTATTCCTCATTGAAAACTTGTATGATAATACATGGTACTTCTATTTTCACAGTAAATCACTATATGGGAGTTTTGAATTCTGATAACTCATAACCGATAAGGGTTGTTGGTGATAGCTGAGTGACTGGTGAGAAGATTTACATTTGTCTAGCTTTCAGTGATTGTAGTGTGTAGTTGTCGTTGCATTCCGTCCTTTTAAGGCAGTAAAGAGTAATAAACAACGAGAAACAACTAACTGTAATATCTGTCCAATTTGAAAGTTCTGAGGATGGAACAAATTAAGAGCTATTTATTTAGAAGTCGTGCATTGGAAAAATATTATATACATATAGAGACGTACCAAGAGATACAAAACTACACAGTCTGATGGTAAGGAGTAGGGTTAGCGTACATGTGTTCATAGGGGTGAGTGTGCGTGCGTGTTGTGAGCGTCTGCATTGTACTGTGTAATTTAAAAAAAGAGATACCAAACTACGACCGGTACCAACAACATTAGGACCGATATCCAATTTAATTTGATTTTTCAATTACCTTCCTCATATCAATGGCCAGCAAAATTTTTTTTGAAAGGATGGCAAGAGTTTTGCCGAATTTTTATTAGAAGAGGAGAACAAACATGTACATAAAAAGTAAAAACACAACTAGGACAACCGAGGTAGACCAGACCACCCTACCACTAGGGTCGCCGGAACCAGACTCCACCGCTAAGAAAAACACAGGAACGGGAACACAAGCAGCGAAGGAAAAGAGCGAGACCGCAAAAACAACCACGAGCCATCTAAAGGGGAGGAAAAAAACACCTGAGTCTGCTTGTGGTGATCTTGTCTCGCCAAATGGAACTGTTGAACCTCTTCTCGGGTGAGGAAGGTCACTTCCTCAAAAGTTTTTGCCTCTTGATTGAAAGTCTGCTGATTCTGTTCATTCCAGATGTTCCACCAGAAGGAAATGATAAGGCAATCAAAGTGTGCTTTATGGTGCTTCTGAAAAAGTTTTCTGCTTTTCTTCCACCATCCCAAAATTGAACTCAGCGCGGTAGGCGGCAGCCGGCATTGTACCATCTGGTGAGTTGTTCCTAGACCTGCTTTGTGAAGGTGCAATCCTTGCAGAGATGTGTTGGTGTTTCCGACTCGCCGGCGCACAACTTGCAAAACGGGTCGTTGGGCCACCCTTGTTTCTCAAAATTATTTGCTGTCAAAATCTTTCTGTGTAAAAGAAGCCAGGCGAAGAAACAACATTTGGGCTCGGTCTTGGCTTTCCAGATTGGTCCGATGTTAAATTTTTTTGTTCGGCCTTGGAACTGAATGCGGTAAGCACTTCTTGTGGACTATTCCCCATCTGTTGTCCACTTCCACCTGATTTGGTCGTCTTGTTGAGTGTCGTACTCCTGGCTGTGTATTTTCTCCCATAGAGTGGCATGCTCACGAATTTTTTCCCCCGTCGTTAAGGGACAGACTGTCAGATGTTTAGATCTGGACAACCCACAGGGGGGTTATTCCCGGTGGTTTATTTAGATTCGGTGGGGGGCGATCTAGAGCTAAGGACTCGATGGTTATGCAAGAGCACACAGAACACGACGAGTTTATACTGGTTCAGGCCTTCAGAGAGTAAAACCCTACGTCCAGTTGTTGCTGTAGATTGCTTGAGGATTGGTGAGTCGTACATCAGGGGACACCCTGTCCGCCTTATATTGGCCTGGATAAGGGTCAGTCGCCCAGTCCCTATCTCTAATTGATTTACAACTGTTACCCGTAATTCCCGGAAAGCTTGTCGGATCCCGCCGCCATCTTGTCGTGTACCCGAAGTCTTGTAGCCGTTCCGGGTAAAGTCTTTCAGGAAGTCAAGTGGGCCACAGATCGGGTCTGTTGGGCCCATTACCAGGTCGGTAGGTCTTCTGGTGGGCCGGACCCACTTGTCGGGGACGACCATGAGCCTGGTCGATGGAGACCCAGGGGTACCCATGTCCCACACAGACCTAGGCGATCCAGTAGTTATCGCGTAGTGCTCGGTCAACTGTGAAAATTTTTTGTCTTGATTTGTTGAAAAGGATTGGTGCAACATTTTTTGGTGAGGAATCCTGCAGCCAACTGGAGTGCCAAAACAGTGCTTTCTTCCCGTTTCTCCGTGTCACTGTAGTGGAGGCATGGAAGAGTTCTTTGTCAATTTTATCACATGGTATGTCCATCTTAATCCATGGTCATTCCTCATGTCGCCATTGGAACCACCACCAGCGGAGGCAGAGTGCCCGTGCAAGACGTTCCAAATCGAGTACGCCGAGGCCACCTAGGTCTTTGGGTGTGCAGGTCAATGGCCAGTTAACTAAGCAGTGTACCCCGTTGACAGTTCTTCTCCCTTCCATAGAAAACTCCTCCTTGAATGATCAATTTGCTTGATGTTGGGATCCGAAAATCCCGAACAGATAGAAAGAGAGGAGGGATGGGAAAACTTGAGACAATTGAAAGAGATCAATGAATACCCAGGTCAAGTGTCCCCCTCCTCCACCCCTTGGGGTCCTATTTATAGGAAGAGGAGGAGCCCTGCCCTTCCAAACCCTAGGAGAGAGGAGGTGGCTGTTTACATTATCTCCATTGGTGGGCTTGAATATTACATTTGGGTCCTTCACTATTACAATTGAGTCTCTGGATGTTACAATCAGGTCCTTGGCCCTTACAAATACGCCCTTATACCCCTTATTTGGGCCTCTTTTATACACATGGGGGTCCCTAGCCTTAGGCCTCCTAAGGCGCACCCCCAACACTTGATAAGCCATTTTTGAGGCGGAAAAACTGTCAGGTGGTAGATCGGTTGCGATGAGAGCACACTTTTAACCAAAGTCACCCTACCAGCGGAGGTTAGCACTTTCCCTTTCCATCCCTGTAGTCGGGCTCTGATTTTGTCGATGAGTGGTTGGACGTCCACTTTCCTCAGCTTGCGGTATGGAGCGGGAGGCCCAAATATTTCCCACGGAATTTAGCTATGTTCCGGGGGAACGCCGGAATGGCTTCTGCAATGACTCTCTCTAAGCAGCGCATAGGGAAGATTTCGGTCTTGTTCAAATTAATTTTGAGCCCGGAGCACATGCCAAAAATATCCAATAGCTTGTTTGTGTTTTCAAGCTCGACACGATCCGGGTTAGCAAAGATGGCCGTGTCGTCGGCGTATAATGAGCATCATAATTTTGCCGCTCTTGGGAGGACCGGTTTGATTATGTTTCGACCAGCGGCAAGTTCAAGAATTTTTTGCAAGGGATCAAAGGCGATTATGAAGAGCATCGGGGTCGGCGTCCTTGCGACGGTCATCTCGTCGGTCCTTGGTGCAATCATCCCTGCGGTTGTCCCAGCGATCATCACAATGGTCGTCACGGCGGTCGTCGCGGCGATCTCTGTTATCGCGGCGATAAGGTCGCCGGTCGCGGTCATCACGCCAGTCAGGTGGCGGTAGCGGTCATTGTAGCACCGGTTGCTGTTGTAGCGGTTGTTGTATCGGCTGTCATCATTGTTGGTCTTCTTGGCCGGCTTGGGCTCTACCGGGATGCCAAGGGCATGTTTGAGCTCCTCGCATTCCCGCATGGTATGCTTAGCACCATCATGGAACTAACAGATGTCATCGAGGGTTTCTTAGAACTCCTGACGGAGGAGGGTGGATACTTTCGAAGTGTTGGCCACTAAGACCTCGTTAGATCACTTGCGCGACCTAGGAGCAGTGTCTGAGACCAAAGTGGAAGATGCATCATCAGTTCTGTTGCCCTTGAAGTCGTGGACGACAGCATCTTGAGTATCCACGAGCTTGTCGACGTAGGCCATGAGGTCAGTAATGGTCTTTCCTCCGGCCTCATGGATCTTCTCGAAGAGCTTGATGTTGGTGACACCTTTCTTGTAGTGGTCGATGACGTCGTCATCTTTTACATTGGCAAGCTAATTGTGGTTCTCGAAGAATCGGTTGGTGTAGTCCCGGAGGGTTTCACCAGTCTTCATGATCACCCTAGAGAGGTGATGGGTGTTGTCAGGACGGTTGTAGGTCGCCTGGTAGTTCGTAGTGAACAACCGGGAGAGACTTGCCCATGAGGTGATGGATTCTGTCGGCAGATTATCGAGCCACAGGAGTGGCACTTTACCCATCACCAAGGGGAAGTAGCCCGCTATGTGGTCTTCGTTTCCACCCGCCACCTGAGCAGCGATGGAGTACATCTTGAACCAAATATTTAGGTCGGAGTGACCGTCATATTTTTCAATGGCTGGCTTGAAGTCTTTTGGGTAGCTCATGCTACGGAGATGCTGTGAGAAAGCTGCGAAGTTGTTGATGACACTGGCGCCTGGATGGTCATCAAAGTGAGCACGAGGTCCCTGATGAGAGACATGGGTACCCATGGGTCCCCACCGGCCAGGGTCCCAGGGGCCCTGACAAGTGGACCCGACCTTCCAGAAGACCCGCCGACCTTACAAGTCGGCCCAGCGACCTTGTCCGCACCTCCGAAGACCACGGGCGACCTGATCAGGATCCCGGAAGACCCGCGAAGCCTTGGCGTGCAATTCAAGACACGGTGACCTGGCGCGCCGCCGCCTGTAGCCCCGAGTATCACGGGATACTCCTTGTAATCCGGGAGATAAGCTTCCCACAGTTGTAACCGACCCCGACACGGGTCAGCCAACCTGCGCATGATGTAAACCCCAGCCCGTCCCCCATATAAGGCGGCCTAGGGCTCCATGGTGGACAACTCATCTTCATCCTCGCATAATCCACAACAACGGACGAGGGTTTTACTCTTGAGGCTGAACCAAGATAAACCCTTGTCTCCTTGCTCCTCGCCGCCATACTCGCCTAGTTCCGTGTGCACCCCGTGCATAACCACTTACGCTCTTAGGTCCCGATCCTCCATTAACCTGCAAACCACTAGGGCAACCCCTAGCGGATCTGTCTGTGTCTCACCCACAGCGGTTGGCGCGCGGGTAGGGGCGATCGGGGAACTTCAGGCAACATGGTGGCCCAATCTAGCGTCGTCTTCCGGCAAGCATGGCGGCCTTCCTCGCCGACCACAGCGAGATCTGCTGGATCCTTCACGGCGACCTCTCCTGCTCGGCCCTCGGACTCCTCCGGCGACCTCCGAGAAGGTCGTCACGACGTCCGCCACCGTCTCTGTTTCCGATCTAGTATCGGAGACCCACCCACCCAGACCCTGTGACCTTGTCCAGGGGATGGAAGACGTCACCGGCTCGATGAGGGAAACCCTGGAGATCTACGAATGAGCCCAGTGGTCGGTGCAGACAGCGCTACGCCACGACGCGTTCCCCTTCGACCTGAAGTCTGCGCCCGGCCTTCGCCTGAGCCAACTCTCCACGCCTCCCCAGATCCAATCTGGGCGGCGACCTTCTCGCGACCCAAGGCCTGCACCTCGCGCAGGCGCGACCTCTCGGCGTGCCCTGCACCTACCACAAGGGTCTAGCACACACGTGCCGCTGCGAGAAGATCGACAACAAGCTCCCTCGCCGAGCTAAGTGACCTACCCAATCTCCGGACTGCGGGGAGTTCCAGAAGGTCTGGGTTTGCATCTTCCCCAACGACTCGGAGATCGTCTTCCGTCAGGTGATGGTGATCTCGAAGAACGAACCACCCCGCGTGGGCGCGACCAACTCCAAGGAGGCGGCCCGGATCCAAGCCAACGCCCGCCACGCTGAGCGACGTGCGGAAGAGTAGCGACGCGTCTTGCCCTGCACTCGAGACCTATGTCTAGAGTTCAAGGAAGCTGGGATCCTGTCCTTCAACAGCCCCTAGACCAACCTGGGTGCGGCCATTACCCGACTCCAGCAAGTCCAGACGCCTGAAGCTGAGCAGGCCCTCGCCTACTTCCGGGTCGCCAACGCCCTGGTGGAAGAGAAGAGCGCGACCTCCAAGTCCGCTGCGTCTTCATCGACTCACCACTCACGTAGTCGATCTCATCGACCTGCGTGCAGCCATCTCTCTCCCATCCGAGAGGAGGTCGCTCGGCCTCGAGCAACCCACCCATCGCCACACCATCGCCCGCGACCTTCACATCAACCTCGACACCAACAGGCGCGCTCGTGATGCCCGCGGCATCGTCGACCAACGTCACCGAGAGCACGAGGAGCACGAGTTCCGTCGCCGCCTGGATTACGACCGCGAGTACGGCGCACCCCGGGGTGTTCACCGCATCATGGAGCATGAGCTCCGTGATCAACACGAGATCGAGAACAGGCGGCGTGCCAACTACGACGCCGAGCATGGCGACCCCGCCATCATCCAGACCAACCGGGACCGGCAGCCACGCTCCCAGGTTGTCGTCCCGGAGTGCAGAGTCCACTCCGCGCCAAGAGAGGCCACCCCGGCCAGAGGCTCCGGCGATGACCTCACCGTCAACGCCTTCCCGGCGCTGGATGCCCGCTTCAAGAGGGTGGAGTACCCCGACAACTTCAAGCCCAACATCAAGCCGTATGATGGGCGCTCCGACCCCAACATCTGGCTGTCGACCTACTATGTCGCCATCAAGACGACCGGTGGTAGCTTCGACCACATGACGGCCTACTTCTCGCTGGTCATGGGCAAGGCCCCTTCGCTGTGGCTCAACAACCTTGAGCCCGGCTGTATCAAGACATGGGCCGATCTGTCCCAGGCCTTCACATCTAACTTCCAGGCGACCTACGATCGCCCTGGAAACGCTTTCAGCCTGGGGTGGGTCGTGCAGAAGCCTAAGGAGCGGCTCCGCGACTACAACACCCAGTTCTTCGAGAACCGGAACGAGTGTGTTGGCGTCAGGGACGACCAGATCGTCGATAGCTACAAGAAAGGTATCAAAGACTGCAAGGTCTTCGAGAAGATCCATGAGTCTGGCGCCACCAACATCAAGGAGCTGATGATCATCGTCAACAAGCTGATGGACACAGAGGATGCCCTCTAGAATTAGTTCGACGCTGATAACGCTGGTACATCTAGCACTATAGCGGATAAACTCTGCAAGCGACCTTCCGAGGTCCTAGCGGCCGAAGGGCGCCGAGGTTCGACCTTCAGCCAGGAGGAGTTCGACCGCACAAGGCTCTCTGCGGGTTCCACGAGGGGGCCACCCACACTCTCTGCGAGTGCTCCCAGTTCAAGAAGGCGTTCAGCACCCCCGTGGACCCCAAGCGACCAAGGAACGACGGCGGGCGTCGCGACAACCGCCCCTACAACAACAACTACCACCGTGACGACCGGCGAGATCGACACGACGACCGCCGCGAGGAGCGATACGACGATCGCCGTGAGCCTCCTCACAGCGACCCTCCACGCAGCGACCCACCTCCAGCTGCTCCTCGCGACGAGACGAACCTGCCCCCTCCACCAGCATCGGGGAATCCCAATGGGCCTTTCCAGGCCAGAACCCGCGCGATCAACATGATCGTTGGCGGAATCAAGTCCAGCGCCCGGTGGCGCTCTGAGGAAGGACAAGCGCGGCGTCCACCTCGTCCTCTCGGCCCAATTGTGCCTGCGTTGGTGCGAGCGAGCGGTCGTTCTCCGTGGAGGATCACTGGGTCCACATCCCAGATCTCAGGTCCTATCCGCTTGTCATAGAGCCCACGGTGGACGGGGCCTGCTCTGGCTCAACATCATCTTTGTTGAGACCCTCAAGAAGATGGGCTTCGACTTTGACAAGATGGCGCAGTGCGACGAGCCCTTCTACGGCATCGTCCCTGGGAAGGCAGCCTACCCCCTGGGTCGGGTCTCCCTCCCCGTCACCTTCGGTATGGAGGCGAACTTCCGCACGGAGTACCTCAACTTCGAGGTCGCCAACTTCAAGTCCTCCTACCATGCGATCCTAGGTCGCCCGATGCTGGCCAGATTCATGGCCATCCTGTACTACACCTACTTGGTGTTGAAGATGCCGGCTCCACATGGGGTCCTCTCCGTTAAGGGGGATCTCGTCGTCTTCTTCAGGTGCAACTCGGAGGCCCTCGACCTCGCCACGACCTCCGCTGCTGCCGACGCCTCTGCGGTCTTGGTCGCTGAGGCCAAGCAAGTCGACCCTGTTGACCAGTCTGTCCCAGAGCAGAAGTGTTGGTATTTGTTAAGCCTACAGAAATATTATGATGGATAATCCGCAAGCGCACGGATACCGGTGAGCATTCCACCCGGGAGAGGGTTTTAAATATCGAATCCACAGGGAGAATGGTAAAGAGAGTATCAAAGGTATATAACTAATCAACTGAGTAGCTATCAAGGACTGGACAGAAAGAGAGATAAGGAAAACTTAAGGATGTCTGGTTCTTATCCTCACAAGCTATGTCTTTATTGCTCTTATGGGGTGATTGTCACACTTAGTAAAGGGAACCTCCAGAATCTATGGGGGAGTCCTACGGTCTCTATAGACGGGAGGTGGACTATGAAGGACTCAATGGTGCTGTCACCACCACAATCTACCACACGATCCGGAATATAGAAGGCATTCACAAGCTAGCTAGTCTAAGCACCACGCTTATACTAAACATGCAACTTTAATTCAAGAGCGGCGAATTAAAGTACTCAAAGAGTTATGAACCGTAAGAACAATAAAAACAATGGTGCTCACTTGAATAAGAAGTCGATCTTTCCCGTAAGGTCTCGGGATCAGCTCCAATGGAGTTGATCCCGGTAGAAGATGAAGAGGAGACACCACAAGTCCGGCCTTCCTTCCTTCGCCTCTCAATCCTCTAATCCTCTCGAACAAGATTAGCTAGGTCTAATTAGACCGTGGATCTAATCTCTCAACTTGATACTAACTCTCCAACTCTAATTCTAATCTAGAGCTCTAATCTCAGGTAGGCATGGAGGATCTGATAGAATGAGTTGCCCTCCTCAGGGTCGAGAGGGTGCCTTATATAGTCCAGAGGAGATGACGTGCACCGTAGGATCAAACCGACCTAAACATGTGGTTTAGATTGATCTTCATAGGCGGTGGAGGAACATTCCAGAAGCCGGGCCCATTTGGCGCCAGGGGGTGGCCGACCGGCCCCACCACTGGGCCGGTCGGTCTGGTGTGGGCCCCATTCGGGTCCACTTGACAGTGGGTCCTTGATCCTTCTAGATGCTTCTTTTTAGGTGCTAAGTCACGTTGAGTTCGAGCCTCGAGTCTTCTAGAGAGGTTTTCTTGCATATTTTCTGAATAGTCCCTGCAAATTCATAGATTCACCAAAACTCGTGGAAATTGTTAATATAAACCCTAATAAGGTGATCTAATCATATTTTAGTCCTTTTTCCAGTAAATGTGAGGGATAAAATTCATAGATAAAATGTGCCAACAAACTCCCCCACACTTAGGCTTTTACTCGTCCTCGATAAAAGGATGGTTTACAACCGTGTAGACAAGAATCAACATAATTATACTCCTTAGTCATATTTGTACTTAGGGAACATCTGAATATAGCTAGAAACAGATCACCTTTATTTCTCAAATCTAGTCAATGGAGAGTTTTTGAATAAGTTTTGGAAAGAAAATGCAGCCTTGCTTACTCCTTTGTGATACTCTCAAATTTTAGAATGTAAAGATATAGCAGACTTACCTTGCATATATTCTTTGGGTCAAAATCAGATCCATGAAGAGGCCTGTCATAGGTCGTAGATCAAGATATGTGCGTGTGTCAAATTTTAAAAACCACTGCTCTGACTTTAGAATCTTCTGTCTTTTCCCATCTTTTTAGAACAAGGTATCCAGCTATTTTGTGGAGAGTTGGGTTCTACTCACCCTCGGACACGCGTCCATTATTACTCTCTCACTTATTTTTTTTAGAGAAGTTGGCCCTACTCACCCTCGGACACATGTCCATTATTCTTCTCTTTTTTATGCCTTTTCTTTTATGAGAGGGGGGTTCTTGACCCGTAGAACACTTGTCCATTTTCTCCTCTCCCTCACTTTTCTCTCCACTCAAATTAATAATTTTTTTTCTTTTCTTCCTTTGGCTTTTTCTCTCTTTTTTTTAACTGTACCCTTTCATGATATGGGAGACAGAGATCAAAAATCTTAGAGCATAGATACTTTAGTGAAAGCGATGTGATCTTGATCATAGACTTAGACAAAACTTCAACATAGCTCTAGATTTGACAAAGCTCAATACAAGTAAGCGACATTTAATCAAATTTATTTTCAATGAAAGCTGTGGGATATATTATTGATCACAAAGGAGAAACTTAGCTAATGATTTTTTTTATTTTAAGTACTCTCCATAGACAAGATAAAAGAAAGATGGTTCTCATTATTTTAACTTTATTCTGATTATCCCAAAAGTATTAAATATTTCTAAGAGCATAAACATGTGAAACTTTATCTTTTAGGTTATCAGGACATTTTAGCAGGGCATCTTTGTTCAAATCGAACGGAAAGCAATTTGTAAAAATTTAAAAGTTCGAGAAGCAAACCGAGCGGTGGGCGAGATGTGGCCACGGGTTGCGGTGGTTCGTCGTGCGAGTCGTTTGATCATGCTTTTTCCGTTGTTCTTGATGCCGTTTGGTCATCTGTTCTTCTCCCCCACACTTGTTTTCTGTTATCTTGCATGCACAGTATGGTGGAGGCAAAAACATATCCAGAAAATATATATAGGCAAAGATAGCTCAACTTGTGGAATACTTCTTTATTAAAGAGAGCACTTTATTAAACAACTCTAAAGCGAACTAGAGCAAACTAACTAACTCGAACTAACTATCACTAATGTGCTCTCTAACTAAGGTGTTTACACAGGACGCTTGCCCTTCTTAAGGTCGCGGCTATGGTCTTCCTCATCGTCCCTACGTTTCTTTGACTCTAACAACTTAAGGACAGTCTTGGTGAGGGAAGCGTTGACGCGATGGATCTCTTTGCAAGTTTCAGGGCTTGCTACTTCACTTCTGGGCTAGCTCTCACGGTCTTGGGTCTTCTTTCTGCGGCATCCATTGGCCGGGATTCTCTTGATCTGAGGTTCCTTGGCACGAACTCCGTCGATGGTGACACAGCTTGAGGAGGTGGTGTACTTGTACACCCTTGTGTTGCCAAACTTGTCCATGCGCACATCAACAAGTCGCTCTCCATCCCTTGGTTTCTTCAGATCCATGTAGCTAGGAACACGGATCGGCTTCTTGCTTCACGGCGACGATCGTGCGGTGGCGTACATCACCGCTTTCTCGTAGGCGGTGGCGGCGAGCGTGGGACTAGGCGGGAACAAGTGAGAGAGGTGATCGAGGGAGGCAAGGAGGCTAGCGGCTTTGCTTCCTTCTCGAAAGGAACAACCGCCTTGGCTTCAAAGCTAAAGGGGACAAGGCTTGTCACCATTCTGCTACTTGGAGGCTTAGGGATGAGAAAAGGTGGGGGTCACCGCTTATATCGGTCCCGGACTTGCAGAGGGTTGACCGGCTTGGAAAGGCTGCGGAAAATCTCGTAAAAGATCCCGAACCAGTTTTTCAAAACCCTAACACCTTAGAGATAGCGTGGGCGAGGCGGCGGTGAATGGCGTGAGGCGAGGGCCCGATCGGCCCGATGAGGCCGATCGGTCCCCTACCAGGCGCCTCGCGGAGATCTTCGGTAGCGGGTGCTCTCTAAGTGTCTTGATCCTAAAAACCTTAAGATGGCCCATTACGGCCTAAAATTAATATTCGTTGGTAAGCAAAGGAAATCTATCTCATCCAAATCCTCAGACTCTTTATTGGGCTCTAAAAATATTTTAAGGCGTTGACCATTTACCTTGAATAACGTACCTTCGTCCTCTTGAAGAGTGACTGACTCCGTGTGACGATGAATTCACTACCTTGTATGGTCCTTCCCACTTGCTTCGTAGCTTTCCGTGCCCAAAGAGTCGCACTCAGGTTAAAAGTAATACCGATCGCCTGGGTTGAATTCTTTTTATGATTCTCTTGTCGCCACCTCTTGGTTCTTTCCTTGTAAATCTTGGCAGTGATCGCCTTCTCTCTCCATTCTTCTAGCTCGGATAGTTGCATTTTCCGTTTTGTTCCGGCTGCTTCAAAGTCCATGTTCCATCTCTTTATTGCCCAATGAGCCTTGAATCCTAGCTCAACCGGCAAATGACATGTCTTCCGTGAGACCCGCTTGGTTGGGAGACATTCCAATAGGGTTTTATAAGTCGTCAGATAAGCCCAAAGTGCTTGAGCTTGTCGTTCCATTTTATCCCCATTTGGTCCACCGTCTTCTGTAGAATGTTCTTGATCTGCTTATTAGACGTCTCTGCTTGACCACTTGTTTGCGGGTGGTAAGGAGTAGCGACATTATGCCGGATCCCATGGTTCATGAGGTATTTCTCGAAGCGCTTGTCGATGAAATGAGACCCTCCATCACTTATCACTAACCTTGGCGTACCGAATCTTGGAAATATTGTCTCTTCAAACATTCTTATTGAGCTTTTGTGGTCGTGATTACGCATGGCGGGGCTTCAACCCATTTGGAGACATAGTCAACACTAAGATGTACTCAAATTTTTCCGGATTTTGGGAATGGTCCCATGTAGTCAATTCCCGACATCAAAGAGCTCGATCCGAAGGTTGGTTGTCGGTGGCATGGCATTTCGGAATTGATGTTCCGTGCCTCGACAAGAGTTGCACCTTATGAAATCTTTTGTGTCTTGATACATGGTTGGCGGAAAAATCCGCTTTGCGGATCTTTGCATGTGTGCGAAAGCTCCATAATGACCTCCATATGGTGATGAGTGGCACCTCTCAATGATCTTATTCCTTCTTCACGGTACACACCTCGAGTAACCCGTCGAGCATACTCGAAAAAGGTATGGTTCATCCCACAGGTGATGGCGACTCTCGTAAATAAGCTTTTTCTTGTCGGCTCCTGGTCGTACATACCCTGCAACCATAAAGTTAACAATATCTCGCGTGGGTCCGACCGGCGATCCGATAGAGCATGTCGTCCCTCATTGTGTCATTGATGGGTAGTTCTGTGGTTTCTCAAAATACATTCTAGACAAATGATCGAACAAAATTTTCTACTCCCTTCTTATCTTTTATTTCTAAGTCAAATTCTTGGAGAAGCAGAATCCATCTTATTAATCTAGGTTTAGCATCTTTCTTAGTGAGCAAATATTTTAAAGCAGCATGATCAGTGTAAACAATAACTTTTACTCCTACTAAGTAAGATCTAAACTTGTCAATGGCATAAACAACGACTAGCGGTTCTTTTTCAGTTGTGGCATAATTGAGTTGAGGTCTGTCAAAGTTTTACTAGCATAAGCAATGGCATGATATTTCTTGTCTTTTGTTTGCCCCAAAACAGCCCCCACAGCATAATCACTTGTATCACACATAATTTCAAAAGGTAAAGACCAATCGGGGTTGTATAATGGGTGCGAAATAAGAGCATTTTTCGAGTTTCAAAAGATTTAAGACAAGCATCATCAAAGTCAAAAGGAACATCTTTGGCAAGCAAGTTTGTAAGAGGTCTAGCAATATGAGAAAATCTTTATATAAACCTTCTATAGAAACCAGCATGGCCAAGAAAACTTGATTCCCTTGACATTAACGGTGTGGAGGTAGCTATTCAATTACTTCTATTTTAGCTCTATCTACCTCAATTCCTCTTCGAAATTAGATGGCCTAGCACTATTCCTTCTCTAATCATGAAATGACATTTTCCCAATTAAGGACTAAGTGCTTTTCTTCACATCTTTGCAAAACCTTATCCAAGTTTTCTAGACAATCATCAAAAGTTTTTCCATAAGCAAAAATCATCCATGAAAACTTCCATGATCTCTTCAATCATATCAGAGAATATAGACATCATGCATCTTTGAAAAGAAGCTGGAGCATTACATAGCCCAAAAGACATTCTACGATAAGCATAAGTTCCATAAGGGCATGTAAAAGTGGTTTGCTTTGGTCCTTTGGGATGGATTGGGATTTGGTGATATCGAATATCCATCAAGAAAGCAAAAGAAAGAGTGATTTGCCAACCGCTCTAACATTTCATCAATGAAGGCGTGGAAAGTGATCTTTCCTTGTGGCTTTGTTGAGTTTTCTATAATCTATGCACATCGCCAACCGTGACGGTTCTCTGAGGAATTAATTCATTCTTCTCATTTTTCACAATTGTCATGCCTCCCTTTTTAGGCACAACTTGCACGGGGCTCACCCACTCACTATGTGGGGATATATAATCTCGGTGTGTAAGAGTTTGAACTTCTTTCTTCACTACATCTCTCATCGCATTGTTAAGTCTTCGTTGTGGCTCTCTAGATGGTAGAACATCGAGTGTCAGGAATGCGATGAGTGCAAAGCGGGGCCGATGCCCTTAAGGTCTTGGAGCAGTAGCCAAAGGTGGCGATGTTTTCTAAGATGGTTATCAGCCTATGAGTGCATTTCTGAGTGAGTTGGTCATTAATGATCACGGGAGACTCGAGAATCATTGTGCAAAAGGCATATCTAAGACCAGGTGGTAAAGGTTTAAGCTCAATGGGAGGTCTCGAGGGTTCCTCGGTTTCATCGAGGCTCGATTCTATAGGATTTTCTTCTTCCTCCTCGATGAAGAATTCAGTGACATCTTCTTGATTGGATTCTATGAAATGTTCTAGAGATGCTTCATTCACCTCTTCCATTGGGTCAGTTCGGTGGTTCGGTCTTAGTATGGATCAAATGTGAGAAGTGTAAGGGAACTTTAATGGTTTTGCCTAGGCAAATATCAAGTTTCCCTGTGTGTCCTTCTTTAAGGAATTTTTCTAAAGGATAGCCTATTAAAAGATCAAACTCCTTAATATCACAAATGTGAAACCTCAGGTGAATTGTCATGTCGTAAACTGAAACAGGTAAGACATAGAGAATTCCCGAACTTTGAATAATCTGTCCTAAGGAGCACTTTAATAATCTCAGTGTGGGAAATAATGGCTTGTTTTTGATAAACTGATGGAAAAGGGATAAGGCCATTATATTGATTCCCATAACTGGATTATAAAGGGCATCAAAGGGGGTTCCATTGATTGTACATTGAATTGGTATAGAAGGTGAATCCAAATGACCTATATCAGAGGAAAGCTCTGACTCTTCCAACCATTCCTCACTCATGATGGATGCAAGCTCCACAGTGCGTTCTCTTGAGAAGGTTTGCTCAAAAGAGTCTATCTTCTCATGTGACAAAGATGTATGCTTTCGAGGCATCTTCTCTTTATGATATTTCGAGGTGTTTCCATAATCAGAAAATAAATCATCCTCGATGTCATTTATAGAATCAGGTAGAGGAATTTCTTCCTGTGGTGATTCTATATGTTGGATAGCTATAGGTTGAGATGTTTCTGGCATAGGTTCTGGTGTAGCTATCTCTGGAATCTCTTCTAAAGTTTTCTCTTCTAAAGGACCATCATTAGTGCTAGCTAGAATGTTGTCTAGGACAGTTCTAGCTCCACTAGATGTAAGGTGTATGAATGATCCATGAGAGGAGGTATTCAAATAGGCTCTAGATTCCTTATTAAGACCAATATAGAAGTGTTGAAGGAGAATATGGTCTTGAAGGCTTAGATCTGGTCCGGATTTGCAAAGAAGTTCAAAACGTGGGATGAACTCATAGACTCATTATCCCCCTGTTTGAAGGATATGATCTTGATTCTAAGGTCGACTACTTTGGATAAGGGATAAAAATCCATGCAGATCCCCAATCGTCTTTCATCTTCTCTTTGGTTCGGTCGTACCATTGGCGAGCTTTTCCTTTGAGTGAATGGAAAAGCTTCCAACGGATAGTCTCGTCGACATACCCTCAATGTGCAAATCACAAGTTTGCTCAAACTGTTGGAGATGATGATAAGGGTCTTCGTCTTCTATTCCTAAGAAAGTGTTGGTTTGGACCATCTCTATTAACCGTGGGCGCAGCTCATAGGCATCGGCTAGGATTGGTTTCGATGATGGAGGCCTAAGGTGAGCTACGAGGGTCTTAGAAAAATCTTTGATAAGGGTGGTGTCCATAAGGACAGAGGGTAATCTAAAACTAAAAGAAAAGAAAGATATAAGATTAGTTATACTCAAGAGTTTTCTCTAACCGTTCTCCAGAACGGCGCGAAATGCTTGTTGGTATTTGTTAAGCCTACGTAAATATTATGATGGATAATCCGCAGCGCACACAGGTGAGCATTCCACCCGGGAGAGGGTTTTAAATATCGAATCCACAGGAGAATGGTAAAGAGAGTATCAAAGGTATATAACTAATCAACCGAGTAGCTATCAAGGACCTGATGAGAAGAGAGATAAGGAAAACTTAAGGATGTCCGGTTCTTATCCTCACAAGCTATGTCTTTATTGCTCTTATGGGGTGATTGTCCAAGGCACACTTAGTAAAGGGAACCTCCCGAGAATCTATGGGGGAGTCCTACGGTCTCTATAGACGGGAGGTGGACTACGAAGGACTCAATGGTGCTGTCACCACCACGATCTACCACACGATCCGGAATATAGAAGGCATTCACAAGCTAGCTAGTCTAAGCACCACGCTTACACTAAACATGCAACTTTAATTCAAGAGCGACAGGAATTAAAGTACTCAAAGAGTTATGAACCGTAAGAACAATAAAAACAATGGTGCTCACTTGAATAAGAAGTCGATCTTTCCCGTAAGGTCTCAGGATCAGGCTCCAATGGAGTTGATCCCAGAGGTAGAAGATGAAGAGGAGACACCGACAAGTCCGGGCCTTCCTTCAGCTTCGCCTCAACCGCTCTCAAATCCTCTCGAACAAGATTAGCTAGGTCTAATTAGACCGTGGATCTAATCTCTCAACTTGATACTAACTCTCCAACTCTAATTCTAATCTAGAGCTCTAATCTCGTAGGTATGGAGGATCCGATAGAATGAGTTGCCCTACCCGGGTGGGGTGCTTATATAGTCCGAGAGGAGATGGCGTGCACCGTAGGATCAAACCGACCTAAACATGTGGTTTAGATTGATCTTCATAGGCGGTGGAGGAACATTCGAGCGGGCCCATTTGGCGCGGTGGCCACGGCCCCACCACCGGGCAGTCGGTGCAGTGTGGGCCCCATTCGGGGTCCACTTCGGCCATGTGGGTCATTGATCCTTCTAGATGCTTCTTTTTTAGGTGCTAAGTCACGTTGAGTTGGAGTCTTCTAGAGAGGTTTTCTTGCATATTTTCCGAATAGTCCTCGCAAATTCATAGATTCACCAAAACTCGTGGAAATTGTTAATATAAACCCTAATAAGGTGATCTAATCATATTTTAGTCCTTTTTCCAGTAAATGTGAGGGATAAAATTCATAGATAAAATGTGTCAACAAGAAGCGCACCGACACCGCCCTGGATGCGGTCCCCTCCACGAAGAAGGTCTGCCTCGGCCTTGCTGACGCAGAGAAGACGATGGTGATCGGTAATGGGCTTGACCCCAAGTTTCCTCCGGATAACGGACATATTCGCATGGAGTCCATCGGATATGTCGGGTGTCCCAGGAGGCCGAGCACTCCTTGGATGTAAGCAAGGCGGCCAAGCTCGCCAAGCGTAAACTGCGAAAGATCGCAAGGATGTCATTAGGGACGACATACAAATTCTCTAGCGAACTGTTAGCTTGGTCGTAGTTGGCGCGACGTCGTAGCTCTTCATCGTGTAGTGCCCGGAGGTCTGTAGCTTTGATTGGGTTGTTGGTATTAAGAGGGTCCGGGGGACTGTTAATGCGATCGTAGTTGGCATGGAGCTGGATCTCATGCTCGTCTCGTCGTGGCTGATCTTGATTGGCTGGATGAGCCTGTGCAGCTATGGATAGCACATTAGCTGCAGCTTGAGGTCTTGCGTTCCCGCCGGTATTTGGTTGTTACATCACCTCGTTCTCACCAGCCCCTTCCTCAGCTATGGGCTGAAGAGGACGTTGGTCAGCATTGTTGTTGTTGCGAGGTCGTATCGACCTGCTACGGGAGTGCTGGCTTGGAGTCGACCTGCTGTAGCCTTGACTCCGTTCTTCGACTTGGGCCGTGGCGACTCGGATGTGAGCAATAGCACGACGCATCGGTGGAGTATCCGGTAGTAGACCAATTTTTGCCAGTGCGGCACCCAAATTGGCTTGAGGAGAGTTGAAGACCACGTGGCCAGCATCCTCGAAGTCCCTCTGGAGATCACACGCACGCAGGCGATGTCATGGTGGTAGGTCGTCTTGGCACTAGTGCTGAGCTCCGATTTGACCCCCAGGGGGTGGTCCGTTGTCGTCCACTTGGGCATTGTCCTGAGGCGTCACACCGTCCTGAGCTGCTGCGTTGACCTAAGCCGTCGTGTTGGCCTGATCGATCTCCGCCTGGCGGTGTTGAGATCGAGCAGCATTGTCAGCTTCACATTGCAGGCGCTGAGCGTCGGTTTATCCGGGTTGAGCTGGTGCATCCACGGAAACCACGAGAATTCCCGATCTGGGAAGCCGTGACGTGCCCAGACTTCATCGCCGTAGTTGTTGGGCGTGAGGATGACGCGGGCGACCTGGAACTCGCCACAGTCCGGGGACTGTGCGGGACAATCGATCTGGCGACATTGAGTCGCTGCCGAAGGAGTAAGTCGTCGAAGCTTCTTCAAAGCACAGCATTGACAGGCAGTGTGCTTGGCTTTCTTGTGAATGGGGTCGGAGTACACATGAACTGTGTTCCGCAAGCCGAAGGGCATGCAGGTTGGAGACGCCTTGGGCTTGCTAGAGCACGTGGCGCTTTCGCATATCTTGAACGTGTTCGCAAGCATGGTTGCGACACGGTCGAGCCCCGCGACAAGATCGTGAGGTGTGGGTGGGTGGGTTTCCGTCAGCGAGTCGGATTCGACTTGTTGAACGGGGGTGGCTGCTACGTTGTCGAGATCAACTCAGCCGGCGGCTGGAGCGGCGGAACCCAACGGCATGGAGTCGAAGCTAATGTCGACGGGGTTGGTAAGGAAATCCGCCATGCTGGCGGGGAAGACGACGCCGTTGATCGAAGCCATCGAAGTCACACGGAGAACTCTGGATCTTCCCCTGCCTGGTGTGCCAACTGTCAGAGGTTTAAATCTGCACAACCCACAGGGGGTTAATCCTGATGGTTTATTTAAATTCGGTGGGAGGCGATCTAGAGCTAAGGACTCGATGTTATGCAAGAGCACACAGAACATGTTGAGTTTATACTGGTTCAAGCCTCCGGAGAGTAAAACCCTACGTCTAGTTGTTGGTGTAGATTGCTTGAGGATTGGTGAGTCGTACATCAGGGGATGCCCTGCCCGCCTTATATTGGCCAGCAGACAAGGTCGGTCGCCCAGAGTCCTGATCGGTTACGACCAGGAGACCTATCTCTAGTTGATTTACAACTGTTCCCCGTAATTCTCGGAAATCTTGTCGGATCCCGCCGACATCTTGTCGTGTACCCCAAGTCTTGCAGTCGTTCCGGATAAAGTCTTCAGGAAGTCGTGTGGGTCACAGATCAGGTATGTCGGGCCCATTACCAGGTCAGTAGGTCTTCTGGTGGGCCGGACCCACTTGTCGGGGACGGCCATGAGCTTAGTCGGTGGAGACCCAGGGGTACCCATGTCCCACACAGACCTAGGCGGTCCAGTAGTTATCGCGTAGTGCTCGGTCAACTGTGAAATTTTTTCGTCTTGATTTGTTGAAAAGGATTGGTGCAACATTTTTTGGTGAGGAATCCTGCAGCCAACTGGAATGCCAAAACAGTGCCTTCTTCCCGTTTCCCACTGTCACTGTAGTGGAGGCATGGAAGAGTTCTTTGTCAATTTTATCACATGGTATGTTCATCTTACTCCATGGTCATTCCTCATGTCGCCATTGGAACGACCACCAGCGGAGGCGGAGTGCCCGTGCAAGACGTTCCAAATCGAGTACGCCGAGGCTGCCTAGGTCTTTGGGTGTGCAGGTCGTTGGCCAGTTAACTAAGCAGTGTCTCCCGTTGACACGTTCTGGTTCTCCCTTCCATAGAAAACTCCTCCTTGAATGATCAATTTGCTTGATAAGCCATTTTTGAGGCGGAAAAAGTGTCAGGTGGTAGATCGGTTGCGATGAGAGCACACTTTTAACCAAAGTCTCCCTACCAGCTGAGGTTAGCATTTTCCCTTTCCATCCTGGCAGTCGGGCTCTGATTTTGTCGATGAGTATGGAGCGGGACGTCCACTTTCCTCAGCTTGCGAGTATGGAGCGGGAGGCCCAAATATTTCCGAAGGAATTTAGCTATGTTCCCGGGGAACGCCGGAATGGCTTCTGCAATGACTTCCTCTGAGCAGCAGATAGGGAAGATTTTGGTCTTGTTCAAATTAGTTTTGAGCCTGGAGCACATGCCGAAAATCTCCAACAGCTTGTTTGTGTTTTCAAGCTCAACACGATCCGGGTTAGCGAAGATGGCTGCGTCGTCGGCGTAAGATGAGCATCATAATTTTGCCGCTCTTGGGAGGACCTGTTTGATTATGTTTCGATCAGCGGCAAGTTTAAAATTTTTTTGCAAGGGATCAAAGGCGATTATGAAAAGCATCGGGGACAGCGAGTCACCCTGGCACACTCTAACTCTGGATGAGGAGGTGGCGAGCAGAGTAGTGATCGAGTCTCGTCATCTTTGGCCAAAACCCAGTGAATGGCCAGCAAAAATTTAAAGAGAAAAAATACACGGAAGTACCCACTGGTAGGGTTCTTAATTTCATTTTCACTCTTTTTCAATCCTCATTAAAATTAATGAAATTTGGCCAAAATATGGATTAAAAGGTGGTCAACGCTCCAGAAATGAGATTTTCTTGATTAATGCGTTCCAATGATCGTAAATGCGGTCGTGTTAATCGGTTTTTCGGTTTTTTCTCTAAGGGTAAAATGGTAATTTGGTTGATATATGTTTTAGAAAAAAATTCTCGCTACCCACCCGGTCCACCCGTGCACACCTCCTCCCTCCATTTTTATATATTACAAAAATAATATTTTACATTTCCGATAATACCCTTTAACTATCAGTACGACCTTTGAATACTACCGTACGACAGCTTAAAAAACCGGTCGTATAGAATTAATCTCAACCGCCCGATCCTTACATATATAGGTATTTGTTACATTACGTCAGTCCTTTTCCAAGTGGTCGTACAGGTCGTATTGTGTACCGAAGAAAACCTCTAAGAAATTTGGGTGTCACTGTTTTATTTGTCACATTACTTCAGACAATTCTTGCCCGTGAGTCTGCATATATGCTCTGTTTTCTTCAGTTTATTGCTACTCTTAGAATCTGATTTCTTCCGTATGCTACTGTTTTCTTCCGTAGAATCTGGTTGGCTGCCAAAGAAGGATGTGTCATCATCGTTCGCACGCTGGTGACTGGAACCACTGGATACAGCACAAGTTCCCCCAACAGCTGTAAATAGTTCTCACCCGTATTCTTGATCCCATGGTATTTTTAGGTGCTTCTTCTGTCACATCAAAGTCTTTGGAGTGCTTTTTGCAAGGAATACCTTTTGGCTTTTTAAAACAAAAAAAAAGAAAAAGGAAAGGGAAACACATAAAAACAAAAATGTAAAAGAATGGCTACCAATTCAGCACCATCACAAACATTTGGAACCAGTTACTTATCCTCGATCTTTTGCCCAAGGAGTGAAATTGGTTTAGGCAGCTATTCTTGTTGGCTTCGGCATGCCATTCATTGTTTTGCGGTTCTATGAAGTGTAAATAGAACCAGTCTGCCATGGCGACGCCTGCTGTACGTCCTCGTTCGACTGCCCTTCTACAATCCTTAACTGTATTATCTGTGTTTGCAGTTCTTTTCGCAGTCGTAGGGGGACGACATCAGGCCTGTCCTTCTTTCTCTTGCGGCAATTTGAGCAGTGTATCGTATCCCTTTCGCCGGCTAAGTGATCCACCTAAGTGCGGCGATCAATCCTACCAGCTGGATTGCACTGACGCCAAGGCTACCATTCGCATCGGCCGGGGAACGTACGACGTGCTTAGCATCAACTATAATGAATCTATCTTCTGGGTCGTTGAAACCAGCTTGGATATGCAGGGCAGTTGCCCTCTTCCTCGGTGGGATCGCCATACTTATGGATGGCCGACGTACTGGGCTATGTGGGCTACCTTTGTGAATTGTTCAAAGGCAATAGAGAACAATAATGGTATGTACAGGCCAGTCGCTTGCCTGAGCACCAACTCTTCCTTCGTCTACGTGTTGACTGGCGAAAGATCTGCTTATGCTGGGAATTTTGAGTCGTCGTGCGGCTACCTGGCGATGACTCCTCTGGGTGATCCTGATGGCATGATAACGGTGCCAGAGAACGCAAGCTATCCCGACGTTATAATGTTCATGAAGAAAGGATTTACCCTTCCTTTTCTGACTGTTTTCAGCATCAGAAAGTGCTGTGCAGAGTCGATAAGGTGAGTACCTTGTGAGATCTCCAAAGTTTCGCCTATATACTTTGTTTCTGCCTATCTCATCGGAAAAACTTTTGTTTCTGTAATCTTTTTTGACCATGTCATGGTCTTGCAGCATACTCCGTGAAGATCAATCCGGGAATCGGATTGTGGACATTCTTTTGTTTGACCTTGCTTTTTGGGTTTGCCTATCAAATCAGTACGTCATCTTTATACTTGGTGCTGCTCTGTGGATTCTGAAGATTATTCTTGGTAATTCAGAACATGTACTACATCATCTTAGCTGCTCATTGTATTAGCCCATTCTCTCAAGAGTGTACTCAATACATACAATTTTTTTTTTGTGCAGTAATTTGCAGATTCGTGTTGATGCCCTTGACAGTGTTGACTTTCCTTGCCCACAAGTACTGGAAAACAAGAATTACGATTGATGCGGTCGAGAAGTTTCTGCAAATGCAACACATGCTTGGTCCAACAAGATACGCTTACACCGACATCACTGCAATTACACGCCACTTCAGAGAGAAGCTAGGCCAAGGAGGTTATGGATCCGTGTACAAGGGAGTGCTTCTCCCAGGTAACATACATGTCGCTGTCAAGATGCTAGGGAACTCCAAGTGCAACGGAGAAGAGTTCATCAATGAGGTTGCAACGATTGGGAGGATCCACCATATTAATGTGGTGCGTCTTGTGGGGTTCTGCTCGGAGGAAATGTGGAGGGGGCTTGTGTACGAGTACATGCCCAACGGGTCTCTTGACAGATACATCTTTTCAGCGAACAAGAGTTTCTCATGGGACATGCTCAATGATATAGCACTGGGGATCGCCAGAGGGATCAACTACCTGCATCAGGGGTGTGACATGCAGATTGTACACTTTGACATCAAGCCACACAATATCCTTCTTGACACCAACTTCATTCCAAAAGTTGCTGATTTCGGGCTTGCCAGATTGTGCCCAAAGGATAATAGCTTTATGCCAATGAGCGCTGCAAGGGGAACAATTGGCTATATAGCTCCAGAGATGATATCTCGGAGCTTTGGCGTCATATCTACTAAATCTGACGTGTACAGCTTCGGGATGCTGCTGTTGGAGATGGCTGGAGGACGCAGGAATGCTAACCCACATGCAACAAACTCCAGCCAGGCATACTACCCGTCGTTGGTGTATAGGCAGCTGAACGGAGAGCAAGTTGGCGAGATCAGTGAAGATGTCGACATGCACGAGTTGGAGAAGAAGCTGTGTGTTGTCGGGCTCTGGTGCATCCAGATGAAGCCCCAGGATCGGCCGACCATGAGTGAGGTCATAGAGATGCTTCAAGGGGGTGCTGATGCTCTGCAAATGCCCCCGAGGCCATTCTTCTGTGACGACGAGATGCTTCCTGAAGTGGATCTTTGTTCTCTGTCTTCTGAACTGGATGCGATAGAGGAGGATGAGTGAAATACTATGTCGTTTATTCTCTGTTGGCGTGTGATCTGAACTGAACGGCACCCAACTGATTTTGAACGAGGAAAGTTTGTCAAACCAGACTAGTTGTATTTAGGTTCGGAATCCGGAATAATTCATTGGGGTCCATTTGTACTAAAAATACTGATCACAGTGTACTTATGGAGTTATGGTGTCAGTCTTTCAGACACTGATTTAATCTATCCTTGTACCGCGTTTAAACGGCTCGTTCCTAGCCCCTGCTCGTTTGTTCACTGGTGCACCCATCCCATGTGTGTCTGTAACTAGAGAGGCTCTCGTTTTAATTTGTTAGTAATGGACTAATGGTAGTTCTAGTGTTTGGTACATATATTTTTTTGTTGAAAGACCAGCAGCGATTGATATGATGGCAACCAAGAGATTTCAGGTTATAGCATTGCAAATGGATTAGTGTTTGGACAGATTCTAGAGCTCAGTAGTAGTGTTATAGGAAGCTGTTCCTGACTTAAAGAAGTTACGTGCTTCAATTCTGAAGAAAACTTTCAGAACAGTTGCGATCGGAGGTGAAGTGAATCGAAAAACTGAAGCAGGAACTGCAGCATAAATGTAAAAGATGAACTTTCAGAAATAGTCGAGATGTTTCAGGTCTTGACTGACATTGAACAGCTGAACTGTGAATGCATTTCTACATGGGCCGCACTGGGCCAATGGGCCATGGGATGGCATCACTACACACACCCACCTACCTCGCTCGTCGAATTTTTTTAATATTATTTCTTTGATTTTCGAAAAATAAATGGACAAATAACAAATTTCGAGAAATATAAAATCTGGCGGAGAGCACCTCTGGCGGCATGTCCGCGTGGCAATGGCGGCGGACCACCGGCCAGGTGCCACTATGGCAAAGGCTATTTTATTTTAAAATTTTTTTTCATTTTCTAAAACACTTTTAAATTTTTTAAAAAACAACAAACTGATAAATTTGCATAATGACAAGATCATATCATAATGAACGAGTAGATGCAAAATAGTTTATACAAAATCATGATAAAAGTACTAATACATCTAAATGCGTCGGTGCCTCTTCGGCCTAACGGCTCTAGCGCTTGACCAGTGTGGTCCGGGCGTCGTCCGGTCGGTGGCCTGACCACCCGCGGTCCGAGCTGGTCGGGACAAGGTGTCGCCATGGCCGCCTGCGATGACCCAGCTCCGCCGGCCGGTGTCGCTCCGCCCGCCGCCGGGTCGCTCACGCCGATGTCGCTCACTTGCTTGGTCGCTCCGCCTGGTGTCGCTCCGCCGCCCGGGTCGCTCCGCCGGGTCGCTCCAGCCCGCCGAGGTCGCTCCGCCCGCCAGGTGTGTCTCCTGAGTCCCAACAGGCGGTACCTATGTGAATTGTGACGGGCCAAGCTCCTCGCCAAGCGGGGCATCCATGGCCGCGAGAATGTCGTTATACCCGAACTCATCCCGGCCAGTGGTCGTGGGAGTCGAGACCGCAGGCCGAAACCGGCTGCAACGAATAGTATTAGTTTTCCAAAGCGTATCCTACTTAGCAATTTCTTTGTAAAGTTAAGGTCGTTACGGTGGAAGAGCAGTGAGGAGTGGACGAGGAAGGAATATACGCCACAGGAAGCGAAGAAGACCGGTGATGCGAAACCTTCTAGCGGAAAGATCGACGCTCTAGGTGTTGTCGTCTCCGGCTGTCGAGGCCCGGTGAAACCTCCTCCTGGTCCCGTCGGAAGACCGGCCGTGCCTGCACGATTAGAATATAGTATAACAAAACACACAACAACTCCGTGCATTAGTTGAAAATAAGGTCCAGGAAACAAGCGTACGTGGGTGTCACGGGCCCTGCGCCTGTGGCTACTGTTGTGCCGTCGGAGCCGAGAAGCCGCCGGCAAAGGTGGAAGGCGCCGGCTGCGAAGCCGCTGTCGAGGAGGAGCTCGAGGGGCGGCGGGTGGCGCGGAAGGAGAGGAATCTCTGCGGCCCCGGCGTAGTTCACGACGGCGGAGTACCTCGTGGTAGCATCGAGGATCCTGTCGTATGTGCGCTGGTGCTGTTGAGGCCCCTAGGTAAAACACTGCTCCCTCGCGGACGCTGCGAGCTGCACAATCTCAGCAAGCATATCGTGCTGCTCACAAAATTAGTAACACATGTTATAATGAAAAGTCATATGAATTAAATATATTTGCGATCGTAGCGATGCGGTCTCGGCGCACCGAGTACGTGGCGTCCGGCAGGAGCCTGTTGTGGTCCGGGACCGGTGGCGGTGGCGGGGTAGCAGTCACGTACGTCACCCGCGTCCACGTCCTCGGGAGGTACCACTTAAGGTACGCTACCCAGGCCGCGCCGTCGTGAAGGCGGTGCTCGGTGACGACGTTCTCCTCGTGTGCCGCAGACGCCCACTCGTCCACGTACGGCTGCAACCTGTCAATGAACGACGTCGCCGCAGACACGCCCTTACGCGTCCACCTAGCATAGATGAAACAAAAAATTATTTGCAACTGACTACTTGTAACGGAAAATAATTATAACTGGCAAATGGTATCTCACATGTGTGTGGGCGCGGGCGTGGCGCGTGAGTGCAGGCGACTCTGGTAGAGGCCGAACTGCCTCATCACCCGGTGGACGGCGTACTCCTCAACGTAGACGTCGAAGACCAATCATCACCGCATCATCCGACGTACGGTCTCAAAAGCACTGACGAGAGGCCTGGCGCGGCGGCGACCAAGGCGGTGTGTCTGGCGTCCACCGGACTGGCATGGACCATCCGGTCGATCTGACCCACGAAGTCCTTGTACGCTTTCTTCGTCTGCTCCGCAGCCCAAACGTGTTGCACAGAACATGAAAAGTTAATTGAATCGAACTAAAGAACTCATTAAGCGAATAAAACGACAAGGGAGGTCATTACCTTCCGGAGGGACCACAGAGAACCCATGGTGGGGAGGTCCATGGTGGGTGGTGTCTTCGGCAGCGACGTACCTCGAGAGGTCGGCCTTGGGCCGGCCGATGTCAACGCTTCGTGGATCCACATCTGCGGCGAGAGGACAACCCGGAGGAGGATCCTCCCTACTCGCGGCCGCCACTCCCGAACCTGACCCACAGGTAGCGGCGGAGCAGTACGCCCCGGTGATCTGGGGCATCTCGTCGAGCAGGCGATCGGCGATCCGTGAGCCAGGGAGCGGTACCTCGACACCGAGTCTCCCGCTGACTCGCAGAACATCACCCACCCGAACAGCCAGAGCAGGTAGACCTCCAAAAACCTGTCCGACGTCGGGTCGTCGGCCTCGTCCGCCATGTAGTCAGCCTGCACACACACAAAGGTCCATTGTCACATTCGTTTAAAATGCATACAAACGTTAAAAATAAGAGTTAGAAACACGTACGCTGAACTTCTGGATCCAAGTCCAGGTGGGCCCGTGGGTGTTGACGAAGGGCACGTATGGCTGAGGCGCGCGATCGTTCTGAGGAACGTTCGCGAACCGAGCAAGGAAGTCGGCGTGCCACGTCGCGGGGATGTCGATCGGCCCCATCACGTTGCCAGCACACGGGAGTCCTCCCAACATCGCGGCGTCCTCCAGACTGAGCGACATCTCGCCGACGGGAAAGTGGAAGGTGTGCGTCTCTGGTCGCCACCGGTCCATAAACGTGGCGATCGGGACGTCGTAGCTGAACGCGTCAACCGCTCCGCCCGGGGAACCTCAGCTCGTAGCCTGTCCCCCTCGACCAACCACGCGAAAGGGAGAAGTCCTGCAGCGCGTAGCTTGAAAAAAAACCTAAATAATTTACTTAACGCAATTACTATTGTAAAGAAACAGAAATAAATAATAAAAATGAATTACGTACTTCGGAATCCACCGCTGGTGTATCGGCATCAACGTGCGGGTGGTCCGGCAACGTATACTGTCGGGCGACTGTCCAAGAACGGCCAAGACGTACGAGCGGTGGTCTTGGGTCCCACCGCCTCGTACGAACAACTCCGCTACGTACATTTCAACGGTCCCTAAGCCATAGCTGCAAAAAAAAATAAAATTTAATCAATTAGTTGAATTATATCAATTAAAACGAATTATGTGAATTAAAATATTTTCTAAAAATTTTAAATTAACTCCATCTAATTATGTGAATTATAACTATTTTCTAGGAACTTTTAATGAATTAAAACGAATTATGTGAATTAAAAATATTTTCTAAGAATTTTAAATTAATTTAATCTAATTAAGTGAATTATAACCATTTTCTAGGAATATTAAATGAATTAAAACGAATTATGTGAACTAAAACAATTTTTAAAGAATTTAAAATCAATTTAATCTAATTATGTGAAAGATAACCATTTTAAGGATTTTTAAATGAATTAAAACGAATTATGTGAATTAAAACTATTTTCTACGAATTTTATATCAATTTTATCTAATTATGTGATTGATAACTATTTTTTAGGATTTTTAAATGAATTAAAACGAATTATGTGAATTAAAACTATTTTCTACAAATTTTATATCAATTTAATCTAATTATGTGAATGATAACCATTTTTAGAATTTTTAAATGAGTTAAAACGAATTATGGGAATTAAAACTATTTTATAAGAATTTTATATCAGTTTAATCTAATTATGTGAATTATAACTATTTTCTAGAAATTATATATCAATTTAAACAAATTTTTTGAAATATAACTAATTTCTAGGAATTTAAAAAGCAATTTAACGATTTATGTGAATTGAAACTATTTTTTAATCATTTTATATTAATTTAATCTAATTATTGGAATTAGAACTATTTCTACGCATTTTAAATCAACTTAAACGAATTTTGTGAATTAAAAACTATTTTCTACTAATTTTATATTAATTTAATCCAACTATTTGAATTATAACTATTTTCTAGGAATGTTATTTGAAATATAGCTATTTCAAAATTTTTAAAATTTTTAAAATTTCTAAACTAAGTTAACTAAACTAACTAAACTACACTAAACTAACTAACTACACGAACTAACTACACTAACTAACTAAACTTAACTAAAGTTAGAAACATACCTGAGTCAAAAGTGCTCCGAAGGGTTGAAAGCCGAAAATTTAGAGGAGAAAGTGAGGGCGAGTGAGGTGGTCACAGAGCTCGCCGCCTTATATGAACGCCGCGGTGGAGTCTGACAGGCTCATCGTCGTGCCTTCAGGCGAGCGAACTACGGCACGGTGATGTATATTTCTCGAAATTTTTTATTCATCCATTTATTTTTCGGAAATAAAAAAATATATAAAAAAATTCTCGCTCGTCGCGTCGCTGGAACCACCACCCATTCGTCGCCATCGCAACCCAACCACCCAGCACCGCGCTGCGGCGCGCCAGCGCTGAACTGCGCCCGTGCCGAAGCTTGGCGGCCGATTACACGTCGTCCTTAGTGTGCGCACCACCGCATGTCCGCATCCATCCAAATGCCGAAACGGGGCCGCCGTCCTCGGCGCCGCCCTCCGCTCCGGTGAGGTCCAGCTGCGGCAAGTGATGTTGCTCTCCGGATCCGCCTCCTACTCAGTACTGACAGAGGTAACCCCTTTCTTTTGGTCTTCTGGTTATAGATAGATCTCAGAGCTCATATACCTGGGCATTTTCGATAAGCATGGTGGAATTTGTGTTATCGGCGGAGTGAGGAATGAGCACAACTTACTCCTGCGTGATGATAATGTCGTGACATTTAGGCCAAATTCTGACCCATGGTAATAGACTAGAAGAACAACCTTATTAATACTATGTTTAATTGCCCCGCATGATGGTTGTGACATTTCGGCCAAATTCTGATTCATGAATAGAAGTAGAAAACCTTACTGGGGTGTGAAGGGACTCGGAGTAGTACTGCAGTCCACAAGATGTAAGGGTGGAGATAAATTATAAGAATAGCCAACTTTTCTCAGTAACGAAGACAACTGAAACATCGAGATGTAAATCAAATCCGTGTAGTTCTTTTCTAATTTATCACATGGTGAATATGGGAAAAGTCTTTACTTAATATCTCTAATAAAGAGGGATGATCCAAATACACTGTATGCTACTGCTAAGCATTACAATACTCACACGATGAAAGCAAGCATAACACTCCATCATCCTTGCTAAATCATGACAGTATATCCTCCATGCTTTATGGTATAGGATGCCTTGCAGACTAGACATATGGCTTAGGTGGTATCTGTAGATTCTGCAATCTTCCTGTCAGCATGTTAACAACTTTTGTCATTGATGGCCGGTTTTTGGGGTTCCACTGAATGCACCAGAGTGCCACAATGGCCAGCTGCTTCAGCTTTTCTTTCTCCTCTTCTGTGACTTCCCTATTAAGTATAAGGTCCTGCCCAGCAATTACTCCCTCGTATATCCACTGCGGGAGGTAAACCTCGCTTTGGTTCTCAATACCTGGGTCTGAATTCCTCCTTCCACTAACCATCTCTAACACCAGCATGCCGAAACTGTAAACATCTGACTTGTATGATATTCCCCCGAAGTTCCGAGAATATAGCTCTGGTGCAATATAGCCCATTGTGCCTCTTGCTGCAGTCAATGTAACAATGCTCTGATCCCTTGCACAGAGCTTAGCAAGGCCAAAATCTGAAATTTTCGGGTTGAAGCTGCAGTCCAGCAAGATGTTGTGAGGCTTGATGTCAAAGTGGAGGATGCGCTGGTTGCATCCTTGATGTAGGTACTCCATTCCTCGAGCAATGCCTGTAGCAATCTCTAGCATCTTATGAGGTACTAGGAGCTTTTGGGAAATATTAGAATCATGCAAGAATATATATCTCTCCAATGACTCGTTAGGCATGAGTTCATAAATAAGCGCACGTCGTGTCCCTTCAGAGCAAAAGCCCAGGAGACGGACAATGTTTGCATGGTGAATTTGTCCAATGGTTGCTACTTCGTTGATGAAATCTTCTCCCTCTCCTGTAGAGTTCTCTAGCATTTTGACTGCCACTGGCACACCATTTGGTAGTTGTCCTTTGTAAACACTTCCAAAGCCACCCTGGCCTACTTTTTCCTTGAACCGTCTTGCTATCTTCTTTACTTGGGGGAAAGTGTACCTTGTTGGTTTTGATGTGCCATATGTCTTGAGAAACATTTCTACTTTTAAATGTATTGCTTCATCATATTTTTTCTTCAGTGAAAGATAGAGTGCAGCGGACACCAGAATAAGGAAGGTGGCTACCGATGTTGTAGCTGAACAAAAACAAACGAGCTAGCTGCATTAGGAATAAACAGTTATGTCTCACAATCAAATTTCTTGTTTGGAAACTATTGTTATGTTATTCTTGAAACATGATAGTATAAAAGTTGTTGTAGCAACATGTCACGATCAAACTTGTTGTTTGGAAATATTCTTGTGTTTATTCTTGAAACATGATAGCATAAAAGTTGGGTTGTAGCAGCAGAAAATAGAATAAAAATTGTAATATTTTCAATGGTAACATTACCTGCAATTAGGATGACATGTGAACCTGTACATATGAAGAGCGGAAATTAGTCTTCCCATGGTTTAATTTTGACAAGAGAAAGTGCACTTTGAGAATGTTGACACAAACTGTTTGCTGACTCCTAAATTGACATTAATTTTAATTTTAAATATCCGCTGTTATACTGATTTTTAACCTCCCATTATTATGCTACGCTATAGGGAAGTTGCAACATATCTGTGCTATTTACCCTGGTTCGGTATTGGAAATTTGGACCAGAACTTAATTAGAAGCTTCCTCTGTCAGTAAATCAAGGTTCTTAGCCTTTATAAAAATATCTATTGCAAGGTTTTTACTCAATAATGTGTTATGGCTGATGGATAGGTTGAGGTAAGAAAAACGTGGAGGCAGACTAGCCCTCTAACGAGGCTCTGAGGAAGGGATTAGATGGATTGGGTTTAGTCTTGTTTTAATTTCCTTGACAAAAGATGCAGTCGGCATTATATATCCCTAGCAATTGAGCTATCAAAACCAATCTGCTAACTACCAAATCTCCTATCTAAGAAACAGCCAGATTTCCTAACTAGGCTATTAAACTAACAAACCAACCAAAGGATTCAGCTTATCTCTTAAGCCGCTGGGTCGGCTGGGCCCTTGGCCAATCCTTGTGTTGTCTCAGTTGTCTACTTTTTCTACTTTGTATGATGATAGTAGCCCTTGCCCACAAATGAGTCCACAACAAATGACATTACCTTTCACCCATATGGGTTTACACTTGTACATGTAGGTATATTGCACATGTACTATTACGGCATCAAGATGCCTTGAATGCATACATTTATAATTAAATCACCAATCAATATCCTGATGACTGCACTGCCCAGATACAAATACATACATTTTAACTGTAGGTAAATCTTGCGTGAAGTTTGAAAACATTGCATACTGTAGTGTTACTTATAGAATGCAGAGTTTCCTTGCACAGAAGACAGGAGAAACTAAATTATGTATTACTGAATATGCATTTTGGGTGCAACTTTGGGACACCAAACAGTATGGGATCTGGAGACTAGGAAACCAATACCGTGATGCTGGCAGAATGTTTGTCTGCTGATCGAACTGAATCCACAATGCCGTTCTTCCTGTTCGCACCTTTGACAAGCGCCAGTGACGTTATTAAGGTGCCAATTGAGTGCTGTTTCACCAAAGTTGATTGCTCGGTTTGCCCTTTCATTGAAGAATGAACGGCCGAAGAATGTCTCATGAACGGGACCATCTTTATCATAAAGGTAGGGTATTGGGATGCCGTTTTCAACCACCACACATCCCATGGGAAGAGTTGACATATCTGTATCAGGTCGCACCAGGTACCAGAACTCGCTTGCATTGTTTCTGAGGCTTATGCAAGAGCTTGGACCAACAATACCATCTTGAGTCGTTGCTACTCTGGAGCAACCTACTAGTACTGAATCAGTGTCTGCGACAGGTGTGTACACATCAGTTGATGAATTTCTTGAGACGAACTTCTGAAGTGGGCAGCGTGCTGATGAGCCTGCCAGAGGGATGACGTTCATCACACGATGACTGTAATATATTGCTGTCACTTTGCAGGTGCCAAGAACTGGATGATCCAGGATCGTGTCATGGCCAGAGCATGATAACTGCATCCCAGGTGCCCCGCATGGCAGTGGGTGGGTTGGAAGTCGAAATGGGAACCGGATCTCTGGTCCATGCTTGCCGCATCGATGTGACGGACAAGTTTTGAGGAAGTCATCATCTTCCCATGATGCAGTGGCATAATTGAGAAGCAAAAGCAGCAGCGCTGCGAGAAGAAATTAATGCAAGTTCATGTATGTGGAGATGAAGGTGGGCGAAGAGAAGGCTGTGGCTTGCGAGTGCCTGAAAGTCGGCACCTGTTTAGCTTTACCCTCTCCGGAGGACCGATGCTGTGCTTGTCAGGATTGCTGCTTGCTGAGGTGGAATTTTCCATCTACCAATGAAACTTCTGCCGTGTTCTATCGCTTAGCTAGCAACGTGATTTTTGGAAATGAGTGGTGTCACTGTTTCCTTGTCACATTAGACCAAAACTATTCTTGTCAGTTACCCTGCAGAAGCCCTCCATTTTCTTCGCTCAACAAACTCGTGAAGCTGACATGGCAAAACAATGTACGGTAGTGGCGAATTCTGATAAGGTTTGTGATGTGTATGTGACTGGTGAGGAGTATTTTTTACAGCTGTCGGAGTAAAAGTCCCATTCAAGCAAAGGCTTTTCAAGTGCCACGCAAATGAAAGATGAAGAAATAAAGAAGAGGAAAACAAAATATAAACAAATTGAAAAGAAACACTGCCGAGACGGCAGCATCACAATCATGTCGAGCGAATCATTCTCGTCTTTGTGCTCAAAGTAGTGAAATTGCTTATGAAGTTAGTTTTGTTAACTCAGGCTGCTACCGATTGACCATGCCAAGTTGCCATCCATTGATTGTGAGCGTGGATCTGTCTTCCAAATCATATAGTATACTCTCTCCATACTCATAAAACAAGTTGTTTTGGACAAGATATCAGTCAAATATTAAGAATATAAATCATGAATAATTTTTAAATTGATGAGTTTGAAAATGTGAAAACTACATGAATAGATTTGTCTTCCGAAACACTTTCATAAAAGTATACATATGTTATTTTTTAGTAAATATTTTTATAAAAATAAGAAGTTAAAGTTATGCTTTGGAGACTGTGTCGCTGCCCTAAACGACTTGTTTTATAGGTAGGAAGAGAGTACTTGTATATGAGCATCCCAATAAAACCGTTATAACAACTCAAACCTAAAGCATCCACGTCATCATCTAGCTCCTCTCTTCTTTATGCACCCACTTAATTGACCCACTAAATGTCACACCTGTTTTTCCAAAGAAAACCTAGTCCTAACCTATATGCATGTCAGGATCAAATTTCATGCATATAGTTGACATAAGTGAATAACAGAAACAATATCTCGTAAGAAAAAGAGAGATCATCAGAGTATTACGCTAGATCCTGAAAACAAAGGCTCCAACCATCACAGGCAATCGCCTAGGGGTTGCGTACGCCTAGCACCAGCAACATCTTCATAACGACTTCATAGCAGCTTCCTCTTTCTGAGCAACATTGTTTATAGTAAGGGTGAGCACATGTCGTACTCAGCAAGTGTGGGGAAAGTATGAATGCAAGGGCTTAACAAGGAAAGGCTGACAGGATTACTGCATTAAGCAATTTTAGTTGGTCAAATTTTATTAGCACCTGATTACTAATAGAGTATAAGTATATACCAACCCACAATTAACATAAAGAGATACGCCATAAGCATATGGCTAACATAACCATAACAACGATTTAAGTCCATCTTCAAGTTCAATTATCATGTGAGGGTCCAGGCCGCTCTTGACCGTGAGCACGGCTAATCGATTAGTTTTACACTCTGCAGAGGTTGTTGTCGGGGACAGCCATAATGGTCCCCTAAAAAACCGGGGGAAACCCATTCACTTTCGCAAAAAATAAAACACAAACGAATTCACAAACCTAAAACACGCTCAAGATAGTCACGGCCCGGTAGGGCCTGACCCACAGTGGCCCTGGCCCACGTATCAGTCGGCCCAGCCACCCCCGGGCGAAACTCCGCTTCGCTCGAGGCGCGGCGCCAGCTAACGAGACTCGCCTCGCTCGAGGGCGGTCGCCTCGGGTGAGACTCGCCTCGCTCGAGGGCCGGTCGCCTCGGGTGAGACTCCGCCGCCGAGGCCCTCACGGCCGCCGCCGCCCGCCTCCCGGCAGGCGTTTAATGTTCTCGACACTTGCGGCACGGGTCAAAGGCGACGAATCCACGCCATGCCGTCCCCTCGACACGCCCGGAATCATATTCGGCTTGCTCGCCAACTCTCCCGGTGGCCATCCCTACCATCATGCGGCAAGGCGATGTCGCCCGCGACATCGCACCACCCACTCAGACGGCCAACGTGCCGCACTCGAAAGAGGACGACGGAACCCTCGAAGGGGCGGACGCCGCGCCGCCTGCCTAGGCCACACCATGACGCGGACCGGTGAGGCGCGTCACCTCCTCACCGTCGGTCTGCGCGCCATCCTCGCCATCACGACGCCATCCCGCACCGAAGCGCCATCTCGACACTGGGAGTGCGGGCGACAAGACACCGCCACTCGCGGTGTCATGCTACAACCTCCGTCGGCCCGCACTCGAGCGGCCAGACGGACGGCGACCACACGGGAAGCTCCTACGCCGCCACCTCGAAGCCGCTCTCGACGGATCTGGGCACGCCATGACGCCTCCGTCGAAGCAAGATTCGCCAGACGGCCGTCCACTCGTTACCGCCCGCCATGCCATCACACGTAGCTAGAACAGGCGGCACGCTGTAACCGCCTCCTTGGCCTATAAAGGAGGCGGTCCCCCGGCCGTAGGGGACGACGGAGAGCATCGACCCACACGCTCGCCTTCATCACGATATTGGCACTCGCCTCAATCAAAACCTCGGGGACTTGGAGGTCCGGCCTCCTCTCCGCCCGCTTGTAGCTCCTCTGCAAGCATCACGGTGCAACGCAATCATGTCTGATGCCCCGAGCACACCATCGCTGGACGTACGGCCCCTACGAACCGGGATAAACTTGTGTCCCCTGTGTTGTCGTTGGCACCATCGAGAAGCGATCACGGCGTAACTTACTAGTTAGTGTCGGGACTACTTTCGCACCGGGCGGTTGGCGCTGTAGGGGAACTCGGCTGATCGACCCCTCACCAGCATTCTCGATGGTGATTCGTACCGAGATGACGTCCCAGAGGTACGCCATGGGCAGCTCGGACCCTCTCCCCGGATTCGAACCGGTTTGGGAGCCCGAACTTCGTGCCACGAGGAACGGCTACCTCATGCGCCTCACCAACCCGACGAACTCCACCCGTGGCGGTCGATCGGCCGGGCCCAATGCCCGTCACGCTATCGACGCTCCCAAGCACCCACCCGGGTGGCTGCCGCGAGCGCCTCGACGCCCGGCGCCGCGAACGCCAGTCGGCGCTTGCGCCAGCGCCGCGGCGGCGTCGCAACACGGCGGCGGGAACGACGCGCCCGCCAAGCGACACGGCGGCGCACCGGCGGGGAGCACGTCACGGGGCCGCAGCTTTCCCACCGGATGCAACCCGCCGCGGCGTACGCCTCATCCGTCGCTGACATATGGCTGCGCACGAGGATCTCCTGTGCCATCACTTGCCGTCATCCGGAACCTCATCGCCACCACCAACGACGAAGTCGTACCACGGCTCGCCCAGTGCCGCCGCCTCAACCTCGCATGGCTACGCAGAGTGGGACTTCTCCGTCTGGGACCGTGGTCTTCCGGCGATTCCTTGATGCCGCGAACTCATCGGTTCGGTTGCTTCACGACTCCAGCGAGGGAGCTATGATCCTCGCGCGAGTGCCGTTGTCGCCACCAACGAGCAAGGCCGACGGGCAAACGGAGCGACGACGGAACGCGCCCAACATCCGAGCTGAACCCGCCAGGCAATGCGGATATCAATGTGCAGCTGGCCTGCACGCGAGCTCGAGGTGAAGCTCGCGAAGAGTACCGGCAGGTGCGGCTCTGCGTGCAACTATCGCAGGGAAGCCTCGGCGGCGGCGAACGCTACCGAGGCCGGAAACAAGTTCGCGCGAGCGCATCAATGCCAACTTCAACGTGGGCGACCCACACACGCCACTTCGTGCCGCCAAAAACTCATCGCGCGGCAACACTACGGGCCATGCCCGAGCATCGAGAAACTCGCGTCCCGCATGCGCATCGGTAGCGGGGCGGCGGCGGGCGAAAGGACCGGAGGCATCCGTCCGCAGCGGACGGCGGCGAGCAACCGCCAAACCGGCGGGGCGCCTGTCAGGCGGATCCTGACGCGCCAGCGAGGTCCACGACGAGACGCCCCGCCAGCGTCAACGCCAAGCGAAAGGCGACGCGAGGCGCGCGGCGGCGGCGGCTACCACCTCGACGAGGTGGTCGCTACACGACAGGGAGGACCGCCGCCAACACGGAACCCCGGAACCCGAGTGTTCGATCCGGGAAATCGGCGGCGAGTTTCCCCAGCGTTTCCGCTAGCCCACCACCATCGACAAGTACACGGGAGGCGGACCTGTGTGTGGCTCAACGACTACTATCCGGCTTGCCCGGGCGAGCCACCACCACGGTGATCATCCGCAATCTGCCGCTGCACCTTGCGGACTCGGCGAGCGTGGCTCGAGCACCTACCGCCCAGCCCGGATCCACGGTGGGATGACTTAGTCCGCGACGTTCGTGGGGAACTTCCGGCAACGCGTATGTGCGCCTGGAACTCACGGGACCTGCGCACCGAAGCCCGGCGAGTCGCTCGGGACTTCATACGGCGCTTTTCAAGCGGCATGCGAGCTCCGGCGTCGCCGATCCGAGATCGTGCACGCCTTCCTCGAAGGCACGACTGTCGGGACCTCGTCGCGAGCTCGGGAGGAGCCCGCCGGTCGACTCAATGCATTCGACATCGCCACCGGCTTTGCCTCGGGAGAGGAGGCTGCCATTTTCGGCCAGCAAGAAGGGCAAGCGAGCGTGGACGACACGCCCGCGGAGGGCAGCAAGTCCAAGGAGCCCGCAAAAAAACACAAGTGGGGCAAGAAAGGCGCGCCACGAGGCGCGCCAGGGCGGCGACGACGGCGGGGCCGAGGCCTCGCATTGACCCGGCTCGAAGGGCCCTCGAGGAGCCTCGAGGCCCGGCGTGATTCGACGATATGTTGAAAAAGCCTGCACTGTACCACAAGACCCGATCAACCACACCCTCGGCGGTGCGACATGCTCAAGAAGTACTACCGCCGCGTCGCGCGCGAAGGAGGCGAGGCCAAGAAGGACGGGGTGGTGGAGCCGATGGCTTCCGCGGTGGAGAACGTTTTCTTCATCTTGAGGGGACCGATGGTGGACATGTCCACCAACCGGCATAAGCGAGCGGCACGAGGTCCTCGTCGCGAGAGGGCACCTCCTTCCTTCCTCGATTGGCCTGGGAGGACGCCATCACCTTCAGCCGCGAGGACCACCCGAACCGCATCCCCAACCCGGCCAAGACCCGCTGGTCGTCCGATCCCATCATCGGCAACGCGGTTTTCCAAGGTCCGATGGACATGGCGGCAGCCTCAACATCCTCTACCACACACTACGGCCGATGGGGATTGGGTTGGACCACGGCCCGGACGGCGCCGTTCCATGGCGTCGCGCCAGCAGCGTCCGGCCCTCGGGCAGATCGACTGCCGGTGCAGTTCGACACCGGACAACTTCCGCAAGGAGATCCTCACCTTTGAGGTAGTGAGGTTCGGGGCGCACCACGCCATCCTTGGCCGTCCGTGCTATGCCAAGTTCATGGCGGTCCCGAACTACACTTACCTCAAGATGAAGATGCCGGGCCAAAAGGCGTAATCACCGTGGGCTCGTCCGATCGAGCACGCATTCGATCGCGACGTCGAGTGCGTCGAGCACGCCGAGGCCGGCGCCGACGAAACGTTTGTCGCGGACATGGAGAAGCGGCCAACGAGGGCCCCGACTCCTCCGCCAAGCACGGCGCGGTAGGTGCCGAACAAACGAAGGAGGTGCCCTCGACCTCGCCCGAGGGCAAGGTGTTGAGGGTCGGTTCTACCCTCGACCGAAATAGGAAGTGGTGCTCGCCGACTTTCTTCGCGCCAACACCGATATCTTCGCGTGGAGCCCCTCGGATATGCTGTGCATCCCGAGGGAGGTCGCCGAGCACTCCTTGATATCCTACCTCACTCCCGAGCCGTGCAACAACGGCCGCGCCCGCTTGACGAAGAGCGGGCACGGGCGATCGAGTAGAGCTGCGGAAGCTCCTCGAGGCGGGTTCATCAAGGAAGTTTTTCACCCCACGTGGCTAGCTAATCCTGTACTAGTTAAGAAAAAGAATGGGAAGTGGCGGATGTGTGTGATTACACTAGTTTGAATAAAGCATGTCCCAAAGTTCCTTTTCCTTTGCCACGAATCGATCAAATCGCTGACTCAACCGCAGGGTGTGAACTATTGTGTTTCCTCGATGCCTATTCCGGTACCACCAAATAAAGATGAAGGAGTCCGACCAGCTTGCGACTTCGCTCATCATGCCGTTCGGAATGTTACGCTCGTAACGATGCCGCTTTGGCCTCCAAAACGCGGCGCGCATATACCAGCGATGTATGCGACGTCTTCGGAGACCACATCGGCGAACCGCTTGAGGCTTACGTGAGCGACATAGTCGTGAAAACCGTGAAGGCGGGCGACCTGGTTAGCGACCTGCGCGTGGCATTCGATTGTCTGCGAGCCAACGGGGTGAAGTGAACCCCAGAAGTGCGTCTTGAGTGCCGCGAGGCATGCCGCGATACATAGTTTCGGCGGGGCATCGAGCCTAACCCCGAGAAGGTCACGCCCTCGAGCGGATGGGCCCGATTCGAGACCTCAAGGGGTCGAGAAAGTGTTGGGTG
The DNA here is from genome assembly GCA_022644695.1 of Cenchrus purpureus. Classification (NCBI taxonomy): domain Eukaryota; kingdom Viridiplantae; phylum Streptophyta; class Magnoliopsida; order Poales; family Poaceae; genus Cenchrus; species Cenchrus purpureus. The sequence goes on from CP053466.1 coordinate 22,311,214, forward strand.
CCTCGCCGCCTTGAGCCGCTTCATCTCGCGGCTCGGCGAGAAGGGATTACCCCTCTACCGACTCTTGAAGAAACACGAGCGCTTCTCCTGGACCGTCGAGGCCCAGGAAGCGCTTGACAAACTCAAGGCGACGCTCGCCCACGCGCCAATCTTAACACCGCCCCAAGACGGGCGAGCCTCGCACACGCCGCCGCGACCACTCTGTGGTCGGCCACATCGTGGTGGAGCGTGCATGAGGAGGCACGCCCTACCAGTCGAGGCCCGTGTGTACTACATCAGCGAAGTGCTGTCCGAGACCAAGGCACGGTACCCACAGCATCCGAGCTGCTCACGGAGTAGTGCTCGCCGCAAGCTCCCAAGCACTACTTGAGGCCCACCCGTCCACGGTGGTCTCCTCATTCCGTTGGGTGAGATCATCCGCAACCCGGACGCCGGCGTGATCGCCAAGTGGTCTGTGGAATTGATGGGCGCGCGCCGCGCGCGAAAGGCAATCAAGTCCCAAATCTGGCGGATTTCGCCGCCGAATGGACGGACACACAACCGCCGCCGCAAATCCAGCCGAATCTGGACCTCTACTGACGGGTCGGTGATGAAAACAGGCGCGCGGGCCTGCTTTCATCTCCCCCTCGGGAGCACATGAGATACAGCAGCGCTGCATTTCCGCGTCGAACAACATGGCGAGTACGAGGCCCTCCTTTGCGGCCTCCGAATCGCGCCATTGAGACAGCATCAAACGCCTCGACGTCAGGGGGGACTCGCGGCTCGTGATTGACCAAGTCATGAAGAACGCGAGTTGTCACGACGACAAAATGGAGGCCTACTCTGCAGCGCCGTACGAACTCTCGAAGACAAGTTCTACGGCCTCGAGCTTAACCACGTACCCCGCAGATACAACGAGGAGGCGGACGAACTCGCAAAAATCGCGTCGGGCGTAATCACCGCCCCGAACGTTTTGCGCGGACGCCGCCAGCCGTCCGTCAACCTCGAGTCGACACCCTCGAGTCAAGAGGAACCCTGGGGCTCCTCGAACCCGGCGGCGCGGAGCCCATGGATGAAGACCCCGAACGAGCAGGCGTTTGTGCTCTCCTTGCTCGAGGGCTACAGTGCGGACAAGGCCGAGGCCATGGACACGGAGCCCGCGGAGGAGGGCCAAGTACCGCCTGGATGGAGCAAGGGAGCTTCTCGATCGGTCCGAGGCCGACGCGCCGCTGTGAAGGCCAAGTCGTTCACCTCGCCGACGGCGAGCTATACAAGCGCGCAGCGCCCCGCAGCGTGCATACCCATCCCCAGGCGCGAGCTCCTCCGGGACATCCACGCGCGCAGGTGGCCACCACGCGGCGCCACGCACCCTCGTGGGCAACGCGTTTCGCCAGGGCTTCTATTGGCCTACCGCGGTTGCTGATGCCAGCGAGATCGTGCGCACCTGCGAAGGGTGCCAATTTTACGCCCGCAAGACCAATCTCCCGGCGCATGCCCTCCATGACGATCCCCATCACGTGGCCTTTTGCCGTGGGGCCGGACATTGTCGCCCTCGCGGGCCCGGGCACACGCACCGCTAGTCGCCATTGACAAGTTCTCCAAGTGGTCGGCGCGCCCAATCACGAATCTCGAGGCAGCAGCCGTAATATTCTTCACCGACATCATCCACCGGTTTGGGGTGCCTAACTCCATCATCACCGACAACGGGCCCCAGTTCACCGGCAGGAAGTTCCTGGAATTCTGCGACAAGCACCACATCCGGTGGATTGGGCGGCCGTCACAGCACCCAGCACCAATGGTCAAGTGGAGCGGGCCAATGGCATGATCCTACAAGGCCTCAAGCCCGTGGATTTTCGGCTGATCAACAAGTCCGGCCGAAATGGCTCCGTGAGCCGGCGGTCGTGTGGAGCCTCAGAACCACTCCGAGCAGGGCCACGGGATTCACCCCGTTCTTCCTCGTCTATGGCGCGAGGCCGTCCCCACGGACCGGGAATACGGGTCGCCCGAGTCAAGAGCTACGACGAGCACCAACCAGCTGAGCCCGCGAGGACTCATCGGATCAATTGGACGAAGCCCGCATTGTGGCCCTGATGCATTCAGCAAGATACCAGCAGGCTCTGAGGCGGCACCAGGCCCGGAAGATACGACGCCGAGACTTCGACGAAGGGGACCTAGTCCTAAGGCTGCGCCAAGACAATCGAGGCCGCCACAAGCTATCGCCCCCATGGGAGGGACCCTACATCGCTTGTCAAAGTGCTCAAGCCCGGCACCTACAAGCTGGCCAACGAGGACGGCGAGGAACTCACCAACGCTTGGAACATCCAACAACCTACGTCGCTTCTACCCTTAGAAAGGATTTCCAAGTTTTTCTTGTCATTACATACCCAACACCCCAGTTGGCTGTAATTTCCATCAAATTAATAAAGCTAAAGGCGACTGGTTTCCCAAAACCGAATCCCTCTCTGCGGCGTCCCCAAAAATGGTCCTATTTTTTCGCAAAATTCGCCGCAAATGTGCTAAGTATGTCTCGACCCAAACTTTGGGTGGACTCACGCGGGACGCGAGTGGCCAAAGGGCGAAGAAGCGAGTCGGGATAGCCCACGCCTCAGCAGGATACGGCCCTTCCCCCTCGCCACTTTGCCTATAAGCTACTCGTGCGAACGAAAACCTTCCCAGCCAAGGTTCGCCTAAGAAAGCGGGGAGGCAGAACAACACAATTGCTGTAATAAACAATGAGTTTTTCAACTTACAAACATCGAAGTGTTTTAAACAGCAAATGTTTATTACAACCCAGCGGCGCTCGAATTCTAACATCAAAAACATAAAGAGCCCAAACGCCCAATGGTCTTCAGGCTTGGGGGCCGCCAGCCGGGGGAGCGTCCGGGAAGAGGAAGTCCATGAAGTCCTCGGCGAGGATGTCGGCGGCAGGAGCAGCGAGCGCATCCGCACGGTTCATCGCCACCTCGTCGTCGACACCGACGGGAACGACATAGCCCGTGGAAACGGCCTCGAGGTCGACCTGGTAGTGGGAGACCACTACGCCAAGAGCTTTCTGAACTCCCAGGTGAAGGGCACGGCGCACGTGGTAACGGCTCGCCGAGGGCGCTGAGGCGACTCGCCGAGCTCCCACGCACCGCCCTCCCTCGACCCCCGGCACGCCTCGAGGGTGGCGGCCCGCAGCCCTCCAGCCTGGTGAGGAGTTGTAGGCCGTCTGGAGGACTCGCCTGGTCGCCGAGTTCCCAAGAGCGTCCGTCAGGCCTGAAACCCATGAACGAAAAACAAAAATTGGGAGCGGATCCCAAGCAAACCAAATCAACAAGCAAAATGCGAAGAGAGGCGACTCACCTTCGACCTGTTTCTTCTCCGAATCGAGGGCCTTGCGCGACCTCGCCCCGCTGCAGGAGCTAAGGACCGTAGCTTCTCGCTCACGACAACCGGGCGCAGATCCTCGTGGAGACGCCGATGTTCGCCTCCCGTCAAACCGCGAGACTTCTTCGTCCGTTGCTTGAGGGTTGACTGCGCCCCTCGAGTGCGGCGCGCTCTGCCGAAGGGAGGCCACGGCCTCTTCTCGCGCCAGCGCCGCTGGCGCTCGAGGCGGCCCGAGCCTCGGCAAGGGTTCGCTGAGCCGGGCGGCGTCCGCTGGCGCGGGCCCCGCCTCGCCGTGGCTCCCCGCCGAGGCGAGGGAGGCGGCTCGGTCCGCCAGCCGGTCTCACCGCCGGCCTCCTTGGCCCTTTCTCTGCGCTCGCCAAGACCGTGCTCCTCGAGGGCTGCACGATCCTGCTCGAGCCGGGCGCGAATCGAGGCCACCTCCGCCTCCCACTCCCGCCACGCCATGGTCCGCATCGCTCGCCCTCGCGCCTTCCGCGGCGCCTCGCCCCGCTCTGTGAGCGCTGCCCGCACCTTCGCGATCGCAGAGACACCTTCCGCAGCTGGGCGTCTGCTCCAGAGAGCTCGCCCCGCACTTGCACGGGCAGTACTCAGCCACCCGTTGTCGGTCCGCAGGGCCTCGACAAGGGCGTCAAGAGCGTCGTATTGGTCCCGGTACCAGTTGCGCTCGGAGCTCAGCCGGTCGAGGTGGCCGTACTTCTCCCGGGCTCGACCCTCCAATTCCTGCCACCGGCAGACAAGGCAGAAGAGAGTTTGAGTCGGAAAAAGCGCGAACGCGGGAGAGACGAGGGGGGAAGAAACTCCAAAATCCAATAGAAAGGACGCGCACTGAAAATCCGCAGCGCCTCGTCCAGCGCGTTGTTGAGCGAGGCGCCGTGGTCGCGGAACTCTTGCCACAGCGCCTGCTCGGCCTGGGCCTCGATGCAGAGGGCTGGCGGCGCGCTGGCTTGCTCCCGCTCCCGCTCCACACGCGTCACGGTGCCATCGGGGCAGGAGGGCGACGAGACGACGCGAGGCCTCGGCACCATGCCGGGGCTGCGGCATCACGCAGCCATCCTCCGCATCACTAACACCCCCGCGCGGGCTCGGGGCTGGCGGGCGGTTCTCCCATTGGCCCCATCCAGGCGGCCGCGCGTCGTCGTCGGGGATCTCCACCACGGCCGCCCGACCACCCGCCGCCGGGACAGGCAGAGGTCGGACCGTCGGCGCGGCGGTTGCCGCTGTCGTAGCCGCCGCCGCGCCGCCGCCCGCTGCCGCTCCGGCTCACGGCCACGGCACGGCGTGGCTCGCCCGTCATCGCCGCTCTCGGCCGCCTGCGTGGCGCCTCGACGAGCGCCGTGGGTACGGACGTGTCCGACCGAACGCTTTAGCGGCGCGAGGGCGGGACGGCCGGCGCCACCGCGAACACGGAGACAAAAAGCGAGCTCCAACCCTCGAAACCGAACGCCTGGAGGAGGGACTGCCACCTCAAGGTGGAGAAGCCTCGCTTCCTCTTCCTCGAGGATTCGGCAGCGCCTTTGTGGCGCCTGTCGCCGCCGCCGCAGCGCCCCGGGCGCCCAGCGGCGCGGCCGGGCGCTTCGCCGCCGCGCCTCTTCCGCGGACCGCCGCGGCGGGCGCTCGCACCCACCACGGGCGCTCCTCTGCCGCCTCTGCGGCTCTTGGTGAGGGTCGAGGATTCCACCTCTCGGGGCCCGCCCATCGCTCTCCTCTTCTTCCTCCTCTCCGACGCAAGTTCTCCGAGTCGCCGGGAAGAGAGTCCTCGCTCGCACGCCGGTACTCCTCGCCCCGCTGCTCAAGGCGCTCCGCCGCCGGATTCTCTTCTCCTTCGCCGCCCGCCTCGCTCCCGCCATGCGTGGCGCGGGCAACCGCCGAGCTCGGGCGTGGGCGGGTCGGACCGCGAGGCGTCCACGGTCACCCTCGCTAAAGGCGATCGTCAAAACCATGCTACGCGTTGCAAGGGAACGAAAGGGAGGAAGGCCTACTCACCGCCGGGCGTCGGGAGCATAACGAGCACCGAGAGGTCGTCGTTGCGGCCGGGCCGGCCTTGAGGCTGATGGCGCGCCGCCTCGTGGCGCAGATTCCCGAGCGAGGCGCTCATTCAAGAACCGCGAGCGCCAACGACGAGGGTTGGCCGCCTCGCTCATCTCGTGAATACTGACTCCTCTCCATGAGGGACGATCCGCCGGTGGTGGAGGCTCGCGAGGACCAAAGCCCCCGGCAACCGCCCGAGATCCGCCAGTTCTTCAACGGTTAGAGCGAATCCAACCGCGCTGGTGCGAGGAGGACACGCCGTGGTGCCGGGAGTTGGCCTTCTCCTTCGACCTTGCCGGTAGGGAGGCGGCGCCGTCGTTGAGGTAGAACCACCCCGCTCCCATTCCGCGTTGTTGGATGTCATCGTGCGGGGATGTATAACTCCTTGCGTGAATCCGAACGAGATCGACAGCCGGCGGCACCGCCCGGCGCCGCGTTCTCAGCGTAGCGGCGTATGCAGCTCGCGCGGAAGAGGTGGACGAGATCCCAGTTCACTAGGATCCCCAGGAACCCCTCGCAGACGCCGACGAAGGTGGCCGCTTGCGAAATCGTGTTGGGGGCGAAGTTGTGCAGCTCCACCCCGTAGTGGTGGCACAGTCCGCGCATGAAGCGGCTCGCCGGCGCGGCCGCGCCATAGTGCCGGATGAAGGCAGCGACGACGTGGCCAGACGGGCGGGTTGGGCTCCCGATCCGTCCGCCGGTGGAACGATCCACGCCGGGCTGCCCTCCACGTTCGGCGCCCGGTGGCCGGCTCACGAGCTCGCTCAGGGCGAGCTTCGTCACCGTCGAGCGGCTCCACGGCAGCGGGTCCAGCACCGTGATCGGCTGGGGGGGAGCCATTGCGGTTGGCAGCGGCGCACGAAGACGAAGCTAGCGGCGGGCGGCGAAAGGCGCGCACCGAAGCGAGCAAGGAGCCAAGGGCGGCGGCGCTAAGTAACGAGGTAAGGAGCTTCCGCCTCCCTCTCCTTGGATTTATAGATCTAAGGGAGCCACGCTCCCCAAACCGCGCGCCGCGCCAGATTAATCGCAGCGCATCACCGCCATCGACAAGCGGGCCCACCGCACCGAAACGGCCGGCCGCGCGCTCATGCGCGATCATTACGGCGCGGCAACCGAAGAGCGCGCGGCGTCACGTGGCCACGCCGTCGCCCATCGCCGCGCGGCGGCCGCGACGCGCGGCGGCGCGCGCTCATGACGCTGCAACTGTGGGCATTTAACGGCCCGGTCCTTACTAAGTAAGCGTGACTCGCGCGGCCCGAGCCGGTGCGAAAACCGGACCCTCGAAGGGTGCGACATCGACGGTGGCCTCGAGACCCGCTCGGTGAAAGCGGGCGCCACAGTGCCCTCGATTCTAGAGGATTACTTGATCATGGGGGTCGGCTCGAGCCGAACCCACGAATCTGCAGATGCAATCAAGACGGGGCACTTAGTTGCCACCAAGCAACGCCCCTGCGATCGGGGGTTGCGACGACTCGAAGGGTTCGAGCAGGCGCCCAGATCAGCAGAGTCGTGACGGCGAGGGCGCGATTCGAGCCTATCCTCGAGCTCACCCTCGAGGGCGCCCACATGTCGTATTCAAGAGCCAACGAGGGCAGCTAGTCGAGGGATCCCATCGAGGAGAGCTTCCGCGCCCTCGGTCCTCGAACGGACCGAGCCCCGCCTAGCAAACCCACGTAAGCGCTTTCATGGACGCAGTCTCCGGACCACGAGCCAACCCTTATCGAACGGGCATGGGCGCCCACTTGAATCACCCGCAACACTCAAGAGGAATTCGCGATTCGCGACCCGCTCGATGGGAGTTGCGGACACCTCACCCCCGTCCCCCGCGGAGGGACGGCGGGGAACGATAAACAAGTCGGAGAGCCCGCCCGATCGCCTCGAACGGGCCGTCGGGGCTCGACGCGTGGCTACACCTCCCGGATATGCACCAACGCACGCGAACGCCGGCACATGCGACGGCACCGCCGAGGTCGGTGAAACACCGCCGAGGCCGGCTGAAATAAACGCCGCACAATGACGACGCCAGAAAAAAACCTTGAAGGAGTACACACCCTCCAAGGCTTCGGGTTAGACTCTGGTCGCTAGCGCCTCACGGAATAGCACGCAATCGGAGGGAAGAAAGTCCCATCAAGAGCGCCAAGATCTGTGGGATCCTAACGGATACACCCGCAGATGCTCGGGGCCACCGTCGGGGACAGCCATAAGGGTCCCCTAAAACCGGGGAAACCCATTCACTTTCGCAAAAACTAAAACACAAACGAATTCCACAAACCTAAAACACGCCAAGATAGTCACGGCCCAGTGGGCCCACAGCCTCTGGCCCTGGCTGCCCACCAGGCAGCCACCACCACCCCGGGCGAAACTCCGCTCGCCGAGGGGCGCCGCTGCTAACGAGACCCCGCCGAGGGTGGCCGCCTGAGACTCCGCCTCGCCGAGGGCGGCCGCCTGTGAGATTCCGCCTCGCCGAGGCCCTCACGGCCCGCCGCCCGCACCGCCTCCCGGCAGGGGCGTAATGTTCTAACACTTGCAGCGCACCGTCAAAGACGAATCCGCCATGCCGTCCTCCGACACGCCCGGAATCATATTCCCGCTGCTCGCCAACTCTCCCGGTGAGGCCATCCCCACCATCAGGCTATGCGGCAAGGCTCGCGACATCCGCGACACTGCCCACTCTCGTGACGGCCAACGCGCCGCACCTCGAAAGAGGACGGCGGAACCCTCGAGGGGACGACGCCGCCCGCGCCACGGGCCACCATGACGCCGACGGTGAGGCGCGTCACCTCCGTCACTGCCGGTCTGCGCGGCCATCCTCGCCATCACGACGCCATCCCGCATCGCGCCATCCCTCGACGCTGGGAGTGCGGGATGACAAGACACCGCCACGCCGCGGCTGTGCCCCTTACGACCTCCCGCCGCACCACCTCGAGTCACGGACGACGACGACCACACGGAAGCTTCCTCGCGCCGCCACCCTCGAAGCCGCCTCGACGGATATGTGGCACGCCATGACGCCCGCTGGCAAGATTCGCCAGACGGCCCACCTGCTGCACTGTCCGCCATGCCATCACACGTAGCTTAGAACAGGCGGCACGCCTGTAAACCGCCTCCTCCTTGGCCTATAAAGGAGGGCCCCGCCGTAGGGGACGACGGAGAGCACCGACCCACACGCCGCTTTTCACCACGATATTGGCACTCGCCTCAATCAAAACCTCAGGGACCGGAGGTCCCGCCTCCTCCCGCCCCGCTTGTAGCTCCTCCGCAGCACCACGGTAACGCAATACAAAGGCCTCGAACGAGCACACCATGTCCCCTGTGTTGTCGTTGGCACCGACCATCGAGAAGCTGATCACAGCGTAACTTACTAGTTAGTGTCGGGACTACTTTCCGCACCGACAGTTGTACACTTTCACCACAAGTCGTGTTTCCCATGTCGCCCGGGTTTGCAAAGCCCTTAAACACTTCCTTTGGTGAGTGGCTAGAGATTCACTACGAGGCCTTTACAAAAATTCCCCAGTGTGAAACAACCCGTGAAGATTCACTACGTTGCAGAGTATAAAGTCCCCTAGTAGGTACCATGTCTTAGCCAAGCCCAACTCCCTACTAGAGCGAGTTTATACCCCACTAGCGCTCCCCCTTGCCCTTATCAGGTAAGGTCACCCCAACACTAGAGTCCCTAATTAATTAGCCAAGCCAGAGCCACATAGCCTTGTGGTTCCACTGTTGTCCTGGGTGGTCGCTCCATGTTCTGATTAAGCATGGTGATCTTGTACGTATTAACCAGATATATATAGTGTCGGGGTTCTCAACCACCGGCAGTAGATTTGTTATGAATCGTGTGTCGGATCCGGATGGTTGGCACGGGAGACACAAGGGTTTTATACTGGTTCGGGCCTCCGGAGAGTAATACCCTACGTCCAGTTCCGAGTACTCGTGTTCCTATACCAGGGGTGTCTGTAGTAGGGGTTACAAACTTAGTGATCGGTCAGCCCTTTGAACGGTTGCACCCCTCCCCCTTTTATAGATGCAAGGGTGAGGGGCAAAGAAGGAAAATGAAAATAAGCTACAGTGCTACGGTGTTGTGAAGTCTTTTCCGTCATTGATGTCCGTCAGGTGGCGTTGAAGGGCGCTGAGCTGTGGTATTGCTGGAGATCCGCGCGTGCCGCCGCCATCGCTCGGCCCCGGTACATGGCGTCTCCTCCGAGTAGTTTACGTGGTGACTCAGCCTTCTTGAGTGCGGCTTAGGCCCGCCACGTTAGGGCCTAAGTGTTGGTAGGCGCTGCCTGTAGATGGTAATCGAGTGCCTGTTCTGACGGGGTGGCGTGCAACTGGTGTTGGATGGGACGGCATGTCGGAGGTCATGGGAATGCACTGTGCGTCATTACGGCTCTTGTCAGAACCAGCCGTCCTCCCGTCGCGCCAGCTGCGGTCTTTGCATGGCGTGGAAACTGGCGTCACGCGTGTCGTTGCGGGGAAGCCCGGGGGTTGGGGTGGCGCCACGTTCGTGTGGGGTCCTTGATCCACGCTCCGGCCCACACGTGGGCCCCGTCTTAGTCGGAGACGGAGGTTACTCGTGCAAACAAGTAGTCGGAGGCGAGGCGGGGTGTACTCGGAGACAAAGCGTACTCGTGCAAGGCGGAGAGTACTCGTGCGAGGCGGAAGATACTCGGAAGTGGGGAAGTCTTGTCAGTGAGGGTCTTGACGAAGATCTGCATCCCTCCCTGTCCTGGATCTTAGCCTTGATATTGTCAATGGTGTCAGAGGACTCCATCTCCAGGGAGATTATCTTGTTGCTTAGGGGGCCCTAATACAGGCCCTCGTCATATAGCATAAAAGTAAAACAAGTTCATCATTGATGTTCATTAGAACCACCATAACCCAAAGTATAGCAGCTAAGCAGAGCTACCCAACAGAAAGATAAAACCCAGGTTCACAAGGAATGATAATAAAGACTAGGATAATCCTTAATAGGACCCATCAATATTAATACAAGCATATGCAATGTGATTAAACACAGTTATTAGGACAAAAGAACAATGACACACTTGCTTTCAACCAGAGTAATGTTGTTGCTCAGAGTGTCTTCACTTCTTGCTTTTCCAAAGCTCTCGGACCACGTTCATTCTACTCGCATCAATCATCGAGCACAAGCATACAAAGCAAACAAACAAGCAAACTAAGAACAATGCACCAATCAAAAGAAAAGCTTTAAAAGAACGCACTAAAAGATAGGCTCGATTTTATGGATCACTGAAGCACACAAACCGTGCTGGGAAAAGGAAAGGCTTGATTAGCTTTATGAAAGACACTAGGTTTGAACATAGACTAGGATCAAAAGATCTAGAACTTGAAAGAAGATCAGCTCTACAACAGAGACACACTGAGACAAAGCTTGATAAAGAACGTCTAACGAACGATTTGCATATATGAGAGAACAAACTATGAGCTAGGTTTATTTTAATTAGCAAAAACATGTAAATGATATTTTATAAAGAAAATACCTTAAGTTGGAATTAATGCAGCATTATATTTTTATTTGCAAAGACCGAAGTAAAGAACTAGTCAACTTTTATTTATAAAGATTCATATATAGATTATACCAATTAAACATTTAATTTAGAAAAGCTAAGGTATATGAATCATCTAAACGTAACTTTATGATTCGAGTGGATCATATTGTTATTAAAAACATCATGACATTGGTATTAATAAAATTAATATTTATTGTAAAAGCCGGTGTAAAAGCCTAATCAACTTTTAATTATAAAAGTTAATTAAATATTAATCGGATTAACATTTGATTTATGAAAAATCGGGGTAAGAATCTAATTAAATTTTATTTACAAAAGTATATGAAATAATCATTAATCAAATTAATATTAATTATGAAAAATAGTGTATAGCACTATATTGCTTTTATTTATAAAAGGCATGTATAACTAAGCATTAAACAAAATTAACATCAAATTTATTTCATAAAACATGCATGATGAAAACACACCACTAACGTGTACTTTATTTCATTATGAACCTAACGCAACTTGAACAGATCAAAACGGAGCTAAAACGCAAAAGATATGGAGTAAACAAGATGCAGGGACCTACTGGCAAGGTTTAGAAACTTCTAAGGGTATAACCGCAAGAAACCGAGGGCATATAAATAATTTCGGTTATAAACCTGAGGTCTTACATGCAAGAACTTCAGGGTGGACTGGATCTAGGGAATCTATTAGACCTAGGGGTTTTTCTGGAAGATAACCAAGACACAAGAATTAAGTCTAACTATTACCCTATCCTTCAGGGGCCTATCTGCAAAACAGCCACATCATCTTCTTCCTCTGGTTTGGAACGGACGGAACGGACAGGACCTCGGGCGATTTCGATTGCGGGCGACCTGGGCGTCAAGGAGCTCCGGTGAGGCAGGGAATCGGAAGTGGAGATCGAGGGGGTCGCCTGGGTATGCTCACCGGGGTTGGAGACGAAGGGGAGGCGGCCGGATTTCGGGAACGACGGCGCCGGGCGGTTCAGGCTTCAGACGAACGGCGGCGGCACTCCAGTGCACCTCCGGTGATGAGCGAGTGCTCCCTGGACGCGGATTCATGTCGCGAAGCTCCTGGCGAGCACGGCCTTGCTCGACGGTGTACCACGGCAGCGAATCGAAGCGGCGAACTCCGGCGACGGCTCTCGGCGAGCGGCGGCGCTGCGCGGTGAGACAGCAAGGGCGCGACGCAGGACGGCGAGGTGGCGCGGCGCAGGACGCGCGGAGACCGGTGCTTGGATTTTATAGGGCGTAGGGGCGCAAGACCCCTGGCGTGCACGCCAAGGGAGCTCGGCGGCGGTGCCCCGGACTCCGGCGTGTCCGGTCTGAGCACGCAGAGCTCAGGTGGGCCGGGCGAGCCCGCGGCTGGGCCGGGTGGAGATGGGTCGGGCTCGCGAATGCGGGCTCGGCCCAAAAGAAAAGAAAAGGATTTCTTTTTTTTTTAAATTCCAGAAATCATTTCGTGTATAAAGAAAAATCTAGAAAAATCTAGATAATCCATTTAAAGCATGAAAAATACTCTGAAAATCCCAAAAATTCTAAGAAAATTCCCAGAGATAGATTGATACACGAGCAACCCAGATAAAATATTTGGAGCTCATGAAAAGGATTTTAGAGCCTTCTAATAAATAGAAATAGCTCAAGAAAAATGAGAATAATTTCCAGAAAAATCCGGAAAATTCTCGGAAGGATTTGGTCAGCACCTAAACGTATTTTAAAAACATTTTACACTCATGAATACCTATATGCTTCGGCATGTATGCAATACTCACATAATCATTTTAATTAATTTGGAAAATCAAATAATAGATTTTCTTATACTATATTTCCTGTAAAGAAAATAAATGTTGGAAAATTTTAAAATTGGGTGAAAATTGTTGTTTAATTTTTCTTCTAATTCACATCTTGAAATTCGAAAATTTCAGGGTGTGACACTAAACGATTGATTTCCTGAGGCACCGTTTCGTTGGTGAAAATTTTGGTGAAAGTGGTGAAATTTTTGTATTGGGAAACGTGTTCTGTGAGAGGTGACACGGTCTGCAATGCGAAAATTTTGGGGACTTTTGGAGAACTAAACAGGACCTTACGTTTTTGTGGTAACATGCCACATCCATTAATTGCCACCGCACGATGCATTCGAAAGACTAAAGGAAACCCTCTTTATCCCCCTCATCCTCTGCTTCTCCCCATGGTTTTAATTTCCATTGGCTACCGGTCGGAATTCCGCGAATACCGACAATACCGGTCCGGAACGGTAGCGGTTCCGACCGGTAGCCAACCGGTGGATTTGAAATTTTGAAATTAAAAAAATCGCTAAAAAAATTCCTAAAAATAGTTCATGATTTATAGAATGTAATGGTGTCAAAAGTTTTCAAATTTGAGTGCATTCACTATTTTTTGTTGCCTTCAGAAGTTCAGCAGAAAAAGAAAAAAAACTCGTCGGCCCATTAAGGCCCATATGCCCCTAGACCCACATCGGGACGATCCACCGGCCAGGCACGCCTCTCACTCCCTCCTCTCTCCTATCCGCGACCCTCCTCCTCGCTCGCGCCGACGCTGCCGCCCGCCGCGACGCCCGACCGATCCGAGTTTCTGCCATCGAGCAAAATGCTCGGCTAACCGAGACTGTTACATATCTGTGTCTGGCCGCTCGGTAGGAGCGGTTAGCCGGGGCGGTCGGGTGGTTAGCCGACCCGGTCGGGCGGCGACCGAAGGTAAGCACGTTTTCTTAGATGTAGGTGTTTTCTTTAGGTTTTAGGAATGATTTGCTTTAGGATTTCGGTAGTATAAGCTTGAGGATGTAGGTATGATTTGTTATATGGTTTAGGTAGGATTTTATCAATGATTTACCGATTTAGCTATGAATCTTGAATGTATGAATTAGATAGAAGGATTTAGATAGATTTCAATTGCCTTCTTAGGTTTAGTCAATAGGCATATATCAGTTAGGTAGTTTTGATTTAGGATTTACTAATTTAGGTCACATTAGGTGTATGAAACTATGAATTAATTTGCCACTTAGGTACAATTTTAGGTAGTGTCATAATTTATGTAGTGTTGAATGATCTACATTTTTTTCATGGGATTGATTTGTTTGCGTTCTTATTATGCAGGTACATAATGTCCGGGGGAAGAGACAAGGATCCTGTATGGAACCATGGTGAAAACTTGTACCCAGGATTTCGGTGCAACTATTGTGGCACGCATAAAGGCGGCGGTGGTTCCACTCGATTGAAACAACATTTGGCTGGGCGCGGGACGCAGGTGGTCCATTGCAACAAGATGCCACCAGATGTGCGGGCATACTTTCAGCGTGCTCTTGAAAGGACTAAGCAAGATGCTGCTGCACGGGCTAAGGAGAAGTTGGATAGCGAGGCAACTACAGCGGAGGGGAACAATCCAGTACGTGGTAATTATGATGAGGAGGCTGAGTTGCAGCGTGCATTGAACCTCTCTAGAGCAGAAGCAGAATTCTAGCAGGGGGTGCGGCAAAGAGGAGGTACTTACGAGCGTGGAGGTGGTAGTGGTGCTTCGAGGGGTGGGAATCCTGTTTCGAGTTTGTTTCAAAGGGCTACTTCGCAGAGGGAGAACCCTGTGGTGCAAGACTATAACTTGGCAGCCGGTGGGAGTAGAGGAATGACGCAGCCAAGGATTGATACAGGCCGGTGGACGCAGAAGGGCAAGAATGCAAAGAAAGCTATTGGTAAAGCTTGGTCAAATTTTTTTCACATTGCTGGAGTACCGGGAAGACAGACGGACAATCCTTATTTTGTAAGCGCGGTCAGAGAGACACAGAAGTGGAGTAAGTTTTCTTTGCATTTACATATCATTCTAATTTGACTGTCATCCTTTGAGATTACATTTATGTATCATTCTAATGTCCTTGTCTCCATATGGTTGTAGGGGAAGGTATCCAGTCACCGAGTGGACGAGATATTGATGGCAAGTACCTGGATCTGAACGAGGCGGACTTGAAAAGAGGTACGAAAAGTTTCAGACAGACTGGCCCACTTTTGGTGTGACGTTGATGTGTGATTCTTGGACTGGCCCGACGAGAATGAGTGTCATCAACTTTTTGATATATTGCAATGGGGTCTACGTTGAGCTACGGGTGATGATCGCATCAGTGATTGGGCACGTAGAAATGTTGGTGATACTCACCTAGGAAAGAGGAAGTTCCAGCAGGGGCCTACGAAGGGTGACCCAAAGCGTCAACGAGGAGGCAAAGGCAAAGGCGTACAAAAACCAGTGGCTAACGACACCTCCACTGAGGATGAGGAGGCTAAACGTAGTCCACCCTATCAGGAGTCTTAGGATAGCAGCTCTGCTGATGATGGTGATGGTGACGGTGACGGTGACGGTGATGATAGTCCGCCTAGTGCCGGTGGTAATGTTGCAGGTAGTAGCGGTGCTGGTATTCATTTCACAGGTATACATTGCACCTCCATTTTTTGCACACATTTTTGTTTACTATGAGTACTAATTATGATTTATGGTTGACTGCAGGGGAGACTCTATTCACACATGCTACTCAAGACCGCGACCATGGAGCACCGGAATCGCAGAGGAGAATGGTTGGACGTGGACCTACCGACTACGACACTCCACAGTATTCTTCCCCCTACAGCGATGCCTCCCAGTCCTTTGACTATTCCATACCTGACATTGCCGTGCAGCCCCCGACGAGATGGGTTTATGAATGGGAAGATCCGCAATTTTACACTATGTTGGTTCACGAATGGCAAACAACATCGGCGTGGATAGGCCAAACTTGGCAAGATTACAAGGCTGAGCTGCTTCGAGTGCGAGGTTTGAATGTCATGTCCAACGCCGAGTACCAGATGGCGTCCCAAATGGGGGTCTTCCCATTCTTGCAGCGCCATTGATGTATACTTGTATCGGTGAATGATGAGTATCATTGTATCTATGGTATTTGTATCATTGTATGCACTATTGCACTATGCACTATTATTCGACATTCGTATTCGTACGCTATTTGATAATTTGTATGGACAACTATATATTGTTGATTTGTTGTGGTCATTTTGTATGTGAATTTTACAAAAGTCATGCCCAATTTTCCATTGAGTTCAAGCAAAAAAAAAAGAAGAAAAATAAAAAATCGGCACGGTTAACCGGTCTGACCGGTTCAGCTTACCGGTCATATCGACCGGTTAACCTCTCGTAACCGTTTGACTAGGGGCGCTGGTTTGGAAATTTGAAACCGTTCGGTTTCTACCGATTTCCGAAGAAACCGGTCCGGTTTTCCGTTACCGAGGGCCGGCGGTTACCGCCCTCGGTTCGGTAAGGAAAACCCTGCTTCTCCCTACATAATAGATAGCTCTGAGCATCGTTACCGTCTCGCAATACAAACACCTCATCGTTTACCTCCACAAATTAGGAGGCATCGATCCGTCGTCATCCATATGTTTGCTAGCAAGATCTGCTGAAGCAGCTGGTGGAGATCAAGTCTGAAGCGGGTCCTCTTCACGCAGGCTGGGAAGGAGTATGTGGACTTGGTTGCAGGTGTCCGCCCTGTACCAAAGCGTCGACCACATGGTCACGTCCTACATACGGCCTGGTCGCCTCGATGAGGAGCTAGGCCTCATGCGGCGTGGAGTTCCGACACCATGCTCTCAGACATCTTTCTTGCCAGGATTAAGTTATTGATCCACGGTGCTACGCCACTGCTCTACTCCCTCCGTCCCTAAATAAGTGCACATCTCGTATTTCGAGGAGTCAAACACTTTAAACTTTGACCAAATATGTATTAAAAATATTAATAATTATGATACTAAATAAACATCATTAGATTAATCATGTCATATATTTTCATGACAAACTTGTTTAGAGACACAAATGTTAATATTATTTTCTATATATCCGGTCAAAATTTACAACTTGTTGACTTCTCGAAATGTGAGATGAGCACTTATTTTGGGACGGAGGGAGTACATCATATCCCTTGCTCCATTAATTAATCAAAAGTAACTTAAAAGTCTATTATCCATATATATATATATATTTTAATATTAGTTT
Organism: Cenchrus purpureus; assembly: GCA_022644695.1. Taxonomy (NCBI): domain Eukaryota; kingdom Viridiplantae; phylum Streptophyta; class Magnoliopsida; order Poales; family Poaceae; genus Cenchrus; species Cenchrus purpureus. The sequence continues at coordinate 22,328,186 of CP053466.1, forward strand.
TTTGAGCAATAATATTGTTTTTTAATTACTTTCCTTCATGTATTCTAGGGATGGGAATGGGTCGGGTCGACCTATTGGGTAGTTGGCCCGACCCAAAAGTCCAGGACCAATGTGTCATATGGGTCGGCCTCAAATAAAAAATGGGTCCGTAGGGCCAGAGTCTACAGACCCAATAGGTAAGATGGGTCTACCCAAATTCACACTTCATGTGATGAAATAAGGCATCTAAGTGTTCAATTTTTGTACAGAACCATGTATAAGCTGATAGCTTAACTTAATGTGAATAATGATTCAAGGCACTGGTGGACCTACAGCTAAGCCACGCTAACCTGGACCAATTTTATACAGAGCTACATTTTGCTCTTCCACAACCTCATAAATCCTTTCAAATCTCCATGTTTCTTTGATCAGCCACATTTATAGTTAAAATATCGATGCAAAATGAGACACTGCATTGTGGAATATAATTTTGGCACTATGCAATTTGGCCATTTGCATGGTAGCTCATGCACAATATCAAATGAGCATTTATGCACCCACTCACCTCTTGTCCCGTCTCAATTTTTAGTGCACTTTTTCATTTTGCTTCCTCACAGCTAGCTAACAATAGCAAGCTATTTCTAAGTATTTGATACCGCGGCTAACACATGGGTTGGTGTTTTTGCCTCAAACTCTTTATGTTATTTGTATGGTTGTAACGAACATAATTTTTTTTAGAAACAGTTGGTAACGACATTTGCTTTCATATATCATGTTTTCTCAGACTAAAAATACTAGCATTAACATATAATAAGAAGCTAAGCTGGGCCGACCCATGCTACCCATTGGGCCAACGAGACCACAAACAAAACTTAAAATTGGGTCGACCCGTGACCCTTAAAATTGGTCATGAGGCCATGAGGGTCAGGTCCAAGGCCGGGGCCGGGCCGACCCATTCCCATCCCGAATGTATTCATTAGTCCTATGTCAAGTTTTTAATATTAAAAATTTACTATTTCATGGTTTCAGCTAGCAAACTCGATCTAAGTGATTATTTGTGATACTACATGATATATATCATCATGTTTTATATATCTAATGTTTTTGTTTTTTTATAATAGTTTATCAAAAAATATTATTAAATCCTACAGCAACGTGTGGAGAATCACCTAGTTTCTAAGTTTACTAATTACTACCAAACCCCTCATGGCTTTCAGATCAGTGCAAAAACACAAGTAAAACGTAGATAAAAGACATTGCACATGCTTTATTCCTCAAATCGATATTTTTAAATATGGGCACTCCTCTGATATATATACTCCAAACTAATTATAAAATTTTGTTAAGAGCTCAGGAGCAACCGAATCAGGACTATGACTTCTATTTTTTCTCAGTTCTAGAAATTAGAACCGAGTCTGCTTGTTTCAACCCCCCACCACCACCACCCACAGGCGATTACTGCAAATGCACATGCTTTATGAAAACCCATTTGTTTGGAAACTTTGTGGGAAAAATAATTATTTGGAGAAAAGAGTACATACCAACCACTGTATTACACATATTTCCTTTGAAAACGACATCTTTTTTCTTCAGCCTTGTTCCTGATTGAAAACTTGTGACTTTCCTGATTGAAAACTTATATGACAATACATTGTACTTCTATTTTCATAGTAAAGCACATATAAGGCTTGTTGGTGATAGCTGAGTGACCGGTGAGAAGAATTTACATCTGTCCAGCTTTCAGTGATGCAGTGTGTAGTTATGGTTGTAATTCGTCCTTTTTAAGGCAGTAAAGAGTAAACAACTAACTGTAATAATCTGTCCAGTTTGAAAGTTCGGAGGATGATTGGAACACATAAGAGCCATTCATTTAGAAGAATCATACATTGGAAAAATAGTATATACTACAAAAAGAAAAGTACCAAGAGATACCAAACTACGACCAGTACCGAAAACATTAGGACCGGTATCCAATTTAATTTGATCAACAGCCAGCAAAAAGTTAAAGAAATAAAACATGGAAGTACCCACTTGTAGGGTTCTTAATTTAATTTTCACTCTTTTTCAATCCTCACTAAAATTAATGAAAATTGGCCGAAATACGGATTCAAAGGTGTCCATTCGGCAAACAGTCCTGAATTTTTTTTGGTGAACAGTGATTTCGTTCGTTACTGTTTTACTTGTCACATTACCTCAAACAATTCTTGTCCGTGAGTCTGCATATATGCTCTCTATTTTCTTCAGTTTATTGTGAATTCTTAGAATTTGCAAGCATTTCCGTTGAATCTGATTGGCTGCGAAAGAACAAAGAAGGATGTGTCATCATCGTTCGCAAGCTGGATGACTGGAACCGCTGGATACAGCTGTAAATAGTTCTCACCAGTATTCTTGATCCCATGGTAGGGTGTGTTTAGAGCTAACTTCTCTCAAAATTCACTATGCAAAAAAGAAGATTCTCCATCACATCAAACATCACATCAAAAATATCGGCAAATGCATGGAATACTAAATGTAAATGAAATCAAAAACTAATTACACAGTTTGGATGTACTTTACGAGACGAATCTTTTGAGCCTAGTTAGGTCATGGTAGGACAATATTTACCAAACAAACGAAAAGTGCTACAGCTTTTCGGTTCGAACAAGATCTTTCCAGAAAATCCGAAAATCCGGAATTTTGCATCCCAATTCAGAGATCTAAACACACCCGTATTTTCTAAGTGCTGCTTCTGTCACATCAAAGGCTTTGGAGTGCTTTTTGCAAGGAGTGCATTTAGTAAATAAAAAATGTAAAAGAAAAGGGAAACACAGAAAAACAAAAATGTAAAAGAATGGCTACCAATTCAGCACCGTCATAATCATTTGGAACCAGTTAGTTATCCTCGATCTCAAATACTGAAATTGGTTTAGGCAGCTATTCTTGTTGGCTTCGGCATGCCATTCACTGTTTTGCGGTTCTATGAAGTGTAAATAGAACCTGTCTGCCATGGCGACGCCTGCTGTATGTTCTCGTTCGACTGCCCTACTACAAGGCTTAACTGTATTATCTGTGTTTGCAGTTCTTTTCGCAGTCGTAGGGGGACGACATCAGGCCTGTCCTTCTTTCTCTTGCGGCAATTTGAGCAGTGTATCGTATCCCTTTCGTCGGCTAAGTGATCCACCTGAGTGCGGCGATCAATCCTACCAGCTGGATTGCACTGACGCCAAGGCTACCATTCGCATCGGTCGGGGAACATACGATGTGCTTAGCATCAACTATGGTAAATCTATCTTCTGGGTCGTTGAAAGCAGCTTGGATATGCAGGGCAGTTGCCCTCTTCCTCGGTGGGATCGCCATACTTATGAAGGCGCGCTCGACCTCATCAAGCCACGACGCCGCACCATCGAGTTGGCCCCGTATAGATGGGCTATGTGGTTACCTTTGTGAATTGTTCACAGGCAATAGAGAACAATGGTATTGGAATGTACATGCCAGTCGCTTGCCTGAGCACCAACTCTTCCTTCGTCTACATGTTGACTGGCCAAAGCTCTGTTTCTGCTGGGAATTTTGCTAAGTCGTGCGGCTACCAGCTGGCGATGACTCCTCTGGGTGATCTCGGCATGACGGTGCCAGAGAACGCAAGCTACCCCGATGTTTTAGTGTTCATGAAGAAAGGATTTGCCCTTCGTTTTCCGATTGTTATCGGCATCAGAGAGCGCTTCGCAAATTTCATAAGGTGAGTACCTGGTGAGATCTCCTGTTTCGCCTATATATACTTTGGGTCTGTCTATCTCATCGGAAAAAAAAACTGTTGCTTCTGTAATCCTTTTTTCACCGCATGCATGTCATGTTCTTGCAGCATACTCCGTGAAGATCCATTCAACAATCCGATTGTGGACATTCTTACGATTGACCTTTATTTTTGGACCAGCATATATCGACAATCTCAACTAACTATACCTTGGATCATCACCATGATAATAGCAGTTGCTATGTGGATTCTGAAGTTTATTCTTGGTAATTCAAAATTATATGTGCTACTACGCCATCTTAGCTGCATCTTTTTATTGTATTAACCCATTCTCACAAAACTGCTACTCAATGCATACAAACTTGGTTTTGGTGCAGTAATTTGCAGATTCGTGTTGATGCCCTTGACGGTGTTGACTTTCCTTGCCCACAAGTACTGGAAAACAAGAATTACGATTGATGCGGTCTAGAAGTTTCTTCAAATGCAACACATGCTTGGTCCAACAAGATACGCCTACACAGACATCACCGCGATTACACGCCACTTCAGAGAGAAGCTAGGCCAAGGAGGCTACGGATCCGTGTACAAGGGAGTGCTTTTCCCAGGTAACATACATGTCGCTGTCAAGATGCTAGGGAACTCCAAGTGCAACGGAGAAGAGTTCATCAATGAGGTTGCAACGATTGGCAGGATCCACCATATTAATGTTGTGCGTCTTGTGGGGTTCTGCTCGGAGGAAATGTGGAGGGCGCTTGTGTACGAGTACATGCCTAATGGGTCTCTTGACAGATACATCTTTTCAGCAAAGAAGAGTTTCTCATGGGACAAGCTCAATGATATAGCACTGGGGATCGCCAGAGGGATTAACTACCTGCATCAGGGGTGTGATATGCAGATTGTACACTTTGACATCAAGCCACACAATATCCTTCTTGACACCAACTTCATTCCAAAAGTTGCTGATTTCGGGCTTGCCAGATTGTGCCCAAAGGATAATAGCTTTAAGCCAATGAGTGCTGCAAGGGGAACAATTGGCTATATAGCTCCAGAGATGATATCTCGGAGCTTTGGCATCATATCTACTAAATCTGACGTGTACAGCTTCGGGATGCTGCTGTTGGAGATGGCTGGAGGACGCAGAAATGCTAACCCACATGCAACAAACTCCAGCCAGGCATACTACCCATCATGGGTGTATGGCCGGCTGATTGGGGAGGAAGTTGGCGAGATCAGTGAAGATGTCGACATGCACGAGTTGGAGAAGAAGCTGTGTGTTGTCGGGCTCTGGTGCATCCAGATGAAGGCTCATGATCGGCCGACGATGAGCGAGGTTATAGAGATGCTTGAAGGGGGTGCTGATGCTCTGCAAATGCCCCCGAGGCCATTCTTCTGTGACGACGAGATGCTTCCTGAAGTGGATCTTTGTTCTCTGTCTTCTGAACTGGATGCGATAGAGGAGGATGAGTGAAATACTATGTCGTTTATTCTGTGTTGGCGTGTGATCTGAACTGAACGGCATAATGCAACTGAATTGAACGAAGAAAGTTGTCAAACCAGACTAGTTGTATTAAGGTTTAGGTTCAGAATCCGGAATAATTCATTGGGGGTCCATTTGTACTAAAAATACTGATCAGTGTACTTATGGAGTTATGGTGTCAGTCTTTGAGACACTAACTTAATCTATCCTTGTACCGCGTTTAAACGGCTCGTTCCTAGCCCCTGCTCGTTTGTTCAGTGGTGCATCCATCCATGTGTGTCTGTAACTAGAGAGGCTCTCGTTTTAATTTGTTAGTAATGGACTAATGGCAGTTCTAGTGTTTGAATTTTTTTGTTGAAAGACCAGCAGTGATTGATATGACGGCAACTAAGAGATTGCAGGTTATAGCATTGCAAATGAATTAGTGTTTGGACAGATTCTATAGCTCACTAGTAGTTTTACAGGAAGCTGTTCCTGATTCCAGAGAAGTTACGTGCTTCAAGCCTGAAAGAAATCTCGTAACAGTTGCGATCGGAGGTGAAGTGATTGGAAACACCGAAGCAGGAACTGCAGCATAAATGTGGAAGATGAAACATTCAGAAATAGTCGAGATGTTTCAGGTCTTGACATTCGAACTCTGAACAAACTTTTTATTAATTGTTGAGTGCTACCAAATTTCAAACCTAATTGCTAGTCTCTTTCTTAAATTCTCTATAAATAAAACCCAATATAAAAATATAAATTCAAATTATGGTATAAATATGTAAGTTGGATTTTTCTAGATTTTATTTGGATTTATTTGAGTGTGTTTTGAATTTGAAATAGTTCAAATTCAAATAGTAAACTTAAATATAAATTCAAACCTATTTTAAAACCTATCTCTAACTTGGGCCTGCTAACATACGTGGAAGTCCGCCGGAAGCCCCTAATCTCTTGGCTTGCGTCCCACCGAAGCCCTTCAAGTCGCGTGCCTTCTAGCCCAGCCCAACAGGCCGGCCAGCATAGCAGCCCAGCACAGCCTGCGACACGCCCGTCGTCGCTGAGTCGCTAACGCGTGGGACCCCTGCGTCATCCCTTTCCCCTCTCCCCCTTCTCTAACCCGGTGCGGCATCGCGCCGCACCGCATCGCGCCCGCCCGCACGCGTGTGATGGGACGGCCGCTCCGCCGAGCTGGCACGCATGTCGGGGCCCGCACGCACGCCCAGGAGAGCACCTCGTGCACTCCGCCCCTCTATTCACTAGTTTGCCATCGCACCCCGCCTTTTCCCGCCGTGCCGCGCCTTCGCCGCCAAGGCAAAGGGGGGACAGTCGCGTCCCGCGCCGGTCTCCTGTCCCCTTGACCCTGCACGCCCTATACCCCAGAGGCAAAGCCCCAATCGCCTACCGACCACCCAGTTGGGGAGTTCCCCTTTCCCTTTCCCCTGCTCCGCACCGAGAGAGAAGAGAAAGAGGAGGAAGGAGAGGAGGAGTGTCACACCAATTTAAAGGCAAATTGAATGCTCATATTATATGTGTGCCAGGATCAAGTTTCACACATATAACGACTCAGTGATAACCAAAACACAATGCCATAACGTAAAAAGAGTTAAACTTTATTACGGATCAAAATGTCTCATAAACGAACTAATTATTTAACGAGTAGCAACGCAGTGGATGGGGTCAACACCACGTACCGACGGTGGCACGCCCGCCTAGAATTCGTCAAGTCTCCGTGGAAATCTTCAAATCTCTCCAAATCAACAACATCCGGATTGTGTCGTTGCAATAATGAAAACAAGCGTGAGCACATGCCGTACTCAGCAAGCGGAAACATAACATAACATGCAAGACTTTATAGTGGAGGCTGATAGGGTTAAGCATTCAGCATTTTAGTTGGTCAAATTTTATTAGCAAGATAATTACTAGCAAGTAAGTATATATCAAACCCATAATTATCTTGAGAGAGTAACAACATAAATAAAGATAGATGCATCAAGTTAATCATTGACTTCCATAGATTAATCATGTGAGGGTCCAGTGCCGCTCTTGACCGTGAGCATACGCCTAATCGATTAGTTTTACACTCTGCAGAGGTTGTACACTTTCACCACAAGTCGCGAAAAGTTCTAGGAACTTTAAACCCAACCACGCGATGCCGGCCAAGCATCATACCACACTACCTAGGTGTGATTGCATAGGGGCGCTTCTGAGGCCTTTACAAAGTTTCCCGGTGTGAAGCAACCCGAAGGTTAGAGTCGTTAGCAGTATAAAGTCCCCTAGTAGGACCGTGTCTTAGCAAAGCCCACTCCCTACTAGAACGAGTCTATACCCCACCGGCACTCCCCATGCCCTTATCGTAAGATCACCCCAACACTAGAGTCCCTAATTAATTAGCCAAGGCGAGCCATATACCCTTGTGGTTGCATGTTATCTGGTGGTCGCTCCATGTTCCAATTAAACAAGGTAATCTTGTATTAATGAAGGTATAGCATAAATAAATCAAGTTTCATAAAGTTTCACTAATACCATCCACCAAGTTAAGCATAGCGAGAACTACCCAACAATTAAAGTAAGTACCCAGGTTGATCAAGGTATAGGGATAAAAATAATCTAGTCATGTCCTTAAAAATGATCCCATCAATTTAACGCAAGCAAAAGTAAGAACAGTGAATTAAATGCATGTTGTATAGGTAAACGGGTATGCATCAAGGTAGACTTGCATTCAACAAATCCTTGTTACTGTTCAGACACTTGAGCTTCTTGGTCTTCAAATCCTTCAGCCCAAACGTTCTCTACGCATCACAACAAGTACATACAAGCACACAACGAAATAAAATAAGAAACAATCACCAAACAGTAAGATCAAAGCAAAACAGGGGTAAAAAGCTATTCTACTCTTCGAAACGATCGTTTGGACATAAAGAACGCAAAAAACGGAGTTAAAACGGAAAAGATATGGCTAGAAGAAGGTACAGGGGCATAACTGTGAAGAATCTAAGGTTGCAGGGGCCTAACTAAAAGAAACCGAGGGCTAAAACATAAAGAAACTTGAAAACACAGGGGTTTGGTTGAAAAACTATAGATCTAGACCTCGGGCACTAATTCTATAAAGCTCAAGGGTTAAAACAGAAGAAAACAGACTAAACTGTAAAGATCTTTGAACGGTGGAAGGACCGACTTGCAATTTTGAAAAGGACAGGGGTGTTTTTGAAAGATTTCACGGTCAAGCGGGGTTAGACTGGTTTGACCGGTATGTTGACTCGAGCCGGATCGATCTTGGCCGCTGGATCTGGTTTAGACGGCTGAGGAGCTGCGCAAGCGGCTGGCGGCGACGCGAACGGCGGCGAGCGGCGGCGCAGTGGCTTCAACTCCGGCGAGCTTGCCCGGAAACGAGCTGGAGGGCTCGACTGGTTATGGGATCTGGCCGAGAAGGAAGCTAGGACCACGACGAACACATCTAGGGCTCCAGGGTGGTCAGACGGGTGACGGCGACGACGCAGAGCTCGAGGAAGCGGCCGGCGGCGGAAAGCTTGCTCCGGCGAGCTCGTTCTCGAAGCACCGGGCGACTGGGCGCGAACAGAAGGCACCTACGGGTTCCTCACCTCCACGCGGATCTCTGAAGGGTCTTCACGTCGACGGACCGGCGGCGGGGTGGCGATTTGACCTCGGCGGCGGTCTAGGGTTTCGGCAGGGTGCTGCGGACTCGAGGGCAGCGGCAGATTCATCTTGGGGAGGAGGCAGGGGTGCTCCGCGGCTTATAAAGGGCCGGGCGGACTCATCATGGAGGGGTAGGACAACTCGGAGGCGGGGAAGGCCGGGATTCGAACTCGGCCGCGGTGGCGGAGTCCGGGGCGGAGGGGAGGTTGGGGATGACAGAGGGGGTCCACTCGTCAGCGAGTGCGGGCGGAGGTGGGAGTTGGCGGGCTGCGCTGGGCCGGGAGATAGCTAGGCCGAGCCAGAAGCGGATGGGGCGGAGGAATAGGAGGGGCGCCGATGGACTTGAAGAGCTAGGCTAGCAAGGGTTGGGCCGGAAGAAAAAGGCGGACGGCAGAAAGAAAAGGGAGCAGGGATAGACTTCTGGAGTTGGGCCACAACACGAAGCAGGCCGAAAGGGTTGAAAGGATTAGAGGATATAAAAGAAGGCTTTTGAAATTTTAAAACCACTCAAACACTTTGAATTCAAACCCAAATTCGAATTCAATCAAACATAAACAATGTTCCAGCATGTATGCAACATTAAACTCCTATATTTATTTATTTAATTTTCAAAAATATATTTAAATGCCAAAAAAATTCTCATACACCTTATGATCCTTAATATCAAAGTCTTGTTTCTAAACAAATTTTATGGAAACAAAATTTTTTTGCAAAATTAGGGTGTTACAAGGAGAAGAGGGCCGCGAAGTTGGAGGCCGTTCGTGCCGGAGCCCTGAAGCCGTCGCCGATCGAGCCGAAGCCACACCGCGCCGCAACGCCGTCGTGGAAAAAGAAGCAGAGGAGGACCGCCGCTGAACGCTTACGCCAAGCCGCTGCCGCCTCGCTGCAACCTACACATCACTCCCCGCTGTGAGCACCCCGCTACCGCTTCTCTCTCATCTCTCCTTGTTCTCTCTCTCTGTGATGAAGGGAGCGACTGCACACCGCTACTGTGTCGACCGGGCATCCCTGGGCCCACCACACATGTGGGCCATACCTGGTAGATAAGAACCTGCACACCTGGACTACTCGACTAGTGGGCCACGGTGCAAGATTACCGTGGACCACAAGACGGACAAGGACTTGTACTAAGACTAGGATAGCTTTATAACTCAGATAGGCTACTCCGAGTCCTACTCGAATAGTACTCTTGTACCAATCTGACTTGTAACCCCGCCTCCCGTGGCATATAAGGCGAGGCAGGGACCCCTCTCAAAACATACGCTATCAATACAGAGCCACACATCATACAGGACGTAGGGTATTACGCACATTGTGGCCCGAACTCGCCTAATTGTGTGCCCCGTGTCTCGCCATCGTGTTCCCCGATCTCGGCGAGCCCCATCAAGACAATCTATTACTTCGGTACCCCGTCAGAGGCTCTGCGGTTCAAAAACATCGATACCGGGCGCGCCGTAGGGATCTCGCTTGATCCTTCCGCGAACTCGATGGCTCTCATCATCGTCGACCGCCCGCATTTCAGCAAGGCGACACCTTCATTTTGGCCCTCGGTTTGTGTTGCTGACGACGCCGGCGGATCGTTCCTGCGTTTCTTGGTATCAACTCCGGAGTCAAAGCTCAAGTCCTCGTTGCTTACGCAAGCTTCGGTGGAAGAACTCGTCGAAAATTTTGGCGAAATTTCGATCTCGACCCGCCAGAGAACCAGTCGAGTCCGAGTAAGTACAACTCGACCGTCTCCTATTCAGCCTGAGTTGCTCTCTCTAGCTTCACAGCTTGCGCTCAGCCTGGATAACATCCCAACACCACTTCTCTTCGGTCATCGCCATGTCAGCGCCGCTTACCAAGCCGCACTAAAGTGCCTCATGTGCCCTGGACCGAAGATCGTGCTCGAGTACTCTTCGGATTGGGAAGTCAATCTCGACTACTATGATTCAGATTCATCTGACTTCGAGTTCGACTACGGTTCGGATTCTGAGCGTAACAACCGACCGGCTCGCTTGGACCGGTGATCACATCGACACCGAGGGTAGATTCATCTCGCCGAACATGTGCCTGCTGATCTCACCTTGGATGATCAGGAGCGCTTTATCGCTTGTCTCGACAACTTACCCTTCCAGGAAGGTGCCAAGCTCGTTGATTATGACACTGATACTGAGCTCATTGAGAGTACGGGTACTCACTCGTCTTATTGAGAAGTTTTTGTTGTTGATGCATCTACTCCACAAGGGCATCGTGCCAATTATCACTTTCCAGATGATGTATATGATGATGAGCCCTCTGCCAATGCTCCCCGCCGATGAAAGCTGGAGGCCAAGACTGCACGTTATCAACGCAATACTGATCGTGCAACCCTTTGTCGGGAACTCGCGGAAGCTCTACCTACCCGTAATCTTTAAGAGGCTCTGGATGCGGTAGCTACTCGTCAATATCGTACTCGAGAGGAAGCTATCAATGCGATCAACTTGCTTGGTCGCCTATGCCTCGTGACAGCGGTGCAAGTCGCTGTCGGCTGAACTAGCCTATACTATGCTACGTCAAAATACCAGTACTCCTAGTCACCATGGCAGCAGTGGAGGTGTTCATCGCACCACACCCACTCCACAACGCACACGTCCGGAAGCTAGCAACAGGGGCAAAGGTGGTGAAGGCAGTGTCAATAGCAAGTCGGGAGACTTTCGCTATGATGCTCGCACAACAATCAACGCCAGACGCACTGAGCGTGAGAAGCAAAAAGATGTTGACTCTGATTCTTTTCCTGCTTTCTCTGCTCGACTTCAAGCTTTACTTCTTCCGGAGAAATTCAAGCCCCATGGCATCTCTAAGTACGATGGCAAGCAAGATCCAAGGCAGTGGTTGCGCTGTTATGCTCTGTCCATTACTAATGCCGGGGGCAATGACGATACTAAATGTATCTATTTCCCTCGAGCAAGAGCCCCTCACATGGTTCGAGTCTCTCAAATGTAGCTCCATCGACAACCGGGGACAACTCAAGCACCGCTCACCAAAGAACCAGCGGGTTCTGGGCCGTTATGGTACTCGGATGGACCTTGCCCTGATCAAGCAAAAACAAGGCGAGACTCTTCGCGAGTACATGCGCCACTTCTTTGAAAAAAGGCTACTGTTGTTGATGTTACCGAGAAAGAAGTCATATATACCTTCCAGGATGGTTTTCATGACGATAGGCTTTTCCAAGACTTCGGTCGTGCTCGACCATCCAACATCACCAAGCTCAAGGAGATGATCACTCACTAGGCGGACGAGGAAAACAAGGCTCGAAATCGGTTCAAGCATCTTCGCAACAACCAGAACAACAAAAACAATAATAATCTTTGGAAGCAAGTGGTAAGTAACAAGAGGGCAATCGCTTGCGGTAGTAACTACTCGAGCAACCTTAATCGCAAGCACAAGCCCAACAACACTGTTGCAGCCATGGAAACTACTACCAAGCCTGAAGATGATTCTCACTGGGCAACATTGACCAGCGAAATGCCCATGGCACCGGAGGGTGATCATACTACAGAGCAGTGTTACCAACTTCGCCGTGCGCTGAAGAATACACCTGAACCAACGCACCCTAACCCAAGGTTTCATAAACACAAGAGGAAGAAAGCTAACACAGACAAAGACACTAGGTTTCAAAATCCCTCCAACACTGTCAATGTCATATTTGATGGGATTCCAACCAAGAGCATGCAGAAACTTGCACTCAGAGAGATTATGTCCATCCAATCGCAGCCCAACTTTTCTAAAGTGGTCGAAACCCCATTACTTTCTCAAGGGCAGATCAATGGACTAGTTTCTCTGAGCCAGGACGATATCCTCTCATTCTGGATCCAGTGGTGGCAGGCTCCAGGCTTACTAAGGTTCTTATTGATGGTGGCAGCGGTCTCAATGTCCTGTTTGCCAAGACCTTGAAGAAGATGGGCCTGGATATCACCAACATGCTTACTAAGACCAACTCGCCGTTCTATGGTATCATCGAACCTTGTTTGTTCCTTTGGGTTCAGTTGTACTACCCGTCACCTTTGGGACAAAGGATCACTACCGCACCGAGTACATTAAGTTCGAGGTTGCTGACTTCGAGACTTCTTACCATGCCATCCTCGGTAGACCTGGTCTCGCCAAATTCATGGCTATTCCACATTATGTGTACCTTGTACTCAAGATGCCGAGCCCCAAAGGAGTTCTTTCATTGCAAGGGGATTTGAAGCGTTCTTACGACTGCGACACTGAAGCAATAGAACTTGCTTCGACAACTCAAGTACCGAATGCTATGATGGAAGTCTTCACTGCAGCTAAAAAGCTTGCTCCAAGCGAGTGGAGGTTCCTAAGAAGGCGGACACCAACAACAAGCCTACCGACTAGTGATGTCTGCTCAAAGCCATTAACCTTGGCGGTGACGAAGAAGACGACTATGATCGGTACGCCTTGATCCTAAATAGGAAGACGCGCTCGTCAACTTCTTTCAGGCTAACCATGATATCTTTGCATGGAAACCATCTGACATGCCAGGTGTGCCCAGGAGGTTGATCGAGCACTCACTCAACGTCGATCCTAATGCTACACCCAAGAAACAACATCTTCGTCGCTTTGCTGATGACCGCAGGGCTGCTATCAAGAAAGAGCTTGCCAAACTACTCGCGGCTAGCTTCATCCGGGAAGTCTTTCACCCACAATGGCTTGCTAACCCTGTGCTTGTCAGAAAGAAGAACTCCAATGATTGGAGGATATGTGTCGACTACACTGATCTTAACAAGCATTGCCCCAAGGATCCTTTCGGGTTGCCACAGATTGATCAAGTCATTGATTCTCGGTTGTGCTCTACTGCTTTTACGGATTGCTATTCCGGATATCATCAAATTGCAATCAAGGAATCTGATCAAGAGAAGACCGCATTTATCACCCCGTTTGGTGCTTATTGTTACACAACAATGTCCTTCGGGTTGAAAAATGCTAGTGCTACTTATCAAAGAGCTATCCAAGCGTGCTTCAAGAGGCAGCTTCATAAGAACGTGGAAGCATACGTGGATGACGTCGTTGTAAAGACTAGGGATCCAGACATGCTTATCACAGATCTTGAGGAAACTTTTGCTTCGCTACGAGAGTACCAATGGAAGCTCAACCCCAACAAATGCGTCTTTGGCGTATCATCTGGAAAACTACTCAAGTTCATTATCAGCCATCGTGGCATCGAAGCAAACCCCGAGAAGATTACTGCCATCTCCAACATGCAAGCTCCGACTACTATCAAAGATGTCCAGAAGCTTACTGGTTGCATGGCGTCACTAAATCGCTTCATCTCGCGACTTGGAGAACGGGGTCTACCTTTCTTCAAGCTACTAAAGGGGCAAGAGAAGTTCACGTGGACAACTGAAGCTGATCAAGCTCTTTCTCAGCTCAAGGAGTTCTTATCGAAGCCTCCAGTCCTCACTGCTCCTCTGCCCAATGAAGAGCTCCTGCTCTATATCGCTGCGACTACTAATGTTGTCAGCACTGCTATTGTTGTTGAACAGCAGGAGGAAGGCCATGGCTACCCTGTCCAGAGGCCAGTTTATTTCGTTAGTGTAGTACTCTCAGAATCCAAGGCTCGCTACCCTCTGGTACAAAAGCTACTCTATGCGGTTCTGATCACTTCACGGAAGCTCCGCCACTACTTCGACGAGTACAAGATTTCTGTGGTTACTAGCTACCCGCTTGGCGAGATATTGCACAACCGGGATTCCACATGAAGGATTTCTAAATGGGCTGTAGAGCTTGGCGCTCTATCGCTCGAGTTCAAGTCTCGCACTGCTATCAAGTCTCAAGCTTTGGTTGATTTCATGGCTGAGTGGCGGGAAAATCAAGTCCCAACTCCAATTGACCGTCCAGAACATTGGGTCATGTACTTTGATGGTTCCCTCAAGTTGGAAGGCGCTGGTGCCGGGGTACTTCTGATTTCTCCCAAGGGTGAGCAACTCAAATATGTCTTGCAGATCTTCTGGAAGGTCTCAAACAATGAAGCTGAATATGAAGCTCTACTGCATGGTCTTTGCCTTGCAGTCTCTCTTGGCATCACACGACTACTTGTCTATGGTGATTCTTTGGTGGTCATCAATAAAGTCAACGATTCTTGGGATCGTAATGCTGAGAACATGGATGCGTACTATCAGGAGGTACGCAAACTTAAGAACAAATTTCATGGTCTCGAGTTCCATCATGTTGTTCATGACAACAATGTCGCTGCGGACGTCTTGTCGAAGCTGGGATCTACACGAGGTCAAGTGCCAGCTGGAATCTTTGTTCACGAACTCCACAAGCTATCAATTCCGGAGCAATCATCTGCACCTATGACTACTTCAGTTCAACCTGATCGAGAAGTGCTTATGATTGACGTGGATTGGAGAACTCCTTTCATCGACTACATTAAACATCAGTTGGTTTCCGAAGACGAGTCAGAAGCCGAGCGCATTTCACGCCATGTTAAAGCTTATGCTCTAGTCGGAGATCAACTCTACAAGCGAGGCGCAAGTTCTGATATACTCATGAAGTGCGTTTCTCGCGAAGAAGGCAAGGAAATCTTGGAGGAGACACACAAAGGATTCTGTGGCAATCACGCTTCTTCCCGCACCTTGGTGGGAAAAGTATTCAGACGTGCTTTCTATTGGCCTACAACTCTTGCTGATGCAGAGGAACTAGTCAATAAGTGCCATGGATGTCAATTCTTCGCCAAGCAACAACACGTCCCAGCCTACAAACTCATTATGATACCACCAACTTGGCCTTTCGCTTGCTGGGGGCTGGATATAATTGGTCCTCTCCCAAATGCGCTAGGGGGATTCAACAGAGTTCTGGTGGCTATCGACAAGTTTACCAAGTGGATTGAGGTCAAGCCTGTTACCTGCCCCAAGGCTAATAGATTCCTCGACTTCTTAGATGAAATCGTACATCGCTATGGTTTCCCTAATCGCATTATCACAGACCTGGGTTCGAATTTCAACAATCACCAGTTCTGGGAGTACTGTGAGAATAGTGGAATTGATGTCCGGTATGTCTCTGTCGCTCATCCACGCGCCAACAGCCAAGTGGAACGCGTCAATGGGATGGTACTCGATGCTCTCAAAAGCGGCATGTGATCTTTGTAAACACCAAGGGCGGCAAGTGGATCAAGGAACTACCAAATGCACTCTGGGGGTTACGTACTCAGCCTACTACTCCCACAGGGCAGTCACCATATTTCCCGGTCTACGGTTCTGAAGCTGTTTTGCTTGCTGATGTCATGTGGCATTCTCCGGTGGTTGACCAGTACGAAGAAGGCGTAGCTAAAGAAACAAGACAGACAGATGTCGACAGTCTCGAGGAAGCTCGCTGCAATGCACTCGTTCAATCAGCTCGATATCTTGAGAAGATTTGCCGCTACCATGACCGCAACGTTAAGGAACGCTCCTTCAATATTGGTGATTTAGTCCTTCGTCGTATCCAGAACACGACAGGGCTACACAAACTCAATTCGCCATGGGAAGGGCCTTTCTCTGTCGCAAAGGTCACCAGCCCAGGCTCGTATCGTCTACAAACTCTTGAAGGCGAAGAAGTCGACAACTCTTGGAACATTGACCAGCTTTGTCGATTCTACCCGTAGGGGGTCTCAACAACCCTCTCCAGATAGCTATGGCTGTAAACAACCCGCAGGGGGTCTCATCAACTCTCTCCAGGTAGCGGTTGCAACCACTCAATAGGCGCCTACGGTTGCCACTACTTGAGGGATCAAGACAATCCTCTCCAAGCAGTTTGGTAAACTACTGTGGCTGCAGATCACCGTGAGGATCATGATAATCCTCTCCAGGCAGTCTCATTCTGCGACCTCGTAGGGAGTCATGATAACTCTCTCCAGACGACTCCGTGTCATATAGAGTAATAAGTGACACATGCTATCCATGTCTCTATTTTTAATAAGAGGCTTCGGCCTAGAGTAACACCCTTCATAGTAGGGTCTCAGTGGAACTCTCATACAAGTTGTCGCTGACAAGGATGAGTTCACCACACTGTCCCCTATGGTCTTACTCATTCTTCGGAACATCCTTGCGAATACTCTGTCACTAGGCTCATAGACTCAGAGGTACTTAAGACATTGTAAACTCTGTACAATGTGTTCAGTAATAAAGTTGTTATTCTATATATCGACTTGTTACTGTCCTTTGCTTATTTCACAACAAAGCCTTCTTTCACGCTGCTATAGCTAAGGTGTTCAACTCGTTGTGATTAAGCTAACGTTCTTCGGAACATATCTAGACTTGAGTACTTCTACTCGAGTATCGTATCTCTTTTTGCAGCCATACACTCATTATCAACTCGAGTACTTGGCAATCACACAAGCATACAAGGGATCCAGATAATTGACTTACACAAGTTTTCAATTATATTACACAAACACTTGTTTGGAATTACACTTGTTTTTCCCTAGTGTTTTGTTCTACAGGTACATCTAACGAAGATCTATGAACTTGGAGACTGCTTCCGTGATTGGAGATGTCTGTTGCATCAACTCATTCAGCCTGTCGTCGGTGCAATCTCCAGATCTTCTGTTCATGATGACCGTCAGATCCGCCTCTGCGTAGAATGACTTGATGAAGCTCAAGACTTGATTAGGAATGGTGCAGGCCAGCCTTTGAGCGTACTCCAAGATCTTCTTCGGCATGTCCTTCAACCTCTCCACAAGTGGACGGGGCTGAACTCCAGCGACTCTAGGCTCGAAGAGATTGGCCACTGGCTCGGTTGCTTCCGTCAAGGCTTTCAACTCAACTCGCAGGCACTTGGCTTCTTCGATCTTGATCTTGAGCGACTGCATACAAGTTAACAAGTCATTCCACCCATCAAGGCGAATCTGCATTTCGCACTCAAGTTCCATGCACCGCACCTTATAATCGGCTTCAAGATCCATACGAGTTGATTCCTCACGATTATAGGCCAGCTGCCAGTCCAGCGCCTTCTTCTTTTGCCTATCAACTTCTTCAGCCAGCTCTGCAAAAGACCAAGACTACTTATGAGGATGCAGTATGCAAGGAAAAAGTACTCCAAAGATGAATTCAGAAAGGGGAATACCTTTGTTCTTCATGATGACTTGTTCTTCCCAACAATGTCATCCTTCTGAGCCGTCAGCTTCTGGATTTCATTGTGGTACTCTGCGGTGTTTCTATCAAGCCTTTCTTGTAGCTTCAGAGACAAGGCCTTCTGCTCCTTGAGTTGTTCTCTGAGCTGCGAGACTTCTTCGATGTCTGCCGCGTGTTGCTCGAGCAGGCGAGTCTTACGCTTCGACTGCTTGACTACTTCCTGCAAGAGCAAAGCAATTAAAAGGTCAGAGACAAGATATCTTTGGCTAAAGTACTCTACAAGAGATTACAACTTACCGCATAAAGAGCTTCTCAACATCATGAACATCTCGGCATGCGCCGCAAGTTATCCTCATCCGTGCATGAGTCGTCAGATGCGACATCGTGTCTTCCTGGATTGAGTACTCGCACTCGCCTCCGAGTACATCGCAGCGCTTCTCTTCAATTATTGGCTCATACGGCACTATGCGGTCCTCTGGGTTGTCTTCAAGCGCTAGTTGTACGTCTGTCTGACACACAGGGGCTTCAGCAACGGGGATTTCTTGGTGGCGCAGTCCGGCTTCTGGATCAACCTCTAGGCCTTCATTCACCACTGCCTCAATGTCTTCGGGTTGCTGAACCCTAGGCTCGGAAGCCGCCTCCACTGCTGCCTTGACTACATCGCTCCAGAGGAAGCGCAGTGCTTGTCGCAAATCGACTTCCTACTTCTTGGGGCTCTGGAAGCGCATCATCTTGTTGTTCTTGAGGGTTTTGATCTCCTCCGGCAAGACTACTTCCAGAGGCTCCCCACTTCACATCAGTGGATTTACTGCATCAACAAGTTGGTCAGAATATTCAGAATTACCAACAAAGTTAAGTACTCGAGTACTCGGGTACTTACAGAGCAGCTCGAGGCACCACAACTTTTGGCCCAAGCATGTCAAAAAATGAAGGCGCCGCCGGCACCACTGGCACACTTTCCACCGGCGGCACACTTCTTGGTACCGCAGCCTCTTGTTGTTCATGCGTCATCGTCTTAATGGTCGATGCTGGAACCACCTCGGGTTCTGTTGCTCTTGCTGGGCTACTCGAGGGTATATTGGTTGCACTCTTGATAACCTGCACAAGTCAAAATTCAAGACATTACAACAGAGAGCAAGTATTCAACATGATATTGACTACTTAAAGTTCTCAAAACTCACCGTAATGGATGGCAGAGCTGTGACCTTCTTCACAGCCCGTTTCCCCACTGTGGTTCTCTTCTTCCGCGGTGGTAGCGTCACATCATCTGCAAGAGATGAAGCCGTCCTCTTCATTGCCCCTGCGGAGACACCACTGGGGATTGGCGCCCCAGAGTACCCGTAATGGCCCTTCACTTCAAAACGCTGTTGAAGCGTTTGGCTGTCGTCGTCGCTTGAGGAGGCGTCCTCCACCAAGACTTCTTCTTCCCCTTGAGCAGATCGACTACTCTCGGGGGCTTGAGCCTCAACATCTGTTGGCTCTCCCTCCGGCGCTTGTAGTGGATCTTGGGGACGAGGAGGAGGGATGGAAACAAACTTCAAGGTCGGGCCCGCTTACGCCTGGCAGCTCTCTAGGACCCTAAGAATCTCCTCACAGACCAACACATGTCTTTTCTGCGCACTTTGTCCTCACTCATGCGCACCCGGGAAGGACTTCCTGGTCGGTCACCCATCGCTCCAGGCCAAGCACGCTTAACTTTGGAGTTTTTTGGTAATGGGCTTCCGAAAAAGAAGTTGCAACTTGTTGATATGAGTATCCTTATCAATCATATTAAGCCTTGGGCCGGGATGTCACATACACCCCCCCTTAGAAGATCGACGTCCTCGTCGATCAACCCCAAGCCAAGAACGTCCTCTCTTGGCCACGTCCGTGGGCCCAGTGCCAGCGCATGTGCCATGCTGTGTGACCACTCAGGGCCCACACCAGTCATGCACACCATGCTCAAGAATCGCGACCGCACGCACCCGTGAAACCGCGAGAGTCAGCTCTGATACCAATTGTAACGACCTGCCTACCTGAGGTCGGGCCCGCTTACGTCTGGCAGCTCTCTAGGACCTTAAGAATCTCCTCACAGACCAACACATGTCTTTTCTGCGCACTTTGTCCTCACTCATGCGCACCCGGGAAGGACTTCCCGCCGGTCACCCATCGCGCTTAACTTTGGAGTTTTTTGGTAATGGGCTTCCGAAAAAAAAGTTGCAACTTGTTGATATGAGTATCCTTATCAATCCTATTAAGCCTTGGGCGGATGTCCGAGCAAGTATTCAACATGATATTGACTACTTAAAGTTCTCAAAACTCACCGTAATGGATGGCAGAGCTGTGACCTTCTTCACAGCCTGTTTCCCATGTGGTTCTCTTCTTCGCGGTGGTAGCGTCACATCATCTGCAAGAGATGAAGCCGTCCTCTTCATTGCCCCTGCGGAGACACCACTGGGGATTGGCGCCCCAGAGTACCCGTAATGGCCCTTCACTTCAAAACGATGTTGAAGCGTTTGGCGTCCACCAAGACTTCTTCTTCCCCTTGAGCAGATCGACTACTCTCGGGGGCTTGAGCCTCAACATCTGTTGGCTCTCCCTCCGGCGCTTGTAGTGGATCTTGGGGACGAGGAGGAGGATGGAAACAAACTTCAAGACATCCTCCCCGTGAAAGCAGGCAAACATTAGCTTCACGACTACTTCTAATAAGTACTCGGGGGCTAGTCTGCGAATACTCACCAGACGCGGAGGGTTGTCAGCGCTATATTCTTGGATAGCTGCAGGAATTTTGTGAAGATTCTTGAAGATCTTCTCTCAGCTCTCCATCACGAGATCGCCATCGATCTCCTCCTCGAAGACCTTGAGCCATCATCACTCCAATGTACTCATACCCAAGATGCTCTCGCATCAAGGGTTGTACCCACCGCTTCATGAAGTAGGCTACTCTCTCCGTCACAAGCCTTGCGCCTTCTTACGCTCAATCTTGGCCAAGAGCTCGAATCAATGCACTCTTGCATTGTTGGCTCATCCTTCCGAGCCTATCATATCTTCGGGCCGAACATGCTTGGTGGGCGTTGTCGATGTAGAACCATTTGGTCTTCCAATCTTGGTTCGACAATCAAGTCGACTTAAAGTACAACTCCTGTGCTTTCGGGCGCATCGAGACCGGATCCACCGACTACTACCGGAAGTTGGCGTTGGGTTGAGGGCGGAATATCTTCCTAAACAAAGCCCAATGTGGGCGAATTCCAAGAAAGGCCTCGCAGTGCACATACACCGCGATCCGAAGATGCGTCGGGTTCGGATGCACGTGCTCCAGAAGAAGTCGAGGAACTCTCAAGAAATCACGACGTCAGAGTCAACCCACGCCCGACGAGTGGTGAACATCGGATTTCATCCGAGTCTTCTCCATTGGCCACGCATCTCCATGGCGAGCTCCATCCTGCGGTTGCCTTCTCAGCAACCCCGGCTTCGAGGGCCTTGATATCATCCTCCTCATCTTGGATTTCTTCCAAGAGACAAAGCTTGACTTGGTGGCTTCGTGATCACCACGTCTTGTACTTGGGCTCCGTCGATTTTTGCCGCGGACTTCTTCTTCTGTCGCGGACGCGTATGCTTCATCCTTCCTATCACGAGGGTCTTCTTTCGCATCGGCTCGAGGTCATGAGGGGTGGAGGTGGAAGCACTTGCGGCGTAGATGATCTAACTCGTGGCGGTGCGGATGCTAAGGCTTTATTTATGGATCTAAGGGCGAATGGAAGTAGTGAAACCCTAAGGATACCTTCTGTATTTATAAAACCAAAACCCTAACGGTTCGACTGGTGACCCTTCAGTATTCAACAAATTGGTTTCACACAGCAAAATTTTTGGCTAAGTCGGTGGACTTAAATCCAAGACTGCCTCCATCTCGAGGGCTCGACTACTCGATGGAATTGGATTTCACTCACCTTCCGAATTGTGCCACTATTCTATAGTCGATTGGATCCTTCAATTCGAGAAAGTACTCGACTCAAGGCTCTGGGCTCGTGCCACGTGTCCTTCGTTTTCTCAGATTTTACAGATTATTTGACGAAGAGTATGCGATTGACCCTTAGCTTGAATTGTCAATTCGAACTAAGGCTCGGGGGCTACATCCATATAGGATGTGATTTTTGTAATCACATTCCTATATAATTTCTTCGGATTTTCTACGGATTTTTAGAGCAAGATCAAAAACTAGAAGATTGACCCTCAGCTTGAATCCGAGATTCACCTAAGGCTCTTGGGTTACATTCCATATGGAATGCGATTTTAGTAATCACATTTCCATATGGATCTTTGATGCAAAAATTTCAAGAACGAAGCGGGTATTATTGAAGACCTTCAAGGGAAGTACTCGGGGACGCTTGGGAACAACTCGAGAAAACTTCAAGACTACTCGTGGAGTTAAGAGTACCTTCACCTTGTGATGATTCAAGTACTATTGAAGATTGAAGCTTCCGAACTCGTGGACGCTTGGGAACTACTCATGAGACCTTCAAGACTACTTGAAGCATCACACTCGACTACAAAGTACTCGGGGCTTGTCGACGGCATCCCCACACATGTAGGCCATACCCGGGAGATAAGAACCTGCACACCTGGACTACTCGACTAGTGGACCACGGTGCAAGATTACCGTGGACCACAAGGCAAGACAAGACGGATAAGGACTTGTACTAAGACTATGATAGCTTTCTATAACTCGTATAGACTACTCCGAGTCCTACTCGAATAATACTCTTGTACCCGACTTGTAACCCTACCTCCCGTGGCATATAAGGCGAGGCAGGGACCCCTCTCAAAACATACGCTATCAATACAAAGTCACGCAGCATACAGGACGTAGGGTATTACACACATTGCGGTCCGAACCTGTCTAATTGGGTGCCCCGTGTCTCACCATCGTGTTCGATCTCGGCGAGCCCACCGCACAATCTGCTACTTTGCACCCGTCGTAGGCTCGGTGTCTAAAACACCGACACCGCGGCGCCGGTGCACGCGAGAATTGAGTACCGTCGCCCGCGCCCCTTTGCTTTGTAGGAACCTAAGCCCTACGTCGCCGCCGTGCACCCGCGCACGAGCTGGCCTGGCCTTTGGCCTCTAATTTTCGTCGCCGCCATGCCGCGTCGCGGGACCTCCGCCACAGCGCATGTCCATGAGCCGCGTCGTTCGTGCCGCTTTGACCCTGCGGATGCCCGCGTGTTCACAACCTGGACCAAGCGCACCTCAGCGCCAGGTCAGGAGCCACGCATGGATGCGTTGCATGCCGAGTCGCCGCGGGTGAGCTTTGCCTCGCCGCTCCGACGTGTTGCTCGGCTGCCGAGGATCGATTTGAACCCGCACGAAGCTCATCGTGCTAACCACAATTCGCTGCGCTGCTGTTTTTTCCTACTTCGCAACGCCGTCGCCGTCGCGTCGCGCGCCGTCTCGGCCTAGCGTCGCGCCGCCGCCACGCCAAACAAACGCGGCGAACCCGGCACTGGGAGTGCGGTGCTCGGCTGCTGCGATGTTCGGGGGTCTGCAACAGACTACCTGCACCATGAACGTGCACGGGTCGATGCTTGGGTCTTATCCCATTAAGGCCCGGTGACAGCCCGTGTAACCCCCGCGCGTTAAAGCCGAGTTCATGGTGGGTTTCTGGACTTGGTTCCATGAGCCTGTTGGGCTAGGTCTATTGGGCCGAATTCGGCTCACTAACACTTTTGGTCTATTAACGACCCACTAACCGCTGACGGCTGACGTCATGCTGACGTAATCAGTCTATTTTCAATAAAAACCTTTTTTGTTTTTATAAATGATTTTATAATTATTTTATAAATCCTTTAACCTTTGGAAATTCATAACTAATTATTTATAACTCTGAAAAATATGAAACTAGTTTTATTATTTTTCTAAAATCGAGACCGTGCTGTTTGTAGATAGTTTGGGTCTTTTTGGTTCTTTTAAAATTGGGTTTCTTCAGTTTTATGCTTAGATGCTTGTCGGTAAATTTAGCATCTCGTATCTCGTGCTGAGCAGACCCGAGCTACGAGCCGGAGGAGTTCGACCCCGACTACGACCAGAATCAGGACTTCAGACGCCAACTAGGTGTCATGTCACTCCCGATCATATAGATCTCATGCATGCCATTAGTTGCTAGTGCTTAATTATTAATTTTGGATGATTTTGAAATGCATAGGCATATTTTAGCCATGCCTTGATTTGTTATATCCTGTACCTTGAACTTCCTACCTTTGAAACTAGCTACAGACCCCTAGCTAGTTCCCGATACTTACTATTCATATATTTTACCCTTTGATATGGATGGATCTCTGGTTTGGACTGAGATTGGGATATCTCGGTATTCTGGCGTGTGTTTTTGGTGAGTGTATCCTTGACGTGTTACCGCGAGAGCGAGCCGCTTGGTTACTTATGAACGTCTACCTAGGGGAGATGTGACTTGGCCCCCTGCCCTAGTGGCGTGTCGGACGGATGGAGTTAGTGGAGTGCTCGCTCCTTGCAATTATGGACCGATCGACAGTTTAATCATGTTTCATTGGGCTATTTTCGTGCAAACCGCTCGTCTTGTTATGGGCGGGGTTCGGTCCGAGAACTAGTTTGTGGATAGTATCCAGCCTGTAGGCGGATCAGTGTGATCGTGTGAGGGGGACGAGTTATACCCCCCGAGTAGACGTCGCCCCGGCTCCTCCGAGGATGGTTTCACAGCTTCGAGGCCCTGCTGGCAAGTTTAGCGCCCTAGTTCAGGACGAGTCAGGCTCGAAGAGGCAGGAGAGTGCTATCCACTGCTAGGTCTCCGACCGTTAGGTAGGGATGTGGATCGGAGGCATCCGTTTCTGCCATATCCCGGTCCAGCTTATACAACCTCTCAGAGAATGTTAAACCTATAGCTATAGTCGTGTCCACTGGTATGGACAACCCTTTCGATCTCTCACCTGGCTAGTCTTTTCTGTGCTGCTTCTCCCCCCATGTGTGTGAGCCCGGCTTTGTGCCGTTGAGATGTGGGGATAGGAGTTGGTGACCCCACATCGCAGATGAGAGTGAGATGCTGAGTCTTGGTTGAGATTCGGTGCTTTGGTGTATATTCCTTGGTTGGGGTGTTGACTCCGGGGGTGTTGGTCTCGGAGGTGTGGATCTCCTCGGAGATGGTGACCGCTCTGCATTTCTGCTTTCCTTGATGTTGCTACCGCTGCTGCTGCATAAACTACTACAGCCATATATAGGCACATCCATGCATACTAGATTTCATCCTTTGCTTTCGCTCTTTGTTGGGAAGCTGACATGACCTACTCGCTTATCGAGTAGATGATGGACTTTGAGACCAAGAGCCCGACTACGACTTCGAGAACGACGGCTGGGAGGACTGAGGCTTATTCTACACTCGAGCTGCCTATGGGAGATGGTGTCTACTTCGCTACATGAGTTCCGCTACGTAGATGTTTACTCTGTTTGATTCAGTCCTGTTGGACTTGTACCTGGCATGTGCCGATGAGATGTACTCAGATATTTAAATTATAATAATATTATTTATGTGGATCTTCTATATTTCTTTCTGTTCTGTATGGATTTGGTACCATTTGAGACAGAGATTGCACGTGATAGCCTCCTGAGACTATCAAAAAGGTGCAGAGGATCGGGTTTCCATTCTGGGAAATCCGGTTTGTTTCAGAGGAAATTTTCTATGTGCCAATGAAACTTTTGCCGTGTACTATCGCTTGTCTAGTAACTTGCTTTTTGGAAATGAGTGGTGTCACTGTTTTCTTGTCACGTTGTACGATTTTTTAAAAAGAAACGAAAAAATCTGTTTGCCAATTATACTGTCTTTTCTCAAAGTAGTGAAATTGATTATGCAGCTAGTCTTGTTGACTCGGCAGGTACTGGCATACGGTGCTCCTGTCAAGGTTGCCATTCATTATGTGAAAAGAATCTGTTTGCCAAATTAGGTTTCCAAATTACTATTCATTTTAGCTTTTTAAAATACATTTTGCTATTTATCTAAGCATATTGTATATATCTAGATGAATATGAAAAAAAATGAACCTAGAAAAATAGAAAAGTACTAATTCAGGATGAAGACAATACTTTTTAGTACCAAACTCAAGTTATAACTTTGACATCTTCTGGACCATTTCTAGTAAGAGCATCTCCAAGAGACACTCCATATCCTTTCTAAATACTAGGAATAGAGATTTTGATGAAAAACTACCTTCCAACAGCTTATCTAAGAGCAACTTCAAGAGCTTATGTATAATCCTGGATTCCTAGCTAAATTTAGAGATTTAAAGACTTGTAAAAAAATAGAGAGCTTCATAATCATAAGGTAATCCAACAAACTCTCCAGATTTATTAGCTATTCATATTCAAATCAATCATTTTCTCTTTTTCTCCTCGTTCCGTCCGACGACACCGCCCAGATCATGTCGCTCCATATCGCCGCCGCCCTTCTCGATCTTTTGGGTAGTGCAGTGAAGCGTAGTGCAGTCTTTTGGTTTTTATTTTGATCCCAACAACAAAAGAAGTTGAGGCCTGCTAGCACTACTACACAACACCTGATGAGGCTTAATTCAGCGCCAGTTTCGAAGCCAACATGAGCAATTTAATTATATCTATTGAAACCTGCACCGATAGAATGCAATTTTGGAGAGCATTTTCCCAAAATCTCTAGCAGTTGGCTTATACGATGTAACTCCACTCAATCCGGGTTTGCGAAAATCATCGTGTCATCTGCATATAGAGAGCATCTTGGCTTTGCTGCTCTAGGAAGAACCGGGGTTATGATGTTTCGTGCTGCTGCTAGCTCAATGATTTTGTGGAGGGGTCAATTGCCAAAATGAATAGCATGGGGGAGAAGGGTTGCATTGTCATAATCCTGGTATACCGTCGACATGTCAACAAGACATATTAATTAACATTGACCCAATATTCATATCACACTAAACAAAACAAACAGAAATTCCAGTGCCCTGGGTAACAATAATCTATTTTGAAAAATTGGTGCAATGAAAACTTCCCCCCTCTGACAGCTAAATATCGTGCGCTGCAAAAGGAACTGATCGAATGAATGAACAAAAGCTTACCCTTTTCTTAATTTGTTCATCGAAATTAAGAACTTTATTGTATAGGTGTACGAGGAGTTCTTGGTTCCTCTGACAGTATATAGTTGCTCAAGGGGCAAGAGTGGTATAGTAAATTACAATTCCTAGAAACCATACCGATTATACATAAATGCATTCTACAGGGCATAGATAACATAATCAATATCATTTACCGACTTTTATCAAAAGAATATCATTTACCGACAGTCAGTAAGTTTAGTTCATTGACAACAAATGTTCTCCAAGGCAATGAGCATCTGCGAATACAATGCGTGAAAATTTTTGTGACCTCTTCCTTATCTCCTCTGGAAATTGAACTTCATGATCGCAAAGCTGAACATGAATGCGAAAGCCACAGTGAAAACCACATGCACCACTGCCACAACCCACAAAAGGTCATGATGGAAGCCAAAGTGCTCCGTAACGAACTGGGCCACGGTTTGGTCTCTTCCCTCAATCTTGGTTTGGATATCACCAAATTGGGAGGCAACGAAACCATATAGTGTCCATGCGAATGGGCAAACCCAACAGAACCATCTCCACCAAACAGGAATTTTCTGAAGAAATGTTGAATGTGCACGGGTTACAAGGAAGTCATATGCTGTAAGATTCTGAAAGGCGAAAGCAACAAATGCTTACAGCTATAGTTGTATACCACGGGAGAGTAACTTACAGTTCGAGGATGAGATATCCTGAGAAGAGGTTCCATGCATTGTAGATTGCAGTTGAAAAGACAGCTACGCTCTCGTTTGGTGTCAATCCTATTGCCATCATTCCATGGAATGTGAAATACATAAGTGTGAAGTACATGAAGAACAAGTACCAAAATAACTTGGCAACACTCCTCGAATCCCATCATCGGATAGACTAGCATTGTATATATCACAGTCTGGACTAGGATGTATGGAAATTCAATAGCAACCTACAAAAGGACAAGGCAAATAGGCAACATTGTTAGGTTGAAACTTCAGAGACCAAAACAACGTGGCAATACTCTGGTTGTATTAATAGTAGCATGCGCATAGATGCAATTTTAATTATTAGGCCCCGAATCCGAGTTAGATTCAGCAGTCATGCACACTTGGAATTAGGTAAACTTTGACTCTAAAGCCAACTTACCTGTCCAAATGCATATGGGAATGCTGAGTACATGCCAGCTGCTCTTTCTCGGTAGAAGACTGTTCTCTCCACCACCACAACTGGCTGAACAGCACCAGAATTTTGCACCCCAATATAAAGCACTGCAGCATACATTGATCCCACAGCATTGAACAGATCCTGCTCTTTCTTACTGCACCAAGATATGAGTAAATTAAAGCATCCGAGTACATCTTCAAACAAAGCATCTAATTTAACAATGCAAATAGATAAAAACTCGGGGAGAATTAATATTAGAATATTTACATTTTGGTCCCGAGATCCCAGAACATCGTTCCAAATAGTAGTGCAATAACAATTGTAAAGAGTAATCTCACTGCAGTGTAAGATGGGTTCCTCCAATATGATAAATTCTGCTTCCACAAGCAAGCTAGGCATTGTGTAAAGAATGATGTAGAGTACTGTGTAGAGAAGTGGAGATCACTGGAACCAGGAGGTGGTGTGCTCAGCTCATTTACAAGTTCTTTGTTTATTCTGAAATAAAAAAAAGGAGAATATTAATTATATATCCACCCTGTGCATCAAGAGTTGTACTGGTGCATGAGAAGTCCAGGGAGGTTAACTGATATAGTTCTGAACGCCTGTAGGTTTCACTGAAATCAATATCGAGCATCTCCTCCTGGGCAATAGAGGTCACTTCCAACATCCATGTTGCTGGATTATATCCATCTTTTATCTTACCAATGCCTTCAATACCCTAAATCGAACAAGAAAAGTTTTTATTTATTTATTAAAAGATGGCATAGCTCGCCCAACAAATAACAGTTTAAAGCACTACTCTATTTACCTCGAAGTACCCGATCAATCTTGAGGAATTCAGCCCCAGTGGACCAACATATATCTCTTCTCCTCCTCTCTTCATGAGTAAAAGCTGCAGTTCATAAATAAACGAGCAGCATTGTCAGTGCCTGATCTTCATCTAATTGAACTTAGGAAAATATTGCCAAAATAGAGCATCGAGAATTATATATTCACCTCATCAAATGATTCAAATATGTCGATACTTGGCTGGTGAATGGTGCAGACAATGGTCCTACCAGTGTTAACAGTGTTCCTTACGGTCCTCATCACAATTGCAGCTGCCCGAGCATCAAGACCAGAGGTTGGTTCATCCATAAAGATGATTGAAGGGTTAGCAACAAGCTCCACAGCAATAGTTAGCCTCTTGCGTTGCTCAGTCGATAGACCATTCACTCCAGGAAGGCCAACAAGCGCTCCCCTCAACAATGTGAGTTCTACAAGCTCCATGACTTCCTCGATGAACATCTGTTATAAGCGCAGCCAATCAGTTAAAAAACAAAATGTGAGGTCAAATCTATTTTCTTACAATCTACCTAGCCTACCTTTCTTTTTTCTGAACCAACATCTGAAGGAAGCCTCAACCATGCAGAAAATGCGAGGGACTCATAAACTGTTACATGTGGAGAATGGATATCATTTTGCTCACAATATCCTGATATTCGTGCAAAGGTCTCTTGCTCCTTGGGATACCCTGAAATTGTAATATCCCCTTCAATGTATCCTCCAGTTTTTCTACCTGCTAACACATCCATCAGAGTAGTCTTGCCGGCACCACTCACACCCATCAGTGCAGTAAGTACTCCTGGCCTAAACGAACCACTGACACCCTTCAAAAGCAACAAGCGGTCTTCCGTTACTCCTTGTGCTGCCATTGCCTGTGCAAAACAGTAGAATTATGTAAGCAACCTTCTGTACAATATATAGGGAAATACAAATTTTTATTCATTACTGGGAAATATAATTACCTCTGGCATGTCTATGGAGTATTTAATGTTGTTAAAGGTAAGTGACAGTTGTGTAAATGGAAGTAGCATGGCCTTCCTTATAGGACTAGAGTCTGCATGGCTTGTCACATAATTTTGGTCAGCTTGGTGGGACTCTTCTTGCCTCCTAGCTTTGTTATCTGTATGCTCCTCGAAAACTTGACCAGTTAAGTTGGCTTGCTTTTCTCTCAGTACATCTTCAGGAATTGATGCGTGAGATTCCCCAATTGCTGTCAGATACAAAATGCAACTTTCTGCAATTATTTTCTTTTATTTTCACAACTTTTAATCTATGAACCATTGGGTTTCTAGATACACAAAATTTCTGAAATAGTAAATACACTTACGACTCAAAAATGAAAGAGCTACAGTGAATAGTATATTGAAGAGGAGTGTGTATCCAATCAGGGCACTGAATCCTATCCAATACCACTTAGCATCAGTAAAGATTCCACGAGATTTCAGGATGCTGATTCCCAGTGTCTCATTTTGTCCAGGAGTGATCTGTAACATGGAAATACTAATTTTCTGTTTTTCTATGTGGTTGATTTGGTAGCTGGTCCAAAGAGAGTACTTACTTTGTTCCAACTGTGTCCCAGAAATTCGTTTGTTGAAATAGCATTCTGAGCATAAGATAATGGAGATATCCAGTAACCCCAAACCCACCATTTCTTCACCTCAGCTGGAACACAGAAAGACAGATTGAGATGGAAAAAGAAACTGTTTTCATTTAACACCATTGGTGTAATCATCCAAGTTAAGATAACAAGATTCAGTTCATTGAAAAAGAAAAATAGCTAGCAAAGTTTTGAACTCAAGATTGGAAATCCAGTAACTTACGTCTTGAAAGAATAAAGCCACCCAATGTCGTGAAAGCCAACAATGACAAGGGTGCAAATGTTTGAGATGCAACCATGTCTCTT